>CM053037.1:28956076-29568576 GCA_028564925.1 Lithobates sylvaticus
GGTACCCCATTTAATACTACAACTTGTTCCCGTGCACGGGCCAAAGTGGGGTCCTGCATCTGGGCAGTACCAAATGTCCCCTGGGGAACACCCAAATCCGGCAGGGGTAGAGGCCACTTCCTCATCCTCTTCACCCAGCATTACCTGAAGTGGGGAAGGTTCCCCCTCCTCAGTGTTCAGGTAGGTCTGCGAACCACACATTTTGACACCCTTCACAGTATCAGCACTACTTTCATCACCATTAACCCAATCATTAGCATTTGTATCAACTGGATCCACATTAGGTTCATTTGGCATCTCAGGGTTATTACCCTCAACCATAGGAACAGAGGAACTAGTTTCTCCCCAGTCTTGGGATCGTTCAGATAGTTCTCCTTGTCCCCACAGTTTTTCAAAAAATGGACAGTCTCGTCCTATGATAACATCATGTATCAAGTTCTTTACCACCCCCACCTCTTGAGTACCAGTGCCATATGCTGTGGAGATGGACACCGAGATGAGAGGGTACTCTCTAGTGTCCCCGTGAATGCATACAACCCGTAAAGTTTTGCTTACCGGACCGATCTTCCCAAGTACTCTAGGATGAACAAGGGTTACCATGCTTCCGGAGTCCAGCAAAGCCCAGGCAGGGAGGTGGTTCACTTGGACTACACACTCAAATTTCTCTTCTCCGCGGTCAAGGTGTGTGGTACATGCTATTTTTTATTTTAGGGTGGCCCTTCACTTTAAGTTTTTATGTACAGTATGATGTAAAAGGAAGCTTGAGCATTAATTTACATGAGAGTGGTCCAGCAGCTCCTAGGACAGAGTGGGGGATCCTGCTATCCCCCTTAACTACTTCCCACCCGGCCACTGTACATATACGGCCGGGTGGGAGCCGTGTACTTCTGATAGGACGTTCCGGAACGATCCCGATGCGGCCATGTCACCCGGACACGGCGCATCTCGGATCGGCAGGAGGGCTCGGTGATTGGCCCTCCTGATCACATCACGGCCGTCATGTGATGTAAACAAACAGCCGGTTGCTAGGCAATCGTCTCTCCTCTCCTCACACGGAAGTCGTCGGTGAGGAGAGAGGATCGCTGCAGCCGGCTGGTGATCAGTGAGTATTAGCTGTTTTTTTTACAGCTTTTTACTCACTGATCACCAGTAGTGTCCCCACAGTGTAAACACACATGTCCCCAAAACACACATGTCCCCAAATAATAAAAACACATGTCCCCAAATAAAAACACATGTCCCTCACATATGTCCCAGTAAAATAACATGTTCCAATGATTATCTGCACACATATGTCCGTGATCACCTGCACACATATGTACATGATCATTTGCGTACATATGTCCGTGATCACGCGAACCAATTATTATACACTTAACGGATTTTTTTTTACTAAAAACATGTAGCAGAATACATTTTGGCTTAAATTTATGACAAAATTTGATTTTATTGGATTTCTTTTAAAAAAGAAAGGAGATAATATTGTTTTTTTTCAAAATTTCCGCTATGTATTCGCTTATAATCGCAAAAAATACCACCAAACTAAAGCTCTATTTGTGCAAACAAAATGATAAAAAAATCATTTGGTTACAGCATTGCATGACCGCGCAATTGTCACTGAAAGTGCGAGAGCGCTGAAAGCTGAAAATTGGTCTGGGAAGGAAGGGGGCGAAAGTGCACAGTATTGTAGTGGTTAAATACACCTAAAAAAATGGTTTTACACACATCCAAAGGTCTATAAGTGGTTAATGTGGACATAAACCTGACTAAAATGTAGCTACATTTCTTTACTTTTCTAAATGACTTGCATTATTTTAAATAAAATCTTATGCAGCCCGCCAGCAATGGCCGCATGCCATTTATCAGGGTGGGTTTCATGGTGGTGACAATAGAGGCCCATACCGTCTCAGTCTCCATCAGTATCTCATGTGACGGGTGACAATGCAGGAACACAATTGGGAGGAAGGACAGGTTGTTGGCCTGTAAGAGTGTGCCTTCATGGCAAGATTACCAGGTAGAGGTGCACCGAATGGAAATTTTAGTAAAACCAAAAATGCAGAAAGCACTTTGCTGAAAACGATGTTTTTAAAAAAATATTTATATATATATAATTCTATTATATTTGACTTTTTAATTAATAATCATAAATTTAAATTAATATGAATATATTGTTGGCTATTATTGGCACCTTTAGTGCAAGAGATCAATGCAGCATCAACGGTGTCCATCAAATGTGGCTTCACCAGTGCAACCACTTCTCACATGTATGTAAAACTTTCTTTTTTACTAGAATAGGATTTAGACAAACACTATATAATGAATTTTAGTGCACACAAACAACCAAGACCTAATGTTTTTCCAAAAACATAAAAAGACAAAGTCACACAGAGCAAATAGATATCAAACATGTTGCACTTTAAAACTGTGTACACCTGTAGAATGGCACCAAACTACGGGACTTAAAAATCTCCATAGGATGTACAAAAATAAGATGGCAGCACTCCCATATTGGATGCAAAAATAGAAAAGTTTGAGATAACATCATGAGACAAATAGCAATGACATAGGCAATGGCAGGGGCAAAAGTTGATGGGTTTCAAACGGCTGGCATGCTTTTTCTAGGTTTAGACGAAGCACGCCAGCCGTGTAAAACAAGTCACCTTTTGCCCCCGCCATTGATGTGTTTTCATTCATCAGCAGTTCAGCTATCCACACCTGGAGAAGTTACATCGTTTAAAGTCTCCATAGGCTATGCTTTAAGGCCCCTTTCACACGGTCGGACCGTTCAGATCCGCCTGTCAGTTTTGACGGCGGATCTGAACGGGCGCTCCATGTTAGTCTATGGAGCGTCGGATGTCAGCGGAGACATCTCCGCTGACATCCGACCCGGTCCGATCCGCCAAAAGCAGACGTATGGGCTATACGTCCAGATCCGTAGCTGGCGGATCGGGTGAGATCTGATGAAAACGGACACACTGTCCGTTTTCATCCGATCTCTCCATAGAGATCAGCGGCGCTCGCAAGCCCCTCCACGCTCAGTGAGCGGAGAGAGGCTTGTCATCCGCCGGTTCAGCGGAGATCAACGGAGAGATCTCCCGCTGAGCCGGCGGACAGAGGCGGGCTCCGTGCAAGCGGAGCCCGCCTCGTGTGAAAGTGGCCTAAAAGCTTTTACAGGTTACCAGTTTAGAGTTGCACAGGAGGTCTGGAGCTAGAATTATTGCTCCTGCTCCGACGTTCTCAGCGATATCTCATGTGTGGTGCAATCGCCATGTACATTGAGTGCAGGACTGACACACGCATTTGCTTGCAAGCATGGAGGAATGGGGGCACTTAAAAAATGTTTTTTTATTTCATTTAATTTTTGCACGGTCTCATTTATTATTTTTTTTAGCACTTTTATTGCCATCATTCCTTGTGATGGCATGGGCCATGACAGCAAATGGAGATCGGTTTGATCAGATGCTTGTACAAGCAGCTAACTGTTTGTCAACAACAAACCAAAACTGGAAGTGACCAAATCCTTGTCACTTCCAGTTTCAGACATCAAACAGTGGGAGGAACAACATCAATTCCTCTCGCTGTGTCCCAGGAACCAGACGCCACTGGTCACATCCTTACCGAGCCCCGTGATTGCTCAGGAGAGTCCGTTAAAGGCGAGGGGGGGGGGGGGGGCTGCCTTTTGCTGCCTGTAGAAGTAATCCAGCGGCTGCTCTCTTACTTTTGTTCAACATTGCTGGCTCTAAAAGATGAAATCTTGGTTATTGCTGCAGCGATGACCGAGATATCACCCTTGCAATCCTTGGTTGGCAAAGGTAAAGAACTAAATTAACCACTTGCCGCCCTTCCTTCCCTGCAGTAGGTGCACATTAATAAACCTGCATTATCGCCCTGTCACATGTTCACACTGAACTGGGGCAGCCATGCAACATGATCCACTGTGACAGCATTGGAAAGCCAGACTTCCGAAAATGTCCTGCAGTCATCGCCAAAGTACATGTAGACTGAGGCTGCAGGCGATCAGCAGCACTGAGACTAGCACAAAGGATGAACACGAGGTGAAAGCACGATATGGCGATTGTTTATGATACTGCTTTAGCAAACTAAATGTCATTCAGTTATAGTTTATATCCATTTAAAATTGTTCTTATATTGTAATAATCCTCCCTGAACTCTTTTTTGGCTCTCCTCAGATCCCCGTATCTACAATGATGTTTTTTTTTTTCTTCCCACAATCTAGGGGTGCTGGTCCATGGATAAGAAGTTTGATCCAAAGCCATAATTATTCAGTGAGGGATGAAATGTCAGTTACACAATAGTCTGCTGATACTGCTACAATCAAGTCAAAGTGTATGTAAAGCAAAACCACTTTCTTCAGATTTGGATTGAATAGTAAAAGGATTAGAGCCTTTGTTAGGTTTTAATTGCTGTCTGTGCCACACCAGATATTATTCACCTTCTCTTTTTGTCCAGGTGGTTTTTGTCACCAGAACAAGAGGTGAGGTTAAATCTTCCAATGGAAACACCTGTCCTGGTGACAGCGATCCAAGAGGGGAGATTTTATTTCACTTCCTGCTGGGTCTCTTGGTAGGAAAATCTGAGAGACAGACCACAAAAAAAACACAAGAATCACTACTTTAGCCAAAGATATATACGTACTCTTTAATAGGTTGGGAGGGTTAGGACTGCTCCTTGGGAGGCAATAAAAGAGAGCTTCTAAGGTCAGATTTGCTCACGAATGGAAAGGCAGACTTCAGCCCATTATCTGTCCATGTATATTCTCTACTTTCATAAAGAAATTTAAAATAACCCAAGAAAATCTCAAAGCAATTTAAGCTCAGCAGAAAAACAAATGGAAAAAAGTATCCTTAACAGCAAAAATGCAGTCTGAAATTTAGACGGTCACGCCATATTCTGCAATAATACAAATGAACAATAGCTACCAGGCACGAGCTCTAGCTATTTTCAAACAATGACCCCAATATAGGGTCCTAAATGGAATTTAAATTTTTGTTGGGGGTTTTGGCACACACATTTGTTAACTCTATCCTGGGAGGAAGCCAGCCTTGTCCATAATGTAAAACAAAAGGTTGTCAGCAGTAGAAGAGAATCTAGTCGGGGATTCAATTTAAGGCTGAATTTCAGGAATTCAGCTCCTTTGAAGGCACACTTTGAGATAAGTCCAACATGGTGCATGACATCTCATGGGCCCAAGGATACACCTGTGAGAGGAGAGAAGCACACAGAGCAGCCATAGCTGCCCCCCACTCTGCTGCCCATTCACAGAAGCCTTTTTATTTTGTGAGCGTGTTTAGATAATACAAAGGATTCTGTGATTTGGCAGGAGGAGGGAAAAGGTGAGCAACTCCACTGTTGAAAATTCTGAGAAGGTCCAGCGTCAGGCTACTGGAACTACAGTGATAGCTGTATCCTGGGAGTTCCATAAAGCAAATGTATATAATAGAGATTAATTAGTCCAGGAGAGGTCCTGTCACTGGAGAGGAGACCGATGGTGTGTTCCCTTGTACATAGGGACACCGATCGGTCTCCTCCCCCAGTCAGTCCCCTCCCCCCACAGTTAGAATCACTCACATAGGGAACATATTAACCCCTGCAGCGCCCCCAGTGTTAACCCCTTCCCTGCCAGTCAGTCACATTTATACAGTAATCAATGCATTTTTATAGCATGGATCACTGTATAAATGTGATTGGTCCCAAAAATGTGTCAAAAGTGTCCGATATGTCCGCCGCAATGTCGCACTCACAATAAAAATCACAGATCGCCGCCATTACTAGTAAAAAAAAAAATATATAAAAAAAAAAATGCTATAAATCTATCCCCTATTTTGTAGACGCTATAACTTTTGCGCAAACCAATCAATATACGCTTATTGCGATTTTTTTTTTTACCAAAAATATGTAGAAGAATACGTATCGGCCTGATCTGAGGAAAAACTTTGTTAAAAAAAAGAAAAATTGGATATTTATTATAATAAAAAGTAAAAAATATTGCGTTTTTTCAAATTTATCCCTCTTCTTTTGTTTATAGCGCAAGAAATAAAAACCGCAGAGGTGATCAAATACCACCAAAATAAAGCTCTATCTGTGGGGAAAAAATGATAAAACTTTTATTTGGGTACATCGTTGCATGACCGCGCAATTGTCATTCAAAATGCAACAGCGCTGAAAGCTGAAAAATGGCCTGGTCAGGAACAGGTGTAGGCAAGTGGTTAACTTATGTTCTTTGTACTAATCATGCTAATTATGTATACATTATATATGTTTCAACTGCATTTATTTTTTGTCATAAATTTTACTGTTCGTCACAAATCATGTTTTAGCGATTCATTCTTTATTATTAATAAAATGTATTATGATTATATCAACTTACATTGAATTTTTAGGATTGTATTTTTACAATCATAAATGCCTCATTATATTGTTCATTTATATTATTCGATTATGTTTACCAAGATCACTACCATGAATTACCCCTAGGGGTCTGTGACAATCAGGTTACCTTTATGCCATATCTATATTATTATTACACCCACAAGCCTCAATTAAAGTCCCAACCCTACCCCTTTTCGGTTCCTATATATTGAAACCTGCATCCAAGACTAGGGGAGGCGTTAGGAAAAGCTGGAAAAACATTTCAGACAAGGCCAATGACATGAGCAAGAGAATTGTTTAAAACTGTAAATAGTTATCACAGGAGAAGCCTTTTATTACGTTATTAAGTACTATCATTGATTATTTTCCTTCATTCTCTACTTTACAACTGGAACTAGAATAATAGAATACACAAAGAACCATTAAAAAAAAAATACAATGTAATCTCTAATACTGTAAAACAACTGTATGGAACCAGCACACTCCATCACTGAACAAGCGTAGTAATAAACCGATCTAGTACCTGAACAAGTTAGGTCAAATGTCTTAATTCAAAAATAAGCAAGCACCAAATCATAAATCCATCCTTAGCCTGGAAACTGTAAAAGGTCCAGATCTTTCCATGTATCCATTATGCTGAACTAGGCCTCCATGTGTGCTTGCCCTGGAGTGATGCATATTATTATGAAGTGCTGCTCAGATGTTTACAGTTCTGTTTTAAGCTTCATCATATGGACAAGGTTAAAAACCGACAAATTCCATCCTGGTGCTATAATGCCAATCATCAGAGTGGAATTATGCACATGCTTTGATCAGGGGATGAAAGACACCTTAACCCTATCCAGAGCAAATAAGTACCAGGAGAAGTGGAGAAACATTCATATGGAACTCCATGTTATAACTGTAATCTCTGTCTACTTACTGCTAGGAATACAATAAAAACTGTCCACATCGAATGTTTCATAATAAATCCTTACGTTACCTTCGCCCATAATAAGAACGAGGTTTACCCTTACCTTTTGCATGTTAACGGCATATTAAATACATTTTTAAATATCTTTTGTAATAAAGAAATGGGGAGATGCAGAAATGTGTTAGTCATAAATCTGCACATGTGCAGTGCTCACCTCGGTCCTCACAACAATGTTATTCAGCTTAAATTTGAGGAAGCAGTGGAATACTGAAATACTGTATACTGTATTGCTTGTCAACAGATTTGTTGACAAGCAATACAGCAGCTCCACGTTCATTCCTGTTATGATGGCAACATGTTCAGTGGCTCATTGGTTAACCTTAAACCTTTAAGGCTTTGCTGAAATAGATTTACCACTCAATATTCCCCAAACTGACCAATTTATAAATAAAAATAAAAAAAAAAATGATGGAAATATATTTTGAGTCCTTCAACAATGCCCTGTACATCAGGGGTTACAGAAGAAGTTAATGAGGGCTCTTGAAGGGGAAAACGGAAGGGTTGACGTGTCATCTGTGGCCTGCGGGGAGGTTAATAGGGAAACGGAACCGGGAGGGATAGTAATCATGTAGACACACATTTGGACCCACGGATAAAAACCCATCAAGGACAAACATTTTATATTACATATACCAGTGCCAAGAACACTCCCCTATTCAAGAGGGGATGAACAAAAATCTGCATTTCAGTTCCAACATCAAACACCCTCCAGATATGTCAGCCGAGTTAACAAACTCCTAAGGTAGATGCATATATCCATAAAATAACATTAACTATTATAATAGACAGAGGCATATCAACCAATCAAACCAAGAGGCAAAGAGAGGGGAGGGGGAAGAAGAAAAAGAAAAAGAACTTGTCATCCTATCACCTTCAACTCTCTACTTCATCTTCCACTGCCTCCTCCCATGAGATCACCAATCACTGAAAACATAAGACTGACACAATTTGTGAGGAAATCTCTGCTGTACAGATACCTTCCGCACAGGTACAATCGTTCTAGGTGTAATCCTGGACTCTGAACTATCCTTTCGGCCCCACATACAATTACTGTCCTCAACCTCCGCTGGTAGCGTGAGGAGAAAAAAAAAAAAAAAAAAAAGGCGTTCACCGGCGGCTGTGAGAGGGACATCAGTCCCGATCATGGAGAGCCTCTGCAGAGGCTTCTGTACCTACCAGTGCCTCATCACCAGTGCTGCCTATCAATGCCACCCATCAGTGCCGTCTTATCTGTGCCCATCAGTGTAGCCTCATCAGTGAATATCAATGAAGAAGAAGAAGAAAAATTACCCGTTTGCAAAATTTTATAACAAAATTAAATTAAATTAAATACCACCAAAAGAAAGCTCCATTTGTGTGAAAATAAATGATAAAAATGTAATTTGAGTACAGTGTAGCATGGCCGCACAATTGTCAATCAAAGTGTGACAGTGCTGAAAGCTAAAAATTGGTCTGGGCAGGATGGAGGGTTTAAGTGCCCAGTAAGCAAGCGAGAGATTGCCTTAGCAATGGTGGCATCGGCGAACATTTCTGCCCATTGCTATAGCAACCTATCAATCATGACATCCCGGTCCTCCCTTTCGCATCATTTCCAGTCTGGAATAAAGCGAGATTTTGACACTAGGGGATTTGCAAGGACTCCTGGGATACATGAAGCCGCTATCCCAGGAGCCCTTGCAAGTCACCTAGTGATGTAATCCCCTAGGCGGCCACAGCTGGAAGTGCTGCATAACAAAAGTGAAAAAAGTTATTTACAAAAAGGGAAAAAAAAAAAAATGATTGCAATTTATTACAGCATTCAGGAGGGGCATGACAGTAATGGGGCCTTCGAAAAATGTAACTCCGCTTTGCAGTGCACAGTATACTGCATTTGCCTTTAGTAAATCAACCTCATTATATTGCTATAAGTCAGAGCCAGAAATGTCAATTCAATCCTTTTATGCATCAAATACAATGAAAACAGACACCAGAATAGCTTCAGCTACTGCACACAAACATTGAAATCTTACACCCACATGGATGAGCATAAAAAGCACCACAAATCATAACAAAATGACAAACACTGCACAGTAAAGTGCACATATTAAAGGATTGCCTTTTAATTGAATGCGTTTCTAAACTGTTGGATTATATTGATTTAGATCCTGTTTTTCCAGACAGTGAGCTGTGGGGGAATAAAAGCTTCAAGTGCAACTATCTCAGAGTAAAGAGTATTTTCACCATGGGTTGGCATTTGATTGAAAGATCTGCTCCTATCTAAAGGAATTTCTACATTGGGAGACTGAGTAAACCACACTGGAGATTTCTTATTTTATCCCACAGTTATTTTGTAGTATTCCTTGCAAGACCTCCAGGCTTATTTGATAAGCAGTCCCGTGCAGTCAACAAAGAGTTTGACTTTACCAAAGTGAATGCCTACTGGGTACTAGTGTTACTGTACTTTGCACATATTATTCTAAAAATCTATGTCATTCTGTAATTCTCCTATTGATACTTTCTTATCTAACACTGTAATGCTAAGGCTGGTCACACATTATACAATTTTCTTGTACAATTTTGCATTAGGTTTGACCTCATATTATATGGTTTTGGTAAATCTAAACACTTTCAATTTGTATGCAATCAGGCAGGCCCTGGCACTACATAGTTGAAGGTAAATCTAAAAGAAATTGAACATGAAAATTGTTATAATTTATGACCAACTTTACACTGCAATTAAAATTCTCTTATGTTTTTCCCCTTCCTCTTCATAACGTTAGTGAATGAGGTTATAATTTAAAGATGGAAGTCCATGTATGGATAATTTTGCGTAGTTACTTGTGTGATCTCTCTGGAAGCTGGAAATCATTGTAGTAGGTGCCCCTACTACTTAACAATGATCTTTACTTCCTTCCGGGTCCCATACCAAGCGGCTGCCCTGCTGCTTACTGAACACAGGAGGTCACTTGCTCTGCATTGGCACCATTCAGAGAATGCTTTGCATTCTTTAAATAATGCAATGAGGTAGAGAGGCAAAGTCACAATCTCTACTTCATCCGATCAGAGAACACTTTGTATTCATTGAGAAAATGCAAAGCGTTCTGTGAATGGTGCTTGGGCTAAGTGGCAACCTCCAGTGTTCAGTAAGAAGCAGGGCAGCCACTCAGCATGGGACCTGGGGGGGGCCTTTTTTTCTGGAAGCAGTTTGATCAAGTAAAAGGGGTTTACGAAGGATCCGGCCTGGAAATTCACAGAAGTGTCTGATAGATATTAGACGAGAGGTATCCACGTTTTTGAGAACACAGTAGAGGCCTGGAAGTAGGACCCTAGGGACTGCCTGCTGTTTCGCCCCTTATGTGACTGCATCAGCGTTGCTGAATTGGGGTTTACCAAAAGAGAGATTTCCCTGAAAATCGTAAACTGATCAGAGTGTGTGCTCCAATTACTTGGAGTATCCCAAATCTTCCCTGCACCTCAACCAGCATTAAAGTATAAAAATACACCCCTGACCTGGTCATCTGGCTGCCTGTATACCTGAACTGGAAGTGAACCAGGGGAAAATCAGCAGGACCTGTTAGGGATCGATGCTACATTTACTTTAAATGAACTTAGCTTTTCATATTACAGTAAGGCCACAATAAACAGATATAAACATATCAGCCTCTGTGAAATACAGAACAGCCTGCTTTCAACTGTATGGCACTTACTTGTTTAAAAAGTCCTAAGAGAAATACTGAGAAAATGTACAGGAATGAGAATTGGGTGATTGGGGGACAAGATGTTTGGAAGTACAACTGAGAGTAAACCATTTAATTAACACTCTCTCTCGCCTATGCAAAGCCACATTTAAATAAAAAGGCCTCCACCCAAAATGTATTTGAGTTTGGCTGGGAGGATGATGGGAGCAGCCTGTGTTTAAAGTGCAAATGACTTGCATTGGAGCTCAGCCATATAGAACCCCATCTTCACCCCTCATTCTTCAGGATCATCAACAGCATACCAGGTCTGAGATGAGGATGTCTCATCTGATCACAGATGGGGTTTGCACCCTGTCACATTCTAGCGCAACTCCAGTACTGTAAATATTTACCACTGCTGGCCCCAGACTTAATTGTTTTTATTCTTTGTCATAAGAGAAATATGGGGGTTTCCTTCTGAAAATACTAATTAACTGGCTGTGAACTCAACCTGAATGTTTTAAATTGCTGAGCTAGAGGAACTATGTAGGTCAGTAAAGCTAGTATTCCTTACATACATACTCGTTTGAGACAGTAACTCAAAGAGTAATTGAATGGCTCAGAATGACAACCTGACCACTAGCATTTTCATAATAAAAGCTCAGAAATGGTGGTTTCCATGTTCTCTCATGAAAGATATTCTTTAAAAGTAATAGATTCATGGCCAACACAACCTCTAATGCCCCGTACACACGAGTGGATTTTCCTTTTGAATTCCGCTTAAGCTTGGCTTGCATACACAAGGTCACACAAAAGTTCTCTGAACTTTCGACAGTCAAGAACGCTGTGACATACAACACTACGATGTGCCGAGAAAACTAAGTTCAATGCTTCCGACCATGCGTAGGAATTTTGCGCATCGGAATTGCTACAGACTAACGCAATTTTCAGATGGGAACTTTTTCCGACTGAAAAATCGAGAACCTGCTCTCAATCTTTTCCGATGGAGCATACACACGGTCGAATTTTCCGACCAAAAGCTCAAATCTGTCTTTTGCTGGCGGCATTTCCGACTGCGTGTACGCGGCATAACATACCAGAACTGCTAGGAAGTGCATTTTACCTTCTCCCCAGATACTTCAATGCAGAGAGCTGATCATGTTAGTCAACTTATGGCTGAGAAAGAGATGGAACACAGGAAGCTGCATTGCTCAGACAGAAATTATTATATATATATATGTGTGTGTGTGTACATACATATATATACACACACACACACACACACACACACACACACACACACACATGTATGACTGCTGTGCAGCGTGACAGCAATGTGTAAATCACAGGACTGGCTGAACAAAATTATAAATCTTTTCAAAAGGTAATTCTGTACACAATGAGTGTTCCAACTGAGCCTGGAACTCCAAAGCTGGGTTCAAGAAAGACATTTGCAAGATATGAGTGTACAAACATTTTTTTTTTTTTATCAATACATACCCTGCTGATAACTGCAATAAAACCCTAAAATAAAAGAAGTCTGGTATGCAGGATTACCTTTAATGACTGCAAATGTGGCTCAAGGCCATGCAGACTCTACAGAAGGACCCATTTTCGTAGGCAATCCAGAACCAAGAATCCCATCACTGTCAGTCATACTCTGGTCAGTTTACCACCCCAATAATCCTGGCTCAAGTTTCCACTTGTGGGCACAGAGCTCTGAATGACAAGTGTGTATAATGAGCTGTCACTGTATTGGAGACAATTGTTTCATTTCCACCTCACTTTACATCCCAAGAGCAGACATGGAACATGAGATGACAGATGAACTGACCTGTGACACTGCCTCTGCAAGCTATGAAAATATATACAGTGGGAGATTGTAAAGTTATTTGAAATAAGACAGGGTGCTAACAAACTAACATAGCGATCCTTGTCAGGTTGTGTAAAACAAATGTGTCTCCTGCTGCGCTTACTGTCCATTCTCTACACACTTGGTTCTCAACCCAAGGCAGGCCAAATGTCTCCATACGACTCTGGGAAAGATTTACAAGTTACCGTTTCGCCAGAACAATGCCAATAAACATTCTAAAGTCCTCAATATGTACCAAACTCCAGGAAACCAACTAAAAAATTATTTCTAAATGGTGCAGAACTTCATCAGCTACCCACAAATGTTACCCAACTGACCCTGGTAAATACTGGTGATGCAATTCAGCCAAAAGGCTCAATCCTTCATATGTTTTGGTCCTGTCCAAAACTCAGACCCTTCTGCACCATTATCTACCATCCCAACTAAAACTTAAGAAGTCCACTTTACACCTCCTGAATGCTGCCAAATCTTCCATCGCCTTGAGATGGAGCGATCCCTATTCTCCCTAGTATCCCTGTGAATATGCATAGTATACTTCTCAATATGGACATGGCCTGTCCTGAAATATGTAGTACTACTGAATTGTTTTCACAGGCTGGTAAAGCCCTTCTTCATGAAAAATCCAGATCCATGGAATGCACCCTAGTGCCTGCCTGAGAAAGCCTAGGCAACCCCTCACCCCCCCCCCCCCCACACACACTTTCTCTTCCACACCAGGTCTTTTACCCACCTCACCCCTTGAGCTTTCTCTCTATAACCTTCTTCCCCTAGCCACCCATATATCCATCCCGATACCCCTCAATACCCTTCCTCACTTACCACCCTCCCATCTCCCTCGCTTCTTCCTCACTTACCTACTCTCCATTCTGAAAATAAATGGTAAAATAGATTCAAAATTTTGTTGCCCTCCCATAATTTCTGAAGACAGAGTATTCCATCATAACACGTCTCTCCAGGTAGCCCATGGAACAGCAAAACCAAGACAGCATTGCCTTTTTCCCCCCTTTTTAAATGTTCTATGTGGAGTACAGTGATTGCCATTTTTCACCCTATATGTAAAGTAGAAACATTTACAAAAAAGAATAATAATATTGTATAAAAGAATTGTGACCAGGCTTACACTCTCCCAAGATTAAGATGAGACCCCAATCGTTATACAACGCATGTTTTTTTTTTTTTTTTTTTTGTAACTAAAAACTGTTTTTGTTTGTTTGGGATAGAACATGAAAGGTCAGGTTTCTATTGCTAAGGAATTTCTCACTCCAGCAGCTCAATTTCCTGCTCTACATTAAATAATTACAAAAGGTGAAGATGCACAATAAAGGAACCCATCTGTATAGAAGCATGAGGGTCCAGGGAAAACTGAGTCACGCACCTGGAAAAAGCACCATCATATGCTGTATCCCAATAGTTCCCTAGTTGAAGGTTGTTCCAGGTCAAGGACTTCTAAAAGTTGTGAAAAAAGGATTAGGATGAAGGCCTAGAAGCCTGCACCTTCAAAAACAGGCAGCAATTGTAGTGTGGCTGGGGCAGCTTACAACCATCACAAGCTCATGTATGCATAAAAAAAAAAAAAAAAAAAGTCTCTAACAATATTAAGACCCAATTAATGTCTACAGTTATGAGATAATCATATTCTTTTATATATCATAACTATTGGTGTTAATGATACAGTTATGCACCTCAAAAGTTTGCATGCCTTTGGATAATTGGTAATTATAAAATGTACCATTTTTAAAGGGGACCTTCAATCGTTTTTTCAACTTTCCATCTATTAAATCTTCTGCCCTTGTTTTTTTTTAACTTTGGATAGTAAAACATTTTTTTTCTGCCAGTAAATACCTTATACAGCCCACTTCCTGTGTCTGGTCATTGGCCTAGCTTTTTGACCTGCACAGCTCCCGCTCTCTCCGTTTGCCAGGAAGGGAGGGGGTGAGTCATAAGAGGGCCAATGAGAGCTGCAGAGCTGGGGGTGCGTGTCTGTGCAAATCCAGGAAGTGAACAGGCAGCAGCTTCAGCTGCCCACAGTTAAAATGGCTGTAGCCAGATTCAGCAGAGGGAGGTTTCTGCAGAATATTTGGCAAAGTACAGAATCACAGTATATATAAAATAATATGCAAAGTGGTTGGAGGGAAGCTTCAGAATGGCAAAGATGTTTATATTACAAATTATTGGAGCATACTGCAGTTGCTCTTTAACCACTACAATACTGTGCACTTAAACACCCTTCCTGCCCAGACCAATTTTCAGCTTTCAGTGCTCTCGCATTTTCAGTGACAATTGCGCGGTCATGCAATGCTGTAACCAAATGAATTTTTTATCATTTTGTTCGCACAAATAGAGCTTTAGTTTGGTGGTATTTATTCGCGACTCCGTTTTTTATTTTTTGCGATATAAGCAAAAACATAGCGGAAATTTTGAAAAAAAACAATATTTTCTCCTTTCTTTTTTAAAAGAAATCCAATAAAATCAAATTTTGTCATAAATTTAAGCCAAAATGTATTCTGCTACATGTTTTTTGTAAAAAAAATTCCGTTAAGTGTATAATAATTGGTTCGTGTGATCACGGACATATGTACGCAAATGATCATGTAAAAGGGGTGTGCAGGTGATCACGGACATATGTGTGCAGATAATCATTGGCACATGTTATTTTACTGGGACATATGTGAGGGACGTGTGTTTTTATTATTTGGGGACATGTGTTTTTATTATTTGGGGACATGTGTGTTTTGGGGACATGTGTGTTTTGGGGACATGTGTGTTTTACTGTGGGGTCACAACTGGTGATCAGTGTGTAAAAAAAAAACGGCTAATACTCACTGATCACCAGCCGGCTGCAGCGATCCGCTCTCCTCTCCTCACCGACGACTTCCGTGTGAGGAGAGGAGGGCCGATTGCCTAGCAACCGGCTGTTTGTTTACATCACATGACAGCTGTGATTCGACACAGCTGTCATGTGATCAGGAGGGCCAATCACCGAGCCCTCCTGCCGATCCAAGATGCGCCGTGTCCGGGTGACACGGCCGCATCGGGACCGCGCCGCTGCGCGGGCACGCGCGATCCCTCTACTTCTGAAGGACGTTCCGGAACGTCCTATCAGAAGTAGACGGCTCCCACCCGGCCGTATATCTACATTGGCCGGGTGGGAAGTGGTTAAAGAAAACATGAGTGAGCAGGCAAAAACACATTTCTTTCATTTCTTATAGGATTCATATTCAACTGTAGGTCATAACAGAATGGCACAATCCTAAAACAAAACATGGCAACAAGTAAACAAATAAAATGCCCCCTTGTTCAAAAGTCTGCATCCCCTTTGTTCTTAATACTATGTATTTCCTCCTTTAGCATTAATGACAGCATGCAGTCTATAGTTGTCTGATGCCCTGAATTCTTGCAGGTGGTATACCTGCCCATTCATCTTGGCAAAATGCCTCAAAGTCATGGAAAGCCTTTGGTAGTCTTTCGTGAAACACACTTTTCAGATCTCCCCAGACTAGCTTGACGATATTAGGTTTAGGAGACTGTGATGCAGACTTTCCAGCATGATAATGACCCTGTGCATAAGGCCAAGCTGACCCTCCAGTGGTTGCAGCAGAAAAAGGTGAAGGTTAAGTGATTGAACAGAGCTGACTGACATATTCAAGGCTTTGGATACATTTTATATCCTTTTCCATCTTTATAAAGTTCCATTATCTTGTTACGCAGGTCTTTTTACAGTTTTTTTTTTCTACTCCCCATGGCTCAGTATCTAGCCTGCTCAGCTAACAAACTCATTGACTATTTATACATAGACACTATTGGCAATTTAAAAAGCCACACATATGGGAAATTAACCTTTAATTTTTATTTGTACCCTTGTGTGTCTGTACCAAGGCCAAACATTCCAGGGCATGTAAACTTTTGATCAGGGTCATTTGGGTGATTTCTGTTAGGAGCCAAAACGATAATGTGTGATAAATGGCTTCATATGATCACTATGCTTAACTGCTTCCCACCCGGCCACTGTACATAAACGTCCGGGTGCGAGTTTTGCCGTTCTGTACATCACATCAGAACCGGGGCCACGCAGTGGCGTGGTTCTGTTTTGGCTGGGTCCCATCAGTCACAGCACATCACAGAGTGGGACATGGGCGCTGCGATTGGCACTCCCGACCACGCGATGGCTGTGTCATAATGTAAACAGGGACGCATGTCTCTGTAGCGGCTCTCCCCGCTGAGCTCAGTGAGAGGGGGATGCTGCAGCCTGTCAGATCTGTGTGTGTAACTGATGATTTTACTGTTCAGCTACACACAGATCACAGTCAGTGCCGCCATCGCACAAAGTACACAAAGCACCATCTGTCCAAGTATCCCATTAACATCTGTACCAGTGCAAAAAAATATCTAGTGCACTATTGCACAAAAATGTCTGCAATGGTGTTCTATTTCAACATCGACATCTATCAGTGTCCCTAGTGGACCACCAACATGTACACATCGCCGATTAACATCTGTCACAGTGTACAAGTGCAGAAAAACATCTGTCGTTGTACCAGTGTCCCATCAACATCTGTCATAGTGTATAAACTGATCTTGGTGTGGTCAGATGCTTGTAGGGTAGAGGAGAGATTTGGGGTCTAACAGTTACATAGTAGGTGAGGTTGAAAAAAAAAGACACAAGTCCAACATATGTGTGTGATTAGATGTCAGTATTACATTGTATATCCCTGTATGTTGTGGTCGTTCAGGTGCTTATCCAATAGTTTTTTTAAATCAACCGATGCTCCCCGCTGAGACCACAGCCTGTGGAAGGGAATTCCACATCCTTTCTGCTTTTACAGTAAAGATTCCCTCTACGCAGTTTAAGGTTAAACCTCTTTTCTTCCAATTTTAATGAGTGGCCACCTGTCTTAATAAACTCCCTTCCACAAAAGTTTTATCCCTATTGTGGGGTCACCAGTACGGTATTTGTAAATTGAAATCATATCCCCTCTCAAGCATCTCTTCTCCAGAGAGAATAAGTTCAGTGCTCACAACCTTACTTCATAACTAATATCCTCCAGACCCTTTATTGGCTTTGCTGCTATTAGACCCAAGATCTCTCCATAAAGAGCACCTGTCATTGCTTATTGTCACAAGTGATGTTTGCATTCCTTGTGACATACAAGTGTTCTGGCAATTCGCTCCTACATGTAAAAAAATCATAATTTTTTTTCCTAGGAAATTACTCAGAACCCCAAACATTATATTTTTATGTAAAAAATTAACTCAAAATAAAGATTCCTGCCAAAAAGTCAGCAATAGCAGCTCCTTCATTTTATCTACACTGGTGCCACTTAAATAATCATTTTGCAATGCAATACTTGCTTCCAAACTGCCAAAGACCACAAAACAATGTCATTTCAGAACTCTTTTCCAGGTCTCTACCTTTCAGTAAGTGACTGGCTCTGTTTATTTTAATTGATCTCCACTATAAAATAACATCCTGCTCTTCCAACCCCAAAGGGGTGATTTACTAAAGGCATTGCAAGGGGATTTTCACTTTGTAAACTTGCCTTAGTGAATGTAGTGAAAATGTATTTTGCATTAAATACCCACATTGTATGTAAGGGAAACATTTTTTTTTTTTTTGCTGGTGCATGACTGGATGATGGAAGTCAAAAGAGCTTCACCACATTCACTAAGCTAAAGGAAACTTCCCTTGCAAAGTGAACAGCATATTTCCCTTTACTAAATCGACCCCTAGGTGTCCTTTTAGCAGCTTACTAAACCCATGCATACTTTGTTCAGATGGTATTTAAAAATGTGTACAATGTGCTGTCCACATTAGCCACAGTTGGGAGAACATGGCATATTTCAGACAGGTTGGGAAGGATCTGCTTTCGAGGACTGACTCCTTTTTACTATTGCTCTTTTTCAGGGTTTTTACTAGTTATGTGCATCAACTTCTCTACCTTCACATTCCTGCAATAATTTATAAAAAAAAAAAAAAGCTTAACAACTTACATGTCGTGCCTGAGGAAATTTCACACCCCTGTGTGTGAGCACAGATATAGAGAATGTTCCCTACAGCAAGACAAGAAGCAGAATCTGTATAATTAGGATTCTTTGTACTCATTTACTAAGAAGGTTCATCTTCACCTCCTGAGAACCACTGATGTTGCCCACATACACACTCATTTCAAATAGAACTAGAATTTTCAATTGTATTCTGGCCACAGAATTGGTTTACAACAAATGTTCAACTTATTGTTTCTTGGTGTAAAAGATTGCTTGAGGCTTAACAGTATGTTATAAAAAAAAAAAGACAATGTCCTCCTTTCAAACGAAAATAAGAACAGAAAGTGATCCAACACTACCCACATGTTTTTTTGACATTTCATACATTTGATTGGATTGTCAAACATTTGTCTTGTGTCTGTGCCACCGAATGGAGAAATGTCATCAGCACACCACTTGGCTGTGTGGTGAGTTATTTTGAGGGGACAGCAAATTTACACTGTTATACAAGTGGTACACTCACTACTTTACATTGTAGCAAAGTGTAATTTCTTCAGTGTTGTCACATGAAAAGATATAATAAAATATTTACAAAAATGTGAGGGGTGTACTCACTTTTTTGAGATACTGTGCAAACTATTCCACAAAACCATTAACTGACTAAGAGATTATTTATTTTTAGGAGTCCAAAAAACATCGGGGGACTGATTCTTGTGGGTAACCTCAACCAATAGAAATATTCAGCTTCCTTTTTACAATTACTGTAAGCTTGTGCCTTGCTCTGTCACCTACAAAGATTGAGCCCAATTAGAAGAACAATCAGGAGGTGGAGAGGCAGACTGAAGCTTGAATTCTACAGAAAAATTATCGATGTTCAGCTCTCTGTAGCTCTAGATCTACTCATTGGAATAGTTTTTTTTTCCCCTTACGCTAGCCTATGCTTATGCATTTTTTCCATCATAGGTCGAGTATGAATTGCCCAGGTTTATGACCTTTAGGAGTCAGCAAGAGCCACATCGGGTCTGACCCTCCTCCATCAAATTTGGAGACCCAAGAAGGAAAGATCCTGTTATTTAAAGCAAACCAGTCATGAAAAAAATAAGCCTGCGGACAATGTTGACTTCTTGTTAAGCAGGCATAGGTAGGTACATTGTCATTTCTGTCAGATCAGCAAGTAGTAAAACAAGCAAGATGGCCCTGAAATATGCACTTTCAAAGAAAAGTCAGCAATGGCCATTCCTGTGTTGGGAGTGATTTCTGCTCATCATTTTGAGCTGCTAACCTAGGACAAGCTGACATTTTTCCAAATTTTTTCATGTTACAACCAAAAACGTAAAAGTATTTTATTGGAATTTATGCGATAGACCAACACAAAGTGGCACATAATTGTGAAGTGGAAAGAAAATGATAAATGTTATTCAATTCTTTTTTACAAATAAATAAGTGAAAAGTGTGATGTGCATTTGTAATCAGCCCCTTTACCCCCAACTAAAATCTAATGGAACTAGTTGCCTTCAGAAGTCACCTAATTAGTAAAATAGAATCCACATGTGTGTAATTTAATCTCAGTATAAATACTGCTGTTCTGTGAAGCCCTCAGAGCTTTGTTAGAGAACCATAGTGAACAAACAACATCATGAAGGCCAAGGAACACACCAGACAGGTCAGGGATAAAGTTGTGGAGAAGTTTAAAGAAGGGTTAGGTGATAAAAAAAAAAAAAAAATCTCAAGCTTTGAACATCTCACGGAGAACTGTTCAATACATCATCCAAAAATGAAAAGAGTATGGCACAACTGCAAACCTACCAAGACATGGCCGTCCACCTAAACTGACAGGCCGGGCAAAGAGAGCATTAATCAGAGAAGCCACCAACAGGCCCATGGTAACTCTGGAGGAGCTGCAGAGATCCACAGCTCAGGTGGGATAATCTGTCCACAGGACAACTATTAGTTGTGCACTCCACAAATCTGGCCTTTATGAAAAGATTGACAAGAAGAAAGTCATTGTTTAAAGAAAGCCATGAGAAGTCCTGTTTGCAGTTTGCGAGAACTCATGTGGGGGACACAGGAAACATGTGGAAGAAGGTGCTCTGGGTCAAATGAGACCAAAATGGAACATTTGGCCTAAAAGAAAAACGCTATGTGTGGCAGAAAACTAACACTGCACATAGCCTTGAACACACCATCCCCACTGTGAAACATGGTGGTGGCGGCATCATGTGGGGATACTTTTCTTCAGCAGGGACAGGGAAGCTGGTCAGAGTTATGGGAAGATGGATGAAGCCAAATACAGGGAAATCTTAGAAGAAAACCTGTTAGACTCTGCAAAAAGACTTGAGACTGGGGCGGAGTTCACCTTCTAGCAGGACAACGACCCCAAGCATACAGCCAGAGGTACAATGGAATGCCAAGCATAGTCATGTGTTAGAATGCCCCAGTCAGTGAAAGTCCAGACCTAAATCCAATTGAGAGTCTGTGGCAAGACTTGAAAATTGCTGTTCACAGATGCTCTCTAGATGTGCAAAGCTGGTAGAGACATATCCAACAAGACTTGCAGCTGTAATTGCAGCGAAAGGTGGTTTTACAAAGTATTGATTCGGGCGGGGGGGGGGGGGGGGTAAATAAATACCAATGCACGCCACACTTTTCAGATATTTGTAAAACATTTTGAAAATCATTTATCATTTTCCTTCCACTTCACAATTATGTGCTACTTTGTGTTGGTCTCTTACATAAAATCCCCAAAAAATACATTTACATTTTTGGATGTAACATGACAAAATTAGGAAAATATCAAGGGGTATGAATTATTTTTCCAGGCAATGTATTATCTATAGGCAGATGGATATATTTGGAAAAAAAAAAAAAAAAAACCAAACACACACACACACATTGCTTTCGAAAATACTGAAACAAATAGTTTTTTTTTTTTTTATCAATAAATAACCTACAAAAGGCACAAACTGAAAAATCTCTAAAATCACAAATTGGTGCTTTCAGCTTTTCTTATAACCACTTAAAGCGGAGTTCCACCCAGAAATGGGTGCATGATGTGTCTTATCTGCTCCATCATTTCCTTGGCCAACTACTGCATGTTTGGCCCTCAATATTGCCTTTTTCTTTGTGCTTGCACAAATTATAAACACCTCTCTTCCTTGAAAATCTCTGGCGTGAGAGACTGTGTTGATGCTGTAATACCACTCTGTGTCTGTGTTTCTGGGCTCAGACTTGCCATTGTGAAATTTTTTTTTTTACATTCAATGGTCTTCGGCGATCTGGTTTCTGTCAATTTGTTAGTAGAGTATGGCTTCTCTCCACCCAATTTCATTCCCCCCATACAAAGTGAATTCTGTCTAATTTAATATGATCTGTTTAATTTATTTATATTGTAACCTACATGTCATCTTGTTGATCTTTAGCTCCCGTTTGGCATAATTATTTATTCATGCACTGGACCATATGCCTGTAAAATTCTTCATTATGTGCAAGTGTACCTCGAGAAACTTAGGCCATTTTAAAAAAGGCAAAGGATGGACATTTATTTAATATTTATGTGATTTTGTTTTCTTTTTCTGTATTTGTATGTTATCAATAACTTTGTATGTTATTATTTAAAAGACAAACTATTCAGATCATTATTTTGATAAGCATTCTTGTCTACAATAATATATATGGGTTGTGGTGCCAAAAAAAGGAGACAATTTGGGTACAGTTTGGCGTTAGGGTTGCCACCTCATCCCTTTAACCCGAACACATATGAATTACACAGGTTCTGAGGCTAATTAAATGCAGATTAGGCACCAAGTGAGTTTAATTACCACCTTAATCAGCCACAGAACCTGTGTAATTAATATGTGTTCGGTTTTAAAGGGATGAGGTGGCAACTCTACTTGGCATACTCAGGGTTTCTCACCCGTGCAAGGTGATGGGTACTGGTTAGAAAGGGGAAAACTGACTTGCACTTTTCCAAAACTGTTAACTTCTTATATGAGATCCATAATTGAGGCTCAGAGAGACTTTGGGTAGAAACGAGCCTCCAACCCTGATTACTTTGGTCTTAACAGGGTTAACATGCTTGAAGGAGAGGCCTGAAAAGGAATCAGTCAGCAGGTGTCTGAGGTTTGAATCAGGACATACATATGAGAGAGTGGAGGACTTGCTTGTGACTGTGCTAAGCATCTTATCTTTGGACCCCTGAGGCCAGCGGATACGCAACCCTGTTAAGGGATACGTTTTCCAGCGGTGAGCCAAACGCTTGATTTGTGCCAGGAGTATGGAATGTTTTGTTTGTTTTCTGCTGCAATCAGGCTTTTGTTTGATGATCCCAGATTCCCCAATATTATATATATATATATATATATATATATATATATATATATATATATATATATATATATATATATATATATATATATATACACACATACACACATACACACACGGTCTCACCATACATTAAGTGTATACATATTACTTGGAAAGGCAGCTCAGACAGCCATAATTAAAAAGCCATTTGTTATACACAGATAATTTGAAGCAAGGAACACTGTGTGCTGTAGCGATGCTTATCATTAAAATTCTTGCGCACGATTTATTAACACATAAAAGATATTCAATGACAGCTAAAGCCTCATAAACCATTCACAAACCCTAGAAACAATGCTGTAATCCTATATTAGGAGAAGGGTCATATAAATGTATGCATTCCGTCTCTACAAAGTAAAATTGCAGAGGTTCACATTTCAGTCAGGTTTAAATTTCTCTGCCCCGGCGGTTTGGAGGAAACCTCCCTATAAAGCCTCTGCTCTGCCTAGTCATGCTGCGCATGTTGGAGCTGTAAAACCACATGTAGTGCAAAGTATACCGTTACTGCATTTTTAGGGCTTCCATCATTTTGTCTAAATCCTTTCATTCCACGCTACAGAATATCAAGGAATTAACACTTAAGACATTAGGGCCAACATATAAGAAAAAAAAAAAGTGTGTATTCACTCAAACCACTAGATTTCAGCTGGCATTGTTCTACTAGAATCCGCAAAAGAAAAACAAACAGCCCATTGGTTTCTTTAAAGTACAACTCCAGTTTCCAAAGGAAAAAAAAAAGCATGGCCAGCAAAAAAACTGAAAAACGCTTTTGCTACAATACTCACCTTAAATCTGGCATTGTCTAGCAGGTAAAAAAACAACCAGTCTCATTTAACTCTCTTCTTTAGAGTCCAGACTGCCAAAGCTGACTTCCTAGGGGTCATAACACCAACCTGGCCTCAGGTACTGAACGCTCCTCACACATGACTATACTACATTGCAGGAGTAAGAACTGCACACTGCCAGCTCTGGAAGGAACTGAAATGACTCATGATGTCACCAGACCAGCCAGAAGAACCTTGGGGAGTAAAGTATATACAAATTTTCCTCATTTTAATTGTGGGGGCACAATAAAAGCTGGAGGTCTTTTTAAACAAGCAATGATTTCCAAAAATAGACACAGTATCAATGCTCAAGTGTCAAGGGAAGTGTGCGAGAGATGCTAGGCTAAAGAAAGCCTCTCATACATTATATTACCAAAAGTATTGGGACACCTGCCTTTACACGCACATGAACTTTAATGGCATCCCAGTCTTAGTCCGTAGGGTTCAATATTGAGTTTGGATCACCCTTTGCAGCTATAACAGCTTCAAATCTTCCAGGAAGGCTGTCCACAAGGTTTAGGAGCCTGACCTCACAAATGGAAGAACTTCTGGAAGAACAGTCAAACATTCCCTAAACCTTGTGGACAACCTTCCCAGAAGAGGTGAAACTGTTATAGCTGCAAAGGGGGTCCAACTCAATATTGAACCCTACGGACTAAGACTGGGATGCCATTAAAGGTTCATGTGCGTGTAAAGGTTTCCCAATACCTGTGGTAATATAGTGTATGTTTATCCAGTTCTTGTGATGTCCAGAGATTTTTCACAGCCTTGCAGCTCCTATTAGACCAGGAAAGTCTTGAATTCTAAAATAAAGAGTGCACCAGCCTAGTGCATTACCTTCTTACATCACCTAAATGCTAAAAGTTTCTTAAAATACTATTAAATGTATTAAAATCACAGGCTAGCAGACTTGCACCTATTGCATCCTGCTGCGAGTGCTAAAAAGGTATTTTAAAATGGTTATAAACCCTAAACTACTTGCATTAAAGTGGTCGTAAAGCCTAAACATTTTTACCTTCATGCATTCCTGAAGTTAAAAAATGTTTACCCCTCACCCCCCCCCCCCCTTTACATACAGCGCTGTACTTGTCTGCAGCTCTTCTCTCCCCTCTCTTCCGGGTCTCGCTGCCATTGGCTCCCAGTGCTGTCAATCGAAGCCAGGGACGAGGGAGCAAGGCCGAGTCCCGCCGTCTATCAATAAAACAGCAGCATGGCTTGGGTGCGATCACCCACGAGAGCCCGCTTGGGAAGCAGCTTGCCAGGAGGGGCCAGGAACGCCAGCGGGGGACCCAAAATAAGGAGTTTCATGGCCAGTCTGTGCAATTCCATTGCACAGAGCAGGTAATAGACATGTTTGTTATTTTTTTATTATTTTATTTACCATTACAATCACTTTAAGGTAAAAAAAAAAATGTTTAGGCATCAGTATTTTCCCTCACACCTCCATTTACTCTGAGCCCTCATTCAATCCAGTGCTGTGCACATCTGTAGATCTTCTTTCCCCTTGCTTCCTGGTCTCACTGGCTTTGCTGGGGCAAATCTGCTGATAGCCTTAAAGATTTACTGCTGCTTAGGGTCTCTGGGCTTCAGCAAAATGACCGCCTCCAGCAAGAAGAAAAAAAAAAAAAACAATGCTGGAGGCAATTTACAGCACACATTAAGTTTGGTACCATAAGTATTAATGTGTAATGTATATGCCTTGCTAAAGAATATTATTTTTTTTATCAAGTTATGGGCAACGTTCCGCTTTAAGCACCAATTGCCTCCCTACTGTACACAAGCATCCTTGTGTGTTTTTCAGCTTGAATATGAGACACAGACCAGGAGCTTTTGACCCGAAAAGCAAACTTGGGCTAGACAGACCTTAAAACAGTGGTCACAGGGTACAACATCAATGCAATTCTTTTTATTAAAGCTGTGCTCTAGTTATGAGACTAGCACAACAGGGATCCTGGAGCAGCATTATCCCCAGAAAGGGTTAGTGTTTCAACCCCTGCATTGCTCAATTATCTATCTCAGCAAGACAGTTTATACATTTGAGCATAGATATGCCTTAAAGTGGAATTAAATCCATCTTGCTGTATTTTCTCTACTGCTCCCATGGATTAAGCAGAATAGAATCTGTTTAAGATAGAAATATAGAGCCTCTGACCCATACAGATCCCACCCCAGGCATAGACCAGAAGTATAGAGTAAGAAGAGGACAGATAGTAAATTAAAGGTCCTGCCATTAGGTAAATATTAGTGGCTTAGTCCTTTGTATTGGGACGAGCAAAAGTGGAGGAAGAGTAAACTGCATTATGAGTTTACATCCGATGAGCAACACAAGCACTTTGTGCCAGATGACAGAAATGCAACACCTATAACAAAACAATTGGTATAAGCAAAGCTAAAAAATGTAATTAACTGCCCGATGTGTGCGTGATGGCGCTGGACCAATAGAAGTGAAAGTTGGTTCCGATGGATCTATTGTAAGCAGATCCATCGTTAAAATATACTATAGGTGGACCCTGTTCTAGTTCTAGGCTGCTACCTCACTAATAGCTACAAAGGAATTGCTCACTAGCCACTTCCTATTGTAGCACACCTGTGGACTCGGTCCTAAGCCGTGCTGTCTGTGTCTATTGACAGACAGTGTGGCTTGGCCCTGTCCCATACTCCCTTGTCACAGAATTTGATTGAGAGAAGCAGGAGCCAATGGTTCCCGCTGCTATCAATCTGCCCTGTGAAGAGACAGCAGAGGGACCCACTGCTGGTTGTATGGATTATAAGCTTAGGAGTTATGAAATGCACAAAAGTTTGGATTCTTTGGCTAAGAACAGCCAGTCAGGAATGCCTAGTTGGCCATTACACCAGCTCTACCATTTGACAGGTGATGATTCTGAGACCAGGACAGATATCCGTTAAGATTCTAGTTACTCAAGCTTTAAAGCTTGACAGTTTTTTGATGGCCATTAGAACGAGACTAGGTTGTGGAGTGGTCCTGTTAATGGGATGTAGAACGCGGAAGGTAATCTGGTTGCCCTGCTTTGTTTTGATGTTAATTAATAGCGTTGAGAGTGTCTGCGGTGTCCTCTCAATGGATGGATAAGAATGTTTTGGGATGCACCTGAGAGTTTGTTAATTGTATATGTAGCCAGGTCCTGGAGAGAGAGAGAGAGAGAGAGAGAGAGAGAGAGAGAGAGAGAGAGAGAGAGAGAGAGAGAGAGAGAGAGAGAGAGAGAGAGAGGAGAGAGAGAGAGAGAGACTTGCTCATTGTACAGACATGCTGGTATATACCAGGGATATGCAATTAGCAGACCTCCAGCTGTTGAAAACTACAAGTCCCATAATGCCTCTGGGTGTCATGCTTGTAGCTGTCAGTCTTGCTATGGCTCATGGGATTTGTAGAGAGAGAGAGGGGTCACTACTACTAATTTAATGACCGACTATAAAACAACATGGCTGCCCCTGGCCTGCTCACACTGCTTTTTGGGGTGCCCATTTTGCATTAGCATCACATCCTGCTCCTCATTCATTCATCTAAACCATTATTTTTTCAACATTTAGGTTGCATTCACACCTGAGCATCGTGGGATTGGGTGTTTTTGTTGCACATTTTGATGAGAATTTTTTAAAGAATTTTGGAGTTTTGCCATTTTTGTATTAGCCAATAAAGAAAAATTATAAATCGGTTATATAATTCGTTATGCGTTTCTGCTTTGAACTGTTTCAAACATGCATCAACCTGCTTGAATCAAGCTACAAAAGTAGTTCCACAACTGGTAAACTTGAGCCTGGGAGAGTGCATTAAACTGACTTGATGAATATAAATTTTACATCAGACCCTCCTATACACGAGAGCCCCTCCATTACATCTGAGTTATCATCAACCACACAGTCACTCCATCACGTCAGAGAACTCCTTTCTGCTCCAGCATAGCAGCAGAGGGCAGGAGGTGGATGAGGCCTGGAGGAGGCAGACTTCCATCTTCCCCTGAATACCGAGAGTAGGCCTGCGCGCCGTCTGTCCTGGATCAGTCATAGGTTGCAATGGTTTGGATGAGCCAGTGTTCTGTCAAAATAGCCAACTCATCAAAATCTCCAACTATGTCACTTCCGGTGGCCATTCGCGCATGTGCACCCAACAGAATTACAGAAACCCCCAGCAGCTGCTGGAGAACTTGAAGAGTTTAAAAAAAAAAAAAAAAAGAAGGTTAGTGACGTACCTTGCGCATACACACTGCAGCGATTGGTAGGTTCAAGGAAAACTCATCGAGTTCTCCAATAGCTGCCGGGGGTTGGACATTTTTTTCGAGTTGCTATTTCGACAGAACACCGGCCACCATCACCATAGCAACAAGTTATGCCATGCATCATGGTTGTTATGGTGCTGACAGCCGGCCCACCTGCACAAACTCTTGACACTGACCCAAGCAAAACTGGGTCCCCTGCTCACAGAACCCTGGGTTGAAAAACACTGATCCAAAGAGCAGTCTGGTGAGGCGTTCTTGACTAAACTATGGTACCGCAGCAAAAGGTGAAGGACCTGACTTTGCTTTCGGATAAGGGTGAATTATGCACAGCTCACAAAACTGCCTGCTCAGAATTAAAAAAACATTTACCAGGTGTAAGTTCCCGATTGTTTTACTGATTTCCTGGAGTTCAGCTTTAACATGTCAGCACAAGCGCCATATAATAGTAATTAGACCATTAATACTACAAATAATGCAACACTTTGTCATAAAATGCACATTAAAAAAGGATGAAAAACTCATTATGTTTTCTAATGATCAGAAGGACTGCCAAACAGTGTTTGTTTAAACAAGAAATATTTCACCCCTGAGCCACGTTTCATTTTACACAAACATACATGTATATGTGGTGAAAATTATGCTTTTAGTGAGTAGAACTGCTTTCATGAATCTTTTAAAAGAGATGTTTTTTTTGTTTTTTCTTGATTCATACTTACTGATGCTGCATCTTTCCCCCGGCGCCTCTACACTGAGAACTGGGCGATCGAACACTGCTGATTGCTCAACTCAGTCACAGCTCCCTGCTCTTCTCCCTCCTTACTCGCTGGGCTGTGGAGGAGGCGGGAGCGGCCAGCTCAGGCTCTTAGCGGCTCGCTGAGAGGCTGAGCTGGGTGTCAGGCCAGAGATCTAGGCGATTCCCGACTCTGTGGTCATGATGACGCGGAGCCTGGACCCACTCTCTGATGTCAGCAGAAAGCAGACTTTAGCGATGTCTGCTGAAAACGGGTCGCAGGAGTGCAGAGCGATCTGCACTCCTGTGATCTACAGGAGAAGTACAGCCAAACAAGCTTTGGCTGTACTTCTCCTTTAATATTTGAAGGCATAGTGTATATCACTAGAATATTCCTGTAAGAGTTTCATTTTAAGAATGTTTGTTCAATTTACTAATCATTGGTGGGGTCAAATAGACATTCATTTTCATTCATTTTTTATTTAGTCTAAACAAAAAAAAAAAAACATTTTTTTTGTTTCTGTTTAGGCTTCCTATGATCACACCAGCTGACCATATTAGGTGCTTTATGCATTTTTTGTATTTTGGTTGCATCTGTGTTCACTTTTGATATATTTATTATTATCCTCACGACATGAGCACATAGGAACTGTCTCTTTTCATACACACTCAATCACAGGATATATTCTTACTTATCACGTTTAAATTTAGGGGATTTTAACCCCTGGTGTATGGTGAATCACTTACGTGACATCACCACATTTGTAACACTTTTTATTAAATTGTGCACGTCACCCAACACGGTGCTAATCATAGTGGCACATACTGTGTAGCTGATGCTAGCACAAACACTTATATGAGTTATATGCCTTATATGTTATGTTTTATGCTTTATTTTGCCTAGACGCATATAATAGGGACTTCACTCTCTGGCCCAAGTGATTACTATTGAGGTAATTCACATCAGGCTATATATTATTTATTCTTCTTTGGTTTTTCATTCAGGTTTGCTATTTTCTCATGCCCTGACTACTGATTTTCTTGCGCACATTGGTGGCTATTATAGCAGCCCACAATTTAACCAATCAATTAATTTATTTTGACACTTTAGTCATCCTCCACTACAATTAAGTGACGTAGTGTACACCTATTGGCAGCCATTACTCATAACACAGGTAGCGCCTGACCACAGCATTATTATCGATTACTTCAAGGATAAATCTTTACCCTTTCCCCTGAGGTGGCAGCAACCTAGACAATTTTCCACCTAAGTGCGGCTTACCATACACAAATTTCTATCAGACATTCATTTTCAACCTCGGGGGTGTCCAAATTTAAAAGGCGGATAGAAACTTTTTCTCAAATGAATGTCAGTGTATGTACACTGATCAGCCATAACATTATGAGCACCCACCTAATAACCCCTTCATGCGCAAGCCTTTTTCTGACATTTGTTGCTTACAAGTTAAAATCTGTATTTTTTGCTAGAAAATTACTTAGAACCACCCAAACATATATATATATATATATATATATATATATATATATATATATATATATATATATATATATATATTTTTAGCAGAGACCCTAGAGAGTAAAATGGTGGTCATTTCAATATTTTATGTTACACTGTATTGGCGCAGCGGTCTTTCAAATGCAATTTTTTGGGAAAAAAATACACTTTCATAAAATTATAATTAAAAAAAAAAAAAAAAAAAACAGTGAAGTTAGCCCAATTTGTCTATATAATGTTAAAAATGATGTTACGCTGAGTAAATAGATACCAAACATGTCATGCTTTAAAATAGCTTACACTTGTGTAATGGCGAAAAAACTACGGTACTTAAAAATCTCCATAGGCGACGCTTTAAAAATTTATACAGGTTATCGGTTTAGAGTTACAGAGAAGTTCTAGAATTATTGCTCTTGCTCCAACAATCGCGGTGATACCTCACGTTAGGTTTGAACACTGTTTACATTTCCAGTCGCGACTTGCGCATGCGTTCGCTTCTGCGCGCGAGCGCGGAGGGATGGTGTGCTTTAATTAAATTTTTTTCCTTATTTATTAAAATTTTTTAGTTTTACACTGTCCCTTTTGAAGAAAAAAATTCTGATCACATTTATTGCTGTCAGAAGGAATGTAAACATCCCTTGTGACAGTAATAGGCAGGTACTCTTTATGGGGGGGGGGGGGATCTGGGGTCTATAAGACCCAAAATCCCTCCTCTGCACTTAAAAGCATTCAAAACGCCAAGTTTGGCTGTTTTGAATACTGAAATCTTTTTAAATTTGGCGCTTTCAAGTCTTCTGTAAACCGGAAGCGATGTCATGACATCGCTTTGGGTTACTAGATCCCAGACCCAATCAAAGCTGATTCCGGCTTTGTTCGGGTCTCTGGCAAGCCAGCGGTCATGTTGGCTGGTCGCTCGGGCCTCCCAGTGGGACGGGAGAGCCCAGGCAAGCCGCGGCGGGAGGGGGGAGGTTCCCTCCCACTGCTTGGGATAACAGCCAAGCATCAGTTGTTATCCCAAAAAAAGCCAACCGCCCGCTCTAAAAAAATGGTACTGGGGTGATGCGTGAAGCTGCATGCATCACTCCAGTAGAACCCCTTCAAGCCAACACCACTTATTTGCGTACAGTCGGCATTAAGGGGTTAAAGTAGACCCCTGTTTGCCTGCCAAAACAGCCCTTGTTTGTCAAAACTGGGACTTCAGAAGTAACATCCACATGAATGGCAGGTCCCTAAAAACAGCAGTATATTGCCCAAAACATCAAACTGCCTCCGCCAACTTTCCTTCTTCCCATAGTGCACCCTGGTGCCCGCTCTTCCACAGGCAAGCGATGCATACACTCTGCACACACTCAGTTTGGCGTGTATTGCTATTGAGTTTTTTCTTCTTGGGAGGGTGCATGTGAACATAGGACAGTTAGAGGAGAATGAAAACTCCTCCTACAAGCTTTAACCAGACACTGATAGAAGTCACAAGACTGCTATATACTGCTGATGAGAAAAGGTAATTTAGTAGTTTATTTACCAAAATAATTGCATTTCCGGGTTCTGTGTACTGTGGGAGACCAGATATGGTGAATGCAATTTTTAGGCCTAAAATGTGCATTTTACCATGTGCCTGAAAAATGAATAAAATACCTTGGCAGCAAAATGATTATTAATGCAAGTTCTCATTTAATATATTGATATGATATCTACCTAAACTGTGAATGCATGCCAGATTTCAGAAAGTGCCCATTTGCACGGATATTGTATGTCGGGCCTGCAAGAGCGCTTACTATAATAGCGCAGCAGTATACATTTAGGAAGGAAGAGAAGGTATGTCTACATCAGCCCAGGGGGTGCATATAGTATACACATGAATATTTACAAAAAACAGGCAATTAATAGAATTAGTTTGTACCCTGCAGCAAAATGTTGATTTCTTGTAGTGGAGACAACCGTCTGTTCCGCATTAATGTTGATGCTAAAAGGTTTGGACGGCGAAGATAATCTTTTCTGATCAAGGGTCAGCTCTACTCAGCCAATAGTTCTCTTATCAACATAAAACAGATGTTTTCTGATTTGTACAATCAGCCTGGATGAAGTTTTAGTAGAATTTTCGCATTACAGTTGTAACAAACAAAGTTTTTGGGTTAAGATAAGACATCTCTTCTCGCTGCCATCCAAAACCTCTCAGACACAATGTAGGTCATCCCTGAAATTATTTTCTTAGTAAATTACCACATACAGCTGTCAACAAGAAAGCCGCACCTAAACAAAATACGCCCACCGCTTGTCTGCAGAGATTTGTATGCAAGTGTAAATAGGAATTCTTGGAATCTGATTTACTCACCTACACTACATAAATAAGAATGCCACGACCCTTGGCTTGGATCCTTCATTCATAAAGGAGTTACATTTTTTTTTCTCTACATAGTTGAGCGCTTAAACAGTCTGTCAATACATTCTTTGCCTGGGATTGTTAAAGATGCAGTCACGTTTTTCGGATTATCTCCAAACAAACAAAAACAAGCAAAATCACTACAGAGGTCTGCAATGCTTGCATAGTACAAGCCACTGAATTATCTGTCCTATTTGACCAGACCAGGAGCCCAAGTAGGGTCCAGAGGAAAATGCTTTGGTCCTATGATTTCCTCAAACCCATTAGCATGTTGCACCTATTGGCTTTGTCATTGCTTCTTTCATGCACACCCAGAACATCGTATACATCAAACCTGGCTCCACTAAGAAAAGATGGCAACTCACACTGAAGCTTCAAACAATACAGGGGGGATGATGATGATGCAGGCTTCTTATGCATACATGTGTAGCACACACCTCGTAGGAGCTGCAGATGACAGAGTTTCCCACTGCTGCACAGCCAAGCACACCAAGTCACAGAAAACAGTCCTTGAGCTTTCGAAGTTCTTGGATGGGAATAGGAATTTATGGGATGCCCACTTGACTGTCAAGAAAAACCAGGGACAACTCCTTATTTACAGTTCCACTTCTGAAGAAAATGCTAGCCCACCTGGCCACCTTCACCAGCCCACCTGCCTGAGTCTCTACACCAGTCCACCCGACTGACTCTCTGGAGATCTCCCAGGACAAGGCAAAAGACTAAGGCCCCTTTCACACTGGGGCGGGGAGCCGCGGTGACAGTAAAGCAGCGCTATATTTAGCGCTGCTTTACCGTCGTTTTAACCGCGGTTTTACCCCCCGCGAGCGGCCGAAAAAGGGTTAAAGACCCCCGCAGAGCGGCGCTTTGCGGCGGTATTGCCGCGGTTTCACCGCGGTGTCCCATTCTAATCAATGGGAAGGAGCGGTATAGGAGCAGTGAACACACCGCTCCTATACCGCTCCAAAGATGCTGCTAGCAGGACTTTTTTTGTCATCCTGCTAGCGCACCGATCCAGTGTGAAAGCACGCCGGCTTTCACACTGGAGTTAAAGGGGCCGGATTTTTTCATGCGGTGAACAGGCGCTATTTTTAGCGCTGTACCGCATGAAAAACGCCCCGGTGTGAAAGGGGCCTTAGAGAGAAGCTCCAGGCTCCATCAGAAAAAAGTCAGCAGCTACAAATACTGTAGCTAACTTTTAAATATTAGGACACTTACCTGTCCCTGGATCCAGTGGGGTCTTCACTCCAGCCAATTTATTAATCAGCTCTTGGGCTCTGCCGCCTGTAAGGAAAACCAGCACTGAAGACTTGCGGCTTCTCAGCCAGTTCCCTACTGCACATGTGCAAAGCGCGCTGCACTTTGTGAATGGCCCGCGGTGGGGTAATGAGGAAATGGGGCCAAACTTCCAGGTGACTTTGACATGGCGAGATCAGCCGGAAGTGGGAGAGAGTACCTGTCAAAACCAGGAAAACAAGCAGAGCCTCCCCTTTTGGGTGGAGCTCCGCTTTAAGCACACCGCTGTCTTCAAGGGAGGCTTGCTACATGTGGCAGTCTCCCCCACCCCCTTTTCAGCCCTGCACAGTGCTGAATTACTCACTTTGTCCTCTTGCTCCCGCTTGCCTCTCAGGAAAGCTTCCCTCCAGCTTCTTCTGTGGTAGGGTCCTTTCCTGGCCAGCACCTGAGCCCCAGCCTGAGGCAAAGCACCCCCCACCCTAGATTAGGGGGTTAGGCCCAAGGGCCACGATTTACAGCATGAGTCAGAGTTTCCTACACTACACTACTAGTAGCACACACTAGAGGGTGCTACACATGTAAAGGGGTTGTGTTTACTACAACATGAGGCATTTCCAGACCTAGAACTTAAAAGGTATAAGGGAGCAGCCCCACAAAGCAAAATTAATTGGAACCTATGCTGCTCCCGCCTTCTGTGGTCACGGCAGTGCAGTTTTGAGAATATCCAACAGCAGAACTTCCTCTGGATCAACTGTGGGTACAGGATTGGGTATAAAGGATTGTACATTTTTTATTATCCCCCCCCCCCCCCTTTTATTGGTTGAACTAGAGTTTTTTTTTCAACCAGACTAACTGGTAATTACCCCCTGAGGAAGATATGAATTAACCCCTTGTATCGACATGCGCAGGGGAAGGGGACAGGACGGAACGCTAGTCAGTGCACCCACTAAGGACGATCAGCATACCACCCTGATATCAACTGCTACAGCTTGTTTTTATGCTATTTTAGAGTGGCGCCCTGACGCGCCAAGCAAATGTGAGTACCCTGCAAGGGATTTTTTACTGTGTTGAGAATAAAAGTTTTAATATACTACACTATGAAGTCCTCCTTTTTCTATTGGTATTACTGAGGTACAAAAGGGACTCCATTACCATATTGAAGCACAGAGTGAGGCCACCACAGGAATCCAGGATTTAACACTGAACCATTTACAGGTTCCAATGCGTGTATTGACCAAGCCTAATCAGCAAGGTCACACGCTCTAAGGTGAGCGGCCATTACCTGGGGGGGAACACCTAAGTGCACATTCAGCACCTTAATATTGGATTGATATCACAGCAACCACTGAATCGCATGGATTACATTGGAGCACTTTTGAACTTTTTTTGATTGCACAGCACATTGTAGCACTTTTTTCTCATATAAAAAAAAATAATAATATTATTATATATATATATATATATATATATATATATATATATATATATATATATATATATATATATATATATATATATTTTTTTTTTTTAATAAGGATTTTTATAGTTTGGTTCACCATTATATTGGTTTAAGGATTTTATTGATTGCTTTTTTTCTCACCATATGGACATTTTTATCATATCCTGCATGAAAGTACTTTATTTGGAATATTGTATGTATTTTAGCAGGTTATCACTTTATTGCTGTTATATAGCACATTTTTCGTTTCACCATTTGGATTTTAAGTTTGAAAGCGCAGTGTACTTTAGAATATTATACAGTTAGAACTGTCCTCTTATGTAGGACCTATGACACCCTTATTTGGTAATCCCTACTTCCCGCTGGAATTAAACCGGACAAGTTTACTTACATGGAATAAAAGAGTCCCATCAAAGACTGAGCCAGATTCTATGCTAGGGAATATGCTTTATTAAACGTATTCCCTATGCAGCGATCCTCACTTACGCAGGCTGGAATATTGGAAATTATTGTCATTTTGGTCCTCTATCCCCTCAAATAGATCCTTGGGTAGAGATTGAACACAACTTGAAATTTTGGTACAAGACTCTAAACCAAAACATGTTCTATCAACATTATATAAGATGTTTATTATAAAAAATCATCCAGAGCCCCCGGAATGCATAAACAAATGGGCGAATGAGATTAATGTTCAAATTAAAGTTGAAGAGTGGGAGAAGGCATTTAACCTAACACACTGTCACCAACAACTAAAGCGCAAGAGACGAGCTAGAAGCTCCTTTCAAGATGGTACTGGAGTCCACTATCACTCCAGCGTATATATATCCAGATAAATCAGATATATGTTGGCGGTGTCATGCAGATAAGGGCTCACTGCTTCACATTTTTTAGCTTCTGGGAAAAGATTATGCAATTGTACACTACAGTTACTGGGGTGTTAATTCCAAACACGCCTCAAATTACCCTTCTCTCTATCCTACCAGGATCATATAAAACCATTAAAAGGTGTCTTCTTGGACATTGGTTGACAGCAGCGAGACTGGTTATACTGCGGCATTGGTGGTCAACACAGTCTCCATTGGTTAACAAATGGGCCATAGAAATAGATAGTATAGAAAGATCGGAGATACTTTTAGCAAATGAATTAGACTCACGCGAGTGTCTCTGGATATGGGCCCCCTGGAGGTTGTATAGGGAAATGACAAGAAACTAGAAAACCTCTAGGGAAAGGAATTGTAGACTATGGATGTGCTAGACAAAGTTTCAATATAAGAAGTTTAAAAAAAAATATTTTTTTTTTCTCCATTTCCCCCTTTAGTGTTTTCTGGTGTTCTTTTCTTTTTCTTGGATGTGTGAAAAGGTATCCATAATCTGCATGATGGAATAACTATGCTTTCTATAATCTATGAATATGTGTATGTCTGAACTTGTTTGTTTATGTTTGTATAAAAACTTACAATAAAATTAGATTGAACTAAAACATTTTAGGTACTTACACTAGTTGAGAAGCTGAAAAAGTTATTTAATTCATTTTTAATATTCACAGCAACCCCCATCCAGCCATGTCTCCATGCTTTATGTTGAGAAATCACTTTGAAAAACAACCTCCTATCATCTCTAGCTGCGGCCACCTCAAGAAAAGGGCAGAAATCCGCTTTAAAAAAAAAAAAAAAAGCTACTAAAATTAGTACCTTAAAGCAGAGTTCCGCTTAAAAAAAAAAAAAAAAATAATAAAAAAAAAAAAATTAAAGTCGGCAGCTACAAATACTGAAGCTGCTGACTTTTAATAAATTGGACACTTACCTGTCCCAGGGTCCAGCGATGTGGGGGATCAAAGCCCTGCTCGTCTCCCCATCCGATCTGCGGCATTGTCACTGTGGGAGCCCAGCTGTGGATTCACACTGCGCATGCACAAGCCGCGCAATCATCTGGGACCTGTCACGTGTCCTGGATGATTGCCTAGAAGGAGGGGGGGGAGCAGATCTCCCTTCCTGCGCTGAGGGAAGTGACGTCAGGAGCCCATGCCCTGAAGGAGGCAGATTACGAATGACCCCCTAGCAACAGGCATTAAAGAGGTGAGTAAAAGAAAAAAAATGTCTCCAAATGTTTTTTTATTTATTTTTTCATGCACATTAATAATTTTTTTTTTTAAAGAATGAGTTCACCTTTCATAACAGGTTACACCCATATTCAGGGTATAACATGTTATTAATGCACTGCCCGCCCCCCCCCCCCCCGATCCCCGCTGTGACAGCAGACCAGGGAACTTCTTCCCTCCCTTGCTTATTGTAAAGCGCTGCCTAACCTGTTGGCGCTCTATAAATCCTGTAAAATAATAACTACTGTGCTAGTGAAAATACACAGTGGTTTACTTTTAAGTTCATACATCTCCCAGTTTAATCCTCTACTTGTTTTACACGAGTTGAAAAGGTGATTTTTTTTTTTTTCTTTTAACTTTGATAAAAGAAAAAGAAAAAAATAGCATCTCAAAGGCTGATCAGGACATGAAAGGTCTTTGCATGAGGGGCCCAAATTCTAGTTCTGCAGCAGTGGCCTGTAGCTATCGGTTTCATTCTGCCTTGGCCTGCGGGCTGCACTATATTAAGTTTTGTTAGCAGCATCTGGTGCTGCACCGTTATAGCAAGAGTGGTTCCTATTATGTGAATAAGGTTTAAAGGATTATTCATGGGTTCCACATGATATATAAAATATCCGTCACATATCATGCACGTTTTTTTTTTTTTTCAATAAAACCTGGGCATCTCAGATATTATTAATCACAGCTTTCCAGCTAGATGCTTTCATTTGTTTCTGCATACCCATAACTTACAAAAAAAAAAAAAAAAAAAAAAAAAAAAAAAAAAAGTTTACCTCCAGGGAGACACAGAAAAAAAAAAGATTACCTCAGTGTGTTGTTTCATCATTATCCAATCAGAAGGTGGGGGTGTGTCCTTGACCAAGCTGTACTGTTTAAAGCGGGATTCCACCCTAAAGTGGAACTCCAGCTTTTCGGAACCCTCCCCCCCTCCGGTGTCACATTTGGCACCTTTCAGGGGGGAGGGGGGTGCAGATACCTGTCTAAGACAGGTATCTGCACCCACTTCTGGGCATAAACTCCCACGGGAGTTTACGCAGCTTCCTGTCCCGGCGCGCTGTCTGCCGGGACACACGTGTGTCCCGGCAGACAACGCTGCAGATTCTCATTGAGCCGCGCGACTCGCGCATGCGCAGTAGGGAATCGGGAAGTGAAGCCACTTCCTGATTCCCTAACCGAGAATGGCGCCGGCTACAGCAGAGAGCCGAGCGATCGATCGGCCTCTGCTGCCGACACCGCTGGACCCTGGAACAGGTAAGTGTCCATTTTTTTAAAAGTCAGCAGCTGCAGTATTTGAAGCTGCTGGCTTTAAAAAAAAAAAATTTCAGTACTGCACTTTAGAGACTGGCTTTGCTGACTTATAGGGACTTGCATGACAGAATCATAAACAGGTAGGACAGTTCACATAAGCCCACATATCTCAACTGTTTCAGTTGATTGCCTGCAATTTAGATGAATTATCACTGTCACAAGCAATATTATCGTTTTATTACGTTAATATTACCCTTTTCATTAGTTTAAAATTTACTATGTCCTGACACATTTTCAAGTTTTGCCAGTGGAACATCTCCCAAAAAACTAAGATGGGAGATGTTTCCCTCTTCTGCTACCTATCCTGTCTACTCTATGAAGGCAAGAACTGTATACTTAACTTTTTTTCAGTCGGCTCTGGTCACGTGATCCTGCAGCTCCGTCAACCCTGTGTCAGTGAGCGACAGCTGCAGGGGAGAGGAGGGAGCACCAACAGCTGCGTTATGAGAGTCTAAGTGATATCACCACTCCCAGAAATCTCACCGGTTTATGAGCACTCCCTGACATGGAATAGCCGGTGCTGCGAAATCATGTGACCGGACTGGAGTGAACTGTAAAGTGATTGTAAAATCCATTTTTTTTTGTTGTTTTATTACAAGCTTGTCATATCAGCTCTATGGAATGGTTTTGCAAAGAGGGGACCAAACCCTCTCTTCTTGGGTCCCCTGACGGTGCTCCTTGCTCTCTCGGTAACTATGATTAATATCTCAAAAAAGGTACAAGTATCTCTCTTGAATGAACCTACTGATAAAATTCTCAAAAATACACATAGATTTTTTTACATGTTCCTGGCAGATAAAATATATTTTGCAACTGCCTGAAAGATCCTGGTTGTAGACATATTTGCTAAGGCGTAAACGTGTATCCTGTTATATAATGCTCTTGTATGACCTTTTTTATATTTTTTCTACTTGAAATACATTCGAACCCCATGGGCGATGTGTAGGATATGTTCCATACTTGGGATTGTACTTTTATTAAGAAAAAAAAGAACATTTCAATAGCAACATTATTGAAAGAAAGATATGTCTAACATGGCATACTTAGAATTACATCCCAAAAACACATTCTGCTACTCTTTCCGAGTAAGGCGATACCACATGTGTGAGACTTTCATAGCCTAGCCACATAGAGGGGTCCAAAATCCAAGGAGCACCTTCAGGCGTTCCAATAAATAAATTACACATCTCATTTTCTGACTACGCATTGCATTTCTGGAGACCCTGGAGCATCAGGATAATGGAAACACCCACAAAATGAACACATTTTGGAAAGCAAACACCCCACAGTATTTTCTAAAGAGGCCTAACGTCTTTTGAAGACTTCAATTTTTGCCATATGTTTTTGGAGACGGCAGAATACATTTAGTTTTTTTTTTCTCTTTACACAATTAAAAAAAAAAAAAAATGGCAATTAAATAAGATGATATTTCCCACACAAGCATGGGCATACTTCAAACACATCCCAAGTATGGCGATACCTGCAAGTGTGAGACTTTTTAAATGTATGGACTGATTATGCATCACAAATTGTATCTTCTGTATCATAAAAATCAGCTGCCACTGTATAGAAAAAAAATGTACTGTAATGATCGCCTTTGTAGAACTGGTCAAGGAATATAGTTTAGTGTAGCATCACCTATAGCAGTCCCTGTTCCTTTAAGCCAAGCATGCCTAGCCTACTGGTACGTGGCTGCCCCCAGGAATGCCATATTCACTGGCCAGGATGTACAGGAAGCTGAAAAAAGGAAGAACAAACGAGACCCTGTGCTTTCCGGAGTGCAGTTGTCTGCAGGGGGTGGCTGGGATTGATCTCTTGCAGGATAGAAGTAATTGGGATGTGCAGGTGGGTCAGTTGATGCGGAAGGCACAGACATGGTCAGCAAACAGGCAAAGGATCAGTCCAGGCAGCAGTCAGAAACCCGGTCAAACAGTCTATGGTCAGTGCAGGTGAGAGGCAAAATCAGCACTGCACTGGTGTGCCAGTGCTTAGGTACACTGCTGCTGGCTGCACTGTTCAGGTGAGACTGACTCAAGTAGTGTGATCAGGAACACTATTGTTGGCTTACACTGGTCTGGTGACACTGGAGAGTAGTGCCAGCAATCATGAACACTGTAGCTGACTTAAGCTGGGTATACACGCGTTTTATTTTTATTTAACCATAAAAAAAAAAAAAAAAACGACCAATTCCTGCATCAAAACAACGATGTGTGATGCAGGAAGCGCCTCCGTTACACTATTGTATTCCGACAGGGGGACTCTGCACCACTTGCGTTTCTAGTGCAGCTCCATTCAAGTCTATTAGCTGCAAATCGCAGGAAAAAAACTGTTACCGACCCTTTCCAAAAAACACAAAGATGTGGACTAGTAGCATAAGAAACCATGTTAAATGGACTGTAGTGCATTTCTACAAACTACAAAAGGCACTTAAAAATGCATAGGTGTGAACGTAGGGTCAGACAGTGTTCTGGTATATTGACCGCTAGCAAAGCCGGCTGTCAAAATACAATAATCACACCAGGAGATTCCTCCATTCCTATATTGCATGGATGGAAGAATCTAATAAGATTTTTTTTTGTTTTTAGCCTGCAGGCTGAACATAAAAGAAATCTATATGTATCGCCAGATTAAAAAATAAATAAAAAAATCAATCTGGATCGAAAGATTTAGCATTAATACACGGATGATAGCTAAAGAGCACTGCTGGACACACCCTGCTAAGTAACCAGAATTAAGCATGGAACACAATAATTAACTACAGATGAAGACTTAATTCCATTCATTTAATTATAGATCACAATCTCAGCTGAATCTGGAATGCTACAAACACAATGTGCTAAATTCAAGCTCCCCTAAGGATACACAACATGTTTCCTAATTAAAGTGGTGCTTTTACCCTTCACATTCCATCGCATCAATCTACAGAACACACACATGGAAGTGTTGGATAAAGCAGCTTCTACTGCGGTTGTAAAACACAGGGCCGCGGAACACAGCGCACATGGAAACGATGACCATTTTACTGTAACTAGATCTCCAGCTAAGAAGTATATGTGACGAATACAAGCAGTATTATTACACACTAATCATCTGCATATAAAAAAATTAAAAAAAATAAACTAATTACCTACTAAATCTCCAATCTAATTTCAGAGAACAGAAAAAATATGCACTTAGGTGCTAAAAATAAACAAAACAAACAAAAAAAAAAAAAAAACACAGTTTGAATAGCAGTTTACACTACTACACCCAATACAAGAAACGTAAAAAGGCAATATTTTGCAGTTCGGCACTGCGCTATTTTAACTGGCGATTGTGCATGCATATAAACGAAAAGCCAACGTGGGGGGGGATTGGCTAACTGCCACCGACATCTCCAGTGACCAGTACAGTGATTAGTGCTAAAAATCACCATTACTGTACTAATGACTGGGAGGGGGTTAACATTTTGGGCGATCATGTGCCTAACAATGTTTACTGTGTTTAGTGTGTGGTGTTTTACTAAGGAATGTGCCGTTTTTTTATTTTTTTCTCCCTGCAAAAAAAACAAAAGAAACACGGCACATCGCTACTGTACGAAGAGCCCCGTTTTATTTACCAACACGGGCCTCTCTTCTGTCATCCGCTAAGGTGATCAGCGGGTCCTGGACACAAATCATTGGCTGGGAAACACTAACTGGATTGTGCTGCAGCAAATGACAGCACAGTCTTTCGGGTCCACGCACTTCAAGCGGTCCAGCTTCTTGAAGCTGGAAGGGCACGGAAAAAGTGGGTGGTTTAGGACAGCCTTTTTTAACCAGGGTGCCTTCAGGTTTCTTCAGTGGTGCCTTGGTAAAATGTATAAAATTTGCTCAAAAATTATATTACAAGCCAGCAAGTGGATGAAGGCTTTTAGTTACACAAAGCCACAGGTTTTCATTGTGCACCATTACAACCTTCCAGCCACAGTCCTAACAATCAAGGATTTCATCAGTTGATAAGGAGGATGTCTGGCATCTGCACAGACCATCTCTCCAACAGGACACAGACGGCAATAAAACATCAAGCCTGCATGTTTGCCCCCATAGCAAATGCTTGCTTTGGGGGCAGACACAGAATATGAGGCGCAGAGAGTGGAAGCAGAGAACCCCAGGTGAGGAGGTTTAGGCCTGCCCTGTACAATGGTATTGGACAGAGTATAACAGGTTTATTATTTCAATATAAAAAAACAAAAAAACAAAACATAAGAGCCTTTAAAAGCAATTAAATAATATACCTGCATGCCATTGGTATGTCAGAATAAAGCAAAGCAAGTGTGAAGAGAGAGAGAAATGCTTGCTCATTGTACAGATTTGTTGGTATATACCAGGGATATGCAATTAGCAGACCTCCAGCTGTTGAAAACTACAAGTCCCATAATGCCTTTGCCTCTGGGTGTCATGCTTGTAGCTGTAAGTCTTGCTAAGGCTCATGGGACTTGTAGTTCTGCAACAGCTGGAGGTCCGCTAATTGCATATCCCTGGTATATACAAACGATTATAAATCATTGGATCGTAAGGATATTTTAAACAAATTATTTTTACTACAAGCTTCCATGACATTACACTCAGGTGTGAACAGGCACAACTAAAAACCATGGGAATTATGGATGTTGAGCGTTTTGGAGCTTCATTCTACAAAAACACTCAAGTGTGAATGGGGCCTAAGGGCTCTTTCACACGGGGCGGATCAGTGCAGATCCACCCCGTGGATAGCCGCTTGCTCAGCGGGGATCGCCGGAGCGATCTCCGCTGAGCAGGAAGAGGACAGGTCCGTCTCTGCACTCCATGCAGGGACGGACCTGTCAGAGCGCCGCTCTCCCCTATGGGAGATCGGGTGACGACGGACCGTAGAGTCCGTCGTCACCCGATCCGCTCTGCAGACGGATGAAAAAATTGGGTTTTCCTCCGTCTGCAGAAACGGAGCATAGCGGACACGGACGAGAGCGGATGCTCATCCGCTGACACCCGCTATCCCATAGGGATACATGTATGTCCGTTTTTCATCCGAAAACGGATGGATGAAAAACGGACATACGGTCCGTCCGTGTGAAAGAGCCCTAAATGTTTTTTGTAATCAGTATCACAAGTCTTCAATCTTGTAACAAGTCAGTCAGCTTGTTTGAATTGAGAAAAGAAGAAGAAGAAAGCAGAGAGTTTTCTGAGATCTGTAATAAAATTATAGACCAGCATATCAAGGGTAAACGCTAAGGCACCTTTGGGTACAGCTGCAAATATTTTAAAGAAGTTTAAGATTGGGGTGAAGACAAGCACCCTGGACATGACCAAAAAGAAAATCAACCTCAGATTGAAGAGAACGGAAAACTTCTAAAGCGGTACAAGGTCAAGGTACCTCAGTGTCTGATCCCACCATGCATCACTTGTTCAGCAGCAGAGGCTCAAATGAAGAAGACTGAGGACGACTCCATTATTTAAAGAAAAAAGTATAAGACACAAAATGGACAAATACCAACACAGAAACTTAGGGAAGACAAAACCACTAGAGATGAGCTCTCAAGCAAACTGTTGGATCTATTGGACTAAACTACATACTGCATGTCAGTCTTGCCACGCTGCAATCAACAAGCTAAATTAAAAAAAAAAAAATCTGCAGCATACAAACCGGTGGTTGTCTGCAAAATACACAGCTTTCTTAAAAGGCCTCCAATATAGAAGGCTCTTTAGCAGAACTGACTAAGACAGATGAACTAAACCAGCAAAGAGATCTCTTAGTGCAAAATGCAAAGGATAAAAGGCAGAACTCCGCATTGCTCAACTGCAGGAGACCAGGTCTCATAAATCCACATCTACTAAGCTCACAGCACGTTCTTCCAGATCTTCTTGCTCCAGAAGCTCAACTTTAAGTGACAAGCTCATAGAGGCCCACGCAAGTCTGGAAGAAAATAAAGTGCAAAGCTCCTTTGCCAGAAAGGAAGCTGAAATGGAAGCTCAGAGCAAAGCTTGCCAAGCAGAGATGGAAGCTCAGAGCAAAGCTCGCCAAGCAAAGGCGGAATCCCAAATAAAGATTCTGCAAATGTAAAGGGAGGAAGCAGCTGTCCTAGCAAGGCTGAAGGTCCTTGATCAAGTAATAAATTATAGTACTAATTCAGACTGTTCTATTCCAGCAGAAATGGAAGATCCAATTGAACGCACCAGTGAATATGTGCTAAGACATACTCCTGTACCGCCTACTAACATTACTGTTTTGTTTACACAGAGACCTCCAACCCACACAAGCCTCTTAAAGTCCACAAAGCCAGTGCATTCAGACAGCAAACCACATCACCTCCTTCCAACAATAAGGTGACTTCCAGTGATGAGCCACAGTTCAAGCAACAGTCAGCAGAAGCCTTAGAGACTAAGCTAAATGCTCTTGCAACATAATTTTATCCTGGTAAACCTCACCCTTATTCACCAGAGAACTTTCACGCCCAATGGGTCCCACAAGTTACTTTGGCACCAAAAAAAGAGTCAGAGATCAGACCTGTTTGACTTCGCCAGATACATGATTCACCGAAAGCCAATTAACATTAGCCTCGCAAGGTTCGACAACTGTCCAGAGAACTATAGAGCTTGGAGATGAACCTTCAAAGCTATTGTTGATCTCAACCTTACTGCCAAGGAGGAAGTTTATTTGCTCATAAAAAGGTGGCTAGGGCCAGAATCTGCAGATTGGTGTTAAAAGACAGAGCAGTACATGTTGACTACCCAGATGCAGGTCTTGCTGCTGCATGGGCAAGACTTGAGAAAACCTATGGTAGTTCTGAGGCCAGAGAAAGCGCTCTATTCAAGAGAGACTGCAAAACTTCCCAAAAATAGGTAGCAAAGATCATTGCAAGCTTCAAGAACTAAGCGACCAACTCATGGAGCTAGAATTGGCAAAGGCAGACCCTTGTCTAGCTGGACACTGCCTATGGTATGAATCCAGTAGTATACAAACTGCCATACCATCCACAAGAGAAATAGGCACAGCAGGGCTCAAAATATAAAAGGACTATAATGTAGCTTTCCCTCCATTCTCATACTTTGACGACAAATGATCCCAGCGTCAGCGAGTCTAGCTTGCCTGCATAATCATCAAGGTATGAAAAGGCAGCTAAAACAGACTTGTATAGAGAAGTATCTGCTAAAAAGACAGACATCTCACCTCCCGCATCCTCTCCCGCTCACCAGAGTGATTCGGGTGATAGAAATAGATAGATATATAAAGATCCAAATCGTCAGTGCCCTATTCACATAAAACCTCACCTTCTAAATAAATGTTGTGGGCTTAGGGCAAAGACTGTCAAAGAACACAGGGAGATTCTCCAGAAACTTGGAATATTCTATAGCTGCTGTGCTTCCTATGTCCATTTTGCTAAAAACTGTAAATTTGCCATCAAGTGCACAGAATGCAGTAGTGACAAACACGTTACAGCAATGCATCCTGCTCCACTTCGACAGTCCACAGCAGCCATCTACATTGAACCCTGCATCAAATCATGGCGGGGAGCAACAAAGCCATGCTCTAGCCACTACAAACGTCACTTCTTCATGTACTGAAGTCTGGAGAAGGATTAAGCCACAAATGCTGTGCCAATGTATGTCTAGTCAAAATATACCCAAAGGATCAACCTGACTGAGAAAGCTTCCAGGATGTATGCCATAATAGATGATGAGCAGAGCAACAGATCCCTGGTTGAGCCTAAATTCTCAGATATTTGGCATAAAAGGGACATGCAACACCATATACTCTTAATACTTGTTCTGGTCATGTAGAAACTTCTGGCACATGGGCCAATGGGTTCATGGTCTCCCATATCAAGGCAAAGAAAAGCATACCCTTGCCAACATTAGCTGAGTGTGACCAAATGCCAGAAAACAGGGAAGAAATTCTTACTCCAGAAGCTGCGTATCAACCATTCCCACTTGAGGCACCTGGTTTCTGATATGTCTCCAATGGACATGGATACTGAAATATTAGTCTTGCTGGGAAGAGACATTCTCAGAGTACATAAAGTACACCAGCAGTGCAATGGATCTGACAACGCACCATATGCATAAAGACTTGATCTAGTCTGGGTAATAGTGGGCGATGTATGCTTGAATAGACTGCGCGCGTGATCTGAGATCAACTCCTTCAAAACTCACGTGTTAAGGAATAGGCATGCATCTCAATTCAAACAATGCCCTCATCATTATGAAGTAGAGCAGAAGCCTCTTGACATCATCCAGGTATCTGATGTTATTCCCATTCCCTATGATGACAACTTAGGTAGCACAGTGTTTTGTACTACACATGATGACAACAGAATAGCCTTGGTCGGTTGAAGATAGAGAGTTCATTGCAATAATGAACAGTGAATTCTTCAAAGATTAATCTAACAGCTGTGTTGCACCATTACCTGAAGAGTCAGTTGCCATAACTGTTGACATTGAACAAATGTTCCATTGCTTTATAGTAAGATGACCATTGGCATTGTGACAACAAACAATAAATTTCAATATCTCATTTCAATATGAAATTCAATATCGCATGAAAGTACATGTTTTCGGAAAAAGTCCCTCGCCTGCTGTTTCAACATATGGTCTACAAAGGACTGCTCTTGATGCGAAAAGGAATATGGCGCAGATGCTCGACACTTCATTGGAGAGAGACTTCTACGTGGATGACTGACTCAAATCCTTACCCACAGATAAAGAAGCTATATACCTGCTCCAAAAGGACTCAAGGTAAGCTTTGAGGTCAACCTCAGACTTCATAAGATTGCCTCAAACAGTGCTTCTGTGATGAAAGCCTTTCAGAATGGCTATCATGCCACATGATTTAAGGAGTTAAGTCTGGGAATGGACATGCCTCCTGTTCAGAGAAGTCTGGGCTTACAGTGGAACCTATTAAATGACACTTTCGGCTTTCAAGTCAGCTCTGCAGACAAGCCATTTACCAAACGTGGTGTTCTATCAGTGTTGAACAGTCTATATAAGCAATTGGGATTCGTGGCTCCCATCACCATACAGGGTAAATCCTTAAGACAGTTATCAGAGACTATTTAAGATTGGGATGCTCCACTACCAGACGAACAGTCAAAGTGGGAGTCCTAGAAACCATCTCTACATGCCTTAGATGGAATTGACATACCACGCTGCTACACTTCAGCTTCCCTTGCTACAAAATCAGAGAAAAGAGATTCACATCTACATCTTCCCAATTGCATCCACTGAGGCCATAGCAGCTGTTGCCTACCTCAAAGTAAGAGACTCTTATGCCGCGTACACACGTGCGGACTTTTGCCGGCGGACCTAGTCCAGCGGACAATCCCGCGGGACTTTCCAGCGGGGTCCGCTGGACTTTCCGAGCGTGTGGACTTGCCCACACACGCACGGACTTCTCCAGCGGATAATCCGCCGGCCAAAAGTCCGCGGGACTTTTGAAAATGAACGGACTTGCCCACACACGGAGCAGTCCGTTCATTTCGAACGTAACTTCAGGTTACGTAGCTAGCGTAGGCAGTAAATGCCGCCGCGCTAGCTCCGCAAGCTGGCATGGATTTAAAGGGAATCCCCACGCCGAAAAAAACGGCGTGGGGGTTCCCCCCAAATCCATGTCAGACCCTCATCCGAGCACGCAGCCTGGCAGGCCAGGAAAGGGGTGGGGACGAACGAGCGCCCCCCCCCCTCCTGAGCCGTACCAGGCCGCGTGCCCTCAACATGGGGGGTGCCCTGGGGAAAGGGGGGCCGTGCGGCCCCCCCACCCCAAAGCACCTTGTCCCCATGTTGATGAGGACAAGGGCCTCTTCCCGACAACCCTGGCCGTTGGTTGTCGGGGTCTGCGGGCGGGGGCTTATCGGAATCTGGGAGCCCCCTTTAATAAGGGGGCCCCCAGATCCCGGCCCCCCACCCTATGTGAATGAGTATGGGGTACGATGTACCCCTACCCATTCACCTAAGGTGTAAAATGTAAAGTACAAAAACACACACACTTTTGAAAAAATATTTTATTGCACTGCTCCGGGGGTCTTCTTCCGTCTTGGGGGTCTTCTCGCCGGACTCCCCCGCTCTCTTCTGCTCTTTTACCTAGCTCTTTCACGAGGGGGGGAGTCCGGCTACCTTCTTCGTCGTCGCCGCCGTCGTCTGGGGGTCTCGATCCGCCTTCGGGGGTCTTCCGGGGGTCTCTTCTGTTCTTGCGGCGGTCGTCGTCTTCCGCGCCGCCGGCGCCTTCTCCTTGTCCTTCTTCTTCTTGTCCTTCTTCTTGTTCTTCTTCTTCCGATGTTGACCTGACGCTCTCTCTGCCCGGAATGCCTGTGCCGCTCTGCGCTGAGACTTATATAGGGGAATGGGGACAGGGTCACATGCACATGTCACATGGTGACCCCGCCCCCTTGTGTTGTCACAGTCCCGGAGGATGCTGGGACTGTGACATCGCAAGGGGGCGGGGTCACCATGTGACATGAACATGTGACCCTGTCCCCCATGTCCCTATATAAGTCCGAGCGCAGAGCGGCACAGGCATTCCGGGCAGAGAGAGCGTCGGGTCAACATCGGAAGAAGAAGAAGAACAAGAAGGACAAGAAGAAGGACAAGGCGCCGGCGGCGCGGAAGACGACGACCGCCGCAAGAACAGAAGAGACCCCCGGAAGACCCCCGAAGGCGGATCGAGACCCCCAGACGGCAGCGACGACGACGAAGAAGGTAGCCGGACTTCCCCCGCTCGGTAAAAGAGCTTGGTAAATGGCGGGGGAGTCCGGCGAGAAGACCCCCAAGACGGAAGAAGACCCCCGAAGGCGGATCGAGACCCCCAGACGGCGGCGACGACGAAGAAGGTAGCCGGACTCCCCCCGCTCGTGAAAGAGCTAGGTAAAAGAGCAGAAGAGAGCGGGGGAGCGAGAAGACCCCCAAGACGGAAGAAGACCCCCGGAGCAGTGCAATAAAATATTTTTTCAAAAGTGTGTGCGTTTTTGTACTTTACATTTTACACCTTAGGTGAATGGGTAGGGGTACATCGTACCCCATACTCATTCACATAGGGTGGGGGGCCGGTATCTGGGGGCCCCCTTATTAAAGGGGCTCCCAGATTCCGATAAGCCCCCGCCCGCAGACCCCGACAACCAATGGCCAGGGTTGTCGGGAAGAGGCCCTTGTCCTCATCAACATGGGGACAAGGTGCTTTGGGGTGGGGGGGCCGCACGGCCCCCTTTCCCCAGGGCACCCCCCATGTTGAGGGCACGCGGCCTGGTACGGCTCAGGAGGGGGGGGGTGGGGCGCTCGTTCGTCCCCACCCCTTTCCTGGCCTGCCAGGCTGCGTGCTCGGATGAGGGTCTGACATGGATTTGGGGGGAACCCCCACGCCGTTTTTTCGGCGTGGGGATTCCCTTTAAATCCATGCCAGGTCACGGAGCTAGCGCGGCGGCAGTAACTGCCTACGCTAGCTACGTAACCTGAAGTCACGTGCTAAATGAACGGACTTGCCGATGAGCGGCAAGTCCGTTCATTTCAAAAGTCCCGCGGACTTGCCCACTAACGGCGGGATTGTCCGCTGGACTGCCAAGTCCAGCGGATAATTTGAAAACAAAACTTCAAACTTTGGCGCCAAAAAGTCCGCCGGACTTTGGCGCCAAAAAGTCCGCCGGCGCCCACACACGAGGGGATTATCCGCTGGACTTCAGTCCAGAGGATAATCCCGCGGGATTGTCCCTTCGTGTGTACGCGGCATTACACAAGCCCACGTAGGGTTTCTGTTTGGCAAAGCCAAGTTAGCCCCCGAAGCCTGAGCACACAATTCCCAGGCTTGAACTTTGTGGGTCTGTGCTAGCCGTAGAAAAATTGCAGATTTTTATACTGCGTAAGCAAGACATTCAAATAGATTACATCAAAGTTGTTTTGGGTTACATAAATTTAAAAAAAAAAAAAAAAAAAAAAAACGGAGAAAAAACGCTTCTATGTCAGCAACCGTGTAGAAAGAATCAGAAAATCATCAAGGCCTGAACGATGGCATCATGTTCCATCGGAGCATAATCATGCAGATCATGCCACTAGGCCAGTATCTGCCAGTGTCTTTGCAATTCTTCTTGGTTAACAGGATCTGAATTCCTGCTGGATCGGACAGAAGAAACTGCAGCTGAGGTCTTCAGTTTTCTAGATCCTGACAACAATCCAGAGATTCGTCCTGAAGTCAAGACTCTTGTCACCAGATCTGAACAAAGATTAATCTTGAGTTGTCAATTCTTTGAACGTTTCTCCAAGTGGACAAGGCTTGTACGCACTATTGCAAGGTTAGTCCATATTGCTCATCACCACACCAAGTCCAATGATGCCGATGGTCAAGGCTGGTACTTATGCCAAAAACCTTTTTCTGCAAGGGACATCTCTGAAAGTGAACTGATCATAAAACGTAGTGAACAACAGAATGTCTTTAGCACAGAACATTCTAAAAAACAGTCCAATTGCCAACCTGAACCCAGTCATTGATAGTCATGGTATGCTAAGGGTTGGCAGACATTTAAACAAAGCCAAGTTGGGAGAGCAAGAACAAAATACTCTTATACCTGGCTATCCATTAGCTCTCCACCTTGCTCATATGGCACTACCATGAAAGGGTTAAGCACCAAAGTAGACATTTCACAGAGGGTGCCATAAGAGCTGCAGGCCTTTGGACTGTTGGAGCAAAAATTACAGATTTCAATTATACTGCACAACTGTGTCCAATTGCGCAAACTAAGAGGGAAACCTCAGCAACAGCAAATGTCAGCTTTTTTAGCTGACAGGTTAAGTACTGACCCACCTTTCACTCATTGGTCTAGATGTTTTTGGGCCATGGATGGTAACGGCATGCAGAACCCGAGGTGGCCAAGCAAATAGCAAACTATGGGCAGTGTGGTTCACGTGCATGAGTGTGCATGCGGTACACATTGAAGTAATAGAATCCATGGATGCTTCGAGTTTTATCAATGTTCTAAGGCGGTTCCTTGGCATCAGAGGGCCAATGAAAGTCATTAAGATCGGACTGTGGAACTAACTTTACTGGAGCCTGACGAAAGTTACAGCTCGATTCTAAGCCAATCCAGGACTTTAGCTGTACAAGGATTTTCACTTTTTAGCTTTTTAGCTGTACAAGGATTTTCAATCTCTTTCTTCCCACACAGGTGGCTCATGAGAGAGAATGATAGGCATTACACGTAGGAAACTGGACTCTATGTTAATGGAATTGAACGCCACAAGGCTTACTCATGAGAGTTTAACCACCTTTCTGGCGGAAGTGTCTGCCATAATCAATTCAAGACCACTTGTTCCAGTGTCTACGGATCCAGAGTCCCCAATCCTTCTTACTCCAGTTACTCTTCTTACCCAGAAGCTTGGGTCTGTTCCTGTTCCACCTGGATACTTTAAAACAGGGAACTTATACTTTGAGCAATGGAAACGAGTACGAGTACAACACCTCCCCAACTGCTTCTGGAATCATTGGAAGATAGAGTATCTTTCTCTTCTGCAAGGACGCAGAAAATAGCAACATCTGAACCCTAACCTCCAAGCTGGAGACCTTGTTCTGCTCAAGGACCAGCAAGCCAAAAGCCTTGAATGGACCATTCCTAGTGATGATGGTATGGTACGTAAAGTAGAGGTGAAAGTTGCCAGACAAGGAACTGTAAAGACTTTCCTCAGACCCATAACAGAGCTTGGATTACTCTTTGACTTTTGGAGACTGAAATTGCTTACCTGGGTTTGTTGGATCCAGTTTCTACCAGAAGAAGAATGTGCGTTGAACTTAAAGTGACACTTCTTGATGTCTTATTGCAGTTATTGTTGTTGCATATACGCATATTCTTTCTTCAAGACAACTGCAAATTGCACCATTGTTTATTTGCATAATTATCGTTATGATGTAACATTTACAATACCAGATGGGGAGTGTGCTGTTACACTTGTTGTTGGTAAAATATTATAATGCATACTTATGGTAATGTTTATATAATAAATATAATATATAATTGGCAAATGTACTGCCATCTTGTGATTATTTTGGTTATTGCACCGTCTTATTATCGGTGTCCCCTCCCACTTTAGGATATACTTCATGTTCCGGCTTTATTATGCTTATAGATAAGAGATTGCCACTTGTCTAGGCCTTCCATGCAATCTGCTCGCATCCGGGAACACATTGCCACGTTTTGACATTCAAATATCTTCTTTCAATCATCTGCCACATCTTGTTGTCTGCTGTACCTCATGCTTGCAATAAAGACCTACGCTGATGAAAAAAAAAAGTGTTTTTCAAGCTATCTGATAAAGAATGTCCGTGGTGATTATATCTGCTTATACAGGCCAGGCATAGAGGTCTCAGCAAGAAATAAGTCACTATTTCAACAGTTGGAGTCAGAATATGTCTTTATATCAAAAAGCACATATTTCCGAAACATTGTTGCCTTTAATATCACTTTAAGTAATGCACCCCAGCAATGTTACATTTTGTGTCTTTATTGTAATGGAGTTGTTGCAAAAAGCTGTTACAAGTAGCATAGTAAATTCTTATATTGTAAATGAAATAAAAAAGCTGTACTGGGAAAGTACATTTATGAATATTTTATCTCCACATACATACAGACAGACACCACCATTCCAGGCAAGTCCCAACTTCCTGCTTTGTGTTGGCCAAGTATGTTTCACTAAACCTGAGTTGTTAAGACATGTCTGATGAATGAAGTAGATTTGACACAATATCAGTGTTCAATTAAGAAAGCTGTCAATCTTAGTCAGGCTATCAATTTGTCATGGGAGATCTTAGAAAGCAACTAGATCACACCAAAAAGTGTCAGGGAAAACAGACAGCCAATGTGCCTCCCCGAGGGAAAGCAAGGTAAGGTCACAGAGCAGAGACAGTAACTTTTAAGGGATGAATGTACTTGAAAACATCACCCTACCAACCGCACAATGTGGACATGTAGGTGCGCAGGGATGAAGACACAGGCCTGCCATCTATAGATACAGCTCAGAGTCATCAAGCAAAGTCTGAGCTCTCTCCACTGGGAAAAAAGAATACTTCAAAACCCTGCACGTAGAGAATGGCACAACATGTAAATAAACCTAGTTTTAAAAAGTAAAATATTTTAATTTTCCTTTCATAGTTACATAGTAGGTGAGGTTGAAAAAAGGCACAAGTCCAACCTATGTGTGTGATTATATGTCAGTATTACATTGTATATCCCTGTATGTTGCGATTGTTCAGTTGCTTATCTAATAGTTTCTTGAAACTATCGATGCTCCCCGCTGAGACCACCACCTGTGGAAGGGAATTCCACATCCTTGCCGCTCTTACAGTAAAGAACTCTCTACGTAGTTTAAGGTTGAACCTCTTTTCTTCTAATTTTAATGAGTGGCCACTAGTCTTGTTAAACTCCCTTCCCTTCCATACCAAGACTCAGAATTCCAGAGCCAAAATATGGGTTTGTTTTACTGTAGTCCATCCATTCTCAACCATGGTTTTGTGGAACTCCCGTTTGATGGTACCTGCTTAGCCCTGGAGCCTATGCCACTTGGCAGAGCCAGCAACATGACGCCAGAGATCTTTTTTGTAATTCCTTTATTTAACCAAGAGTTGTATTATACAAATTAAGGTATAGTTAAAGCTAGATACAATGCCGTAAGTATGCTAGCAACAAATATTACCTATCCGCATCAACTTCAAAAAGGCATACACAATGTGACAAGTTCCACTGCATGCAGAATATTCTTAACTGGGAGGGTGTAATGGTAAGTATCTCCAACGTACCAGAGATCTTTTTTACCTATCTGCAAGCAAGGCATTTGGACCACTGTAATGGGGGGTATCCTTCCAACTGTCTGACAATAAAAGAGGCACTTTTCCCACTGACTTCCAATGAATTGGTTTCAACAGCAGTCCCTCAAGACCTGGAAAGGATTTCAAGGTTTCCACTGGGGTAAAACAAACAATTTAGAATTATAAAATGATGGCAAGTGAATTTTGTGACTCACAAAAGGCAACATGCAAAAAAGATGTACAAAGAACCCAAGCAGCAGGGTGGTGAGCTTGAGGATGTGTATCAAGACCAGTGGCAGCTGGTGTGTTTTTTTTGGGGGGGAGGTGGCAAACAACCACCCATCCCCCCCCCTCCCGAGCAGGACCCACCCCCGCTGTTTGCCGGTCGGTCCATCCGTCTGGCACTTATCCCATTGTGGCGTATGGCAGGCAGCGTGGTGCAGCGGCTCGGCTTTGAGTGTCCTCTACTCTGGCGGCTACCAGCTCCTCCCCTCCTGCTCCTAGGCATCCAATAGGATTGCCTGTCCTTTCAGTCAAATCGGGTGACCGGTGTCAAACCCTGCTTCCCGATTGGCCGGAAGGAGGATCAGTGTTACAACAGTGAATATTGATTTGCTGTTGTAACACACCTGGGTGGGCTCGGAGCACACTCTGCAACCTGAGCCCACCCTATATTAAAGCCTATTGGAGCCTCTGGCTCTAAATCGGTGCTTCAAAGAAAAACAGCCCCTCCAGATTGGAATCCATGCCCCCGTGTCCTGAAAGGGGCCAGACGCATGGATAGGGGAGGCAGCGATGGATGGGGGGGCGGTGCCGTGCACCCTTAATGGATGGGCCGCCCCTAATCAAGATCCAGACATCACTTGAATAAACAAGCTAACATATTTCAAGAGGTAGACCCTCTTCTTCAGAGCACAGCTTGTCTGTATGCCACATCACCTTTTAAATTAGAACTCTCCAACCAATGCTCGACTCCCAAAACACCAGTACAGTTTCTCATGTTTGGTCTAGGTCTAATTTTTGTCTTGGTCTTGGCTTTGTTTGTTTTTTTATTTCTAGACCAGCATCTATAGCCTCGTTTCAGATCACTTATTGAAAATAACGTGTGTTGGGTTCCTTTCCACTAGGAGGGCGGGGAATATTACTCTTCCAGATGTGACAACTACAATGCGCTCCAAGCTTGTGGCGCTTGCGTTTCAGCGGACACGAAGGGGCGGGCCTAAGATTTGTCATAGGATGAAAATCAACTGGCACACTTCCGGGTACGAGTCCTGGTACGCATGCAAAACAGGGTGAGCATACATTTCAACACATATATTGCTGCTTACCGGTATATACACAGAAAAGGTTCCACACATTTTTTTAATTTACAGTCTTAAAAAGGGAACTCAATACATGTGGTAAGACCACACATAATTCTATCTCTTCTACAACCCCAATTCCAGAGACGTTTTGGACACTTGTGGCTTACCAATACACAAGAATGCATTGCAAGCCTGGTTACCTTAGATGACTTCATACTATAGGAATGTCATTACAAACTGACCAAATGACCAAATCTCTTCAGAAATCTGTGCCATTTTCATTAAAAGGTAATGTTGCTTTCCAGGGGAGTTATGATTGGTCAATGCTACCAACTACTCCTGTATATTCTACAGCCAAAACTTGAAATAATAATGTTTCCTGACAGAACTGCGACAAGCACGTGTCTGTCCTGATCATCTGCCAAGATGTTATTGGAGAAGAGGCAGAGACTTCCTGGCTTATTCTACCTGCAGCAAAGTTTCTTTATTATATTTGTTACTTCTGTCACTATATCTGTCATTACCCAATTAAATATTATATATATATCTGCAAAAGATTTTTTGTGATCTCTTTGCACATCTTGAAAATAAACCCGAAAGCAAAAGTAACAAAGCTGTGTAAAAGCTACATAAAAACAAAAATGTAACGATTTGCAAATCTCATAAAACCATATATTTCATTCACAATAGAAAACATATCAAAATGTACCATTTTAACCACTTCAGTCCCGGAACAAAATTTACCCCCTTCCTGACCAGAGCACTTTTTGCGATACGGCACTGCGTCGATTTAACTGACAATTGCGCGGTTGTGGGACGTTGCACCCAAACAAAGATGACGTCCTTTTTTTCCGCACAAATAAAGCTAGCTTTTGGTGGTATTAGATCACCTCTGCGTTTTTTATTTTTAAAATATAAAAAAAAATATAAAAAAAAAGAAAAAAGTAGACGAGCGACAATTTTGAAAAAAAAAAAATAAGCTATATTTTTTACTTTTTGCTATAATAAATATCCCCCAAAAATATATATATTAACTACTTATACGTATACTATGTATATGTGCAGTGGCCGGGTGGGAGCCTTCAACTTCTGATAGAACGATCCTGAACGTCCTTCAGAAGTAAGGGGATCGTGCTCGCAGAAACCAATATTGCAGTAGTTTAGAAAGGATGAGAGTGGGTTTACATCCACTTTAACCACTTGCTGACCAGCTCACGCAGATATACTGCGGCAGGTCGGCACTCTTGCATTTTTATAGCACTGATCAATGCAATAATGTCACTTGTCCCCCAAAAAGTGTCATTTGGGGTCAGATTTGTCCGCCGCAATGTCACAGTTCTGTTAAAAATCTAAGATCGCCGCCATTACCAATAAAAAATAAATAAAAGTCCCTAAATCTATCCCGTAGTTTGTAGACGCGATAACTTTTGCACAAACCAATCAATTATACGCCTATTGCGATTTTTTTTTACCAAAAATATGTAGAAGAATATACATCAGCCTAGACCGATGAATAAATTCGTTATATATATATATATATATATATATTTTTATATTTATTTATTAATTAATTGTTGGTCTTTTTTTGTTTATAGCACAAAAAAAAAACAAAAAACAAAAAAAAACGCAGAGGTGATCAAATACCACCAAAAGAAAGCTTGATTTGTGGGGGGAAAAAAATGGGGTTTCACCTGCTGCTTAGTTGCCATTTGCTGGGGAGCAGTGCCCATGAGCTAAACTTTGCATCTCAGCACCTGTAAGAATATATGACATTCAGAAATATATTCAGGAAGACAACTTGTCTTTGCTTAACAAGATGATTCAATTTGCTCCAGGGTGTCACTACAGTTGAAATCCATGACAACGTTTAATCCAGACCTGCAGGTAGTGATGCGAGGACATGCTTTTGAGGTTTCCCTCCATTTACTTGCAAGTGAATCTCCGTTTCTAGAACTTGGGGTAGGAAGGCAGGAGGAGGAGGAGAAGGAGGAGGTGGAGGAGGAAGAAAGATGCAATACAAGGGGAGCTAGAAAAAGGAGGGAAGACACAGTTGAGGGAATGTTGGAGGTGCATCTTATCTTAGGAAGGGCGAGGGATTAGGGGATGTTCAGATTTGCACTATGGGAGTGGGGGGTGCTGCAGGGAAATGAGGGACAGGTAAAAGAGAAGCACTACATACTCACACACTGAATACAAAAGTTCATCAAAAAAATAATCTGTTAGATTCTGATTTTTGGGGAGCATTTTTCATAAACTGATTCCCAGACAGGAATACAAAGGTCACTTCATAGTTTACTAGCCACAGCGCAAGCACTGAGATTCACCATTTGTTAATGCCACTTCAAACTTATCATTACTTCACCCATCAGCCACACTCTAATAAGCATGGGAACAGTCATAGAACATCCTACACAGTTCTTAAAATTCTTTTGAAAATTAAATGGCATTTAACTCCATTAATTTCTCGGTTTCCCCATCCAAGGAAATTCCAGCACCAGACAAGAAGCAAGGCACCTAAAAGCAGACTTAATACCTTTCCATGTTCTGGCTTAGAAAAGACGCTTCAGGAAATGCTACATTACATGTGATGATATGATATAAGTACTTGCTGAAGCTACACTCATACTGAGCTAAATGAGTTTAAGACACATTTATGGGGATGTGTGGAACTGATGCATCCATTTCAACTTACTACCTAAAATGCATAAGCACTTCCAGTATAAATACTGAACTCATTGATTGAAATGTTAATCATTTGGAAAGCATTTAACTGCAAAATGTCAACATCATTTTTCTCTGTTACAAGTTTACTATAATCTGTGGTAAAGGGTGAGGGAGTGAGAGAGAAGGGGAGTGAGAAAGAAAGAGAAAAGGAGTAAAGAGCATGCACCAGAGAGAGCCAGAGGTTCACATTGCTACAAGTTAGAAATCGTGTTCAGCTGAACTCGCATGATTTTAAACTGGCATGATTTCAAACTGGCAACGCAGTCCAACTTCGGGGGGCGCTTTGACAGACATCTGTGTGGGTTCATGCACAGATGTCTATTCAAATTGCCCCCAAAGTCCCAAAAGTAGTACCGTAGTTTCCGGCGTATAAGACAACCTTTTACACTCAGCCCCTCGGATGCCTGCATGGTGTTCGGTAATACTGTATGTAGCTTCGGCTATATACCGCTGAGCCAATCCCAGTGATCGATGTATTCAAATGAATACAGAGCCTGCTCGGATTGGAGTAACGACCTCTGTAGCCTGCTTGGATTGGCTTTGAGAGTCAGAGAGGCGCAGGCTGATGATGTTACAGCCTCTGCCAATCCAAGCAGGCTTTGTATTCATTAATAGAATACATTGCTCACTGCGATTGGCTCCAGCAAAAGCAGGAAGAAGGATATGGCGCCAGCTCCAGCAAGAAGGAAGAAATATGAAGCGTCGGAAGTCTCGGAGGGAGGGCGTCTTATACGGTAAGTACAGGAAAAAAAAAAAAAAAAAGATTAGGGGGTTGTCTTATACGCCCAGTCGCCTTATACACCAGGAAATACGGTACTTTGGAGAATCAGTGAGGCGCCGCGAAGTTGGCGTTGCACTGATTTGGACAGTGCTATTGCCGGCAATCACATTGTAGCGAATGGCACCCTAATGTCCTTTGACGTTTTGAAATCATGTTATGAACTACCAAATACACATTTTTTTTTTCGATACATTCAATTAAGGCATGCCTTTTAATCCCAGTTTGGCAGAAGACCTCTTGACCTTGAGCCCAGTGATTTAGAACTGCTGACTTGTAGTGACTCTTTAGCTAAACCGGTTTCCAGCCTATACAAAGACCTCTTTCAGGAGACGACAAAACTGTTGGAACCCTGCAGACAGGCATGGGAAGCTGCAACCTCGGGGTTAGACAGGGGCGGACTGACAACACATGGGGCCCCCGGGCAATAGGAGATTATGGGGCCCCCAGGCAATCAAAGATTATGGGGCCACACAGTATACATGTACACACACACACACACACACACACACACAGTATACACAGACATATTTCTATTGGCTGAGAAGGTACTGGAGAGGTGGGGCAGCTATAATTTTTAGACCAAAACGGTGTCGGTAAGGGACATTTCAGAAACAGATGTAAAAAAACAAAAAAAAAAACAAACACAGATTTTTACATACTGTCCCTGGTTTTACTGAGGCTGGCAACCCTGATGGGGCCCCCTAGTGGTCCGGGGCCCTCGGGCAGTGCCTGAATGGTCAGTCCTGCCCTAATTCACTATAAATTCATGCACAGGATCTATCTGACCCCAGCTAGAATGTTTGAGAATCAACAATCCTCTTGCTGGAGGTGCTCCTCGCCACTAGCAAATTTTTATGCATATCTTTTGGGAATGCCTACAGGTCAAAGCATACTGGCAGGCTGTAGCAAGCTGCATAAGGTTGGTCACCTCTATTTCGATTCCCATGACGTTTGAGGTAGGTTTACTACATCTGGTGGAGCCCTGGCTACTACCAGGGTTATTAGAACTCTTCTTACCCTATTGCTGTTTTATGCCAAAAAGCGGATTATTCTCTCCTGGAAAGTTTCTTCAGCCCCAACCTTGGAATCCTGGAAAGCATTGGTTAACAAGGCAGTACCATTTTACAAAGCCACCTACTTGAGTAGGGGGGCACTGACCAAATTTGATAAGGTGTGGGGGGGGGGTTGGATGGCATCGGTGGACACTGTATCAGACTAATTACAGATAACCTATAACTATCGATAATGGTGTGCTAGGCCATAACGGGGGATGTATATGACTGGCATACGGGAGAAATATTGATAATTCTGCATTTGGATAACTTGTCACTTTTGTAGGGGGGACAAGTTATTTCTTCATATAAAATTCTTGGTGCGGGGGGCATACTTTGGACTGTATTTAGCATCACGGCCCAAAATGTCGGACAACACGGGTGTGGTGTCAACTAGTGCCTTCCTCCAGTTGGAGGCCAACCTGAATGGTATATATCTAGGCAAAAGTTTTATTGTTTTGGGGGGGGGGGGGGGCTTAACTCCACGCTTGATTTTTGTTTTGCATGTAAATGTCCACGGTTTTATAGCCGGTGGGTGTCAGCCGCAAGAGTGGCCTGTTATTTGTATGCTTTAAAAATTGAATAAAAAATTATTTTCAAAATAAATTAAAAAAAAAAAGAGTCCATCACTTCCTGGACAACATCCTCCTCTCAGACAGTCGGGAATCTCTAATTTTCCATCGGTAAACACCGACTGGCATACTACAACGTTTCGGATGGGTGATAAACTGGGAAAAGAGCAACCTTCAACCTACGCAGAAGATGATCTTTCTGGGAGAAGAACTTGACACTCGACTAAACAGAGTACAAATTCCCCAAAAGAAGTTAACTCTCCTAGTCCAGAAAATGAAAGGATTATTGGCAGCAGTATCGATTCCAGCCAGAGAATGCCTCAGTGCTCTAGGCTTAATGTCAGCAACCATACCAATGGTTCAGTGGGCCCAGTGGCACACAAGAACATTTCAGAATTAATTTCTGAGGCAGTAGAATGGAGTGTCGATGTCTCAACCAATCCTTATTTCCAATCAAGTCAAACAGTCCATATGGTGGTTGACCCACATACACAACCTCAAGAGGTTCAGGAACATAGTTCCCCCTCCATAAGAAGTGGTCACTTCTGACGCCAGTATGGAGGGATGGGGAGCCCACTTTCGGGGCCAGGCAGTCCAGGGTCTCAGGCAGTTCCAAACCCAGGAGATTGTTTCAAACGTACTGGAATTTAGTGTTGCCTTTCAAGTCCTCTTGGCATTCGGTCCCCCTCTTGAAAGACAAAGGAGGTGTTATGTCAGCAGACAAGGGGGTACCAGGAGTTGATATCTTATGGAAGAAGTTCACCCCATCCTCGAATGGGCACAAATGAACCTGAAGGATCTGAAGGCGGTGTACGTTCCTGAGGCACAGAATCATCTAGCCGACAACCCAAGCAGTAAATTCTTATTCAAACAACAAGTGGTCCCCGGGTCATCAGGCCTTCTCTCTCATAACAAAAAACGAGGGTGTTCCAGACATAGGCCTGGCAGCAACCCTAGAGGACACAAAATGTCGGATATACCTATTGAGGGCTGCTTGCCCATCGGCAAAAGGGATAGATTGCCTACAACATCCATGGAACTTCCAGCTAGGCTACATTTTCGCTCCAACTTCTCTGATAGCGAAAGTTCCTATTCCGACTCAAGAGATCAACATCAACAGCGATAGCTGTGATTCCCTTCTGGCCAAGGTGGCCATGGTTCACAACGCCCATGCAGATGAACACAGAATCCTCTGCCTCATCCAGTCACACCAGATTTACTCTTTCAGGGCCAATTTCTTCACCCGTTGCCAGAGAAACTACATCTGACGGCATGGAGGCTGAAAGGTCTGGGTTTCCCAGATCAGGGTTGCTCCCAGAGAGTGGTAGAAACTACTTCAAGCCAGAAAAGCCACTACCAACAAAACCTATAAGAGAATCTGGGGAAAATGTATTTCATTCTCACAACAGTGTTGGGACACATCATCACTAGGGGTGGCACAAAGCCTCGAATTCCTCCAGTCTGGTCTGGAAAAAGGCCTAGGCTCAAATACCTTAAAAAGTTCAGATCTCAGCACTATCGGCCATGAAAGGAGTAAAATGGGCCCAAGACCCTCTCGTCATGCAGTTTCAAAAAGACTGTCTAAAAACAAGACCTACTTTTCTGACATAAGATCTATCAATTGTGTTGGAAGCACAAACCTTTTTTCCCTTCCGAAGCCATCTCCTTATGGGACGCAACGCTTAAGGTCACATTCCTCATTGCCATAACATCAGCAAAGAGGGTCTCAGAGATGCAAGCGCTACTTGTGAAGGAACCTTATTTATTCATTTAGTCTTTTATCCAGACAGGGTGGTCCGAAGACCTTCGGACCGATTCATCCCAAAGTCGCCTCTTCGTTTTAATTTTAACCAAGAGATAAGTCTCCCAGCACTTCTTTCAGTTCCAGGTGATCCACATCCACTGGATGTTAAAAGGCAACATCTCGGCATACCTAACGGCAACTAGTACTTTTAGGAAGACAGATAACCTTCTAGTCCTTCCCCCACAGCAAGGGGACAGGCAGCCTCCTCTCAGACCATCGCTTCTTGGGTGAAGATCAAAAAAACATATTCACTACAGCAGATTCAAATACCTGAGGGCCTAAAAGCCCACTCCACTAGGCCAGTGTACTCCAGAGTGTCCGTGGAAACAATATGCAAAGCCGCAAATTGGTCTTCCAAATACACCTTTATGACCCACTATAAAGTAGATTCAGCACAGTTGTCGACTGTGGATTTCGGGAGATCAATAATTTAAGCCAATGCATCAATTGCTTGTTAAACAAACATAATTTCTTCTTGCGCCCACCCATTTGGCAAGTTATTTCCCAAATGTATGCTACCATGATGCAACAGGAAAACAGAAAATTGTATACTCACCTTTCTGTAATTTTCCTTTCCTGTCGCATCTTCATGGCAGCATGCAGATGCCCACCCTTCTAAGTTCTGAGGTGATAGATACAGAGAATACTGAGGTGGGTCCTATCTTACAATTTAGAGCTATTCAGTCCTATCAGGTTGTGAGGGGCGGAGTCACAACCCAAAATGTATGCTGCCATGAAGATGCGTCAAAGGAAAATTCCGGAAAGGGGAGTATAAAATTTTCCGTTTAAATCAGTGCGGCGCTGCAAATGCGGCATCGCACCAATTAGGATGGTGCCATTGCCGGCAAATGCCGCCGATTTGACTTGTCCAGTCGTATGTCAAATCGCATCAGTGTGAACCAGGGCTTAATTTGGTGATCCTTACAGTTTTGTGCAGCCTGAATCACATAGAGTGGACAACACTGCAAGACTGCTGATGAAATTTTAGCAGCATTGTCATCACCTACTTCCCACAGCACGAGCACTTTACAAATTATGCTGGGAGTTGAGGAGGAAGTGATGTGGCAGCACCCTGTAGTGCACACACACACACACACACACACACACACACACACACACACACACACCTCTAGCCAATAACTAGTGATGGGCAAGGCCATCTTAATAGCTTCATGGGCCACTGGGCAAAATAATGCAGTCAGGCCCTTACCAGCCTGCCCCAATTTACGCACTTACTTTTCAAGAAAAAGTATAAATAGTAATAAAATCGATTTTAGACAATTAAACATGCCATAAGTGAAAGACTAATCAACAAAAAGGGCACAGTACCGGGGGAAAGACAGAAGGGCACAATACTGGGATCAGGAGGGCACAGTACAGGTTCCAGGAAGCTGTGCAGAACACTGCTATCCCTGGACAGCTTAATAAAAAGCGTGACTGCCCCATCAAATCCGGGACAGTTTGAAAGTATGATGTAATGCAAGATTTTCATGGGGCCCAATGCACCTTGGGCCCCTGGGCAGTGCCCAGGGGTGCCCATGCATTAAGACAGCCCTGGTGATGGGGAATGGAACAATACCACAAGAAAACCAAAAACAATATTTTGACTGCAGTGTTGGATGGATGCTCAGCATGCACTACACCAACATCATTTTTCATAGAAACATTTACTTTGAACTGGACCTAGCATGTATGCCACAATTTCTAATTTTTGCCACTTTACATTTTTCAGTCCTAGCACATCCTTCATGACAGTAAACATTCAGACGTTGTATTCATTCAGAGCAGGCAGACGTGGTGACCTTTGCTTTTAAGGTTTCAAAGCCTTAAATTTTAGCGCATGTATTAAATGACAAAGGTGGATTTCAACAAATGCTGCATGACATTGCAAAATGATTAGCAAAGAAGAAGTTAAAAAGAGAAAATTGTGTGTCCATGTCCTCTTTTAGAGAACCCTGCTGTTTTATGATGTACACACAGATAAGGAATGTGTTGCTGGCAGGCAGCAGTAGAAAATTGCTCTATAATTAGTAAGCAAACTAAAATGATCCCAAAGGAGCTGCATTCTAGAGCTTGTAAATTTAAATAAAATTTTCTTTAAAAAAATAAAATAATAATATGTATATTTTCACCAGCAACTTTAATTAAAAGCAAGAAGCCTCCGGTGCATTTACACCTTCTAGAGTATTTCATGAGGTTGGAAAGCAAAGTTCTGAGCTATGCAAATGCTGCCTTTGGCAAGTTAAGGCTAGCAACAGGGTGTTCACATTTCTCTTAATCAGCCATGTGGGCTGAATGAGATCAATAACTGGATTCCCCCATCCATACAAAGAGCATGAATGGAGGAATCTCCCCTGATTGCTGGCCGAATGCTTGGACAGTGACTGCTTCCGATGGGATGCGGTCAGGGTTTGATCAACAATTTTCACCCAGCTCTAGAGCTGCACGATTCTGGCTAAAATGAGACCACAATTTTTTGGCTTAAAATAAAGATCACGATTCTCGTGGCGTAACATCATCTTTTACATTATACAAAAATATTGGGCTAACTTTACTGTTTAGTTCTCCTTTAGTTCATTGAAGTGTATTTTTCCCCAAAACAAATACGCTTGAAAAGACTGCTGAGCAAATACAGTGTGACATAAAATATTGCAATGACCGACATTTTTTTCTCTGCTAAAAAAAAAAATAAATATAATATAATATAATAAATAAAATAATAAATAATATATATATATATATATATATATATATATATATATATATATATATATATATATATATATATATATATATATATATACATACATACATATACATATACACACACACACACACACACACACACACACACACGTGTGTGTTTTGGGGTTTTTAAGTAATTTTCTAGCAGAAAATAAAGATTTTAACTTGTAAGCAACAAGTGGCAAAAAAAGGTTTAGTCATCAAGTGGTTAAACTGACCTCATTTACTGACTGAAGTTCATTCCTTTGATCTAAAAGAAATAAAAGATACTTTGTTTGTAGTTATCTTCCAGTGCTGACAATGTTGATAAACATTTGTCCTCTGCACTTAAATGAATGAATCATGTAAATGCTGCATAGAGATCGTGAGGGAGGTTAAATCAAGATCGGGTTGTTTTTTTTTTAACGATTAAATCGTGCAGCTCCCTAGATTTCTCATTTTAAGTTTGTTGAACCTGGTGGTGCCGATGGGGCCACCCACAGCATGAACTTCAATTTGTGTACAAGAGCTGGCCTGCGTCCTGCTATGGGTACTTTCAGCCTGGGTTCACACTATAGTGATGCGGGAACCAGCGCAATTCCAGTGTGGGTTCCTGCATCGCATCTCTTCTGCAGGCAGTTCACACTGTCCTCTGCAAACCGCTGTGGGTGTCAATACAAAGTTAAGGACACCCCCAGATCGGTTTACAGATCGCAGTGCGAACTGTGGATTCGGACACCCACGCAATTGGATTCTAGTGCAGAAAAAAAAAAGTCCCTGCACCTTTTTTGTGCGAGTCCAATGCCAGTTCAGCCATACAGTTTGTATGGCTGAACTGGCATTGCACAAACATCGCATGTGATCAGCACAGAAATGCGGGTGCAAATCACATGCAATGTCAGGCACTTACTATGGCTTGACTTTGCATGCAATGTCAATAATTGCATAAACGAGCACCATTGGTTTTGGGACACCCTGGAGTTGATTTTCTAACTGGGGCAACATCTGGTGCAGCTCTGCATAGAAACCAATCAGCTTCCAGGTTTATGTTTCAAAGCTTAATTAAAACAAGCTGAAGTTAGAAGCGGATTAGCTACCACGCAGGGCTGCACCAGATATCTGCACTCTGCAGTTTTAGTAAAATCAATACCACCGATAGGCAGTTGGTAAGGGTTTCAGATTAAATAAAGGAAACGTTTATTTTAAGAAAAGGGTTTAAATTCAGGAAACCTTTACTTACATGGGGAAAGTATCCTCAGTGTGTAAGCTGCAAGTACCAACTGGGCACCTACACATGATTTTCTCTCCTGTGGCCAAATGTAGTAGCGAGAGAGAAAAGAAAAAAAAGGTAAGTTTAAGCAGCTATGGGGGCATCATTTAAGTGAACCTGTTGCTTAACATGTTTGTGTTAAGGTTGTTTAACATGGTCATGTTAAGGTTGAATGCATAAATGTACACTTGGTCTGATGGGAGATCACAGACCTCCTTTGCATCTTTTTTTTGCCACTCTCATATAGTGTCTGAAAAGCGGACACAATCTCCTTGAAAATATATCCAGGTTCCAATTGACTGTCTTCCCTTCTTGTGCGTTGACAATTACATACTAATGGGGCTGTGATACACCCAGTTTTATGATATTGTGCTGTAATTGCTGCAATAAAACTAAGTCATGGAAATAAAATACTCCCTTTGGCACAAAAACACCACCTAATAAAAACATTTATCGGTTTTAAAAAAAAACACAAAAAAAAGGTAAGCAACCTAAAATATGGTGTGTAGAAAAACTGCTGATAAAAAAAAAAAAAAAAAATCAAAATCACAAGTAAAAAAAGGACAGCTAGGAACTGACAGCTTGCTGTGAGCAGCACAAACATTTTTTGCCGCAATTTTTTTTTCTCTCTCTCAAACAAGCCAAGGTTTCATCATGAATAAATAAATAAATCACAGGATTGTTAAGTTACATACATCTACTTGACAATACTTCCAAAGGTCACCAGCCAGCTGCCAAAAACAGTCTGGAAAAAATTGAGAGGACAAAAAATGGTGGGGCGCTGATGTGGTGCTATATTGCACTGATCCATCCTACCTCTAAGATACTGCTGTTTGCAAAAATTTGCAAAAGAAAATGTAGTATTAAAAGTGTAAAAAGTATTGGTGGGTAAACCTGAGACAAGCAATATTGTAAAAAAGTTCAATATTGTATACTCATGGTGTTACACTCTAATCAGCTAAAAGGTTTCCTGAGCCTTTAAATGCTCTCAGTCTGGTTCAGTAGGTTACACAATCATGGGGAAGACTACTGACTTGACAGTGGTCCAGAACACAGTCACTGACACCCTCCACAAAGAGGGTAGGTCACAAAAAGTCATTGCTAAAGAAGCTGTCTACAGAGTGCTGTATCCAAGCATATTAATGTAAAGTTGAGTGGAAGGAAAAAGTGTGAAAGAAAAAGGTGCACAAGCAACAGGGATAACCGCAGCCTTGTGTCAAGCCACTCCTTAACCAGAGACAACTTTATTAGTTTCTTACTATTTGGACTAAGAAGCAAAAGCACTGGACAGTTGCTCAGTGGTCCTTTTTTCAGATGAAAGTAGATTTTGCATTTCATTTGGAAATCAAGGTCCCAGAGTCTAGAAGAAAAGTGGAGAGGCACAGATTCCAAGTTGCATGAGGTCCACTGTGAAGTTTCCACAGTCAGTGATGATTTGGGGAGCCATGTCATCTGCTGGTGTTGGTCCACTGTGTTTTACCAAGTCCAAAGTCAATGCAGCCCTCTACCAGGTAATTCTAGAGCACTTCATGCTTACCTCTGCTGACCTGCTTTATGGAGATGCTGATTTCATTTTCCAACAGGACTTGGCACCTGCCCACGCTGCCAAAAAGTACCAAATATCTGGTTTAATGATCATGGTATCACTGTGCTTGATTGGCCGGTAAACTCGCCTGACCTAAACCCCAAAGAGAATCTGTGGGGTATTGTCAAGAGGTAGATGAGACAACAGAACAATGCAGATGAGCTGAAGGCCACTATCAAAGCAAGCTTGCATAACACTTCCATAACACTGCAGCAGTGCCACAGGCTAAATGCCTCCATGCCACACCGCATCAATGCAGTAATTCATGCAAAAGGAGCCCTGACCATGTATTGAGTGCATACTATACTGTACATCCGGGATCTCCAAACTACGGCCCTCCAGCTGTTGCGGAACTACACATCCCACGAGGCACTGTAAAACTGACATTCACAGACATGATGGGAATTGTAGTTGAACAACTGGAGGGCCATAGTTTGGAGAACCCTGCTGTACATGGACACACTTTTCAGTAAGCCAACATCTTTGAATTTTTAATAAAAATTTTTTTTAAATTGGCCTAATATTCTAATTTTCTGAGATACTGAATTCTGGGTTTTCACTAGCTGTAAGCCATAATAATCAAAACTAAAAGAAAGAAATGCTTGAAACATATCATTATGTGTGTAATGCACCTATATAATATAGGAGTTTCACTTTTTGATTTGATTTACTGAAATAAAATTAACTTTTTGATGATATCCTAATTTTTTTTTTGGAGACACAGACATACGCATAGTATCATTTCCTACATACTTGTCCAAGGTGAGAGCATCAGGTTCACCCTAGACCAGGGGTCTCAAACTGCCGGCCCTCCTGCTGTTGCAAAACTACAAGTCCCATTATGCCTCTGCCTGTGGAAGTCATGCTTGTAACTGTCAGCCTTGCAATGCCTCATGGGACTTGTAGTTTCGCAACAGCTGGAGGGCCGCCAGTTTGAGACCTCTGCCCTAGACAGAACTGATGGAATTTTTTTTTTTTTACAGGGTATAAAACAAGTGTGACTTTTACACTCCTGGGTAACAGGGCAGCTCCCAGAGGAGCACGTTTAACATGTGGTCACATTGCTTATCTGATGTACAGATAAGATTAATAGGAGAATACTGCAATAGGAATAAAGTTCACCTGTGAGATAAAAGTCAGAAGGGTGACAGGCTGCCCAGCTGTTACCCATAACAACAATAAAAAGGAAAAAAGGTGGCATTTTTGTTCTATTCTGCCGTTTGAGTCTTCGTAATTAATTTGCCCAAAATCTTCAAACAGCATTTTTAACTCAATATCCCCATATGCCCAGCCACCACCGTCAAACAGCCTCTTTAAGCCTGCGTTAATGGGAATCGGTTCACGTCAGGCACGTTTCTCATTTTTATACAAGTCTATGGGAACGCAAAACCCACTTTCAACAACAGGTCAGAAGGTGATCGGCTACCGGTCAGATGCTCTTGTGAATGATTTCTGAATGGTCTCAGAAGCGTTGCAAATGGATGCCATTGACATAAACCCAAAAAGACATTGACACAGACCCTTAGGGGTTGATTACTAAAACTTGAGGGTGCAAAATCTAGTCCAACCAATCAACTTCCAGGATTTAATTTTTTTTAACCAAAGCTCAACTCTTGTTGCCAGGTCTGTAGTTCATATAATATATTGGGGAACTGGGGAATATAATATTGAGGAACTGGAAAGAATGCAGAGAAGAGCAACCAAACTGATTAGAGGCATAGAGGAGCTCAGCTATGAGGAAAGATTAGAGGAACTGAATTCATTCTCTCTTGAGGAGATTAGGAGGTGATATGATCAACATGTATAAATACACAAGTGGTAAATATAGTGAACTCGGTGTAGTTATTCACCTTAAGGTCATCACAGAGGATAATTTAATCTTCAAAATATGTAAAGGCTTCTTCACAGTAAGGCTGCTTTCACACCTGAGCGGTGCGGGGCGGCGACGGTAAAGCAGCGCTATATTTAGCGCTGCTTACCATCGCTTTACCCGCGGTATGCGGCCGCTAGCGGGGTGGTTTTAACCCCCGCTAGCGGCCGCAAAAGGGTTAAAAACCTCCGCAAACCGCCGCTGCAGCGGCGGTTTGCGGGCGGTATCCCCGCGGTTTCCCATTGATTTCAATGGGAACGAGCGGTATAGGAGCGGTAAATACACCGCTCCTACACCGCTCCAAAGATGCAGCTAGCAGGACTTTTTTTTGCCGTCCTGCTAGCGCACCGCTCCAGTGTGAAAGCCCGCCGGCTTTCACACTGGAGTGAATGGGGCCGGTTTTTTCAGGCGGTGTACAGGCGCTATTTTTAGCGCTGTACCGCCTGAAAACCGCCCCAGTGTGAAAGGGGCCTAAGAGCTGTGAAAATGTGGAATAGACTTCTGGCAAGCTCAATAGATTAAAAAAGGCCTGGATTCTTTCCTAAATGCAGATAATAAATGGATACGAATATATTTTATAGGTAAAGTTGATCCAGGGAGTATCCGATTGCCTGTTAGGAGATCAGGCAATTGTTTACCCCGCTGGAGCAAACTGGATCATGCTTTACTGTTTTTTGTTTTTTTTTGTTGCCTTCCTCTGGATAGGATTGTATATATGGGAGGTTTTCTATTGGAGTGCGTTTTTTTTTTTTTTTTTTTATTCTATGTTGCTTAAACTGGATCATCTAAGAGTGTTAAAAGAAGCCCATTTCCTATAATGCGTAGGAATTGCATGACCTGAAGGCTGAATGATATATAATCCAAACTCGCTGTTCATAGCACTGCAGCCTCTTGATGACATACAAGCCCCCTTGCATGCTTAGGGGAGTGAAGAGAAGACGCCGCCCTCCCATTCATGTCCTGCATGCTGTGGAAAAACAGTACATACATTCCGATTCCATTTTCCTCATGTTGAATCAGGAGGTAAGCAGGGTTATATAGCCCAAGAAAAGCTGGCCACACATCTTACAGCTTTCCATAAAATCTACAGACAGGTACCTTACTGTCCTCCATCCATGATTCAAAACGTATCTATTGCTTCTGTCTTACATCCTTACAGACTCTAGGACATGACACAGGAAGGAGTTGACCAGCTGACCTCATTAGCACATACCCTGCATCATCCACCCTCCCATTCCCAGCTGCACGTTTTTTTAAATGAAATGCAATCAAATTAGTGATCACCCTTCTCACTAAATACACAAATCAGATTGCATAGTGTATTTCCATCTTTATACAAGTACATAGAAGGGAGGTGACAGAAACACTCAGCCCCTATCACATCTCTGTGACCAGTTGTTCCTCTCCTTGAAGACTTACCCGGCAATGCCATCTCCTGCTGTCCTCTTTGCTTCTCCTGTCCGAGAGGCCTTCATGGTTTCTTGAGGTCACACCCTCCCCCCAGACTGGGAAGCTCCCTCAAAAGGTCCAGAAAGCCTAGCATTCTACCTTCAAGCTCTGAACAACTCCTCCCCAGCTGGGCTGACCCTGGGTATTTAAAGGCAGCCTGTCCCCTGCCAATCCAGATTGGGTATTGGTCAGGGCACCTTAGAACACCCCAGAGCTACAAAGGCACAGGAAATTTGGTCAAAATCGATGGCAAGATGAATGCAGTATGTTAACAAAAAATACTGGAGGAACATTTGCATTCATCAGCTACGAAGCTGCGTATGGGACGTACTTGGACATTCCAACAAGACAATGATACAAAAAACACAAGGCCAAGTCGACCTGTCACTGGCTACAGCAAAATAAAGTGAAGTTTCTGGAGTGGCATCTCAGTCTCCTGATCTCAATATCATTGAGCCACTCTGGGAAGATCTCAAACTTGCATTTCACGCAAGACAGCCCAAGAATTTACAGAAACTGGAGGCTTTTTGCCAAGAGGAATAGACCGCTTTACCATAAGATACCAGATGATAAAGAACCTCATCCATAAATACCACAAAAAAGACTTCAAGCTGTCATTGATGTTAAAGGGGGCAATACCGTGTATTAAGAACTGGGGTATGTAAACTTTTGATTAGGGTCATTTGGTGTAGTTTCTGTTGTCATTACGATTAAAAAATAAAAAAAAAAGGGAGTAAACACAGTTGATTGATAATAAATGGCTTCAGCCAAACACTAACCATGAGCGAAAGAAAAGTTTGTGTCATCATTCATATTCTCTGAAAAATGGCCAAGAAATCGTAAATTCTGCCAGGGTAAACTTATGGAGCGCACACACACACACACACACACACACACACCTATATCCAGCAGGATTATTGTAGCCCTGCAGCCAAATTCAAGCTCAACTGAACCATCATAAAATAAAGTTTTTTATTCTATTCAGTTTTTTTTTTTAACTTTATTATAAAAAGTTAAAATAAATAACTTTTTTTTTATTATGCTCTCTGGTTTTGTTATAGCTTTATTTTACATTGTGTTTCTTGTACATCTGGGCCCCGACCTCAGTCTTGTTTAAGGCTCCATTCACGATTTGTAGCGCAACTTTGGAGCGTGACTTTGATGCAATTTTACATTCACTAGAGCAAAGTCGCATCAAAAGTCACACCAAAGTAGTGCAGGCGCACCAATTTGAACAAGTGCCATTGAAAGGAAGGGGCTGCAACTTGTCATGTGACTTTGATGTCCAAAGTTGCATGACAAGGCGCATAAGGGTGAATAAAGCCTTAGTGTATTGTGGGTTAAGAAATAAACATTGTATACGTTTACAATTTATTGTCTAAAATATTGTTCAATATATTTAATAGCAAAATAAATGTGTGTGGTTTATTTGTCTTAAGGGTGTGTCAGAGTGGTTGAGATACTCCACTATTTAAACATTTTAGTTCCAGAAAAATTTATAAAATTTGTGGAAGAAGCATCTGTGCCAGCAATGTGAAGCTCCGTTCTTAGCTTTAATGGCAATCTAAAAACTTCAAATTGAGATGTTCAAGCATTCTCTACAATCCGACATACTCTACAATCAGGTCAAACACAGTGTGCAGAAGTGTATGCACTTAACAAGTGACTGGAACCTCCTTTTGAAAAAAGGCATGACTTTCCCACGTGAAAATATGAATAGTGCGTCAGTAGAAGATGCATTAAAATTCCCTCTTTATCTAAAATGAGGAGAGGTGGTCCATGAGATAGAGTGGGCTCAAAAACAAAACATAAACCTGAGTGTTTCTAATTTTGCATTGGCCATTTGTCATTAATTATTGTTCTAGACCCCATTACACTGGCGCCAATGTGAACAATTCAAGATTAATGTTAGGAAGACAGGTGGAGCTGTGATACTGTGTTACCAATGGAAAAGGTGAGGCATGTAAGGCATCTTTCACAAGAAGGGTCTGATCAGGTCCGCCTGTCAGTTTTGCTGGTGGACTTGATCGGACAGTCCATTCACCCCTTCGGACCAATGGGTGTAAATGCTGTTCATTTTACACCTGCCTACCTCCTATCCAATTGAGCCTGCTAAAAAGAAACAGAAGGGGGATCTGACCTTCTCCATCTAGGCGGATCTGATCAGAGGGCAGACGGTTGTAAATGGACAGTGGAGTTTGTGTACACCCAGCCGCCCATAGAGCCGAGTGGGCTTTCCATGTCTGCTCTGCAGATACGGAGCAGGCAGACTTGTCATCCGCTTGCTCTGCTCAGCAGGGGATCAGTGGGTTGGTCCATTCAACAGAGTACACCCGTGTGAAAGGGGCCTTATTGTAGAACTGGATGACACCAGAATAGTAAATGATTCCTGCATAATGCAATGTAAAGTACTATATCATGCTGTGGAATACTTAAAATAAAAAAAACTTGTATATTTGGCTCTGTTATACTCCGTGCTACTTACCTGCCCTTAGTATTCTTACTATGGGTAAAGACAAAATGGCCAGCTGCATGCATAATTATTACACCATTTATTCTTTTTTTTTCTTTTTTTGGTGGTGGTGGTGTGGTGGTGTGGTGGTGGTGGGTGGTGGGACACCATTTATTCTATCTGTAGGGATACAGGATCCCTTTATGTGGTGAGAACAAGAGTGCTGAAACACAACATTTATGATCTGCATATTGTGCAAGATGTCTCACAATAGAAGTCATTTCCAGACAAGAACCTGGAGAAGAAGAATATCACTTTCGAAGAAGAATTCCTGGGAGGAATTATTACCAAAATGAGAATATAACCTCATTATGCAATTATGCTACTCTGTTCAGGTGCCGTACAATTGTATTAGCAAATAGGAAGTTAGATAAATAGGTTAGTGCCCAATTGGACTATAGTGGGAGAGTTTTGTATGTAGATTACACGTTTTTTGACAGGACTTACTGTATGTACTTTATATTGTAGGTGCCTCGGGCCATAATGAACATATTTCTTCCTACTTACACCAACTTTTAGGTCTATTTCACACCTCCAACAATGCAACAACTGTGAGCTCCCCTCAACCCTGCACTCCGTATACAGCCTACCTCATAACTCTGCCCTCTGTACACAGCTCACCACTCAACCCTGCCCTCTGTACACAGCTCACCACTCAACCCGGCCCGCTATACGTGGCACACCACTCAACCCTGCACACAGCTCACCCACGCACTCTGTATATAGTGCAATAGTCAATCCTGCACTTTGTACGTAGCACACCCCTCAACCCTGCCCTCTGTACACAGCTCACCCCTCAACCCTGCCCTCTGTACACAGCTCACCCCTCAACCCCGCACTCTCTATATAGTGCAAGCTTTAATCCTGCACTCTGTACATAGCACACCCTGCACTCTGTATTTAGGGCACACCTCAACTCTGCATTCTGTACATAGTGCACTCCTGAACACCTAGTATGCAACAATGCCCCACTGCAATATGGACACATACAATTTGATGCAAAGGGCCGGCCATGCACCTTTTCCCTGAGAAAAGATACGCCCAGCCTAAAAAGGTACAAATAAACTTTAATAAGACACAACAACACGCTATAACCCATATTAGCCAGACCTCACATATCATTAATTTTAATTTCTTCTTACGAGTCACTGTTCTTTGCTTGCTAAATGAGCCTTCATTTTCAAAAGGATTGCCCTGTCTTCATCAAAATGTTTCTTTCATCGTGAGCTAGAACCTCAGACTCTCCAGAGAGTTTACCGACTGTAAATCATTTATAGGAAGCTGGTTTCCCAGCACGCAACACTGCATAGAACATATCAACATCACAATCAATAACATTAGGCTTCATCTGTGGGTTTAAAGAGAAATGATGTATAGCACAGAGCGAGAGAAAAAGATCAATGTTCTGAATATTTAGATTATGTTCATCTGGGGAACAGCTGACATCTATAAATAACATAAAATTATGTAAATTCAGTGGCTCGAGAAAACCAGTTACGATAGTACTTTTGCAACAATCTGAATGTTCAGACTGTACACCCAGTCGCTAAAAATCTACCGGTAATAGTAGACTTAGTTTCTAAAGTCAATATTTTTAAATCTGCAGTTTTCATTGGATTACCTGGTGCATGAGTTTCCTTTTATGGCTTTTTTTTTTTTATTAGGGAGACAACACTCTGTCCTTTTCTTCCAACTGCTTTTCTGCGTTATCACCCAGTCACACATTTTCCCCAATGAGGACTAACCTTTAAATGGTACACAATTTCAAACTAAATGTCATTCAGTGGGATAAACACTTACTTTAAAGCAAACATTTGTATCATAACCAGTAGATCTGGGTATGGCGGAACATGTAACAGTGCTGGGCCAGACAGTGCTGTCACAGCGACGTCCATAGGGGCTGAACTGTATATTGCACCTGCCTTCTTTTTTTTTTTGCTTGTGGCAGTTAAAAAGGAGCACCGGGAGAGTGAAATGAAGCTCTGGGAGTTCTGCATTAATATGAACCTGTTCCTCCTAACTTTATTTTTGAGGCTGTACAGCTCTACAACTAAAGTGGTTTGAGAAGAGGATGAGATGCCATTGTATAATTAAACAGATTTGTAGGTTTTACATTGAGAGTAAATTTGTGTTGGAAGTTCACCTGTTCATTAAACAACTCTTGAACTTCAAGAATGCACAAACGTAGATGAATAATGGCATCATCCTTATGCTCCAGCTTATACAAGTCAAACTAGGCTAAACAATAGTTAAATATTTTAGACTACTAGTACATTCCACCCTTCCGTAGTCTGTATATATTGTATGTTATCACTTTACAGGTGGCCTGAAGACACTGACACTGAACACCATGAGCGGACTTATCACCCCCAAAAATCAGCCAGTTTCTCAGCACACTCTTCTGTACCCAAATCTCAAGCATGTTTTAGCGAGCCCATGAAACTTTGGCAAGCTATCTGAATATTAAGCATGCTGTTCTAGAACAGTTTCTGCTTCCAGAGGGTAACAGCATTAAATGCTTCACGTGCCAAGCGTGCCTTCTCCTGCAGCATTAAAACATCAGAGGGCAAGCACCTTGGATCATCTTTTTAGGGGACAGCTGGCTTCCTGTTCTCATGAGTGGACAGCAAATCTCTGGTACCAAAATAAAGAAGCATTGCTTTGAAGCTGTATAGAGTTTGAAAGTCTCAGCAGGAACTCAGACTACTAAACCCTGTCTGCTCACCCTCACAATGAAAACTAGTTATCCTAAAACAAACATAATCTGAAATATAAATAGCCAGATTGCTGATATTATTCACAAATACCCTTGTCTAAAATATGAATATTGCAATCCAGTATCAAGCAGCGCCTCTAACATTAAATAAAAAAAAAAAAACAAAAACAAAAAACAAACAAACACACAACACCACACACACACACACACACACACACACATTTACAGGAGGTGCTGTACGTTCCAAAACATTCTGAAACCACTTACATGAATAGACCTCGATAGGAGATACAGGGGGTACTGCAAAATTAGATTAAAATAGTCATCGGTATTGAAACATCCATATAAAGCACAGCAAATGCGTTTTTATATACTATGACTTTAGCAAAAACAAAAAAGATGTAGCTGCTCAGGAAATCACAATAAAAGCACTGTATCTAGCAGAATCAAACATGCGGGCCATTTGAAGTTCAAACATATGCATTCCTCCTAACTGGGCAGCTAGGTGTTTGGAAGGGTCTGTTTCTAGTCACAGAAGGAAGAACCAGAACATTCAGAAAGGAACTGGCACCCCCAGATTCTGCACATGTTTAAAGGGCTCAATATACGCAGCAAAAAGAAAAAAACTAGAAGTTAAGAAAAATAATAAAAAACATAATTTAAAAAAAAAAAAACTTACAAAAAATCAGAAAATAATATAAATAAACCCATAATATATTAAGAAACCAAACGAATATCCAACATACCACAAAATGTGTCATATGAACAATAACCACCGTTATCCATAATGCCAAAATCACAATATCAAAATTAACAAGAAAAATATATTCAAAACAAAAATCAACTTATCAGAGAAGAGGCTCTAAGAAAACCTAATTGCTGAATGAACTTACATCCATTGATGGTTAAGCCCTGGGGGATGCGTGTATGCAGCTCGTACATCCAATAGGTCTCACTAAAAAGTTTATTTTTCCTATCCTTGCCTCTGACATCAGGAAAAAATCATTCCATTACCTGAAAATGTAATCCTGCAGGGCTTCTGAGATGTACCCTTAATTAATGTTTTGACGTTAGAAGGGTTATTATTAAACAGGATTCAAAATGCATGACAAATGTTCAGGCACTTGATCCCACATATTTTATGTTCAAATTTCAATCAATTATACTGCAAGATAAGCCACATAATGACATGACAAAATTATGAGAATTTCTTGTACTTCTTTTGGGCATCAGGCATCCCGCGATTTGCAGAATTTGCGAATCGCGTGCAGAATCACAGCGATTCTGCCTGTAAAATGGAACACTATGGTGTGAATGAAGCCTAATAAAAATCCAACTATTCTATTTATTACTTCCACAAGCCCCCTTACTTAAGCCATGCCTGCTTATTTAGCAGACTTTCTAGAACTAACTGGGAAAAACATCCCACCCATCAGACAGTACCTTGTAATAATACAGGTAAATCTTTACTACATATTAAATCTCAATTCTAGGCACAAGAAGTGCAGTTTAATATCAATCCTCTCTCGGACAGGCTCCCTCCATCTACACGTCTGGTTTCCTGTAGACTTCTCTCTAATACTTGCCCTACCACGTTCGCATTCTTACATCCTTGCATACGATGCAGGACTAATATCTCTGCACTGCAAGTGATGACATTTAAGCTTGGTACACACAGAGGTTTTTTTTTTGTTCAACCCGGCAGACTGAACGAAAAAACAAAACAAAAACAAAAAAAAAAAAAACTGAAGAGCTTGGGAGGAGCCAATGTACTAATGATCAGATGTTAGTACATCAATCTCCCCCACTGAGCCATTGTGTTCACAGGAGGAAGGCCCTCCCACCAGAACACACCAGTCAGCGCTCTCAGCCATTGGCTGAGAACGCTAATCAAGTGCTGCTCGACAGACCTTTTTCAGTTATGCCCCTTCAACAGAATCCGGCCGAGTCGCCGGTTTCTGCTGGAACCGGCCATTGCCACCGGATATTACAGCACAGCCCACAGGCAGGAGCAGAGGAGAGTAATGTAGGCCACTAAAATGAGGGGTAAGGCATTTAAACCTTGCAGTGTAGAGGGGGGGCGGGGCACTGCCAGGGTTTATTTTTTCATCCTAAAGTTTAGCAACAGATCTATATTACTGTAAGATTTTCAGAAGTGGGGGCTGAAACACCCTCTCATCCCACAGATTTATTTTTATCCATTGCGTCTTGGAGGTAGCAGCATCATGCCATGGGGGATGTTTTTCAGCAGCAGGGACTGGGACACTGGTCAGGGTTGAGGGAAAGCTGAATGAAGTACAGAGATATCCTCAATGAAAAAAAATGTTCCACAGCACTCATGACCTCAGACTGGGCCAAAGGTTCACCTTCCCACAAGACATCGATCCTAAGCACACAGCCAAGACAACACAGGATTGACTTAGGGACAACTCTGTGAATGTTCTAAAGTGGCCCAGCCAGAGCCCCAATTTGAACCCTATTGAACATCTCTGGATAGACCTGAAAATGGCTCTTTACTGAAGGTCCCCATCCAACCTGACTGAGCTTGAGAAGATTTGCAAAGAAGAATGTCAGAAGATTCCCCAATTCAGGTGTGTAAAGCTTGTTGCGTCATACCCAAAAAGACTCATCTGTAATTCACTTTTCAAAAATTCTGTTTTTAACTTTGTCATTATGGGGTATTGAGTATAGATTAATGAAAAAACATTTACGTTTGGAGGGATTCTGTCGAAGGGGCATGACCGAAAAAGTTCTGCCAATCAGCACTCTCTCAGGGGGCTGTCCCCCTGTCAGAAAACAATAGCTCAGCAGGGAAAAATATTGATGCACTAAAAAAATTGCATAGTTAGTACAGTGGCTCCTCCCGAGCGCTTCAGTTTTTTTTTTCCGTTCAGCCCGCTGGTTTGAACAAACAAAAACAAACAGTGTGCAATAGCCTTTTAGGAGTCCAAAGGCTTTATTGGTGAATTGGTTGCAACAAGCAGGTCAAAAGACAACCAACGCATTTTCTTGACCACACAATCCCCCTTCATCAGGGCTGGGTGAATATTAAACAGGCTCAAATATACTCCTAAAACAGACTGTTCTGCAGGCAGAGGATGTTCTAAACAGTCAGTGATGGTGTTCTACTGTGAACACCAGTGCTGACTGGTAAATAGGTTGGCAAAATAAAAAAATAAAAAAAAACACATGCCCCATCAAGGCTCTGCACTTCTGGAGATAAAATATATGAATATAGTTTTGTTGTCCAGCATATCAGTCTAGATTAACGGAAAAAAAAAAAAAAAAAACAGCGCCATATCTGATCTCTGACCCAAACCTTTTTTTATGCACATGGTTTCTTTGGGCCCCGTGTAAGGGAAGTAGGAGGTGAATTTTGAAGAAAAAAAAAAAGCAGTGTTTCACTGCATTGTTAGATTGTCAACAACAGGGATCATGTATTGAGAACTCATGTGTTCAGCTCATACAACCTCCACCTGTTAACAGCAAGCATATAGTGCACATGACAGCACAAAGCTTTTACAGACTATATATGCATAAATATGGACCCCGATACATGCACTTTAAAGCTTGGAAAAAGATAATACATAGTTTGGTGGAAAATGCAATGCGATTTAGGATGAAGAAGATCTACATTCTCTGGTCATAAAAGTGGTTTAAACACCAGTGATTTGTGTTTTTACAGCATCTCCTTTTTGGCTGATCTTATTTATTTAGTGTAGTTGTCTGAAAACCGTATCTTTTACATGCAAAGAACTAATTTTTGTTGTGATGGAAGAATAAAGCAGGGATGCCGTTTCTCAGAAGGTTAGAAGCTATATGAAAGTAGAAACATCCTTAACCCAGAAGCCACCATACAGCCAATAGCAGCAATCAGACCATTGTACTTTGGCCTCCTTTCAAATACCCTGATGTCTTATCCTACTGCTTTCTCATGCACATTCCAAGAGTCCAGTGTTCAAGATATAGAAGGCAGCATTAACTGGTGAAGAACTTGTGCCAAATTGGCACAGTGCCTCGCTCGTCACTCCCATGACTAGCTGACCCAGGCCTGGCCTTAGAGATAAAGAATTTATCCAAAGATCACAACACTAGCTCTGCTCATTATTCACCTTACATGATGAACTATGCCTTTCAAGCCTTTCCATGCTATTCATATATTTATTATGCACAAAGCCATATTCATCTGTGAAGTTAGATAACATTTTGAATCAAAGTCGAAATCATTCATTTTTTTTTTTACATGATTGTTCTACTGCGTAAAAAGCAATGGAAAACCTAATTGGTTTTGGCTCCTGCTAGTTATATTTCCTATGTTTTTTCCTGAGCATCTCCAAATCCCTCAACCTATTAAAAACACACAGATGTTTTCCAAGCTACTTAAAATGAAGTCATGTTTTGCTTTTGTAGGGCAAAAGCAACAGGTTCACTTCAACCCCCCCCCCATTCCCAGCAGTATTAGCGCCTTTCCTTTGCACCCCCCATTCACTCAGGTCTGGAGAGGGAGAGAGAGAGAGAGAGAGAGAGAGAGAGAGAGAGAGAGAGAGAGAGAGAGAGAGAGAGAGAGAGAGAGAGAGAGAGAGAGAGAGAGAGAGAGAGAGAGAGAGAGAGAGAGAGAGAGAGAGAACTGTCTGCAGTCCCTCCTGTGCCCCCATGTCCCAGTCTGCAGTTCCTGTCTGTGGGACACACACACATCTTTTAAGAAATTTTTTCCAACAACCTTGCTTGACAGAAATCCATAGACACACAAAGTGGGCTTAGCCGTGCCCCACACTTCCTACTCACTGAATTTGATTGACAGCAGCTGGAGCCCATGGCTCCTACAGCCAACTAAGTGTCTGTGTGTAGAGTGTGACACGTCGGGTTTCTTATCACTACGGTAGAGCCAAAACAGTGAATTTACTCCACGCCAGACAGTTTTCAGGGCTTTCCTGCCCACTTTTTTTTTTAAAAAGAAAGTCAAAATTCACACAGGTATGTCATCCCACTCTGGGGGTTCTCACCATGAGTCTAACAAAACATTCAGCCTCCTAGCTCTCTTGTGGCAGCTTTACAGCTCCAAATACCTCTTCAGGATCCTCCTCAGTACCTTGACCATGAAACACGTCCCAATGTTTATGCACAGACACTGCACCCCAGCTCTGCGTTTTCCTTACAGCTTCCTAGCTCCTCCGTCCCTCAGACTCTCTCAGGTTAGGGTCTTGGCCTGTCCCGACCTGGACACCATGGTGCACACCAGAACCTCACATGGCTCCCTTCACACATGAACCCCCTCGGGAGGGTGGTGCTCTGAGTTCAATCTCTGGCTTTCATATGGAGCTAGCACACACCTGTGCTATTAGTGTGCTCAATTCCTATAAAATCTGGCCTAGACCACCATTTTACCCAGTGGCACGGGGGTCACCCTGCTACAAGAGGTATAGAGAAGAGACGAGATGAAGCAGTGCACATCGCTGGATCCCTTGGCTTTAGAACCATTTAAAATGGAATATATAATCCCAGTCTTTTTTCTCTTTTGGGTGATGAGGTGTCATTTGCAACAACCGCTGACACCAAACATTTTTTTACCCATCTGCAAAAGGGGACTCCTTCCAATGACAACAAAATGTAGGAAGCATTCTTTCCAGTGACCACCACGCTAATGTACTGTGTGCTGTAGATAAAGCTTATTAGTAAATGGTTCCCAGAGACCAGAAACATTTTAAGGGTTTCTCCATGTAAAAGGCGGAGAAAGGGGGGCTTTATTGTCTCTACCACTGTCTGGGAGACGCACACATTCCTCTAGTTTGATCAAATGAAACCTATCGCAATATTTTTGAATTATGGAAGGAAATCTAATTCCAGTAAGTACCAATACAAAACGTCAAGAAAAAAATCAAAACTTTCTGCAGATGGCTCCCCAAAGGAAAACTAAAAACAGCAACCCAATACCGCAAGACATCAGCATGTGCAAAATATTGTTGGTTAAACCCACAAGTAGTTATTTTCACCACAATGTTATCTTTATAGTGGCTTTTAATAAAATAGATTACAACAGCAAATTTAATCATTTAGAGGTTGGATGAAAGATTTAGTGTAGTAAAAAACCCTTCTGGCAGTTTATTTTATAGAAGTCTGTACTTAGTCCTCAAAAAGGGAAACGACTTGAAGGACAGTTTGAAGCTATGGTTTCAGGCTACTAGGAAGCTCTCCAAAAGAAGCCAACATAGTCTATAGAACATCCGTCACAGATATAATTTAGAAAGTTGACACTTGCACTAAAAAATTAAGATCCCAAATATTACAAAACATGTTAAAGGATAATCCACACAAAGTCCAAATTAAGTTAAAAGTGTTACTAAACACACAACAGTAAAATCTGTCTCTATAAGCAGAATAGCATGGATGTAAGGCCCCTTTCACACGGGACGGATCCGTATTGATCCGCCCCGTGAAGATCCACTGCTCAGCGGGGATCGCTCAGCTGATCCCCGCTGAGCCGGCTGATGACACACACTGTGCAGGGACCGCCCTGTCAGTTCTCCGCTCTCCCCTATGGGGGAAGGGATGAACACGGACTGTCTGTCCGTGTTCATCCGATCCGCTCTGCAGACGGATGGAAAAATAGGGTTTTCCTCCGTCTGCAGAATCGGACAATAGCGGAGGTGGCGATAGCGTGTGTCAGCGGATGCTCATCCGCTGACACCCGCTATCCCATGGGGATGCATGCATGTCCGTTTTTCATCCAGAAACGGATGGATGAAAAACGGACATACAGTCTGCACGTGTGAAAGGGGCCTTATACTTACTGTGGACTTAACTGCCTTAAGACCAGCCCTCGTGCAGGAGAGAAATTGCGCCGGGAGCCGCCGGTAACGGCACACTAACTGAAGTAATGGCACGTACGTAAAGATGAACCATTTTCCTATTACTGGGTAACACTTTAAAGCGGTTGTATACCCACACAGATTTTTATTTTATTTTTAAACAAAAAAAACCTGCAAGGCAAAGGCGCATACTAGCTCATTATGAAATACTCACCTTAGAACGAGGCCTCGACAGCTAAACCCAGTCCACGCCGAGGGAGCTGACATGTTCCCTCAGCATTTCTTCCGGGTATCGCAGCTCTGGCGCTTTGAGTGGCCGAAGCCACGATTACGTCACTCCAGCACAAGGTCCAGCAGCATCTGCTGGACCTTCAGCCGGGCCTTCTGAAGCAAAACCACTCAAATAAAATAAATAAAAAAAAAAAAAAGTCCCCCAGGCACACACACCTTCCAAAGAAAAGAGCCCCCTCAAAAGCCAGGGCCTATGGTCAGTAGGCAAGAGGCTACCCTGCTGTCCCCTCCAAAATCCCTGGTCCCAGTTGGGTCTGTCACAGGGAGCCTACATTTTTTTAAATTGGGAAATGCTGTCATGGTGTTGCAAGAGCGCCTACATTCTAAACAGAATCATTTAAAGCCCACATCCAGGCTAAAATGTAATTTAAAATAGTGCATTGTGCATCTTTTACCTTACTCCTCAGTCTTGCCCCCCCCCCCCGACCTTCCTAAGCCACCCTGTAGTCTAATTGATCAAAGTCACAGTTTCATCTATAAACCAAGCCTATTTCCTACCTTGGGGACTAGACATTTCCATGCTTGATATCTTAAGAACGGATGCCCTCCCTGCCCCAGTGAGTTCTCCTTGCCTCTGGAGCATATGAGAGAGTACCCTACCACTGCAATGTTCACCTCCACCAATAGAAGATGTCCACACCATACAGGCAGGGATGTGGACACCCGAAGAAAGACCCCAGGAAGTAAAGAGAAGAGAGAAGGATCATTATGTGGTTAGTTTCGGATCAGTAAAATTGACTTTTTTTTGTAGTTCAGCATTTTTATTAAATTTCGAAAGGGCATACAAAGACCTGATCATATCAGGCAAGTTATTTCAAATGCATACAAAAAAGTACACTGAAGTCCAAAATAGCATAGATAACAATACAAAAAGGCTTGTCAGCCTTAAAGTCGTAATTTAAATAAAAAATTACAACAATGACATTAAAGTCAGGGCAGGAGTGAGGGCCCAATGTGTGCACAAAAGTGAGGCAGGCTATCACAAGATATTAGAGAGGTGAAATATAGAGGATAATACAGGATTAGAGGAAAGGTAGAAAAGAGACCTGGGAGGAAAAGGGGGGGGGGGGGGGGGAGTAGGCAGTCTGGGATATCCCACTCCGAAAAAAAAAAAAAACGTGGCCAAAATGGGCATTTTTTTTTTCATTACCAGCGGTTAGTTAGGGAGGATGGGGGGCTGCTAATATCCTGGAGATGGGCTTTAACTTCTCCAATGAGCCTTAGACCGCATGAGATTAAGGCGGATTTCACACTATTCCGAATTGGATGCAGGTTTTGCCCGCATCCAATTTCCATGTCAGGAGATTGTGACCGGCTCACACATCTCCAGTGCGGCTATGGAGTGAATTGTACAGGAGTCCTGCGTGTCTTCTGATCCATTTCAGATCCGAAAATAGGACCTGAAGCAGTGAACAGGGATGCGCCGGACCCCTTCTGTGAGCTTCGTACTGCAGTGTGAACTCAGCCTAAAAAAGGGAAAGGTCCAAATTCTTATTCAAAAATGTATCTCCTTCATGATTTAAAAAAAAAAAAATTAAAAAAAAAAGATCCTGTCATGTAAAATATAATCTTGTTCCACAATCCTTACCGGAAACGGAACTGGAATGCTAGCTTAATATTAGAGTATAACACAACATTTAGTAGAAATTTCCCTAGTATATTCTCTCCTTATTCAATTCTTTGTGTAAATAGGCTACTGGCAAGGAAGTGAAAGCTGAAAAACTAAAATTTTATTATATACAGTGGCAAGATGGTTTATAAAAAGGAGACTGTTTAGTACTGTTGCCACTTTAACTAGAAGTGGGCACCCAGCCAAAATGACTTCCAAAGCACAAGGCAGAATCCTCAATGGAGGTAAAGAGGAGCCTACGAGTACCAACTAAAAGGGTTGAAGAGATCAATGGAATTGCCAAACATGCCTTTTCATGAGTCTACCATACCTAAGTCTTTGAATAGGCAGGGTTGTCTGTGGCAGAACACCGTGGATGAAGCTGTTGCTCTAAAAAAAAAAATAATAAAAAAAAAAAAACACACCACACGTGAAGTTTGCCAAAGAGCACCTTGACAAACCACAATACTACTAGGAAAATCTTTTGCAGACTGATGAAACAAAAGTTTAAATTGCTCGGGATGAATACTTAGCACCATGTATGGTGCAAAAAAAAAAAAAAAGGCACAGCTTACCAACATCAAAACATCATCCCAACGGTGAAGTATGGAGGAGGGATCATGATTTGGGCTTACTTTGCTGCCTCCGGGCCTGGATCACTTGCCATCATCAAGGGGACAATGAATTCCCAGGTTTACCAAAATATCCTATAGGATAATGTCAGGGCGGCCATCCTTCAGCTAACTTAATAGATGCTAGGTGATGCCACAGGACAATGTTCCTTCTAGAATGCCCTAGTCAGAGTCCATACCTTAACCCCAAAGAGATGCTGTGGAATTATGTCAAGAGAGCCATTCACACCAAACATCCTACAAAATGTGTTTTATAAAGGAGTGCAAAATTCCTCCTGAACATTGGGCAGGTCTGATCTAGAGCTACCAAAAGTATTTTTTATTTTATTTTTTGCAACCTTTCTAGCCGTGAAAGTTCAAAAACTAAAATATTAAAACTCATGAGTGCATAAAAAAACTGCATGTATTAAGGCAAACCTAGGCTGTGTGGGCCGCCACTGCATAACTCTTAAAAAAATGCTTTTTCTTGTCAGTCATGATGAACTGATAACGTTCATACTTAGAGTTACTGCTCAGGAGCAAGAAGTCACATCAGTACATTGATATCTGCATGCTTGTTCAAGCACTACAGTACTGGAGCCTGAAACAACCAAGGAACTAAAAAGGACACCATCACCAATGATGAACATCATCACTATAGTTTTTGTTTAGGGAGAGTGGGGCAACTGTTCTGCAGTACTACCCAAATACTAAAGCTTTCTGAAATATCTGAGGATCTCTCATTGGGAAGGCAAACCTATTGTGTAATATCCAATCTGATGTTTGTCTGGAATACAGAGATGAAGATGATTGCCAGATACAAACTTTACTTCTTGTATTGTGTTCTGCATGGTGTACTCAGAAGTGTGGAGGGATATCGCCATGAGAACCTTCGCCATTGCTAGGCAAAATAACAGGATCACTGGAGTGCAACAAGTAGTTGGATATTGGGGGAACACACAAGACTCCCCCTTCCTCCACCCAATGCAGAAGGGGTAATTTTCTATAAATGTCCAGAATTTGTATGCACGGACGTGCACTGCACCAGGTGACTTGAGATGTAAAAATTACTGCAGAGAACCATAGTGTGAGTGCACTCTGACTAGTTTGTAAAATTGTCTAAGATTTCCTTGCGAGTTGCGATTCCCCCAAAGCTTTTTTCCCCTTTTTCAAAGGATCAGCCTGCTTCGAGGGTGGTGGGCTGACTTGCGTGCCAGCTGCTTTTAAAAACAACAGGGAACTTTTGTGCCAGTGTTCCCAACTCCATCCACATGTCTCAATAATTACAGGGGTCTCTTAAGCTCCCCGGAAGAATTTTCAAGGCTTCATATTAGCCATGGCAGACGGTGGAGCCATTTTTGCTAGAAACCACAAGATGTGGAAGCCAGATAATTCAGTTTAGAATGAAAGACTATCAGACACCTCAAAAAATTGGCACATATATACAGTATATCATGTTAAAAAAAAATAAAAAAATAAAAGAAGGTTTGTAAAGAAAAGGCTCGACCACCATTAGAAATTGTAAGACACACTTCCAAATATCTTCAGTATCAAGTAATTACATTTTAAAGCAAAATTGTATATTATTGTGTCCAGAAATTACGACAAATTTTTAAACAGGAGACTCTATCATTCAATATCACACATGTGCGTAGATATAGAGTTCATTCTACGCAAGAGTTTAGTATACCGTGTTTTTACAAAGCCAAGGACCCTAAGGGCCATTGTACAGTATTAAAAGGCATTCAAAAAGTACATTAGAAACATCAAATAGAAATTAAACATGCTGAATTTAAAACTGTAAATTGACAAAAGGACACAAGAAAGATGTCAAAACAACTCAGGAGTGTTCTAGAAAAAACACAATCTGCAGAACACAATTTTTGTAAAACAACACAAGCCCCTGATCTCAGAATACAGAGAAGGCCGATATGAACATCAGATCTCCAGGGCTGGGCTCAGAAAAGCAGAAAGATGTGAAGGAGGAGACAAGATGTGTACCTTTACTTACTCAGGCGTGTTGATCCATATGATATCCAGGTGACAGTAGTACACACATTCTTTGTCCTTGTATGTATAACATGTACAGCGTTTCTCCCTCCTGTGTGAGCCCCCAGAGTCTGGTTCCAAGTGGAAACTGGGGCTCATTTGATCATATCCAGGTATTGGGGTTCCCTGGGGTCCAGGGGATGTGGATCCTGGACGTTGGGTAACTCCTGACTGTAGAAAGATAGCTGCCGATTCCTTCTCTCCCCTGCCTGCCTTTCTTCCACCTTCCTTGATCTGGGGGCTCACCTTCCCCCCAGATAGCTGAGGCAAGAGAGCCAGCACAAACCCTGGAAAAAAGAAAACAAAAATATCTTAGTTATGCAGGTAGCCATGACACCATGTCTGGACAAATCCTTTGAGATATCCAATAGTGGTATCTAATGTGCCTAAAATCCTCACAGCTGACCTCTTCTTCCAGGCTTTTTTATAGGTCTCAAAAAGGGACCACATGTTCCCTGGCTCTTTAAAAAGACAAAGTTCCTTTAAAATTAACTACAGGCCTATTGGACAAATTAAAACTAAGTAAAAAAAAAAAGAAAAATAAATGTTTTGCCACCCATGACCAAGAACAACGCATTTACAAAACCAGAGTTAACTTATGGCAAACTTGGCAAATGCAAAGTTTTTCTTTTTCAGTTAAAGGGTAAGTCCAACCAAAATCTATTTAAGACATTGGCAAATATGGGTTGGCCAAATCACCCACTGGCTTGCTAGAGCTCTCTGGGTTAATGCCAGCAGCAAGATACTACCACTAGAGTTTTTCGCTTTGCTCCATGCTGGTGTGAATGATCACATTTTCAGTTGCAGCAAAAAGGAACACCCTTTTGTCTTGAATACCCTTTTGGCATTTAGTATACCCGCAAAAAAAAATAAAAATGTAAATAATCACTTTGAACAAGTCCCTCAAATGGTGCAGCAGATGGGTGGACCTCAAACTCATGTGCAGAAGTCTTGTCACCAGAGTTTCCAAGATAAATAAATAGCGATTCAGTTCAAAAAGATCCTTGAAAGAACACATTTGGAGAGACTGACCCTTTAAATAAAGTTTATAAAATCAAACATCTGAAAGCCGTGTGATGAACATTGTCAACTGTGCATGTTAAGATTTATGATCGTCTACAGAACCAGTCAACTTACTGCTGATAACCTCTGATGCTATACTCTAAATTTCACTAAAGACTGCATTTCACTGCATGCTGTGCAAAAAATCATTACATGTAGATTCTGGTTAGCCAGGGCAAGAAGGGTCGCTGAAACCATAATGTGCATAGGACTCCCTTAACTCCTTCACTGACTTTACAACAGGAGCCTTACTGTGAATTCCAAGTAGCATATAAAGCCTGGGTAAGATATGTATGGGAACGGTCTTACCTTGTGCAGTCAGTCTTGTGATTCCAGCCACCCCAGCCAGATTGCATATTCAGGTATGGGATCTCAACTGTGGCTGTGGGACCTGGAAACACCCAGGCTTGCTGTCTGGAAAGTGAAGGGGAATCAGCATGCTGACAAGTTCACCCCTATGCTCTACTCCTGTTATTATATTACCCGATTGGTAAAAGAAGGGCTAGCACTTGAAGCCAATCTGAAGAATGATGAGCATGAGGTAACAGAGGCTGATATATAGACTGTGTTGGGTATTTACACTAACAAAAAACAAATAGATGTGCTGCAAAAAAAAAAAACATAAAATATGATAGAAGTGCTCAGATTTATATATATAATAATCAGAACCAAGTTGCTAATAAGTATTGTGAATTTTGGGTTTGAATCCATTGCTGGAGTGAGAATTCTGGGCCACCATTACTGAACGTTAGAGTGGAGGATTCAATATTGACAGGCTTTGTCCTGCACCCATATATGTTGGGGTCAAACTTTTTCGGTCATCGGGTGGATTTATCTGATGGTGGAGCACTGGACTTGCATCAGAATAATTTTGGGAACTTCTAATTCACCGGATATATGGATTACTTACAGCATTGCTGCCACTGATGGTTCACTTTGGTTCTTATTAATATATGGAGTCTGAGCAATTATTGCATTTATCCTAATTTGTCTAGTTACGATTTAAAAAAAAAAAGGACAGCATATCTATTTGGTTTTAAAGAGGAAGTTAACCCATAGAAAAAAAATAAAATAAACCCTGCAAGGCAAAGGCATAATGAGCTAGTATGCATAGCATACTAGCTCATTATGAATAAAATTACCCGAGAACGAAGCCCCCAAAGCTGTCCTCCATCTCCACCGCTGCCATGTATCCCGGAGTGACTTCCGGGACTCGCAGCTCCGATGCTGCGATTGGCCGGAGCCGTGATGACGTCAACCCCTGCGCATGCGCACAGGAGCTGCCACTAGCTGCATATCACCGTTAGCAGCGGTGTGCTCAGTGCGGTGCCGGTCTTTTTGCAAATATCTCCTAAACCGTGTAGGTTTAGGAGTTATTTCTTGGACCTACAGGTAAGCCTTAACCACTTCAATACAGGGCTTTTAAACACCCTTCCTTACCAGAGCACTTTTTGCGATTCGGCACTGCGTCGCTTTAACTAACAATTGCGCGGTCGTGCGACGTTACACCCAAACAAAATTGACGTCCTTTTTTTTCCCACAAATGGAGCTTTCTTTTGGTGGTATTTGATCGCCCCTGCGGTTTTTATTTTTTGCGCTATAAACAAAAGAAGAGCGACGATTTTGAAAAAAAACACAATATTTTTTACTTTTTGCTATAATAAATATCCCATTTTTTTAAAAAAAAACTATTTTTTTCCTCAGTTTAGGCCGATACGTATTCTTCTACATATTTTTGGTTAAAAAAAAAATCGCAATAAGCGTATATTGATCGGTTTGCGCAAAAGTTATAGCGTCTACAAAATAGGGGATAGATTTATTGAATTTTTTTTTTTTTTTTTTTACTAGTAATGGCGGGGATCTGCGATTTTTTTTTTTGTGACTGCGACATTGCGGCGGACACTTCGGACACTTTTGACACATTTTTGGAACCATTCACATTTACACAGCGATCGTTGCTATAAAATTGCAATGATTACTGTGTAAATGTGACTGTCAGGGAAGGGGTTAACACTAGAGGGCGCTGGAGGGGTTAATGTGTGTCCCTAATAGGAGTGATTCTAACTGTAGGGGGAGGGGACTTAAGGGGAGGAGACCGATCATGTGATCCTCTGTACTGGGATCACATGATCGGTCTCCTCCCCGCTGACAGGACGTGGGGCGGTGTGTTTACACACACAGCTCCACGGTCCCGCCCCGGTCCCGTTGTTTTAACGGGCAATCGCGGGTGCCCGGCGGACATCGCGGCCGCCGGGCACTCGCACCGGGTCCCGAGCGATGCCGCGCGCGCGCCCCCCAGGCGGCCGGGAATCCGAGGACGTCATATGACGCCCACCCAGGATGGTAGATCCACCTTGTGGGCGTCATATGACTATGGCCGGGTATTGAAGCGGTTAATCTAGGCTTAGCTGTAGGTCAAAGTGGTCTGTAAGGGTTTACAACCAGTAGTATGCGTGTTTAACATTCACCTTACAAATCTGACTTATTTTACACCAATCGCAAAGTGTATTGCATGTATTTACACTAATTGCAACTAAAATATAATTTTTTTTAATGATTACATACCTGAATCAATCAGTGGTGTTTCAGCTTTAAAAGGGTAACTCGAATTTTGCGGGAAAAAATAAAAATGTATGTATGTATGTATGTATGTATGTATGTATGTATGTATGTATGTATGTATGCATGCGAGGTGAGGTAATGGATAATCAGTATATTTCACCTCGCATGCGTTCTATTGTAAGAGACTGAACCGGAATCTGGCTTGTTTTTTTCCAGCCTCTGTGGCAGGCTTTGTTCTGGTCCGGATGTTGTGGTCCACTTGAGTCCCCACTTGGTGGACTTTAAATGAGCAGGAAGAGAGCAAAGTAGAGCTCTGGCCTGAGACTCAGAAGGGAATCTGGCTTGTGTGCTCAGGATACAGATAATCTGGCCATGTGTGCAGCCTGGTGACTGGGAACATTCAGTACAACTTCTGTGTACAGGGTGCCATATTGCATTGCGTTTTACAGAGAATTACAGTGGCTGCAGATTACAAAAAAAAAAAAACCTTTCCTTTTCAAAAACATTCAATTACAATATTATTTATGACAAAATTGTATACACAAAATGTTTTTTTTTTTTGTTTTTTTATTTGCAAATTTTTTCCCCATAAAAGTGGAGTTACCCTTTTAAAGCTGAAACACCACTAATTGATTCAGTTATGTAATCACAAAACAAAAAAGTTACCCTTTAAAATGGAAACTCTAAAACTCTTCAAATGTCTGGTATTTTTTTTTCATATACTGAAAAACTGACCTGCCAAAAAGAAGTAGGCTCAAAGCCTGTGGGTGATAGGAGTGCACTTCGTTCTGCACTCCTGTTACCTGTGTTTAGCTGACAGCAGGCTAAAGATTGCTGTCAGCTGACAACACTCAGCCTGTCCAGGCTCTGGATCGATCCTGGCTTTAATCAGAAAATGTTATTGTCATTTTACAAAAACAAGTTGTAGCTCCCTCACAATAAAAGACAACCAAAAACAGCCGACATACTATAATGTATACTATAACTCCCAATCAATCAATTTATTTGACAAGACCTCTAGTGTTCAAGAGCTGCACAGATCGAGGAAAAAAAAAAAAAAAAAACTATTCCGCAACCTGGTAGTATGAGGTAGTATGAGAGCCGATACTTCTGTACCATCGTTACCAGACATAAGCAATGTATACAGAGCATTACCAGGATGTGAAGGGTCCTTCAATATATTAAAGCGGAGGTCCGCCGAAATATATATATATATATTTTTTTTTAAACAGTCAGCAGCTACAAATATTGCAGCTGCTGACTTTTAAAATATGGACACTCACCTGTCCAGGGCGCCCGCAATGTCGGCACCCGAAGCCGATCTGTCCCTCAACTCTCGGGTGCTGTCGCTGCCATCTTCGGTAAGGGAATCAGCAAGTGAAGCCTTGTGGCCTCCCGGTTCCCTACTGCGCATACGCAAGTCACGCTACGCAATCTGGATGGCCCCTGCTGTCTCTGGGACCCGTGTGTTTCCCAGCAGACAGCGGGGGGTGGGGGGGCGGGAAGAGGCATAGACGCCTACCCACTTCTATGCCCGGAAGTAGGTGCAAATACCTAAAAAGGTGCCAAATGTGACACCGGAGGGGGGGGGGGGGTTCCGAAAAGTGGAGGTTCCATTTTTGTGTGAACCTCCGCTTTAAAATCACCTCCCCTCCCCCGAGTTCATCAATACTCGGTAGACTAATTCCTGCAAGAATCTTCTGTGCAGTTTTTATTACCCTCTGTAGGGCGTTTCTGTCATGGATTGTGCATGACCCTTGCCGCAAAGAAATGTGGTACATTAGTACATTTTTAATGGCGGCTTTATAGAAGCTCTAAAGGACCCGCTCTAAAAAGCCTGCCCTCCATAGCTTTTAGACATATGTGGTTCGTTTCGTTCCAAATTTAATGGATTTTATCCGAATTACAATACTACCAAACTAAAAATAAATAATACAATTTCAGACGAAATTCGAATAGTTTTCGAATTTCCAAAGACAATAAAGAAGAATAGAATAACATAGAAAGAATATAACCACCTTCTGAAATTCTAATTTCAAATAGAATAAAAAAATAAATAAATGCAATAGAATAGAAAGAATAACTATTTACCCAAATTCTAGTAGAATACATTTGAATAGAATAGGAAGATGGTTATATTAATTTTACTCTGTTGTTTTTTTCTATACTATTGTGTTATTTATTATTCTACCCTATTCTTTTGTATTCAATTCAAATTGATTCGATTTGAATTTTGGAAAATGGTTATATGGATTTCTATTCCATTTTAATTAGAAGATGGTTATAAAAATGTATTTAATTCTAGTCTTTTTTCTATTCTATTTTTATTTTCTATCTTATTTTGTTCTGTTTTACTCTTTTATATTCTATTCTTTTTCATTTTATTCTTTGGAAAACTATTTGAATTCGAAAACTGTTTTCGAAATGATCCGAATAAACAAAATCCGAAAATGAATTAAACAAATTTAGCTAAATTATTAAAAACAAATTTTTCCGTTCTGCACGTCTAATAGCCTTCTCAAAAAGTACAGTCTCTGATGAGCCTTGCCAACTAGATGGGATATATGCACTGTCCATGACAGGTCCTCCCCAATTATTGTTCCCAGGAAGCGGAACTCCTCTACCCTCTCAACCTCCATCCCATTGATCACCACTGGCTCATAGCGAACATCCCGTACTTTCCTAAAAATCAATCGCCTTTGTTACATATAACTTGTATAAGTTGTTCTCTTTGCACCATCCAACTAGACTTTCGCTATCCGATATATCAGGGGTATCAGGGTATCAGGCCCCGCCGCTTTCCGCTCATTAACCCTCAACAACCCCAAACGCAAAACCCGGGCAGGGACTTTAAAAAGGATTATCCCCAGATAGTATTGGGAACCCAACAATATTATCCTTATTTTGATGATTGAAACAGGCATAAAACTAATTCAATTGCTCTGGTAAAGAGGCCTCATGCTCCCATGAGTCAGCCTGTCTTTTTTTTTTCTCTTTATAACCTGTAGCTGGCTTAATAGTCTTCCACGTTGTCCTAGCTCTAGTGCATCCCAGATCTCTCTCCCATCCTCATTTGTACCTTTGCTTAGCCTCCCTAATATTACCTTCCTCTTGCCGCATATATGCCTCTCTATCACCTGATCTAAAGGCCATATTCCTATCCCTAACCAATGTCCTCATCTCCCTATCTATCCAGGGTTTCTCATCCATCGGTTCCTCATGCATCCATTGACAGATGAAAAACAGACAAATGCATTCCTATGGAAAATCGGATGACAACAGAAGATCATTCATAGCCGCTTCCATCAACATGCATGTTTTTTGAATGGATGAAAGCCCTATTTTTCATCCGTCAAAAAAACAGAACGAACGAAAAACAGATGTTAGCGGACGACATCCACTTACATTTGATCCGCTGACATCCGTTTTTAACCCCCCCCCCCCCCCCCCCCCTTAACCACCTGCCGACCAGGCCATAGCCGAAAGACGGCTACAGCATGGTCGGCTTATTCTGGGTGGACGTCCATGGGAACGTCCTCCCAGAATCTTGCTCCCGTGTGCCCCCTAGGAAGTGCACCCGGGAACATCCGTGACCCGGCGCATCATGGATCACGGTAAACGGCCGCTGATAGCGGCCGTTTACCGCGTGATCGCTCCATTAAATGACGAAGCGATCACTTGTAAACAAACTGGCGTCACGTCATGACGCTGGTTCCTCCCTCCCCTCTCTGTACAGTGAGAGGGGGAGAGATTGCAGCAGCGCTGTGGGCTGGATGTGTAATGCCCACAGCGTTGCTCAGTGACAATACTCGCCAATAAATTTTAACAGAAACAAAGAATTTATTGATTTATTTACCGAATTTTCAGCCTTTTTTGATTTATAGCAAAAAAAAAAAAAAAAAACAGCGGTGATTAAATACCACTAAAAAGAAAGCTCTATTTGTGTGAAAAAAAGGACCAAATTTCATATAGGTACAGTGTTGCATGACTGAGTAATTGTCATTCAAAGTGTGAGAGCACCAAAAGCTGAAAATTGGTCTGGTTAGGAAGGGGGTTTAAGTGCCCAGTGGTCAAGTGGTTAAAATACACTGTAAATTAGCTGGTTGCTAAAGAGGGAGCCGGCCACTGCGCCCTTAACCGATGAGTCATCAGCTGTCAGCAGGGGTACATAACAGGCTCTTCAGGTCTAGATTTGGAGGGGACCCCCCACGCCGAAATCCCAAAATCCATACCAGACCCTTATCCAAGAATGCAGCCCGGCAGGTCAGGAAAGGGACGGGACGAGCGAGCGCTGCATGCCCTTAACATATGGGGGGGGGTCCTTTGGAGGGGGGGCTCTGCACCATGTTGATGGGGACAAGGGCCTCTTCCCAACAATCCTGGCCAGTGGTTGTCGGGTCTGTGGGTGGGGGGAGTGCAATATTACCACAGTGCAATATTCCTCTATATTGAGCATATTGCCTGTGGTAGCTGCTTCCCTAAATACCTGCCACTCAAGTCTGCTCAAAGCAGTCTTGCAAAGCTTAAATTACGTCTTCTGACCACACCTCGACTGTTCTGAATACTGTTTTTTCCTTTCTTGATTACTTATGAATAAGCTGGTATCATAAAAAGCTGTCTTGGATTGCTCAGCTCTTGGTCTTAGAAGCAGTCTTGGCAAAATTCTTAAAAATTACCCAAAATTGCATACAAGCCAGCATGGATGGATGGATGGATGAAGCCTGCCTTTTTGTTACACAAAATCACAGGTTTCCATTGCAATAAAACCTTGGGTACCATGCAGGCCAATGACTGACGTCCTAACAACCAATGACATCAATGGTTGTTAAAGCGGTACCATACTCATCTTGAATCCAGTGATGCACCATCCCCGCAACTCACTGCTGGTAGCTGACCTCTTCAGATGGATGGCTACCGGGTCTTGATTGCCAGTCACTGTCATTGGCCAAGTGAACACAAGTGCAGCGCTGGGGTAGGTAAACAAATGTCCCTGATTTTCACATAAGGTCCCACTGGAATGAACCAGCCTGTGGGTACTGCTGTGAGCCAGGAGTTTAATAAATGTCCCCGTGAATGGGGGTGCCAGCCGGATTACTCCACTGGTGGGTACAAAAAAATGTGTAGTGATTGAAAACTACGTATAGTAATAATAAGTGTAAGCAATACAACAGTAATAAACATAAAATTTGTGTCGTTAGGTGTTATACCCCAATGACCCGTGAACAAAGAGCGAATCAACCACTGATTAGAGCAGGCGCCTACTCAATCACCTTCAGGTGCCACAACCTTGTGTAACATAGGCTCTGAACGTGTCAAAACAAAGAGAAAAGTTCAAAAACCAACTTTCTGGGGGGTATGGTATAAGTGTAACAGATGTAGGAGGGAATTACGTAATGCTGACCCTCAGACATATGTCACATTTACTACCATAGGTAGGGGCGTACACTGCCTATCCAGAGACAGCAAAGCCAAACCAAATAATTGGTATGCGACTGGTTCAACCGCATACCCAGACCAGTAAGCAAAAAAAAGAAAAAATCCTTTTGTGCTAAGGTAGGGAATGGCCAACTTCAGAAGATGCCCACATCAACCATATGCTCATAAAAAGACATAAAGGTAGTTCAATAAATAAGAAAAAGCAGCAAAACAGTTCGATTTGCAGTGTCTTCAATGGATGTGGTGTATCGCTGGAGATATTCAAGATGTGTGGTCAGCTTAACAGGCTCTAAGAAGACAATATAGATGGGTACTCTTACCAGAGCTGATGGACTCACGCCTCTCGGAGTGAGTCGACAGAGCTTGTACCGGATACACCGGATAGGTGGTGAGTATGTTGCAATCTGCCAAGTTTCACTGGACCGTGTATCCAAGCCTCAATGTAGTCGCTTACCTACAGCTTGATGGAAGAGCCAGATCTAGAGATAGGCAGTGGCAATACTTCTATGGAGGGTCTTTATCCACAGCAGCTCAGGCAGAGAAGGAAACAGAGAGAGAGAGGCAACTCCTCATAGTGTAAAACCAATTTCCCAATTGGCATTTATTGGATAAAAAAGGTTTAAAAACATTTGCGCAAAAAGTTAAAATGTGGCTTCAGTAGACATCCAACCCTACATGTTTCGCCTCCTGAAGGCTTCAACTGGGGTATACCCCAGTTGAAGCCTTCAGGAGGCGAAACATGTAGGGTTGGATGTCTACTGAAGCCACATTTTAACTTTTTGCGCAAATGTTTTTAAACCTTTTTTATCCAATAAATGCCAATGTTATGTACCCCTGCTGACAGCTGATGACTCATCGGTTAAGGGCGCAGTGGCCGGCTCCCTCTTTAGCAACCAGCTAATTTACAGTGTATTTTAACCACTTGACCACTGGGCACTTAAACCCCCTTCCTAACCAGACCAATTTTCAGCTTTTGGTGCTCTCACACTTTGAATGACATACTGTATACCCCAGTTGAAGCCTTCAGGAGGCGAAACATGTAGGGTTGGATGTCTACTGAAGCCACATTTTAACTTTTTGCGCAAATGTTTTTAAACCTTTTTTATCCAATAAATGCCAATTGGGAAATTGGTTTTACACTATGAGGAGTTGCCTCTCTCTCTCTGTTTCCTTCTCTGCCTGAGCTGCTGTGGATAAAGACCCTCCATAGAAGTATTGCCACTGCCTATCTCTAGATCTGGCTCTTCCATCAAGCTGTAGGTAAGCGACTACATTGAGGCTTGGATACACGGTCCAGTGAAACTTGGCAGATTGCAACATACTCACCACCTATCCGGTGTATCCGGTACAAGCTCTGTCGACTCACTCCGAGAGGCGTGAGTCCATCAGCTCTGGTAAGAGTACCCATCTATATTGTCTTCTTAGAGCCTGTTAAGCTGACCACACATCTTGAATATCTCCAGCGATACACCACATCCATTGAAGACACTGCAAATCGAACTGTTTTGCTGCTTTTTCTTATTTATTGAACTACCTTTATGTCTTTTTATGAGCATATGGTTGATGTGGGCATCTTCTGAAGTTGGCCATTCCCTACCTTAGCACAAAAGGATTTTTTCTTTTTTTTGCTTACTGGTCTGGGTATGCGGTTGAACCAGTCGCATACCAATTATTTGGTTTGGCTTTGCTGTCTCTGGATAGGCAGTGTACGCCCCTACCTATGGTAGTAAATGTGACATATGTCTGAGGGTCAGCATTACGTAATTCCCTCCTACATCTGTTACACTTATACCATACCCCCCAGAAAGTTGGTTTTTGAACTTTTCTCTTTGTTTTGACACGTTAAGAGCCTATGTTACACAAGGTTGTGGCACCTGAAGGTGATTGAGTAGGCGCCTGCTCTAATCAGTGGTTGATTTGCTCTTTGTTCACGGGTCATTGGGGTATAACACCTAACGACACAAATTTTATGTTTATTACTGTTGTATTGCTTACACTTATTATTACTATACGTAGTTTTCAATCACTACACATTTTTTTGTACCCACCAGTGGAGTAATCCGGCTGGCACCCCCATTCACGGGGACATTTATTAAACTCCTGGCTCACAGCAGTACCCACAGGCTGGTTCATTCCAGTGGGACCTTATGTGAAAATCAGGGACATTTGTTTACCTACCCCAGCGCTGCACTTGTGTTCACTTAGTTTTTATACAATTTATGTCTAAGGCCCCTTTCACACGGAAGGCCCGTTCAGATCCGCCTGTCAGTTTTGACGGCGGATCTGAACGGGCGCTCCATGTTACTCTATGGAGCGTCGGATGTCAGCGGAGACATGTCCGCTGACATCCGATCCGGTCCGATCCGCCAAAAGCAGACGTATGGACCACACGTCCGGATCGGGTGAGATCGGGTGAGATCGGGTGAAAACGGACACACTGTCCGTTTTCATCCGATCTCTCCATAGAGATCAGCGGCGCTCGCAAGCCCCTCCCCGCTCAGTGAGCGGAGAGAGGCTTGTCATCCGCCGGCTCAGCGGAGATCAACGGACAGATCTCCCGCTGAGCCGGCGGACAGAGGCGGGCTCCGTGCAAGCGGAGTCCGCCTCGTCTGAAAGGGGCCTAATTGTTGTGCTAGCAGCTACCTTTTATGTAAGTTTGGCGCAATATTTCACCACCTTTTTTTGATTTACTGTCATTGGCCAGGCCGAGATGACGTCACTCCCGCATGTGTGGAAGTTGCGTCAGATCCAGCATTGCTGAATTTGTTTAGTGAGCTGTACAGGAGTGAACAGGCAGGCAAGTAGCGAGTGTACAACTTGTATAACAGTGTAAAATTTGCTGTCCCCTCAAAATAACTCAACACACAGCCATTAATGTCTAAACCGCTGGCAACAAGAGTGAGTACATCCCTAAGTGAAAATGTCCAAACTGGGCCCAATTAGCCATTTTCCCTCTCTGGTGTCATGTGACTCATTAGGGTTACAAGGTCTCAGGCGTGAATGGGGTAGAAAGTAGATTTAAGTTTGAAATATTCATGAGAATATAATAGAAGTCTATTGCAAACTGCAGGAAAGCCAAAAGGTACACTGCGTTGCACGCGTGGTGCGGGTAAACCGCAGCGCATCAGTGTGAAAGCAGCCTTGGACCCCTTTCACATGGTCAGTCTGACAGTCCAACCAATCCCTCCATTCACCTCTAAGTAGTAGCAGAGATAAACCGACTTGTGTTCTACCTCCAATACGATCCGCTAAAAAGTATCGTGGGCTGCGTCCGTGTCCGCTCTGCAAATGCAGAGTGGACACGGACATGCCATCCACCCACTCCACTCATTGTGGCCCGCAACCGGTTACCAAGTCGCTTAAGTGGCCCTCGCTCTTCAAAAAGGTTGGGCACCCCTGCCCTACACTGACTCCAACAGCAATATAGACAGAAATAAATATGCTCTTTGGTTTAGTAGAGTTGGGGGGGGGGGGGGGGCAAAAAATCCCTGTTGGATTTTTTTTCCTGTCTGGGACCCCATTCAAGAATTTCTCTTGCTACGTTTTAACTGGGAAAGAAACCAAAAAAAAAAAAAAAATCTCCCCAATTGAGCCTCTATCCAAAGCTAAGAAAAACAAAAAAGCATGGACATACATTTAAGTCATATTCATTTGTAGGTGTAGTTTCTAAACAGAGGAAGAATTGCCCTGCAATTAGATTAAAGCAAGAACATTACAATAGTAAATTATCTTGTTAAGAAAACTTTCATTTCATCAGACATTCCCCCTTCCAAGATATAATCAATCAAGCAAATCAAATGTGACACCGATCCCCAACCGTACAGACAGGATAAGTGATAGCCCTGAAACTAGATCCTGAATCAGAGGAGAAGGCATTGTGTAACAACCATTGACGTTCTCCATTAATAAACTTACACTTTCAAAGGAATCCTGTACTGAGAAAAATGTAGGGATGACCTTTGATGACCTCCCTCTAAAAAAAAATAAAAAATAAAAGCTAGATTGGAATGGAAGTATTAGCTTGGCTCTCCTAATTTACATGCTTGTTCAGGGTCTGCCTTTTTAAGCTAATGGATCAGCATAACATCAGGGCAACTATTTTCAGAAGTAGAGGTTAGCAATTATAACCTCCATAATCTCAACAGGTTTTCCACTTCAAAATTTTTACCCCAACCAAACATATGGGCTGCAGTATATTACCAGCAGGGGGTTCCCCTGGTGTCTTGGATAACATTTTCTTTTGCAGTTGCTAGGTTAACTAAACAGAGTAAGGCAGAAAAAAAACAACTAAAAACAAAAACACACAAAACAATTTAAAGTGATTCTAAAGCTTTTTATTTAAATAAACATGTTATACTTACCTGCTCCGTACAATGGTTTTGCACAGAGCGTCTCTAATCCTCTTTGTCTGGGGTCCCTTGCTGGAGCTCTTGCCGCTGCCTCCTCTTTGGCAAGTGCCCCCAGAGGAAGGGGCTTCCTATTGGGTCACCCATGTGGGCTTGATCCCAAGCTGTGCTGCCTGCATCTATAGAGAGAGAGAGAGAGAGAGTGCAGAAAAGAGCCGCTGCTCTTAGGCACAGCGATTGATCGAGATCAGGCTAAGGTATTTGAGGGGGGGGGGGGTGATCTTGGTCACAGAATGTTTTTCACCTTAATGCAGAGAACGCATAAAAAATAAAAAAATAAAAATAAAAAAAACTTTAAGCCTTTAGAACCATACAACTATGCAATCCCTACTTTATTCACTAAGACACCTTTCACACAGCCAATTCAATCATATCCTCCTGTCAGTTTTTCAGGCGGATCCAAAAAATGGAAAAAAATAAAAAAATGTTGCATCCTCTTCTAGTTTTCTAAACCTAAACATGTATTCAGCTGTTGTCTCTGTATAGCGTCAGTGGACCTAACCTGGGGTCATTAGCTATTTTTTTGCTCCATAGGAGGAAAAAAAAATTAAAATAAAAAAAAACACACAAACACACGACTGACACTGATGACATCCATTCTGTTGTGCTTCACGAGGTGTGTTCATGGTGGAATGATCCTTAAATTGTAACTGTATTTGCTTTTTGCAGGTTTGCACTACAGAACGTGTATGAAACCATGTTGAATGGACTGTAGTGCTCATCTGCAAAAAGCACTAAGAATGCATAGGTGTGAATCCAGCCTAAAGAGATATAAAAGACATGACTTTGCCCACTATCTTAAGTGAATATAAGGGCTCATGCACACTGCAGCTCAGGGGAAAAAAAATAAAAATAAAAATAAAAATAAAAGCTGCTTTTACAGCAGGCATTTGAGCTTTTATTTTAGCTCCAAGTTCAGTGGATTTTTTTTTTCTGCTTGTAAGAGTATATGTCTGTAAAAGCCTTCAAAAGCCAAAGTGCGCATGGACACATAGGGGGTTATTTACGAAAGGCAAATCCACTTTGCACTGAAAGATCATCCAATCATGTTTTTTTATTTTCCTTGCATGTCCCCCATCGGATCTACAGCGACTTTACTTCCAAGTGCACTTTCAAAGTGGATTTCCTTTAGTAAATAACACCCATTGACTAACATGGAGGGGAGTTTCCAGGCAGAAAAAAAAATAAGAGCTTAAAAAAAAAAAAAAGAGCTGAAAAAAAAAAAAAAAGCTCAAAAGCCCGAAGGAGCCGCTTCTTTGAGCTGCAGTGTGCACATTTTTTGTTTATGCTTTTTTTTTTGGGGGGGGGGGGGGTTGCAGAAGTGACAGTAAACCTACTGTTTTAACAAGTAAGTTGAATGACGTGACTTTTGTTTGTCAAAAACATTAGTCAACCCAAAATGTGTATTTCTGTTATCTTTTTGTACAGGAGTTCAGATCCCCCCTGTAGAACATCTTAAATGAAAACTAAATGATGAAACCAATGTTTGGTACTTTTATTGCCAGTGATAGGTGGGCAAGCTGGGAATTCAGATGTGAAGACCTCCACTCTAGGATCAAAGACTAGATGCAAGACAAAGATGGGCAACAAAGCCTGCAAGCACCTGCTTAAAACTAACATTAGGTGGACTGATCCATTAATTGTACTGATATTAGGTGACTGAGCTGAGAGAGTCTGAAGGCAAACAGGTTTTGCTGTGGTCTCTTCTTAGAAAATGTATGTTTGTAGTCATTGGTGCATCCCTTAATAAAATGTTATTGAAAAATAGATGATTAATAATGTAAAATACAGAATATACTGTATATGCGTAGTGAGAGAAAATGCTAATTATTGTAGAAAATGTTGTACTACATGGTAACATAAATCAATGTTTAATGGAAAACATATCACTTTATGTAAATCCCTGAACTGCTATATGAACAAGAACACTTTTCTTGGAGACTGATATTTAAGGGCTCACGTTAATGTACTGTATATACGCTAGTATAAGCAGAGTTTTTCAGCACATTTTTTGGTGCTGAAAATGCCCCCCCTCGACTTATACTCGAGTCAAGCACAGAGAATGACATTTTCCGACCTGACTTTGGGGCCCTGTATCTCATGGCCACTTGGCGATAGGAACACCAAATTTGGATATGTTGTAGTGATAGGAACTGATTGGGTAGTTGATGCTTGGAATATACAGCAGAGGTAGTGAGCCAACCCAGTGGAACGATCACTACAACATATCCAAATTTGGAGATCCTAGTACCAAGTGGCCCTGAGATATGGGGCCCCAAATTCGGGTCGGAAAAATGGCATTCTCTGCTGCAGAAAAGCGCTTAACGTTTTCTGACCCGAATTTGCGGCCCCGTATCTTGGGGCCACTTGGTGATAGGAACACCAAATTTGGATATGTTGTAGTGCTAGTTCCACTGGGTTTGCATAGCATATTTGTTCCTAGCACCAAGTGACCCCGAGATCCGGGGCCCCAAAGTCGGTCAACTATGTCCATCTGCAGAAATGGCATTTCGGGACCATTTGGGTCCAGAGACCCCAATTTGGCTGCAGCTAGGGGGGCATTTAGGAACCCGTAACTACCAAGTTTGAAGTTCAGGGGACCTATGGCTGCAAATGGGCACAGTGAGGCATGCAAATGGGCATTGTTGACCCTCTTTTCCACTTACAGTAGTTGCGCATTTCTCACCCTAGGCTTATACTCAAGTCAATACGTTTTCCCAGTTTTTTGTGGCAAAATTAGGTGCCTCGGCTTATACTAAGAGTATATACGGTATGTCTAAGGGTTCATGTTAATGTATGTCAACACATGTTAGGTTATGTCATGGCAGCCAAATGATATTAATGGGCTGCTATAAAACAGGCTCCTGACATGCCGAAAATCAAAGATGACCTTTTGTGCTTGCAGCATTCTGCAATGTAGGTGTAGAAATGTAAAATAAAAATAGGTAAAGTAGCCCGTTTAATTTTTTTAAACTTTTTTTGTCTGAGAATAGGTCTATGTTTGAAGCCATTTACTGTTGACTGGCTCATTACCTCTGCTGTATATTCCAAGCATCAACTACCCAATCAGTAAAATAATACTTTCTCAGATTAGTTTTGGACTTTACTCCAGTTAGTTTGAGGTCATGTCCCCGTGTTCTTGATTTGTTTCATATTGAAAAAAAAAAAAAAAATGCCCTCCTAAACCTTATTTCCCCAGTTGACGTATTTAAAAGTTTTACTCATGTCCCCCCTTTTCCTTCCTTCCTCCAGACTGTACATATTAAAGCGGAGTTCCACCCAAAAGTGAAACTTCCACTTAATGCGATTCCAGCGGGTACCTGTTTTTGACAGGTACCCTGTCCCCACTTCTGTCTGACCTCACCATAGTGAGGTACGTCAGAAGTTCGGCCCCCCTCCTCCTCCCCCTATTGCCGGGCCAGTTAAAAAAAAAGGAGCGCAGCACACGTCGCACATGCACAGCAGGGACCCGACTGTGAAGCCGCAAGGCTTCATTGCTGGGTTCCCTTACCGGCGACGGCAGCAACATTGGTTGGGGTGCCGACATCACTGGATTCCAGGACAGGTTTGTGTCCTAATATTAAAAGTCAGCAGCTAAAATAAGTGTAGCTGCTGACCTTTTAATTTTTGGAGGTGGGGGGGGGGGACAATGCTTTAAAGGAGGAGGTGAATGCCGGGCTGGGCAGGGTGACAGACAGACCACAGTTCTTAGCAGCCCCTATGGTGGTCCCGCTACAATTGTGAGAAACTTCTTGTCATTTATGGAAAAATTGGCTCTCTAGGTAACTTTACACTGTGCTGTTTGGCTTCCAGGTTGCAATCTAACATTGCTGCATCCACCTACAGAAACTAAACATAATCATATATACAAGTCCAGACATGGCTCCAATGACAGGAGATAATGATAATAAACACATACATTGTATCTGGGTTAGCGATTATCACACACCTGACACAATTTGCTGGTGTACAGGTGTCACAACAGGGCTGTGCGGAACTGCTCAAAATGTACAATTATTTGTGCTCTTCCCCTGCAGATTTGAAGTTACTTCATCTCTGCTTACAGTGATACTAAGGCTTCGTTCACACTTGCGGCGTTGCGGGAATGCAGCAAATTACACAAAAACGCTTTTGCTCTTTTACAGACTCTTGCATCTTGCTAATGTGCGCACACTGCAAAATGCACTGTACTGCGGTACCATGCACTTCGGTGCAGCACAATTTTTTAAATGCTGCAAACACCTTCTTACATATAGAAGAGCCCGTTCAAATTGCTAGGCTCAGAGGCGTAACTAGAACCTTCAGGGCCCCGGTGCAAGAAACCATGAAGGGCCCCCCCTGACCCCCGGGGCGACCCAGACCCATATTTCAAGGGGCCCATGTGTCAACCCTGTACACCTGGATAGGAAGAGCGGCGGTGACGGCATATAGAGGACCCAATCCCCTCCATTTTCTTCCTGCAGCCATGACTTCAGGAGGAAAATGGAGGGTATTGGTTCTCTATATGCCGCCCGCTACCCCTCCTATCCAGGTGTACAGGGGTGACACATGGACCCCCTGAAGCATGGGGCTGGGATGAGTGGCAGTGAGCGGTGGTGGCAGTGACGGGAGAATGGGATGGCATAAGTGGTGGCAGTGGTGGGGGGTTGGATGGGATGAGTAGCAGCAGTGGTGGGGGGATGGGATCAGTTTTGGCTGTGAGGGGGGGCTAGATCACTGGCAGTGGTGAGGGGGGTGGGATCAGTGGTGGTGTGGGGGATGGGATCAGTGGCGGTGGTGGTGGCAGTGGTGGTGAGGGGGGTGGGATCAGTGGCGGCGGCGGTGATGGGAGGGGGGGGTGGGGGATTAGAAAAAAAAAAAAAAAAAAAAAAAACCCCAAAAACTTGGGGGGGGGGGTGGCATCAGTGGTGGGATCAGTGGCGGCAGCGGTGATGGGATCAGTGGCGGGGGTTGGTGGGATTAGTGGCGGTGATGGGATCAGTGGCGGTGGTGGTGGCAGTGGTGGTGAGGGGGGTGGGATCAGTGGTGGGGGTTGGTGGGATTAGTGGCGGTGATGGGATCAGTGGTGGCGGTGATGGTGGTGGGATCAGTGGCGGCGGCGGTGATGGGATCAGTGGTGGGGGTTGGTGGGATTAGTGGCGGTGATGGTGGTGAGGGGGGGTGGGAGCAGTGGCAGTGGTGGTGCTATCCTCCCCCCACCACCACCTCTGCCTCATACTGATCCCATCCCCCCACCACAGATCTCATCCCTATCCCATGGGGGGATAGGGATAAGATCTGTGGTAGTGACAGGGGTCAGTAAGAGGCAGAGGTTGGGATCAGTTGCACTATTCACTTACTTTGTCAGTCGCTCCAGAGCTGCATTGGTGTCAGCTGACTTTACCTTCCAGCGTCTGCCCCTGGACAGCGGAGGACGTGCGGCGGGTCCCCGGCGGGGGAAAACGTGCGGGCGGGCCCCCGGCGGGGAGGACGTGTGGGCTGGCCCCTGGACAGCGGAGGACGTGCGGCGGGTCCCCGGCGGGGGAGAACGTGCGGGCGGGTCCCCGACGGGGGAGAACGTGCGGGCGGGCCCCCGGCGGGGGAGGACGTGTGGGCGGGCCCCTGGACAGCGGAGGACGTGCGGCGGGTCCCCGGCGGGGGACAACGTGCGGGCGGGCCCCCGGCGGGGGAGGACGTGTGGGCGGGCCCCAGGACAGCGGAGGACGTGCGGCGGGTCCCTGGCGGGGGAGAACGTGCGGGCGGTCCCAGGCGGGGAGAACGTGCGGGCGGGCCAGTGGGCCCCCCCACAGTGACGGAACTTCAGGGCCCAGTCGCAAGTGCGACTGGTGCGACCCTGGTTGTTCCGCCACTGGCTAGGCTGCCCTAAACATGATGTGCGAATGCAAGCAAAAAAAGTGTGCACGCTTGGTTGCACCTCTGTGGTGTGAATTGCGCCTAAGCAGGATCTGTATTTTCCAAACACAATCCATGCAAATCCAATACTTAATTGAAACAAGCAGGGCACATTAGTGGCGGCCATGTGCACTGCTCGATCCACACTACAAATCCAATAGGCCATAGTCCCTGTATATCACAACGTATAGGAATCCAAAACAACCGCCCCTATTTGAATGCCTATCCACTGCGCTCAGGAAAATCTACCTACCTAACTATAGCTGCCACTTTAAAAAGGTAAATGTAAGCGAATCTACACCAAATCTTTTCTAAATTAAAGACCAAGAGTAGATAGCGGCGCTAAACATATATCAAATGCATATGTAACTCTATAGAATCACTCAATAAAATAAAAGATAAAATATGAAAATATAATATCACCAATGGTGTTAAGTGAAACAAATATAACATGTGTATAAAAACAAATTATATAAATAGATCACAAATAAGTGCACAACGAGATGTGTGTATAATGATCAGTATAACACTGATTTCTGCAGAAAAAGCGATTGGTGAAGACATAAGTCGCATAAAAAGTCCATGCAGCTTTTCACACGATGTGCAAATAAACAAACGTGAAAAAACTCTTCCTTTGATCTTCCACCACACCACAGTGATCCGTGCTTCCACTCCCCCAAAAGAAACGCACTCACCGCATCTATTGCCCGCACTTTCGTGACAGGCTAATAAATTTTTGAATTCCACCCAAGAAGGTAAGTGATCAATCCAAAATCCATCTATGTCTGGATCTCTGTATGAAGATTGGTGGCGTTATAAAAAAAGATCAGCCTGTGTGTCCTGCCAGAAATGAACACATCCTCCCGGCCTGAGATTTCTACCTGGAACAATTTGTTTTTATACACATGTTATATTTGTTTCACTTAACACCATTGGTGATATTATATTTTCATATTTTATCTTTTATTTTATTGAGTGATTCTATAGAGTTACATATGCATTTGATATATGTTTAGCGCCGCTATCTACTCTTGGTCTTTAATTTAGAAAAGATTTGGTGTAGATTCGCTTACAGGCCATAGTCCCTAGTTCATCTTCGGAGCGAGCAAGGATGGATGGCGAAGTTCCTACATACAGTGAAACCATGGAGAACAAATGTAGCCACCCTCCAACAGAAAGTTGGATCACTAGTGCCGCGTACACATGAGCGGATTTTCCTTTAGAAAAATCTTGGATGTTTTTTTCCGACAGAATTCTGCTCAAGCTTGGCTTGCATACACACGGTCACACAAAATTTCGCTGAACTTTCGACCATCAAGAACGCGGTGACATACAACACTACGACGAGCTGAGAAAATTAAGTTCAATGCTTCCAAGTGTAGCGCCGGCTCCTAATGAGCAGACGCTATTGTTTTTTTTCAAATTTAAGTTGTTTGAAGCCGCAGTTGGGCTTCAGGCTAGATTATTCTAAAAGTTTGGGTTTTTGTACCAGTTCAGCTGGGTTGCATTGGTTTCTCCTTGACCGTAGGTGTCGCTGTCACCACCGGTAAGTGTAGAAACGCAGTTCAGCTGGATGTGTTGCATGCCACCTATTGCTCAGTGGGAATGCTGCTGTGAATTCTGGGGGGGATGGTATTTAAGTTACCAACGCCATTTTTTTGGGGGGGGTTTTTGCGGCTTTTTACCTCGTGACCCTCCTGGCCTGAGATGCGCAGCCTATGTATCCTGTGTCTCGGGCCGGCTGGCCCGAGGCTAAGCAACTGAGAGGGTAGGCCCGAAGAGTCTCGGGGCCTACTGATCCAGGGATGGTCCGGTGCCGTCTCGCCTGTGGAGAGAGGCTCAGAAACTGGAGGAACCAGGGGAGGACTTATCCAGGAGAGGACCAAGCGCAAGGCTGGTATCTCTGGAGAGGCCTGGAAACTCAGTTGAAGGATGCAACCTGGATCATCACCCATACATATCGCTTGCAAGAAACTGGTACTGTATGGCAGTTCTCTGAATTTCTCAAGATCTCTCAGTAATGCTTAAATTTAATCAACAAGTCTGTGGCAGAGACTTTGTAGAGCACCCTACCGGCTGCTAGACCAAGTGAGAAGGGCCTATCCGGGGGTTGCAGGATCCAGTCTGTGGAGCCGTTTGTCCTTTGGATTCTTCTAATACTTCTACTCCGCAATTACCAAGTGCCTGAACTCACCCCTAATCCTCTGACCCTTTATTGGAAGACTGTCTTTATTTTAAATAAATAAGCAGAAAAAGAACTGGGTGTCGGATTTAACATTCTTTGGGCCACTTTCCACGGGACCCCTAAGACAAAGATGCAAACAGGTGAGATAACGGTAAGCCCAATCAAACTAGCAGCTCCTTCGGGGGTTAGTGCTACACAAGCATGCATAGGAATTTTGTGCGGCGGAATTGCTACAGACGATCGGAATTTCCGATCGGAACTTTTCCGACCGAAAAAAAAAAATTGAGAACATGCTCTCAAATCTTTTGCTGGCGGAAATTTGACCAGCAAAAGTCCGAAAGAACATACACACAGCCGCATTTTCCGATGAAAAGCTCTCATCCGTCTTTTGCTGGCCGAAATTCCGATCGTGTGTATGCGGCATAGGAAGCAGATCCAGCATAGGTATGAGCATGTGCATTTACAATACAAACTATACAGTACACAGTAATACATTTTTTTAAACATTATAATACATTGATTAGATGGTTTGAGAAGGTTCTCATTTACCCAGCCCGTGGTATACATAGTTATCATTCTGTCACATTCATCTGGACTTATCTGTAATACTTAAAGCAGTATAAAACCCCCAAACCAAAAATGTATTATATTGCAGCTTATCAATCATATGTGGTGGCTGCATTAGTTTTCCTCTTTTCATGCCCCCCCCCCCTCTATTTTCACCTAGTGATCTAGCCAGTAATACACCCCCTGTATGAAGGCTTATTCACACCACAACAAATCCATTAACCCATGCTTGTTGTGTTGCTGTGAATTTTTTTTCGTAAGGTGTTGTAATGCATTGCTGTGGATTTTACATGCATTGCATTGGTTTTGTCTTGATTTGCCATGAGTATGTTGCATTTATGCTCGCTGTGCGTACATATAAATGCATGGTGTTGTACTTCGCTGAGAATTAGTGCATGTCACAATTTTTTCCCAGCGCTGGATAAATGCAACGCAACACACTGGCGTGAACTTCATTCATAGGAAACCATTTTTTGGTTGTCATGCATTGGGAATGCACCCCAGGGCATATCGTGTGAATGAACCCCAAGAATGGCTTCACTGTGGATGAAGGAGCACATGGGCACCTTTGAACAGCAGAATCATTAATCTTGGGGGGGGGGGGGTTAGCTGTACTAGCAGATTTAAATACACTTGCACATTGAGGCCAAATTTCAGCTCACACTTTATAATCATTTAGAGCAAACAGTTTTTTTCATTTGGGATAAAGGTTTGGCATCAGTAAATAACAGCTGATCATTGTAAGCACCCATCACTGGTAAATGGTTTGCTTCAATCCACTAATGGCTACATCTACAGGAAGGGCGGCACAGTGGTGTAGTGGTTAGCACTCTCACCTAGCAGAAAGAAGGGTTGCTGGTTTGAATCCCAACCATGACACTACCTGCCTGGAGTTTGCATGTTCTCCCTGTGCCTGCGTGGGTTTCATCCAGGTACTCCGGTTCCCTCCCGCAATCCAAAGACATGCAGGTAGGTTAATTGGTTTCTGTCCAAAAATTGGCCCTAGTATATGAATGGGGACCTTGGATTGGGGGCTTCTTGAGGGTAGGGACCGATGTGAGTGTGCAATGTACAGGGATAGGGACAATTGTAGACACTCACTCAGGTTGAACTGGATGGACTGATGTCTTTATTCAACCTTACTAACTATGAAACTATGAAGGACAATAAGAAAAAATCCAAGCACACCAACGCAGGATGATACAAAAATAACAAAAGCGCCACGTCCTAACATACTGAGGAAAAATCTAACTGGAAATATTTACTTTATAGGCGCCACTGATAAATGGCCAGTGGTACCTATAAAAGTAAATTTTTCCAGTTATATTTTTCTTCACTTTCTCTACATCTATAGACACCTTGTTCTGTTGAAAAACAGACTTACTGGCTGGATCACCATAGAGGAAAGAAAGCCTACAAAAGAAAAACTAATGCAGCCTAAGAATTGATAAGCTGCAAAAACATAAAAAAAATTCACTTTTGGGTTTCATATCATGTAAAGCCATTACAGAACATATTAATGTACATAAACCTGATATATGTGCCTAAAGAAGAAGGGGGTGATTTAAAATAAATAAAAAAAAAACAAACAACTAATACATTGGCCCCGACTTGTATACGTGTTTGTTGGACTGCTCGTAGATTGAATATTTTTTTATTCAATTGGCTAAAAAAAAATTCTACAAGAAAAAACACTGGTAATTTTATTTTTATAAAATCATAAGGATGCTAAACGATGACTATGCAGAAGTCAAAGAAGTTTTCTGAAAATCATTAAAGCATTTGAGAAGTAGCAAACACGTCAACTAAAATATATGTAATGACTCACTTCAATGCCTCGAACTGCGGTCATCTGCCAAGACAGACCTTCACTCCTGTCAGAAACCCAGTTTGTCCTAAATGTTATTTTATGGTTATGAATGGACCAATTTTGTCAAAATTTGTCAGACTGGACACATAATAAATTTCATCTACGGCAAGCAGAGGATGGTGGGAGGTAAATGAGTTTGGAAGCTCTTCTGGAGCAGAGTGAATGACCACAGCTTGGCGTTTCCTTTATACTGCGTCATAATGTGGTCACAATATAAACATCTTCAAAAATATTATTATTATTAATAATAATAATAATAATAATAATATTATGCATCATTAAATTACCAGCAAACTGTTTCTTCATTTGATTGTATTCAGAGATGAGGGTCTCTGGCCCTGTTGAACAGTATTCATCGTTTGATGCTTTAATGGGCTTGATGAATATTTTTAACCCTCTATAAAACTTTAATACATTTCTACCTTGATTAAAAAAAAAAAAAAAGAGGTTTACTTGAAGTACTGTACAAGCCAGACTGCTCCTATCTAAAACAGATTTCCATTTACCCAGAACAAATGTGATAGACAAGCTGCTGCATGTACCAAAAAATAAATAAAAAAGTGTAACAGCCAAACTTTCAAAATACAAGAAGCAAAACCCTTTATCAAAAATCAATAGGTCCCAGCACAGACCTTCTAGGAGGCATGCTGGGACCTGTAGTCATACAGTATCTGGAGGACTAGCCTAGCCTGTTTCCAGAAGGTCTCTGCAAATTTCAGACATGCTGGCACTTATGGTTCCCAGCATATCAACCTTCTACCTGGATTGTAGAGTGCCAAGCTGTTCTGGCTCACACACCTTTCCAGAGGGCACTTACCTGTGTTGGATGTGACCAGAAGCCCCAATAGGAGGAGTATTCTCTGCTCCATGAACCCAGATGTTTGCAGGAGACAAAGTATAATCCCAGCTCTGCAAGGTCCTGGATCAGATAATCCGTATCAAACAGCCTAGTCCCGGGCTCAGTACCATTCCTGGCACAATGAGAGCTCCTTGCTGAATGCAGGACTTGTCAGAGGCACAGCGCAGACATCCTGCTGATCTGGATGAGGAGTCATCAGTACAAGCTGATATACAGCTGGTGGAGGACAGGCGCCTCCCACAGGACGCCAGCATCACTACCACTCTGCAGTCCTGACTAGGAATCAAGCAACCAATCAACCATATATTGAATATTTTAGGACAGCTGAGCTATAGACTATGGGGGAAAAAAAAAACACACACATGTACCTTTACAGTGCTTGGATTCTGGTTTTGACCCCTACCAGGACTCACTGACACCTATGTGTGCATTACATGTACATCTTTATGTGCTGGGGCATGCTGCATCAATGCAAGCCATTCATATTGAATGGACTAGAAATGCACCTCAACAAGAAAAAAATACAAATAATCACATCTGCATTATTTTTGTATTTTTAATAATGCAACACAGGCAGCAGCACATTACAATTTCAGCATTTGCTGATGGTTTGCGGCTTTTCAGTTCTAACCCTGTGCACTCCTTACCCCGCATTATAAGCCTCATCTCCAGGTACTCTATAAACTGACAAGTCAGCAGCGCTTATCCTATACCCAAAATTAAGGATGAGCTCAGACGTGTTCGCATGGTCCACGTGCAGAGCCCGCCAGGAAATTGGCGCATCGCGGCGCTAATCACAGGCAGTGAGACATTGCCTGATGCGCGGCTGCAGAGATCAGGCAATGTCTCACTGCCTGTGATTAGCGCCGCGCTGCGCTGACTTCCTGGCGGGCTCTGCACGTGGACCATGTGAACATGCCTGAGCTCATCCCTACCCAAAATTCAAACCCTCCAAGAGTCATGCGTTCCCATTTCAGTGGACCAAACCCTAGTCCTGTAAATCTAAAATGATCCCTGCAGTGGGGCTTGGTCTATACTGCGAGGGTTAAGGTCTTGCTTTGTTTAGGGTAGAAGAGTTCCCCCGGGCAGATGGCACCCCACTTTCTTGTAGTGGATTGTTCCTCGCTGCTATCACATTCAATGCAGGGCTATGGATCCAGCTTTGATCTTGATGATCCCAGGACCCTGGACCACTGGAGTGTGGGAGGCAAAAGAAGTTATGGAGAGGAGTGGAGGAAACCTTTTTTGTTCCCTTAGACCAGGGGTCTCCAAACTTTCTAAAAAAAAAAAAAAGGGGGCTAGTTTACTGTCCTTCTAACAGTAAACAGTGGCCTGTGGAAAATGCCCATCAGTGAGACTAGACAATGCTTCAGGTTTGGTGGTTAGTGGGAGGGAAAAAAAAAAAAAAAAACACACACAGTATGAAGAAGAATATTGCCCCATTTTGGGGGGGGGGGGCAAAAGGGCCCCATTGTTGGTTTCAGTTGCAGATTTTATGTACCACTGGTGCCTTATTATTGTCAGTGGGAGGAACAGTCCCCCAAGGGCTGGAAACTGGCAAGCAAAGGGCCACATGCAGCTTGGAAACCACTGCCTTAGGCTGGATTCACACCTATGCATTTTTAGTGTTTTTTGCATTTTGCAGATTTGCACTACAGAACGTGTTCCATAGGAAACCATGTTAAATGGACTGTAGTACAAACCTGTAAAATGCAAAAAGCACTAAAAATGCATAGGTGTGAATCCAGCCTTAGGGCCAGTTCACACTGGTCCAACAGGCGCTCGGACTTCCAGAGCACAAGTCGCATTACATGTCAAAATCAAAGGTTCCCTATGAGAGCCATCTTAACTGGTCTGACTGTGAAAATGCCTACTGCACTTTGTTCCAACTTGGGCACGATTTCAGCCCATTGATTTGAATGGAAGTCGGGATCATCATCCTAACTAATCTTGCAACTTGTGCTCTGAGGATCTTGAGGGGGAACCGCATGCCAAAATAAAAAAAAATTATGGTGTGGGCCCTATGGATTTTGAGGGGAAATCCCATGCCAAAAAATAGAAATAAATTTATATAATTATATATATATATATATATATATATATATATATATATATATATATATATATATATATACACAGCTTGGGATCCCCCCCAAAATTCATACCAGACCCTTATCCGAGCATGCAGCCCGACAGGTCAGGAAAGTGCCCCCCCCCCCTGGACCATACCAGGCCACATGCCCTCAACATGGAAGGGTGGGTGCTTTGGGGCACGTTAATGGGGACAAAGGCCTCTTTCCGACAACTGTTGCTGAAAATGTTAATGCTGGTTCTGACAGAAAGGTGTCAGAGCACACAGTGCATCGCATTTTATTGTGTATGGGGCTGCATAGCCGCAGACCAGTCTGGGGGCCCGTGTCCACAGCCAAAAGTGCCTACATGAGCATCAGAACTAAACCAGAGCATGGCCTGGTCTGATGACTTCAATAATTGTTTGAGGAACACAACAACCAGTTTAGGGTCTTGACTTGGCTTCCATTTTCTCCAGATCTCTATCCAATCGAACATCTGTGGGATGTGCTGAAAAAACAAGTCCCATCCATGAATTCCCCACCTTGCAAATTACAGGACTTAAAGGATCTACTACTGATGGTTTTATGCCAGATGCCATTTCATACATTCAGAGGCCTAGTGGAGTCTGTGCCTTGACGGGTTATAGTGGGTGGTCATAGTGTTGTGGCTAATTGGTGTATAACTCCTTTGAAGTTGCACCACCTACATCTTTCGGACTCACATTATCAATGTTTTGGGACTGTACATATCTCCTGAACTTTCTTCACTATTCCCTGAGTGGCCATTCCTGAATATCTTAACACACATGAGCAGAAAATTTCCAACAAAAAAAAAAAAAAATGAATAAAACACCTACCTCTGCGGTTGACAGAATAGGATTCTTGTTACATGGATTTCAGGTGTCAGAAGGGGTTGAGACTACAATGCAAAAGGAGACCTGGGAAAAAATTATAAATACTCTGAACACAGGTATCAAACAACTATATCAATGCTTTTAATTAATCACATGGTAGATAGGCTTTGTACTATAGACTCTTCTAAACCTCACCACACAATCAGTGCTCATTCTGGGGTGCATGGGATGAGAGCCAGCACGCCAATAGCTACGGCAACCATGTCCTATTTAGATGAAGGATTTGACTGGTTTGATATCAGTAATGTTGATTCTTCTGATTGTTGCTGCCCTTTTTACTATCTCTCTCTCTCTCTCTCTCTCTCTCTCTCTTTTTCTCATTTTTCTGTGCAACAATTTTTTTTATTTGCATTTTTGCATACAGACTGTAATTCCACAATTGCCATACGATGTGTACTACAGTTGTTCGGTATGTCCTAAAACTTTAAATTACTGATCGTTGCTCTTCAACATAATCCTAGAACTACTGCATGTCAATTTCTAACACCGCAATAAAATTAACAAAAAAAAAAAAAAAAAAGGAAAAATTTGTCTTTTAAGAGCGGAAACACCACATTTTCCTAGTCATAAATATTTTTCATGTCATAGCTCCCAGGAGGACCAATAGAGCTTTGAATCACGGAGACAAGGTAGACCAAGAGCTATGGGTCACTGACAACCAGTTTACTACATAGCCAGACTATAAACAAATAGTAAGGATTGCCAGCAGGACATGCAAAATCCATTAAAGGACTAAAATTCTGTCAATGAATGTTAAGAAAATCATCAAAAAGACCAAAAAAAGTTATGCTCTCTTTATAATTTTTTTTTCATTTTTATGGAAGGCTGTTTACACTTTGCAGCAATCTCCCGCAGATTGCTTTTCAGAGGTGTTTGACAGGTGGTTAGGAGGTAATATGTTGCCTCTTCACTGCCTGTTTCAATCCTGTAAAGCCTTTAACACAGTGCTGCAACCAATTACAGGTCAGTTGTGGTGTGTTCCCGTTCACTTGAATGGGTTGTGTTTGGTAGCACTATGGTCTATTGAACACGACAGGGTGGTAGAATTTTTGCTGTTGCTGTGAAGGAAAGTATTACTGCCACAGTACGTGAACAACTTTGTCTGCCTTTGCAGCTTAAAAACTAAACTTTTCCAACTTTTTTGTAGCGCTTACCCCCGCCAGAGTCACTGGTGATGGTGGATCTTCTGTTTTGCCACAACTCTACTCCCTTATCCCCACTAAGACCCCTTTCACACCACACCGCCCATAGCGTCGGCGGTAAAACGCCACTATTTTTAGCTGCATTTTACCGTCGGATTTCGGCCGCTAGCGGGTCGCTTTTACCCCTCGCTGGCGGCCAAGAAAGGGTTAAAACCCCCAGCAAAACGCTGCAATAGCGGCGCTTTGCCGGCGGTATTACAGCGCTGCCCCATTTATTTCAATGGGGAGCAGCGCTGGAGGAGTGGTGAGTTCACCGATCCAAAGAAGCTGCTGACAGGGCTTTTCCTGACGTCCTGCCAGCGCACCGCTGCAGTGTGAAAGCCATCAGGCTTTCACACTACAGACAATGGTGCAGCTGTTTTAGGGCGGATTTCAGGCACTATTTCTAACACTATAGCGCCTGCAAAACATCCTTGCTGTGAAAGGGGTCTTACACACTTGGTCGTAAACAAAAACTTGTTCATACCTGTGTGACCTAAGAGTAAAGCCTGGTACACACTAGCAGTTTTTTTTCGTTCAACCCAACAGGCTGAATGGAAAAAAACTGAAGAGCTCAGGAGGAGCCGCTGTACTAACAATCCGATGTTAGTACATTGATCTCCCCTGCTGTGCTATTGTGTTCTGACGGGGGGACGGTCCCCTGCTAGGGCACACAGGGTCGGTTCTCTCAGCCATTGGCTGAGAGCACTGATCGGATGCTGATCAGCAGACTTTTTCAATCATGGCCCTTGACAGAAGCCAGACATTTGGCCGGCTTCTGTCAGACATTTTCTAATGCACCAGCCAATACCACCTGATAGTCGGCCCGTGTGTATGGCGCTTTAGTAAGCTACCACTTTATAATCATGCACAGAAATTAGGCTGCAGACTACCGGATGGTAGGTTAAGTAAATGTATTATATTAAAGCAAGTAAACAGTGCATAAATTAGCATCCAACAATAAGACATTTTAAAGCTGCAAAACTAGGTAAAGTGAACACTGGCCTATAACAGTACGAAATAACTGAATTGTGGCAATGTTAACTCAAGTTCTAACTGAGATAATTAGTAGTAAGCGGGATCAGACCCAGTTGATGCAATATTAATGTTCTTGAGTGCACTCTATAACAATACCCCAGATTTGGGTATCCGTAAGTGTTCCTGAATGGGGTACTACTAGAAGGTGACTGAAAGTACCTGGCGCCTGATAGTTAACATTGGCTGGCTTTTGGTGGAGCCCTGTCCCTTTCAGCCCCCATACACACGGTAGGAAATTCCGACCACAAAATCCGTCTGATTTTTTCAGACGGATTTTGTCCGACACTGGTGTTGCATACACACAGTTGGACAAAGTTGTCGGAAAATCCGATCATTCTGAACGTGGTGACATTTGTTGTGTATGACGGTACTACGTAGAGGCTAGTAGTCAATAGCTTTGGTCTCATAATTTGATCTGAGCATGCATGGCACTTTGTCCGTCGGAATTCTCTACACACGATCGGAAAAAGTCCGATCGGATTTTGTTGTCGGAATCTCAAAGTCCGATGGAGCCCACACACGGGCGGATTTTCCGACAACATGGTCCGATCGGACATTTTCCGTCGGAATTACCGACCGTGTGTATGGGGGCTAAGAGTGTTGGTGGTGAATGAAGATGGGCAGCTGAGTAAAAGCAGTCCCTATGGTGTTAGTTGTGCCTAGTAGATGTGTAGTACTACTCCTGGTAGGCAATTTGTCTGGTCCCAAAGGCTTGGTGATCAGCAGGTTCCAGAAGTCTGGTACCACAGGGTGCAGTCAATCGGCTCTAGTTCTGGAGATTCAACAACCCTCCCTCTCCAGCTCAGTCTCTGGGGCAGCTTTGGCAGACACGCAGTGCAGGTGTATCCTCTTTCCCCAATGTGGGTGGACAGGCACAGCAATAGGTCTGCTTGGCTTCCCTCCTTGGCTCTGGTCCCTCAGACTGAGAGCACAGGCCCTGACTATAGGTCCACACACTCTTTTCTTTCCTTGTTGGACTGGCACGATCTTGATCAATTTGCCTGGGAACATGGTGAAGCTCTTCTCTTATGGGTGCAGGGATTTGTGAAAATTAAAGTCCTGTTGTTAGCCTCCATTAACAAGTATGATGCAGCGCCCCTTTAGGAAGTGCAATGCCCATCATCCATAGGCAGGATTGGGGAGAATTTCACACAGAGCTGCTAACACGAATTCTAACCAAATAGTGCTAAATCTTGTTTAAAAGAAAACTGTATATTTATAGTGAAGGCCTGAGCATTGCTGTGCTAAATTTGTGATTCTATTAATGTGACTGTTACACACTTACTTTTACCTATATTTTAAACAAAAATATTTCATAAATATCTCAACTTAAGTGGGTATTTTCATATCAGGCATTCCGTTTGCAGACCGACTGCTAAAATAACATATTAGTCTGGACAGACTGATAGGGCTACTATTGATGTGCATTTCGGTGCAGTGCCTATATAATTTAAATTGCACCCCAACACACATCTGCAGTGCTGAAATGAACCTGCATAAAATAGCACACCATAACACATAGGTGCATATGCTAAAAAAAATATGAAATAAAAAATAAAGATACAGGACCTATTTTTCAATTTAACAATAGCCTATTCAAAATGAATATGCTGCCTAATGTAAAGTGGCTAAACGCATAGAAACGCACCTGTGTTATGGTGACTAAGCTTAGGTCCTGTAAGGCCTGATTCACATCTATGCATTTTTAGTGCTTCTTGCATTTTGCAGATTTGCAATACAATCCATTTAACATGGTTTCCTATGGAACACGTTCTGTAGTGCAAATCTGCAAAATGCAAAAAGCACTAAAAACGCATAGGTGTGAATCCAGCCTAAGAGAACAGTACAGCACTGCTAACCAGGGAGCATAGACTTCAAGTACTAAGCTAATCTACCTGCCACTATGAATATTTACCAACCATACATAGAAACCTGATTTTTTTACAACATGAACATACAGGAAAAGAATGTATAGTCATTGCATCGCATTTATGTGATATACCCATGTATGAATACAGAAGTAATAGCCCAACCTAACTTGTGCATCACCATTTCTGGCTTACAGAAATTCAGGTTATTTAAAGCATCAAATATTGACCTAAGTTTAGGCATACCTGTACTAGATGAAGACAGGATTATTGACATATCTAGAGAGAACCGTTAGGTCTCACTATAATGTACCTTACTTTTGGAGAGCAGTGTTCTCACACAATGACAGGTGGAATAATTAGTGAGGTTCTGAAAACTGTGACTGATGAATGCAGCTGTTTTCTTACCTGGACTTGTACAAAACAGCCTGATAGCAGACCCTGGTGGAATAAACTATATGTAATATATTGTGGTTTGCTTATTTAATACAATTTTAAAAGATTATAGTTCTATAAATAAATGTTTACATACTATATGGTATATTAAAAGTCAGTATAAGACCAAGACCAAAATGTACTCCTCACTATGCAAACCAATCATGAATCGAATACAGATGCTGCCATTGCTGATCTCTATTTATGAAAATGGTAGTTGACTGACTGTCATGCTGAGCCTCTTGCTTCAGGCCAGGTTCACACCTATGCAAATTAGATGCGGTAGATTTTAGGTCTGGTTCAAACCTATGCATTTATTTTGCGCGTTTTCGGGTTTTGCAGAAACACACTACAGTCCATTTAACATGGTTTCCTATGGATGTAGTTCACATCTATGCATTTCATGGAAAGGGCCAGGGACTTGTTTTTTGGTTCCATAGACTTCAATGGATCAGAAGCGTGTATTGAAAAATGCAAAATGCACCTGCAACCTGCATAGGTGCGAAACGGGCCTTAGGCCTGATTCACACTTGTGCAGGTTGCAGTTTGCATATTTCTGGTGCATTTTGTATTTTTTCAATACACATCTTTAAGGCTGGATTCACATCGATGCAGTTTTAGTGCTTTTTGCATTTTGCACTACAGTCCATTTAACATGGTTTCCTATGGAACACATTCTGTAGTGCAAATCTGCAGAATGCAAAAAGCACTACAAATGTATAGGTGTAAATCGAGCATAAACCATTGAAGTCTATGGAACCGGAAAAAAAAAAAAAACTGGCCCTTTCAATAAAATGCACAGATGTAGGAAACATGTTAAATAAACTGTAGTGTGATTCTGTAAAAACTGAAAATGCACTAAAATATGTATAGGTGTGAAATAGGCATAATACATACCCGCTCTGCAGAAAATGCAGCTCAAGGCTTCCGGCTGCCTTTCACATGACCAAATGCCTAGGCATGATCTTGTGATCTAAGCAGAAGGGAAAGGTCAAAGTTGAAAAAAAACCTCTAAGGGCTCTTTCACACAGGGCGGATCAGTGCTGATCCGCCCCGTGGATAGCCGCTTGCTCAGCGGGGATCGCCGGAGTGATCTCCGCTGAGCAGGAAGATGACAGGTCCGTCTCTGCACTCCGTGCAGGGACGGACCTGTCAGAGCGCCGCTCTCCCCTATGGGAGATCGGGTGACGACGGACCGTAGAGTCCGTCATCATCTGATCCGCTCTGCAGACGGATGAAAAAATGGGGTTTTCCTCCGTCTGCAGAAACGGAGCATAGCGGGCACGGACGAGAGCGGGTGTCAGCGGATGCTCATCCGCTGACACCCGCTATCCCATAGGGATACATGTATGTCCGTTTTTCATCCAAAAACGGATGGATGAAAAACGGACATACGGTCCGTCCGTGTGAAAGAGCCCTTAGGCTTGATTCACACCTATGCATTTTTGCTGCTTTTTGCACTTTGCAGATTTGCACTACAGAGCATGTTCCATAGGAAACCATGTTAAATTGACTATAGTGCAAATCTGCATAATGCAAAAAGCACTAAAAATGCAAAGCTAACTAAGCAGGCCAATCTGTGCATCAGTCCCCATCAGCTGAGATTACTTAATGGTTGTATAACTAGCCACTGTGGAATCCTGGAGCTGATTTTTTTTTTCATCATATTGTACTCACCAAAATGAGGGGAAGTACATTCAGTACTGGTCTGCTTTGATAAAAAATTAAGTGTTGACTAAGTTGCTCTTAGGTTGCTTTCACACTGCTCTGTTAAAAAAAAATGCAATAAAAATGCATATGTGTTTTTTTTTTGTCTTTCCAGAGCAGTTGCCCAACATGCACCTGTAAAACTTGGACATGTGACTCAAATAACACAGTAAAAACGCAAGGCAATGGGGACCTGCGTTTTTGGTGTGTTTTTCAAAACCGCACCAAAAACGTAACATGCAGTCCTATGGGATTTAAAGGGACTGAATTTTTAACATGGTAAAAATGCAGCAAGGACGCATCAGTCTGCAAGCAGTCTAAATTATGATATCACATCTGAGGACATTAGAGGAATCTTAAAATGTTTATTGGATGCGGTTTACACCGCATCTAATTTGCATAACATTTGAACATGTGAAAATATGTTCTTTTCAATGGGTCTGGTTCACATATGTGCATTGCATCCACACTCCGTAGCTACAACAGAGAGGAACCGCTGAATTAGAGCCCTTTCAAACTGAAACTGAACAAGTGCTTTAAAAAAGCCTAAAAACGCCTTAGCGATATTACCACATTTTTACTCCCTTTTTTTGGGGGGGGGGGGGGGTTGCTCTAAAATTAGCGCACCGCACTGGCGTTTTAAATATGTTTTTCAAGCGTTAATGAAGCATGGGCGTCAGGTAACAACCCCACCTCCCTACATCACTTCCTGTGAACTAGACGGGACTAGTGAAGGAAGTCAATGCCGCCCCACCCCAAAGCACCTTGTCCCAATGTTTATGAGGACAAGGGCCTCTTCCCGACAACCCTGGCCATTGTCTGATTGACGGGTCCTCTTTATACTCTTTTATGCATGTATAGAGCCATGACAGGTCCTCTTTATACTCCTATACATGTAAACAACCATGACAGGTCCTCTTTATACTCCTATATACAAGTATAGTGCCATGACAGGTCCTCTTTATACTCCTATACATGTAGACCGCCATGACCGGTCCTCTTTATATTCCTATATACATGTATAGAGCCATGACATGTCCTTTAACACTGCTATACACATGTATAGAGCCATGACAGGTCCTTTTATACTCCTATATAAATGTATAGAGCCATGACAGGTCCTCTTTATACATGTATAGTGCCATGACAGGTCTTCTTGATTCTCCTATATACATGTATAGAGCCATGACAGGTCCTCTTTATACTCCTTTACATGTAGACCGCCATGACCGGTCCTCTATATATTCCTATATACATGTATAGGGCCCTGACAGGTCCTTTTATACTCCTATATACGTGTATAGAGCCATGACAGGTCCACTTTATACTCCTACATACATGTATTGAGCCATGACACGTCCTTTTACACTCCTATACACATGTATAGAGCTCTGACAGGTCCTCTCTATACTCCTATATACATGTATAGATCCATGACAGTTCCTCTTTATACTCCTATATACATGTATAGTGCCATGACCGGTCCTCTTTATACTCTTTTATACATGTATAGAGCGATGGCAGGTCCTCCCTATACTCCTATATACATGTATAGAGCCATAACAGGTCCATAACAGCCATAACAGGTCCAAAGTTTGCCACTTTCTCCTTCAAATTGATTCACTTCCTGTCACATAGCCAAACAGGAAGTGAGGGTAAAACCCTACCAATGTCTTTCCTTGGTCAATCTAAATATTTTGCCTATTAGGTAACTTGCACTCTAGCATTTTGCTGTGTGTTTATTTCCTAAAGGCAAAGCCACTTTGCACTACAAGTGCACTTGGAAGTGCAGTTGCTGGAGATCCGAGGGGGACATGCAAGAAAAAAAAAAAAATCAGCATCTTTGCTTCTACATTATTGGGTGAAAAAATCACCAGTGCTTCCCTTCAGATTTACAGTGAGTACACTTGTATTGCAGAGTGGATTTGCCTTTAATAAACTCCAAAATACCTAATAATGTGGGGTGTACACAACAGTGTACACAAAAGTGCTAGAGTGCAATTTGTCTAATGGGACACTGGTTAGATTGACCTGTGTGTCCCCAAGGAAAGAATTAAGCACATCATCCAGCATGCTACAAAATTACAGATGGGACAAACACCCCCCCGGTCCAGGGGGGGCAAACAAAGAGCCTAACATGCGCAAAAGTTAGACAACACATACCATTGCAGTCTATGGGAACTGATTTGTGAATTTTGCTAGTCCCCACTGGCTGGCTTATCTTCTAGTTATTGGCCTTTAAAATGGGTATGGGGGCCCAGGTCTCACCCTGAGGGACATATATCAATGTCACCAATTTAGACAACCCCAAAAACAAAACAAGGAGAAGTGCCTTTAAAAATGCAAACTTGCTGAAAAGCTAGCAACCTGTGGGTGGGGGGGCTTATTCTGCCTGTAAAGTGGTGCATCTGTAGCATGTATGCTGCTTCAAAGATGTACGGCTTTAGAGAAAAGTTACAAATCTACATTGCATCTGCAAGATTTTAACACCAAAAAAAAAAAAAAGCCTGCCCCCCCCCCCCCAATACATACAAGGTAATTTGGGTCTGTTAAGGCTTAAAATGAGAACCCCCACGTGAAAAATCGTGAAAAATATTGTGCCCATCCCAAGCACTAACAAACCCCTAGCCAAACACACAGCAAGCCAGCCCATGAAAGAAGGTTGAATGCTTGGGGGTAGGAGGGGCTTGGGCACCCCAAAATTCAACCACCTTGTTCCCATATTCAGGGGGACAAGGGCCTCTTCCACACAACCCTAGGCTGGGGTTGTGGGGGGCTGCAGACAGGGTGCTCTACGGAATGTGGAAAGCCCCTTTAAACTAGTGGGTACAAGGTGCTTTGTGGTTGGTATTGGGCTGAGCCCAACATGCCCCAAAGGCAGCCACCTATGTTGAGTGCATCTGACCTTGTATGGTTCAGGAGGGGGTTGGGCAATCGCTCTTCTCGCCCCTTTCCTAGTTGGTCCTGTTGTATGCTCTGAAAAAGGATGTGGTTTGGATTGGTGAAGGCAGCTCACAGCTTTTGGAGAATGGAGTGGAGTGTGGAGTTCCACTTTAAAAGCAAAAGTTAACCCATGGAAATCCAAGGGGTTAGAGGGGGGAGACAAGAACATTGGAGAATGGAGTGTGGAGTTCCCCTTTAAAAGCAAAAGCTAGCCCAAAGAAATCACATGCATTAGAGGGGGAAGGTTAAATGCCCTTTTAGAAGGAGCGAGAGGAGCGAGAGTCTTTTTACATAATTTTAACAATGTGCATGTCACATGTTGGCAACATAACCAATGTGCAAATCTCCTTAAAAAAATACATAAAGGTGAACCAGCAAAAAAAAAAAAAAATGTCAAGTGCACCCGTTCAACCGTAGAGGTGCGCCCGTTTCATTTACGTTGCTTGACATCTACTAAGACTTTGGCCGCGCAGTGAACAAACGCATTTAAAGGAGCACAAGAGTTGCTTGCGCATGCACAGTGCTTACATTGATCTCGCGCAGTTCTAAACGTACTAGCAGGCACAGCAGGCTTGCTCTGAAAAAGTTACTTTCTCATTCTATTTTGGGCATATTTGTTACTTGGGCAGTTATTACTAAACGTCCTCACATCACCCCACATCACTCCATAATATTGGCACCTCCAACTTCTGTTAATATTGAATTGAAGATGCCGTGCGCCATGTCCATAGTGGCGCACAGATTGCATTCTCCGGTGAGCCGAGATCGATATAGTAAATGGGGGATTTGCACTCTGTTCTCTGCGCACCGTTCCGGAAATATGAAAATGTGCGTTGCACCTCTCCGTGCTCCTCTACTGATGGCGCACGGCTTTCGTAAATAAGCCCCATGAGTGCATAAAAGTGCACTCTGTTCTCTGCGCACCGTTCCGGAAATATGAAAATGTGCGTTGCACCTCTCCGTGCGCCTCTACTGATGGCGCACGGCTGGCAAGGTCTGCAAACTTTCATATTTTCCTTTTCCCTCCATGGCAGCCGTCTTTGTTGTAAATGTTCCTTATTTCCTGTATGCCTCTTTGGTATGCCATGGTGATCCCCGGTATTCCCCGGTACCCCCCCCGGTATTCCCCGGTACTCCCCCCGGTATTCCCCGGTACTCCCCGGTGCTTCCTTTTCCCCTCAGGGCGCCTGGAACGCTTCTGCGTTCCAGGCTGCCGCGGTGCTTCCGGGTCGCGGCCGCTGCCGTCGTTCTGCGCATGCGCGAGGCCTGGCTCGCGCATGCGCGGAAGGTCGGATGGTCCGGCGGTCGCGCAGGCGCCGTTCGGCTGTCCCCCACGGCGCAGGCGCGAGGTGGGGGCGGTGACGTCACTCGGGCGGGGGATCCGAAGGTCTGCCGTCTCCTGTCGGTACAAAAACAGGAAATAATAAAAATAATATATATATATATAATGAATAATTAAAAAAAAAAAAATAAATAAATAAAAAATAATTAAATAAATAAAAATATAAAAAAAAAAAAAAAAAATAAATAAAAATAATAATAATTAAATAAATAAATAAAAATAAAATAAAAATAAAATAATATATATATATAATGTTTTTCTCATAATTCAAATAATTTTTTTTTGAGTAGTTTGTAAAGCCCTCACGCACAAGGTATCTGCAGACCGTCTGTCTTTGTGTTGACGTTCTGTCCAGAGGTTACGGACAGGTCACTGCTTCATACGGCCATTGTGCAGGCGAGGGGAGGGGTTAAGGTTTGCGGTCTCAAAGGTTTGAGATTGCGCTTGATCACCCCCCCCCCCCATCTTTTTCAGCCCTTCCAGATCAGACCCGCAAGTCGTGGTCCAGGATGAATATAGACCTTGCCAGGCCACAACATCTACAAGAGGAGATGGTGCCATTCTTCCTCCGACTAGAGGAGAGGTTGTCATTCCTCCTCCGACTAGAGGAGATGTTCCATTCCTCCTCCGACTAGAGGAGACGTTGCCATTCCTCCTCCGACTAGAGGAGACGTTGCCATTCCTCCTCCAACAAGGAGAGGTTCCATTCCTCCTTTAAACAGAGGAGAGGTTCCCATTCCTCCTCCAACAAGGAGATGTTTCATTCCTCCTTTAGACAGAGGAGACGTTCCCATTCCTCCTCCAACAAGGAGATGTTTCATTCCTCCTTTAGACAGAGGAGACGTTCCCATTCCTCCTCCAACAAGGAGATGTTCCATTCCTCCTTAAGCAGAGGAGACGTTGCCATTCCTCCTCCATCTAGAGGAGACGTTGCCATTCCTCCTCCATCTAGAGGAGACGTTGCCATTCCTCCTCCATCTAGAGGAGACGTTGCCATTCCTCCTCCATCAAGAGGAGACGTTGCATTCCTCCTCCATCAAGAGGAGACGTTGCCATTCCTCCTCCATCAAGAGGAGACGTTGCCATTCCTCCTCCATCAAGAGGAGACGTTGCCATTCCTCCTCCATCAAGAGGAGACGTTGCCATTCCTCCTCCATCTAGAGGAAAGGTTTCGGGTCCTTCCCAGCCCTACGCGACATCTCCAGATTCCCAGGTCAGCAAGTTGGAAGGTGACAAATATGTCGAATGCCTTGACGTCTCTCTAGTTTCTCCATGAGTCAAAGTGGCCATGGAAGCCCCTAACAGGGTAGACCATTCCACCCCCGGCTATGCAAAGTAGTTCTTTAGGCATCTGGGGACAAGAAACTCCTTTTTCTCCTTTTTGGCTCCTTGTGGATTTAAAGGATGAAGAGTGGAGCAAGATAGACAAGAAAAACTTCTATGTCAAGCAAAAACCTCCAGGCAGAAGAAGTGAAGCGTCTGGGTAACCTTCCCCTCATTGATGCAGCTTTGTCGCGTTTGGCAAAACAGGTCGTTCTGTCTTAAGAAGATGCTGTGTCCTGGTCAGGCCTGAGAGAAAACGATTCAAGACCTCAAGAAAAACGCATGTGTTTGCCGAGATGGCTTGTAAACCTGCTCTGGCTTTAGCAGCTATGATTAGGGCTATGGAAACCTGGACAGAGAACATAGTCTTGTACTCAGAGGAATTTCGGAAGAGTTCTACAAAAAGTTCAGCAGTTAAGGAGCTGGGGCTGGTGTCAATCCGATCCTCGGATTGGCTTGGAATAAAGGGTCCTCAGTCGAGGTGCAACGAAATTCAGGTGGCGGAGGAGTTGCTCGAATACCTCCTCTTTAATCTACAGCTCTTGGTAGAGTTCCTCTGGCCATAATAGACCTCATCAGAACGGGAAGGGGGCATCTTTACCGGTGTTTAAACATCCTCGTGTTGATGTCCCAAGACGAAGTCCAGCTGTTGGTTCACAGGGAACAGGTATTCTACACCTTCACCAACTTCGGTCTCTATTCCCTTCACGGCTGGAGGGCCTCATAGTGCCTAAAACTACCGGCTCAACGGTCTCTGCGGTCAAGTGGTCCCTGCAAAAGTTATACCCTGTCTAGTCAGGTTCTTTGCAGCAATGAATATCAAGGGGCAACAGTCAATCTACTCGCATATCATTTACGATAAGGAGCAGCCTCCTTCTGGTGGTTTCGGCGCAAAACTTGCTCAGTTGGCACTCTGTTATCCCATCTCATAGGTCATGGTCATGACCTATGCCAGCAGTACCGGTTGGGGAGCCCTCTGCACATCGGATCCTGTTCAAGGGTACGTGTCTTCTCAACCTGGGCTAGGACATCCTGGATCCTCGGGCTGCCTGGTGGGCCGTTTTAGTCCTCCCGTTCTCGGAAGGGAGAGTCAGTGCTTTTAAGAATGGATGATACAGTGGCGATCTCCTATGTGAAGAGTCATAGAGGTACCTGAAGATCCACACTATCCCGGTGGGTTGAACCCATCATGTTTTGGGCTCAGACCTTTCATGGCTCTACTTCCCCGGAGTCCGGAGCATCCAAGTGGGTCTCATGTCACACATCTGGTTAATATATTAACGAGTGGTCTCTTCAAGTGCAAACATTCAAGTAGATTCTGTCCCTGGGAGTCGATCCCGAAGTAGATTGATTCTCTTCCCAGGCAACTTCAAGCTGGTGAGGTATTGCACTCAGGGTGCGGTTCTGTACCCTTGGTCGACTCAGGTGCACTTCAAGGATGTTGCCCGTTTTCAGGAGCTCTATGGGGACAGGCACAAATTAGGTTGATGAAAGAAGATGGGCCAAGTCTGTCGAGTTCTCGTATTCTTCAGGCAGTTTGGGTAGAGATCCAAAAGCTCAGGATATTTTCCAGCTTTCTTTGTTCCGGCCTAGATTTATCCCTATACATCAGCTCTTTTAGAGTCCAAGTCTCAGCCTGGTTGACTTTCTCCGGATCTTAGTGGGCTGTTCTCCCTTAATCAGGCAGTTGTCCTGTAGGGAGTTAAAACTCAGCCCTCAAAGAAGTCCAAGATTCCCCAATTGGGGTCCTTTCCTTGTCTTCAACTTACTATCCGATGTCAGTAATACGGGGTCCTCCCCGCTGTCTGTTTCGAAACCTTATCAACTGAAGTCACTTTCCTTGTAGCCGTTACTTCGGAATAGAGGACCTTGGAGGTCGTATCCCTAAATTACGGGGAACCTCTTTTTCAGATGGCCCTTATCCTCATGCTCAGTTTAATTCCTAGAACTATTTCAAGGTTCTATAAGAACCAGGAGATCGTCCTACCTACATTTAGGTCTGGGAGTCCACTAGAAAAGTTCTTTCTCTGTACATAGACGGATTCCAGAAGGTATACCTGCAAGCTACTTCAAGCTTCAACTAGAACAACTGCGGCCTGGATCATTCAGTTCATCCATCAGCCTTTTTTTTAGTTTTAGAACTAGAACTCTAGAAGCATTGGCGGCATGTTCTGACAGGGATATAGCGGTTTCATGGGCAGCAGCCCAGTACGCGGCTCCAGACGTGATCTGCAGAACGGCCTTATGGGCCTCTATTAGATTTTATCGTCAAGTTACTATATTGAGCCCGCTTCGCTATCTTCCGTGAACTCTGGTTATAAATCCTGTCGGTTGACGGGTTAAGTTAAAATTATTGCTGTTCAGCATACCCACCCGTGTGGATTGGCTAGTTATTTCCCACACGTAGGCTGCCATGGAGTCTGTCAGGAAAAAGGAAAATTTATTATCAAATACTTACCGTAATTTTCCTTTCCTGATGGACTCCATGGCAGACGGAGTTCCCACCCATCAGTTATTGAGTAGGCTAGTTACGGAACACAGTCTGTACAGGTGAGCTCAATTTTATAGGGTAGGGGGTCCTATAGCATTGGAGAGGAGGCGGGGTTAACCCACACGTAGGCTGCCATGGAGTCCATCAGGAAAGGAAAATTACGGTAAGTATTTGATAATAAATTTTCCTTTATTTCTTTATGTCTTAAAGCGGTTCTGCACTCTGAAAAAAAATTTTTTTTTTAGGATGTAATATAAAGTGTGCTTACCTTTATTAGGGGACTCACCTGTTCCATCTTCCATCTCGATCGCCGCCGGTTTTCGTCCGATGAAGTTCCTCGTCTTCTTCTTTAGTGCTGGGGGCCATCTTGCCTGTGGGCATGTGAAACACCCACAGGGACTTTAGATGGCCCAGCATGCACTGCCGTTACTCGTGCGTGCGCAGTAACGGCTCATCTGCCGAGATCTCACGAGATTTCGGCAGATGCGGCCGAAATCTCGGGAGATTTCGGAAGATGTGGCCGAAATCTCGCGAGATTTCGGAAGATGCCCGCACTGACTCCTGGGATCAATGACACCAGATCCCAGGAGACAGTGCGGCGTGACGACGATCGACGCAAGACCCCGCCCGCCGCCGCAGAGGGAGAGACCGGAAGTCTTCAATTACAAGTAAAAAAAAAAAAAAAAAAAAAAACATTTCATTTAGTACTCTTTGCCGGATTTGGAAGGCAAAGAGATTTACAAATCTCCAGACCCGAGGCTATGGGCAGTGTTCACACTCTTGAAGCTGAGGCTTTTCCAAAGGACAAATCTCCAGACCTGAGGCTATGGGCAGCCATACAGTTTAGAGACTTTAATATAAAAGAAGGGAATCTTTGGGAAAAGGGGCTTTGTCAGGAGGTTGGTTTCCACAATTGAGAACCCTGTGCTGATTGTGCAGTTTACATTTTCCAAACCCTTAACATACACCTGCCATGAGAGGAATATGAGGGATCTCACTGGTTAACTTATGAAAATACGTGTTGCCTAATACTTCTGCATTCCAGACCCAAACATCCAGCATCTTTGGAAGGTCACTGTCCTGCAGATCTTCCCATCTGTTTACAAGATAACCATCTGGACTTTGATAACTGATAAGTGAAATAATAAAGGACATGTAAGGTGTGACAGTAAACAGAATGTACTGAAAGGCAAATGAGATGCAATGATTATGATCAATGGGGAGTGGGAAACGTTCCACAGTCGATTACTTTGACAGATTAGGCCAGTTTATGGACATACCATATTCCTTATAGGAATGTCTGCTCCCTCTTGTCTTTTCAGATAAATATCATGAAAGAAAGCCGTTTGTTCCCAAGTAAACTTCCTGGACTATGTGTCCAAGTTGGCTAGTCCACCAGCTCAAAATTTTTTTTGGGGGGGGGGGGAACAAACTGAAAAATTCAGAAAAAAACAACATCAATTGCAGCCTCACTGTGCCCCATCAAACGCTGCCACTGTGCCCCAAATGCTGCCACTGTGCCCATTAAATGCTGCCACTGTGCCCAAAATGCTGCCACTGTTCCCATCTAATGCTGCCACTGTGCCCCAAGTGCTGCCACTGGGCCCCAAGTGCTGCCACTGTGCCAATTAAGTGCTGCCACTGTGCCCCAAATGTGCTGCCACTGTGCCCATTAAATGCTGCCAATGTGACCCCCGCCCGCCATCTGCCAGGAACTTACCTTGTCTCTAGTGTGCAGCGGGTGATGGCGGCAGGCGGCGAGCAGTGTCCTGTGTCCTCATTGCGACCTGATATCTTCTCCTGCACTCCTCCTGTCTTCTGCAATGATTGGACGCCTAGGCGTCCAATCACAGCGCCTGTGACTTCAGCCAATCAGGTGACAAGTAACACAGACACGGCAACCTGATTGTGTTATCAGTGTTAGGGAAGCGATGTATTCGCTTCTCTAACACAACACTGTGTAAACAGCGAACGCACAGCATTGCTCCCGCTGTTTACACTTTTGGGAGCCTATTAGAGCCCACTGCTCTAATCAGGACGCCTATTAGAGCTGACAGCTCTAATTGGGCGCTTCCAAAGAAACCCTGCAGCTTTAATTCAGATGCCCGGTGCCCGACAAGGGGCCGGACACCTGAATAGGGGGCGGCAGCGGTGACAATAGATAGATTCATGCAATGCATGAATCTATCTATTGGTGATAGAGTGGTGTAGGAGAGTAGGGGCGGTGCTCCTGCGCCCTCTATGGACACACCACCACTGTAGTCCACGGTTAACCAGACCACCATAATCTTTCCAGCACTGACATGAAATACAGGGTTGGTGTAATCAATAAACATCTGTGAGCCATTTTTGAAGGCCCATTCAAATTTGTGTATTGTGGTAACACATCTGCCTGCTGTGGTGTGCACTGGAGAGTGCAAAATCTGGTGCAGCTGTGCATGGTAGTCAATCAGTTTTTAACTTCAGCTTGTTCAATTAGGCTTTGACAAAAAAAAAAAAAAAAATAGAAACTGATTTGTTTCTATGCAGAGATTTTGCACTCTCCTGTTTTAGTAAAGCAATCCTGTGTTGAGAAGTGCACCACAACACAGTGTACCGTAGAGGCCAAGGCACTACAACACACATACCATGCATCGCAGTGTGCTGAGTTGTAAAAAAAAAGTCATGAGTCTTTTTCCAATGCAGTGCAATGCACATCAACACACCGCAAAGGTACTAGTATAAATCCAGTCTGAATAAACTGGAATATGCATACTTTTATGTTTATTGCTGTTTTGCCTTGCATCACTTTAATTTCTCATGATCCAAGTCTAAGGAAATTTAATGTTAAAGCATCTCAAATGCAAGCTATTTGTCTCAGGCTGTGATGTGAGAATCACAGGACAGGCTGGACAGAATTCAAAATCTGTTGGCAGTTAAAACTTTTCACATGCATAAAGTCCATCTTTAATGTAACACTGTCCTCTACTCCCAGAAGGCAACAAAACCTGTGGAGCAGGCTGCTGTCTTTTGGCGGCGCTCCATTTTACAGTGCTATCTTTGGTCCCTAAGTGGATTCTAGTAAACACACCAACTGTAGTACTATTTGGCTGCCATATTGGATTCAATATTTTGTCTCTGTACTGGAACAAGCATGCACATAAAGGCTTTTGACTTTTCAGACATGCCTACCAGTTTTGGATCAGAAAAAAATAAAGTATAGAGACCAATAAGTCAATATAACAGCCAGACAGCTAGCAATTTCATAAGAAGGTCAGCAATGGAAGCACACATATTTTTTCTCATGAAAGGATTCATTTAAAATGTTAACCACTACTATCCCACCCCTCTCCATGTTTCAGGTTTTGAAGGCCAGGGAACAACTAGGACCCCAGCAGTGATACCTTTTTGCCCTGAAAGCTTTAAAGAGTGAGACAGTTATACTACCTAGGTTCCTTAGTGTGAACCCGATAGGTTTGTTACATTTTATTTAAAAAAAAATAATATTTTTTTTTTTTGTTTTATAATTTCCTTTAATTTTGTTATTGGCCCATGATTTTGTATTGAGTGGCTGGGCCCTCTTTCCTGACTGTGAGATCATATGCCTCATTCGGAGGCTTTACAAATCCTGCACTTTGTCTTGGTAAGAGCCGATGTGCTGGGGGCCTTTTTTTTATTCTTGACTGATGTTTGCAGGTAACTCCTGCACACTAGTTAACTGATTAATATTTCATGCCGCCTATTACAGAATTTGCCTTTGTGTGCTTATATTCATTGTAAGAAATGCTTGTCGGGTCTGCACTCACCTTATACTAACTATGGTCATTAGTATTGGCTTTCATTTGTTGATTGCTATTGGTTGATTTGTACTTCTTGTACTTTTGTAATTCCTTTTTTCTTATTGGGCCTTGGTTCATTTTTTGAACACGTCTGAAAAATCATAATAAAAACTGATTATGCAAAAATAAAAAAAATAAAAAAGGTTGACCACTAGCAATGTATGGTTTTAAGGTCTTAATGACAGGTTGACTTTGAGGCAGTTATAATGCCTGCACAAATATACAAAAAGTGGTCAGATGGCCACACCAATGGTTCAAAGAGTCCAAAGCAAAGTTTCATTCAATTGTCAATAAAAAGAGAGCCAACATGTTTTGTGGTCCCATCAGGTCTTAAAGTGGTTGTAAACCACGTTCATGAAATTTGACCTAAGCACATATATCTGTAGTGTTCACGTATATCTCTCCAAAGCTCTAAGTGCAGTGTCTTTCTGCTGCTCCGTTCCTCTGTTATCAGCAGAGTCACTTCTGGAGGGAGCTTAGAGTTATATAAGCAGATAATTGGTCTATTCACAGTACAGCTCTGGATGTTCCTTCGTTTCTCAGGCTATGTAGAGGGGGGGGGGAGTGCCTTTTCTCCAATCATCTCACACACAGTGTAAGCCCAGACTCCACACCCACTGCTGGAAGAGGAAAAAAGATTTCTAACACGACCTGCACTTTCTAAAGAGTGTAGAAAGGGAAAGACAGGCTAATGTAGGGAGATTTGTTTAATCTCTGTGTATCATATAAGGCTTTTCACTTCACTGGGTATAGGAGAGGAGTTACAACCACTTTAAGTGTTGTGCGATCTCAAATATGGCTGCAGAGTATATATTTCACACCATACTGGTATTAACATCAGTTTCCAGCAGACATGGAGTAAATTCTTTTAGCACACCATACTGGAATCAACATATGGCTGAACGCAAATGGATTTTATGAATACTAATACACCTATATAATACTGCCAGTAGCAGTTTATGCAGCATGGAGCTGCATAACAGCTTTATTGTGATGACCAAAATCATTATTACTTGCCCATGGTCATTCAGAATTCTTTCCAGTGTGCTTTGTAAAGAAAAGGGAGTGTGTCCTGTTGTACAGATACAAAATAAAATATGCATCCAATTAACATTTGCCTAGAAATAGAAATCCATATGCAGAAAAATCTTGAAAAACATAAGCCCAGGAGCTTGGCTAATTTTCTTGAGGTCTAGAGGGCATTCTGTCCGGCCTAGCAGCAGCCAAGATAATACAACTCACCTGGTATTGATAACTTTCTTTCAGTACCTCTGTGATAAAGCCTGAGAAGATAGGATGGGCTTTAAGATTTATAGTGTATTCCTTGACCTTTCTTTTACTAATATATTGCCACATACAGTCTTGTATCCATAGCTCTTGTATGACAAATGTAACAGCAAGCACAGATTTCTCCTCTTAATCATGCACCAAAACTTCCAGGTGACCTACAGATCTTCAGTCTTGTCTTTTCTGGTGCCCTTTACAATGATGCTGACCTCTGTTTGCCTTTTTTCTATTTTTTCTGCCTGTTCTTTATCTACTCTGTTATAAATAATTACTTTCTTTCCTTTTTTTATTGTTCCTTTATTTGCTGTGACTTTGCCACTTGTAAGTAAAACTATTGGCAAAACGTTATTTTTTTTCCATTTTGGATAGACTAATGGCTCATACACACTATAAGAAAATAGGGCGAGCATTTTCATTCAAAGAACTTTCGTACGATTTTCGTTGTGTGTGTACACAACTTTCGACAGCATTCATCGGTTCCGATTTGCTGTAAAACAACCAGGAAAATAGGACGATCATTCGCTCGATATTCTTATAGTGTGCACGGGCCATTAGGGAGGGTTATAACACCTGCCTGTTGTTTTGCTATCATGAGAAAAATACAAGGTGTTCTCTGAATGGCACCCTTGTAGGCAGGTGCAGTCTACTTTCTCCACTGTAGGTGGCGCTCGTCAGCAGCGGAATTGCAGTTGGATGGGAAGTCAAGAGGAACATGGTTCATCAATGGCTTCCTGGGTCACTTGGAAAGCTATCTGATTGGATTCTGCTGCCCCATGTGACTCTGGCAGCCATCTTGGGTCAGGCACAGGTTATTAAAGGCCCTGACTTCCAGGCTTGGTGCGAATTTCGTGTGTGGGTGGTATATGGACAGGTCACCCATCGGACAGGGACAGTAACTAGCAGCAGGGAGAGGTTCCAGACGAGTAGGGAAAGAACAGGGACACGCCATCCTCCCTGTACACCTCCCCATTTGGGTACGGATCGGCCAGACCGCATTTTGCCCCTCAAGGCAGACGCTGTCAGTGTGAAAAGACCTGCTCTGCTACACATTGCTGTTGCATTCTGTGATGGTTCCCAGTTTGGTGCCTTCCTGTCAGTCTTGTTGTAAATGGCTGAACTTTTACATTCAAACAAGTTTTGTTCTCTGCAACTGGACTCTGAGGGATTGATTTAGACCCCTTTAACACCCCTTTAACATTGGAGACATTTTTCAGGTGCTTTAGTGCTAAAAATAGCACCTGTAAAGTGCCTGAAAAATGCCTCATCTGCTGTCTGGGGTTCTGCGCTGGAAGGACGTTAAAAAAAGTCATGCAAGCAGCCTCCACCACTTCTGCCCATTGAAATGAATGGGCATCGCTGCCAAAGTGCCTGCAAAACGCTTCGGCAGCATCGCTACAGGGTGCTATTAACCCTTCCCCCTGCCACTAAAATTACGGTAAAGTGGCGCTAAAACTAGCAACGTTTTACCGCTAACGAAGCTGCGTCTGCAATGTGCAATGTGAAAGGGGCTTTACTAAAACTAAAGAGTGCAAAAGATGTTTGCGATGCCACCTGGCCCCTCCAATAACAGTTTTTAATAAATGTTATCATTGGTAAAGCACAAGCTCTGCATAGAAACCAATCAGCTTTCAGGTTTTCTTTTTTTGTTTTGTTTGTTTTTTGTCAAAGCTTCATTGAACAAGCTGAAGTTAGAAGCTGATTGGCTACCACGCACAGCTGCACCAGAGTTTGCACTCTTGAGTTTTAGGCCCCTTTCATACATGCGGACCGTATGTCCATATTTCATCCATCCGTTTTTGGATGAATTACGGACATATATGCATGTCTATGGGATAGCGGGTGTCAGCGGATGAGCTCATCCACTGACACCCGATATCGTCCGCCTCCGCTATGGTCCGATTCTGCAGACGGAGGAAAACCCTATTTTTCCATCCGTCTGCAGAGCGGATCGGATGAACACGGACAGACGGTCCGTGTTCATCCGATCCCCCATAGAGAAGAGCAGAGATCTGACAGGGCGGTCCCTGCACAGTGTGCAGGGATCGCCCTGTCATCCGCCGGCTCAGCGGGGATCAGCTGAGCGATCCCCGCTGAGCAGCGGATCTTCACAGGGCAGATCAATACAGATCCGTCCCGTGTGAAAGGGGCCTTAGTAAATCAACCCCTATGTGTTTACTGCACCACATTGCACCTCCCTACACCCTTGCCGAATAAACGACCCCATAGGGATCAGTCAGGTATGGAACATGCATACTTACATTTGTCCAAGCTGGACCAATGTACAGTAACTATGCAAAAATCTATACCTAGAGTTCAGCTTTAAGGGTTTTCTCAAGCTAACAAAGCAACAGACTGCACAGCAAAGTATCATGGGTGTCAGTTATCCCAATTTCTGTTTGGATGAGGCTTCTTGTACATACATAGATTTGTATGCAATTAAAACCTGACATAACTTTTTTGTTTTAGTTTTAATTCCTTGAATGCAAAAACAGCAACTATCATTGTAAGTTGTTGGATTTCCTGGGGTAGTACCGCTCTTACACAACATATGCGGTTTACAAACTTGTATGACTCAGTATTCCAGCAATGCAGTCACACAGTGGGAATCTGGAGAGAATTCCACTTTACATAAGCCCACAAGTTATATGCAGAAGATGATTTGAATGTTAGAGTAGAATTATCCCTCAAAGCTGCAACAGGCTGGGTCCCATACTGTCATCTTTCCCTCTTGTATCGTCAGGAGCTGATTGTCTCTATTTGCAGCCTGCCCCCAGCGACAGGCTTCCATGTCCGCCCTCCAGCCGCTGCGTGTCCGAAGTAGGGACACATAATTTTGCGAAATTATGTGAAAATGGTGGCATGGGGTAGGGCTGAAGTGCAAAATAAAATGCTTTATATACAGTATTACGGATAGGGAGGAAGAAATTACATTCTGGAGTAAAGGTCTGCTTTATGGATAGGAGGATTGGAGGACGAGGGGGTACTTTAGTGTATGTTCTCAGTGCTGAGAGCTGAAAATGACCTTTGTCGGGCTCCCAGCACTAAGAACCAACGTATTCACTGGATCCATAATCACTGGAATCCGCATTGCACTTTTGATGAACAAGGTATATTTAACATCTTTAGCAACACAAGACTATATATGGGAATTACTCTGCCGACACTTTGCTTAATCCTCAGGCGCTTATCAATGTTATCACATCTCATTCTGTCTCGCTGAATCTTGTGGGGCTTAAAGGCATTATTAGAGGGTGAGAAGCGAACTCAGACGAACTTAACCTCACACCTGGGAAACTTGTGGACTCTCATGGTCCGAACGTTTACACTTTAACTTTTTATATATCTTAAATTTAACTCAACCTAAAGTCTTTTTAAAGCCGAACTATCATCAGGAACAATGTACTGTATATACCTTTTAATCCAAGGTCCTCGTATGTTATATTTATTAAGAAGCAACTGAACAAAATCTCTAGTGAAATAATAATAATTAAAAAAACTGGCCTCTGTCTCTGACGTGTCTGATGGAAGAATAGTTTGTAATTGTAGTTTGTAAGGCAGTCAATCAGCATTCTTTTTTCTGTTGCTCAGACAAGAACCTGTAAGGGAGGCACTAACCATTGGCTAGAATAGAAAGCTTTAATCAGACGCTTCATATACTGTATAAGGCCTGTTTCTTTAGCAATCATGTGATTTATGGTTTGGCTTTTCCTAGGGCTAGACTATGACTGAGTCCACTATGGAAAGCAATAGGTAAAACACCTTCAAGCTACTCAGTTGTTCTAATAAAACAGAAAGGAGTCAAGTTGTCTTCTGGGGCTTCCTCCTTGCAAATGGAAAAGCTATTTAACCGTATCTAGGGTCACAATGTCAAATAATATATTAATTTCCACATTGTATGTTTTGGCAATCTCCTATTAATCTGAATGATCTTTAAGTTTTAACAATATATATAGTGTTTGGGGGTTCAACGTAATTTTCTTGCAAAAAAAAAATATGTTTTCATGTAAACAAAAAGTGTCAGAAAGGGCTTTGTCTTCAAGTGGTTAGAAGAGTGGGTGACGTGTGACATAGGCTTCTAAATGTTGTGCATAAAAATGCCAGGACAGTTCAAACCCCCCCCAAATGACCCATTTTGGAAAGTAGACACCCCAAGCTATTTGCTGAGAGCAATGTTGAGCCATTAAATATTTTTTTTTTTTGTCCCAAGAGATTGAATAATGAAAAAAAAAAAATATATATTTTTTTTTACAAAAAGTTGTCACTAAATGATATATTGCTCAAACATGTCATGGGCATATGTGGAAAATACACCCCAAATACATTCTGTTGCTTCTCCTGAGTACGGGGATACCACATGTGTGGGACTTTTTGGAGCCTAGCTGCGTACGGAACCCCAAAAACCAATCACCGCCTTCAGGCTTTCTAAAGGGTGTAATTTTTTTATTTCACTTCTCACTGCCAATCCCAGTTTCGGAGGCCATGGAATGCCCAGATGGCATAAAACCCCCAAAATGACCCCATTTTGGAAAGTAGACACCCCAAGCTATTTGCTGAGAGGTATTGTGAGTATTTTGCAGATGTCGCTTTTTGTCACAAAGTTTTGAAAATTGAAAAAAAAAAAAAAAAAATTTTTTTTCTTTACTTTCTTCATTTTCAAAAACAAATGAGAGCTGTAAAATACTCACCATGCCTCTCAACAAATAGCTTGGGGTGTCTACTTTCAAAATGGGGTCATTTGGGGGGGTTTTGTGCTATTTTGGCATTTTATGGCCTTCGAAACTGTGATAGGTAGTGAGGAGTGAAATCAAAAATTTGCACCCTTAGAATCCTGAAGGCGGGTGCTTGGGTTTCGGGGCCCGTACGCGGCTAGCTAGGCTCCAAAAAGTCCCACACATGTGGTATCCCCATACTCAGGAGAAGCAGCAAAATGTATTTTGGGGTGCAATTCCACATATAACTATGGCATGTGTGAGCAATATATCATTTAGTGACAACTTTTTGAAGAAAAAAAAAATTATTTTTTATTTTTGTCTTTATTCAATCACTTGGGACTAAAAAAAAAAATATTCAATGGGCTCAACATGCCTCTCAGCAAATAGCTTGGGGTGTCTACTTTCCAAAATGGGGTCATTTGGGGGGGTTTTGTACTTCTCTGCTGCATTTTAGCACCTCAAGAAATGAAATAGGCAGTCATAAATTAAAAGCGGTGTAAATTCCAGAAAATGTACTCTAGTTTGTAGACGCTATAACTTTTGCGCAAACCAATAAATATACGCTTATTGGCATTTTTTTTACTAAAGACATGTGGCTGAATACATTTTGGCCCAAAATGTTTGACTAAAATTGAGTTTATTAGATTTTTCTTATAACAAAAAGTAGAAAATCTCTTTTTTTTTTCAAAATTTTCGCTCTTTTTCCGTTTATATCGCAAAAAATAAAAATCACAGAGGCAATCAAATACCATCAAAAGAAAGCTCTATTTGTGGGAAGAAAAGGACGCAAATTTCGTTTCGTTACAAAATTTGCATGACCGCACAATTACCAGTTAAAGTAGTGCAGTGCGAAATTGAAAAAAGACCTCTGGTCCTTAAGCTTTAAAATGTACTCAGGCACTGACATTCCAGTTGGGGGGTCCGATCGGACCCCCTCCTGCCGGCGGGGAGGTCCCGGCATAGGCACACAGGGACGGCAGTGGTCCCACCCCCCGCGACGCTCACCCCTTCCTGTCTATGTATCAGGAAGGCCCCGGCCATGTGGACCGGAATCCGAGCAGAGAAGATCACAAACAGTACCCCTACACATAGGCAACCCCCCAGTCACTGTGAAGAATACTACACCCCCTGATTGCCCCTAGAGTTAACCCTTTCACCAGTAATCTACCGTTATAACTGTCACTGGTGACGCTGTTAGCCAGTTAGTTTATTTCGTTATTTAAGGTTCCCCGTCAGGTTTTTATATAGCGTCAGGTACCCCATATATTACCTAATAAAAGTTTAAACCCCTGATTGCCCCTAGTTAACCCTTTCACCCCCTTTTGCCAGTGTCACTAAGCGATCGTTTTTCTGATCGCTGCATTAGTGTCGCTATTTACTTCCCAGTTAGTTATTTCGTATTTAGGTTCCCGTCAGGTTTTTATATAGAGTCATCAGGTACCCCACATATATTACCTAATAAAGGTTTAACCCCCTGATTGCCCCTAGTTTAACCCTTTCACCCCTTTTGCCAGTGTCACTAAGCGATCGTTTTTCTGATCGCTTGCATTATAGTGTCGCTAGGTAACCAGTTTTTTTTTGTATTACTGTTACGGGTGACGCTGGTTAGTTAAGCTTGTTTTTTATACTGTCCGTGTCAGATCGCCCGGCGGGTGATATCAATTAGGTTTTAGGGTCAAATAAGTGTCACACATTTCCGTGTCACACATTTCACAGATACGGCATTACGTTGCTTTAACTGACAATTGCGCGGTCGTGTGACACTGTACCCAAATAAAGTCCTTTTTTTACCCACAAATAGAGTTTTCTTTTGGTGATATTTGATTATACTCCAAATATTAATTATTTGATTATTTTTTGCGCTATAAACAAAAAGAATTTGAAAAAAAAAACAATATTTTTAGCTTTCTGCTATAAAACACATCCATTGAAAAAAAATAAAAAAATCTAATTTCTTCATCAATTTAGGCCAATATGTATTCTGCTACATGTTTTTGGTAAAATAAATCCCAATAAGCGTATATTGATTGGTTTGCACAAAAGTTATAGTGACTACAAACAATGGGATAGATTTATGGACTTTTTAATTTTTTTTTTGATCAGTGATTTTTTTTTTTTTTGCGGCGGACAAATCTGACACTAAGTGACGCTTTTTGGGAACCAGTGACACTAGTGATCAGTGCTAAAAACATCAGGGACGTTTAAAGGTTAAGTGTGCTCCTAGGGAGTGCTTTCTAAGGCTGCTTTCTCACTGGGGCGGTTTGCAGGCGTTATTGCGCTAAGAATAGCGCCTGCAAACCGACCCGAAACAGCTGTTGCTGTTCCTTCAGTGTGAAAGCCTGAGGGCTTTCACACTGAAGCGGTGCGCTTGCAGGACGCTCAAAAATGTCCTGCAAGCCGCATCTTTGGCTCGCTATAGGAGCGGTATATTTACCGCTCCAATAGCGCCCGGTCCCATTGAAAACGGGGGAAATGGGGAAAAATGGGGGAGCGCGCCGAACCCGCCTGCAAAACGCCGCTGCAGCGGCGGTTTGCGGGCGGTATTGACCCTTTTTCGGCCGCTCGCGGGGGGGAAAACCACCCCGCTAGCGGCCGAAATGCGCCGCTAAAACGCCGGTAAAGCGGCGCTAAATATAGCGCTGCTTTACCGCCAGCGCCCCTACCGCTCCAGTGTGAAAGCAGCCTAACTGTGGGGGGGGGGGGTGCTTTGACTGGAGGAAAACAGAGATCCGTGTTTCTGCTTAGCCTCCATCTTCCTCCCTCACAGAACGGCGCCCCAGAGCCAAAGAGAGGAATCACATACAGGTACGTGATTTTATGCTTAAGGGCCACCTTGCCACAGTATATGTACGTGGGATGGTCTTTAACCACTTAAGACCCGGACCAATTTGCAACCAAAGGACCAGGCCCCTTTTTGCGATTCGGCACTGCAACGCTTTAACTGACAATTGCGCAGTCGTGCGACGTGGCTCCCAAACAAAATTGGCGTCCTTTTTTTCCCACAAATAGAGCTTTCTTTTGGTGATATTTGATCGCCCCTGCGGTTTTTATTTTTTGCGCTATAAACAAAAATCGAGCGACAATTTTGAAAAAAATTCAATATTTTTTACTTTTTGCTATAATAAATATCCCCAAAAAATATATAAAAAAAAATTTTTTTTCCTCAGTTTAGGCCGATACGTATTCTTCTACATATTTTTGGTAAAAAAAAAAATCGCAATTAGCGATTATTGATTGGTTTGCGCAAAACATATTTTTGGGACCATTGTCATTTATACAGAAATCAGTGCTATTTAAATGCACTGATTCCTATGTAAATGACAGTGGCAGTAAAGGAGTTAACCACTAGGGGCGGGGAGGAGTTAGTGTGACGTGTTGTGTTTTTTTTTTTTACAGTAGGGGGCGTGGCTGACGTCTGACGTCACTGATCGGCTGTTCCCGATGACAGGGAACAGCAGATCAGTGACAGGCAGTGTAGGAAGAGCGGGGAGAGGTTTGTTTACATAGACCTCTCCCCGTTCTTCAGCTCTGTGACCTGATCGCAGGACACCAGCGGCGATCGGGTCCGCTGGTCCCGCGGCCGTGGTCACGGAGCTCCCGACCGGGTCGCAAGTGCGCCGCCAGCGGCGCGCGTGCGACCTTACGGCTAGGCAGTTAAAGGGCACGTATTAGACATGTGCACAACAAAAAAATTTGTTTTTTTTCGTTTCGTTTTTTTTCGTTTCCGTTGATTCGTAACGATTCGTACATTCGTAAGTCGTCGGTGTTCGGATTCGTACATTCGTAAGTCGTCGGTGTTCGTATTCGTAACGATTCATACATTCGTAAGTCGTCGGCGTTCGGATTCGTAACGATTCGTACATTCGTAAGTCGTCGTGTTCGGATTCATACATTCGTAAGTCGTCGGTGTTCGTATTCGTAACGATTCGTACATTCGTAAGAGTTATTTTTTTGTTCATTCGTTTTTTCGTTAGTTTAATTTTTTTTTTTTGTTGATTCGTTTTTTCGTTAGTTTAATTTTCGTACGCATTCGTATTTATTCGTAGATTCGTAATCGGAGCATAATTCATAATTTTATGTAATGTGTATGCTATTATTACATTTTAATAATTTACGAATCGAAAAAAAAAAGTTACGAATCGAAAAAAAAAAAAAGTTACGAATCGAAAAAAAGTTACGAATGTATTTTTTTGTTCAATAGAGATATGGAAATTGCAATTCGAAAAAAAAAAAAAAATTTACGAATCAAAAAAAAAAAGTTACGAATCGAAAAAAAAAGTTACGAATCGAAAAAAAAGTTACGAATGTACGAATTTTTTTGTTCAATAGAGATACGGAAATTACAAATCGAAAAAAAAAAGAAAAAAAAAGTTACGAATCGAAAAAAAAAAAGTTACGAATCGAAAAAAAAAGTTACGAATGTACGAATTTTTTGGTTCAATCCATTCGAAGCACGTTTAGCAGCACCATTGTAAGGGACACGGAAAATTACCAATTCAACAAAAAAAAAAAAGTTACGAATGTACGAATTCAACAAAAAAAAAAAGTTACGAATGTACGAATTTTTTCGTTCGTTTTCGTTTTTCAGATTTTCTTCATTAGTACATTCGTTGTTTCTAATTAGTTTTCTTCGGATTTTCGTTGTTTTTCGGATTAGTTCGATTTGAATGATTCGTTAATCGGATTCGTACGATTCGAACGATTCGTTCATTCGTACGAAAACGAACGAACGAAAATAACGAAAAAAAAAGAAAAACGAATTGCACATGTAGCCGTGACATTCTGCCGACGTATATTTACATGCGGCGGTCGGGAAGCGATTAAGCTGTAAAGCTGTAATTTTACGATTGAAGATTACATAAAACCCCAAAACATTGTATATTTTCTGAAAGCAAACCCTAGAAAATAATTCCCAATTTTTTTGTAAAATATAAGATTTCCCAACATGTCAAACCTTAAATCTGTGTGCCTCCTGTGAAACAGCTACAAATTTAAGTTGCATTTTTGTAAATGCGTTTAGGCACATCAAGCACTTGGATGTTAACTCATTTCACTGGGCAGAATAAGAATTTATTCTAGCCATTGAAATTAATTAGCGCCTAGTGTTAATGCATGTTTAGGTGCGTCACGGGGGTTTTGCACCATTTTTTTCTGCCAAAATTTTGCTATTGGCAGTGAGGTTTTTTTCTGCCTCCAAGTGCCTGTAAATGCATGGACACATAGGCTAACATTGAGGGGCATTTAGAGGCAGGAAATTAAAAATGCACATATAGGAGCAAAGAAACAACCCCGAATAGTGTCAAAAACATGTGTCAAAATAAAAATGTAACTCTCCAAAAAGTAGTGTTTTTAACGTCCATAGTGCATGAGACCTAAGTTATTTTAAGGATGTGGTACCAGTCTTTTTTTATATTCAAAAATTACTATTGTTTTCCCATAAAAATGTTAAAATCAAATGGAAAAATATTCATCAAAAACACTCTAATCCTAGTTCAAACCGATAAATAACACTGAAAAATATGGTGTATAATTCACCAACCACAGATTGATAATTGTGACTCTACCCCAGTTAGTTTTATTACAGTTTACTGCTTTTTTTTCCAAAAAAGTCACATCTTGGCTTCTGATACTGATAAAGTAGTTTCTCTGACTACATATTCCTATTGTTTTGCTGCCTGAATGTTCACATTGCTTTTTACTGTAATGGATAAAATGATTAGTTATCTGTTCATGCACCTAATGGCTGGCATTTTCATATTTGTTATTTATGTATGTCTTCAACACCATAATCCACAGATAACAATCACTTTCTATTCTTGCTATTATAAAAGTACTTCCCTTTATTTCATTTTTCTTATTTTACTTTCTTTTATTCTTCTTTTTTTTTTCTTTATATGGTTATTCATAGTGTATACTCTCTATGGATCGTTTGGTTATAATTAGAGAAAAGTTAAGTACTCATTCACACTTCCACTTTAGATAGGGTGTTTACTAATAACTATCTGTACACCATATATAATAATTAGCAAGTTAAGACTGTATAACACATTGTTGAGAATAAAACTATGTGATACTAATTACAAGGACATAGCATCAATGTGGCAAATTAAAACATTGATGGTTGGTTAAATATAAGCCTTGTACTGTAACTGTATTTTCCCTGTAGTACATTTATTTGCTCTGCTTTCTTATTTTCTCTTTCTTTTTTTCTGTCATAATTATATATTTTTTTGATTCAATGTTTGTAACATGGAAATCTTTAATAATAAAAAAAAAAATAATAATAATATAGTGGAAAAAAATAACAAAATGCCCCTAGAGTGTTTATAAATATTGTTATCAACAAAAAAATTAGTCACTGCTGCCACCTTACAACCAATTTAAAAAGACATAAATAAATGTGAAATCAGAGTATAAACACCCCAAGCTCAAACAAATGGTGATGTGAACCTATTACATAATCACAAAGTGTACAATGGATTATAAAAGGACATAAAATTTGTGCAGAAAAAGCTATGTCTCCTGCCAATCTTCCACCACACATCACTTTTGCTCGTGAAGACCCTCTCCCTTTAGGAAGGAACTCACCCGAGCTCAATGCCACTCACTCTCATGACTGGTAAAATGTGCTTTTGTTTCAAATGAGAAACAGATGCAGCGCTCATTTCAGGGACCCAGGATAGTCATGTAAGGAATCTAAATGGCTTTTGTGTCAAACATGCACTGCAATCTTGGAATGACAAAAATGCGTTTTTGTGTCAACCATGCACCGCAAACGCACCGTGTTTTGTGTTAACCAAACCTCTGTAACGCTGGATTATTCCTCCATTCGACTCACATATCCCCAATACTGAAGGAAAGACAATCTCCAATGGTACAATAGCCAAATATACACGTATTTATTTATAAAAAGCCACTCGCAAATAAAAGCAAAACAACATGCTCAGCAATACGTCAGGCAATCGCTAACTGTGGTCTCCCAATGTCTCGCCACCTCCAGAACGATCAGGCACCTCCGCAGTGTCACTTTCCATTCCCGCTCTGATGTCACCTCTGTTCACCATGTAGCCATTCTGACGCGTTTCATCTACCGCCTTTGTCACAGGGGTTTTGCACCATTTTTTTTGCACTAATTTTCTGGACTTTTGGTGGACTTTTATATTACATTGTTTGTACAGTTTGTGATTTTGTTAAGGATGTAATAAGTTCACAGTGCCACTTGTTTGAGATTGGGGTGTTTATACTCTGATTTCAAATTTATTTATGTCATGTGCATTTTTACTTGAATCTTGGTGTTTTTTTTTTTTTTTGTATATTTCTCCAAGATCTGCACAGTAATCCAGTGTAAATGTTCCCTGTGTGAAGGAGCTTCCTGTAGTAAAGAGTTTGGCTTCAGTAACAGTTTTTAAATCTGCTAATATGTTTAACACTACCCCCCCCCCACCCCATCAGAATGACAATGCTGCTATCTGCTGTGCCTTCTCTGCTCATTCCTCCAGAGTTGCGTCTCACTAATACAGGAGGTATGTTACTGGCCAGATCATAAGCTGAAAACAGAGGGGAAAAAGCCAAAGATAAGAAAACTGATGCAGCCACCACATCTGATGATTGGTAAGCTGCAATATATTACATTTTTGGTTTTGGGTTTAATACTGCTTTTAATGCAAAGCTAAGTTAATTGTCTTGCTGGAAATCTAAAAGAGATGTAGAAGAGATGAACTATTTTTATTGATGAAAATGCTGCTCCGGGCTCCCCCCAGTGCTGGGCAAATGCCCAAAATCCTAGGCATTTGGACACATAATCTCTTAAGGGGCTGTTTAGCTAATGACTAAGGGTTATATTAGGTTTATAGTTTATACGGAGGTTAAGAGTCAGTTAGTGACTATCACTTTTTGAGGTGTGAAATAAATAGTTTTGGGTGGAATAAATGCATTTGTTGGATGTAGTACAAGTTATTTATGCCAAAAATGTGTGTGCTGAGATTTCTGACCCTGAAAGTCCAACACAAAATTACTTTTCTTTGAAGAAACACATACATCCTTGAACTTCTACTGTAACTCTCTGAGTAGAGTTGTAGAACTTGTATGCATCCTGCCACCTAGTAGTAGTCAGACAAACAGTATGATATAGTATGCTTGCAGGACGGTCAAAAAAGTCCTGCAAGCCGCAACTTTGGAGCGCTGTAGGATGTAGGAGCGGTGTATTCACCGTTCCTAAAGCGCCCCTTCCCATTGAAAACAATAGGGCAGCACTGCAAACCCGCTGGCAAAGTGAGCAGTTTTATCTCAGCTAAAACGACGGTAAAGTGGCGCTAAATATAGCGCCGCTTTACCGCCAGTGCCTGCCCGCCTCAGTGTGAAAGTAGCCTAATTCCGTGTACACACGATCAGAATTCTCGTCGGAAATAGCTCTGATGGTTTTCCCGTCGGAATTCCGACGGAATTTCGCTCAAACTGTCTTGCCTACACACGGTCACACCAAATTCCGATGGTCAATAACACCGCGGCATATAACACGTTCGACTGCATTATAAAAGGGAAGTTTAATGCTTCCGAGCATACGTCAAATTGTTTCCGAGCATGCATTCCAAGAATTTTGCGTGTCGGAATTGCGATAGAAAGGTTTTCTGTTGGAAAAATTAAGAACAGGTTCTCAATCCAAAGTCCGCCGGAAATTCCGACAGAAAAAGACCGATGGGCATACACACGGTTGGAAAATCTGATGAAAAGCTCCCATCGGACTGTTTCCATCGGAAATTCCGACCGTGTGTACACGGCATAAGTATTTCCAGTCTCTTGCTGTACAAAGGTATCTTCAATGTCTTGCAAAATTTAACAACGTTGGGCACCCCACAGAAGAGGAAGGTTATAAACGTGCACAATTGCGTGTTCAATTGTTCTACAAAACAGTCGTGACAGAGTCACATCTTTTGACCACGAGATGCAGCAAAATATAATAGATGATCCTCTTGGACTTGGACATCTTCTAATAACTCTTTCATCTGGACAAGAAACAGACTCTTAACTAATCAGACGAATAATTATTGGTGACCTTCTGCCTCCATTTCTCAGCTCAGACTTCACCAGTTCCCATCTTTTTGGTCCACATCTGCTTTGAATGAGGCCTGGACTCTGTCCAGCCCGGTTTTGCTGATCGGCAATAGCTATTTTGTGTATATTAGTTTGTTTTTGCAGCAGTATTAAGCGGAAAGATAAATCCCTCTCTCTACTAAGCACTAATCTCCTCCAATAAACTTCTTCTGTCCTCGTGTATTTACCCGATTTCTCACAAATTCTGAGAAGAACAGACCACACAAGATCAGACAATAAGTCCAGGTTTCTCGTGTGGATCTTAAGCAATAAACTCCCAACACTAAAAACCTAGCACCTAGTTACCGGAAAGGAAACTCCAATCTGATGTGTGAAGTAAAATGCATTAGCAACAGTCTAAGATAAATTTACTGATATGACTATTTTTATATTTTCTTTTAACCCAAAAATATGCAAATTCTGGAATGCAGAACTTGCTTGAACATGGTTGTCACGTGTACAACAAATTACCCTTTCTTCTAAGAAAGTAAAAAACAGGATGATGCTGAGATTTGATCAATGTCTCACAATGAACTCAGCTTTGAAAACCAAGTAAGCAGCTGCACACAACCGACCAGAAAGGATTTACAGCACAGTGAACCAGCCAACAACTCAGAAATGCATGATACCATCTTTTGTTAATGTCAATGACCAAGGAAGTGTTTGATTGCAGAAGCATGAAAAGCTTGGAATTTTTCAAATAGAAGATCACTGTCTTGGGCATGGACCCCAAAGATTTAGAAATTATTTCTATATGGACATAATGAAATGTATTGGTTCCTCACAGGAGCTACACACATCAAAACAAAATATTGCATATACTGCCTAGTTTCTAAAGTGGGGAAGAACTGCTGATATGTGAATAAGCCTATCTCCTAAATTGGACATCCATAAAATGTTGTCACTTGTGTTTGGCCAATCTTATAATGACCCTTTCCTGCAGAAGGGTAAACTAGCAGCTGCTAAGCACCCTTAGGTGCTTGAATGTACCTCTGTCTAGCACTAGACTTTCAACCTGCAAGTGACCTATTTGTTGAATACGCTCCAAGGTAAAGCCATCTGGGACCATATTGTAGGCCATATTAATTGTGACAGAATGGAATGCAAAAAAACAAGATGCTTCTGAAAGCACTCATATATATTCATCCATCTGACACTTTTAGGGGGTGGTCAATAGTACAACAGATGCTCCCTTTTAATGTCTTATGTCGCGTACACATGACCGGACTTTTTGGCAAAATAGGTCCAAACGTGTGTGGGATAATCCAATCGTTTTTCTTTTAAAAATTCAGATGGACCTAGAAAGAGAACATGTTTCAAATCTGTCCGACGGACTCAATTCCTATCGGGAAAAGTGTTCGTCTGTATGCTGGTCCAACGGACCAAATACGACGCAAGGGCAGCTATTGGCCACTGGCTATTGAACTTCCTTTTCTAGTCCCATCGTACGCCATCACGTTCAAAACGAATGGACTTTCGAACGGACTTTAGTCAGTTCGTGTGTGGGCAAGTCCGTTCCTTCGGTCGTCCGCCGTAAATCCCTCGGGAAGACTGTCGGACCTTTTCTGCCGGAAAGTCCGGTCATGTGTTTGCAGCATTAGGTCATTAAAGCCTAATATTTCACCCCTGAAATTATTTTTTAAGGAACAGTTTTATAATGTAGTGCTTGAATATGCTTGTACAAGAACAGTCACAAGATAATATTATGAATCTATGTGTAATTTATAGCCTGATCCTTTCTATCAACACTTAGTAGGTCCTCCCACTGGGCTGGTTCTTGGCCTTCTGTTTTGCCAGCATGTCTCTTAGAAGCTGTGAAAGGCCAAGTTGATGTTTTACTGTGTAAAAACAGATTCACGACCAGAGCTGTTAGATTGATGTGTGTCTTGAGCAGTCTTGGTTCGTCCTACTGATAATGCAAACATTCGGGTCTGAAAGTGCTGTGTGTGCTTTGGCATGCGGTCCATGCACAAAGAGGGTCAAGAGAAGTTGACATTCCACTCAGGGTGCTGAGGTCTCTTCCCACTGAATTATTCTAATGATTACATCCAAACACAGATTAAGGAGATATTAAAAACAGACCGGACAGAAATGGGATTTGTCTACCAGGAAAGCTGTCTGTGAATTATTCCACTGTATAAAACTGTGTACCCTAGTCTGGAAAACTTCCTTTCACTTCCTAGTTCTTCTTTCTTTCATCAGGGAGTTGAATGATATGTGCGGAATGGGACCTATGGTGTCCAATTTAAGATCAACCCCTTCAGATCAACCCCTATTATACACCATTCCTCCATGAAACCCAACTCGTTCCTCGTAGCCATGATGCCACCTTCCTGTTAAACCACTGCTCGGCACTGCTCTGCAATTTACTCCATTTGCTGAAGGTAATGTAGCAATGTACCCTAAAATAGGTATCTATAAAAGCCACTTTTGGCAAAAAACTCCATTATTTGCATTTGTTGATTAAAAAAGGAAGTGTTTTAAAAGTCTATAAAACTTAAAAAAAAAAACGGATTTATTTAAACCATTAGGCTCCTCAACTTTTCTTTACCCAACTTGTCTGACGATGAGACAAAATGGTCTGCTTCCTAAGCAAATACAAGTCTGCTGCACATCTTAAATAACTGGCCTTTGGCATGCACCTATATACATGCTGGCAGGCTGGAGTTATCATATTCTTGGGTTTCAACAATCTAACTTACTGTGCTCACAAGCAATTTACTTTGCTTTTGGAAACAGGTCAACTTAAACATTTTTTGTGTTTTTCTTTTTAAATATTTATTATATGTTTATTTTTTCCACTCAACTTTAATGCTGTCATATAGGGGGCCTGTAGGAAGGTGCCTATGGGGAGAATGTGCTAGTCTACCTACTGGTCTGCCCAGGCTGGGAAAAGGGTTAACTTCCAGGACCTCAATTCCCAGGCTTTTGGTCTTGGGCCGGCCTTCCACCCTATGTGATATGTAAGGTCTGGTTCAAGAGGGAGCTTGGGAGCAAGAGATCCCAGAGGGAGAGTTGAAGAGAGAAAATATCATATAGGGGGCCTGTAGGAAGGTGCCTATGGGGAGAATGTGCTAGTCTACCTACTGGTCTGCCCAGGCTGGGAAAAGGGTTAACTTCCAGGACCTCAATTCCCAGGCTTTTGGTCTTGGGCCGGCCTTCCACCCTATGTGATATGTAAGGTCTGGTTCAAGAGGGAGCTTGGGAGCAAGAGATCCCAGAGGGAGAGTTGAAGAGAGAAAATATCATATAGGGGGCCTGTAGGAAGGTGCCTATGGGGAGAATGTGCTAGTCTACCTACTGGTCTGCCCAGGCTGGGAAAAGGGTTAACTTCCAGGACCTCAATTCCCAGGCTTTTGGTCTTGGGCCGGCCTTCCACCCTATGTGATATGTAAGGTCTGGTTCAAGAGGGAGCTTGGGAGCAAGAGATCCCAGAGGGAGAGTTGAAGAGAGAAAATACCAAGTACATGGAGCAGAGGAGTTTGAGAACCAGCATGCAACCGCATGAGATACTTGGGTTCCAGTGGACACTACCAGTTGTTGCAGATTGCCAGTCATGGAATAACTCCTGTAAAAGTATGCCTGGGCAGCCACCTCCGTTCGTTTGGAGTCTGGACTATGTTGTGCCTGTTATCTGTTCTGCCATGAAGAGTTACAGTAAAAGTTGTCAAACTGTTTGTTTCAAGCCTGGCCTGAAGTCATTTAAAGGGGTGTATGATGGTTCCTGGCGTATGAAAGAACAGGGACAGTAAAGCACATGTGGGGTATGAAGCTTGGCCACTACAAAGAGTTAACTCTGCAAGACAAGTTGGAGGAGGAATGCAGTTGCTATGGGTAACAAGTAACTAGTGCAAAGTACAAATCAGATGGTCAGGAAGTGTGGTACCTGGTGAAGGTGACAGGTCCTCCAGTAGAGAGGGGGTTGGTGATCTGATTCCCTCCCTAACAGTCAGTTCCCCCAAGGAGACCACATGGACCTAGCGGTATGGTATAGGAGAGAGGAGTTAAGTGAGAGCATGCATGAGGTCCGTGCTAGTGCTCGGCGGGACCCCATTTTGTCACTGGGAGTAAGGAGGCAGAGGTACGCTGGGCTGGTGGAGTGGGCATAGGCTCAACAGTGTCCCTCCTAAATGCAAACAATTGACAGCAAGATGTATAGAGCCATGAGACAAGACACTTCGCAGAGAAACTCTGTATATTCTACTGCTGCACACAGTGTGTGGCTAATCACTTAGCTGGGGTACCGCCATAATGTTTGACTTCTACATCAAAGTGGACCTGCTGGTTCCCAGGCATTGGTGAACTGTAGTGACAGGTTCTCTTTAATGAGATGTCTATTAGACCCCTGATGTTTCGCCTGCCCTCCACTGAAGCTAATAGAGCACAGACAAGGGAAAGTAACAACCAAGCCCAGCAGTGGCGTAATACACTTGCTTCTGTGTTCATTCTTTGGAGAGTAGATCAGCGAACTGATGTCCATGCTGTTCGTGTATTTACATGCGGGGCAGTGCAGCCCAGGATATATGGCGAAGTCAGTCGGGTGGCGGAGAAATGCTCTTGGTGGGCGGCGGAAGTGATCGGGTGACTTTACAGACACCTGAACCACTTCCACCAGAAAGGCCATAAATACTATCATGGCTGCTGTAGCAGCTGGAAGTGTGTTTTAAAATCCCCTTTTACCAACTAGACATGGGAGCCGTCAAAAAATGTGTTACGTTTCATTCCGTTCCATTTCGTATAAAAAAAAAATCGTAATTCGTGAACGAAATTTTATTCGGATTCGTACGAAATAGAAATTTCGTACGAATCGTTACGAATATCGACACTCTACGAATAATAACAAATTATCCGAAAACATATTAACGTTACATAACACAAGTCTATAAATGTCTATTGTTCACCAATCACTCATTTTGTATTTCGTACTTCCTCTGAGTGATTGGTGAACAATAGACAATAGACTTATGTGTTATGTAACGTTAATACGTTTTTGGATAATTCGTTATTATTCGTAGAGTGTTGATATTCGTTACGATTCGTAACGATTCGATATACTGAATATCAAATTAATTCGAATCATTCGTTATATCCGCTATAATTTCTTTCATATTAGATGAAATTGATCATTTGGTAGTTTGGATACGGATAATTTGGATCCGAAATTCGTAAACAAAATTTTGTATTTCGTACAGACTTCGTATTCGTAAAAATTCGTAATTCGGATTCGTACGTATGTACGAATTTCGAAAAATTTGTACGAATTTTCGATTCGTACGAAACTAATCACACATGTCTATTACCAACCATTGTATATAAACGGTGCTGGCAGACAAGTGGTGGAAGCATACTTCACAACTTTTTAACTTCCGAATGAAGGACACATGAGGTAAGAGATGACCTTAGACGCATAGCGTGCCATAATAAAATGTGGGTGTGGCCAAACTCTTACCAGTGGGAGGGGCATAAGTGCAGTTGTTAAACAAAACCCAGGCCTCCTTTTATAAAATATGCTTTGATTGCTTTGTCTGAGCCTAAGAAAGGGGTGAGAGGGGGGGGTGACAAAGAGAGATGGAATAGAGACATGAGAGGGAGGTGAGAAAGAGGGGTGAGAGAGAGAGAGAGAAGGGTGTGAGAGTGAGAGGGGGTGTGAGTGAGAGGGGGTGAGAAAGAGAGAGAGGGGGTAAGGAAGAGAGTTGGGATGAGAAAGAGGTAGAAAGGTGGGGTGAGAAAGAGGTAGAAAGGTGGGGTGAGAAACTGATAGAAAGGTGGGGTGAGAAAGAGAGAGGGAGGGGCTTGGAAAGGGAGAGGGAGGGGGGTTGGAAAGAGAGAGGGGGATGAGAAAGAGAGAGAGAGAAAGGGGTGAGAGAGAGAGAGAGTGAGATAAGAAAGAGAGAGAAAGAGTGAGATGAGAAAGAGCGAGGGGATGAGAGAGTGAGATGAGAAAGATCGAGGGGGTGAGAAAGAGAGAGAAATGAGAAAGAGAGAGGGGATGAGAGAGAGAGGAGCGAGGGAGAGATAGGGGTGAGAAAGAGAGAGGGAGAGAGAGAAAGAGGAGGTGAGAAAGAGAGATGGGGTAGAGTGAGAGAGGGAGGTGAGAAAGAGGGGTGAGAGAGGTGAAAGGGGGGGGGGGGGGTGAGAGGGGGGGGGTGTGAGTGAGAGGGGGTAAGAAAGAGAGGGGTGAGAAAGAGGTAGAAATGTGGGGTGAGAAGGGGAAGAGAAAGGGAGGGGGGTTAGAAAGAGAAAGGGGTGAGAGAGAGAGATAGAGAGGGGGTGAGAAAGAGAGAGGGGTGAGAAAGAGAGAGAAAAAGAGGTGAGAGAGAGAGAGAGAGGAGGTGAGCAAGAGGGAGAGAGAGAGAGCGAGAGAGAGAGAGGAGAGGGGGAGAGGGGGAGAGGAGGTGAGAGAGGAGTAGGAGAGAGAGAGAGAGAGAGAGAGGGAAGAAAGAGAGGAGGGTGGGAAAGAGAGAGGGGAAGGGTGGAAAAGAGAGCAGGGGTGGAAGAGAGAGGAGGGGGCGAGAGAGAGAGAGAGAGGGGGGAGAGAGAGGAGGGGTGAGAGAAAGAGAGAGAGAGAAGGGGGTGAGAGAAATAGAGAGTGGGGGTGAGAGAAAAAGAGAGAAAGAGGGAGGGTGAGAGAGAGAGGAGGGGCAAGAGAGAGAGGGAGGGTGAGAGAGAGGACGGGGCGAGAGAAAGAGAGAGAGGAGGGGGTGAGAAAGAGAGAGAGAGGAATGGGTTAGAAAGAGATAGAGGGTGAGAAAGAGAGAGAGAGGGGATGATAAAGAGGAGAGGGTGAGAGAGATAGAGAGAGAGGAGGGATGAGAGAGAGCGAGAGGGGGGGTGAGAAAAAGAGAGAGGATGGGGTGAGAAAGAGAGAGAGAGGGGGTGAGAGAGACCCCTAGCTCTGTCCCTGTCTGCAGTCCCTCCTGTGCCCCCATGTCCCAGTCTGCAGTTCCTGTCTGTGGGAAGGTGTGTGTGATGTTTGGTGCGTACCTTTTGGTACCTTTCATGCCAGCAGGATGTTCATGACAGCCAGCAGTGGGCAGGTGCTCTGGAGTGGTCCCTGACTGCCTGTACGGTTCTCCCGCCCCTCCTCGTTCCCCGTCAGTCAGCCTATCCTCCGGTCCTGAGAGGTCTGCAGAGTTCTTCTCCCTCTAGGGATATCCTCTAGGGATATCGGTCCTTGCCACCCCTGTAGCCTCCTGGAGCCGGGTGCTGTCATCCTGGCTGCATCTGGAGGCCTTCACTGTCCCGCTCACCGTACCTGCTGCTGGACTCCTCAAGACGAGGCCCCTATCGGCCCAGGGTCCTCGGGCAGTGCCCAATTGCTCAGTCCGCTCCTGGGCCACAGAGTCCTGGCAGGGGGAGGCCGAGCTGCTGGCGCTGACATTTGTAATGAAAGCTTCCTCTGGCAGGGAAAAGAGAGCCAAGTGCCAGGACTTGTTCTGGCACTGGGTTCCACTCAGGGATTTGCCAGGATGTCGAGGCATCAAATCCCGGGACGGTCCCGGAAAATCTGGGACGGTTGGGAGGTATGTGGAAGAGTAACTTTACTCTAGAAGATGTGCCCAAAAAAGCAGACAGGAGGCAAAAAAATTGTGACCAGTGTTGTCTGTGGTCTCTCTTCAACTATTCTTTTTCCTTTACTGATCTACTATACATTGCTCTGCACTTTACCTCTGTGTGGAGGTAGCCTGTGGCCATCCTGGTAAAGGCAAAGTTTTCCTTCCTCATGTCCAGCAAGAAAAGCGGTGAGCAGTTCAGTAGTGACATCACTAAATCTCACTCTGAATATCGTGAGACTAGCAGTCAAAGGCAGCAGTGCTTTAACTCCCTTACTACAGACATACAGCTGTGAGGATGAAGGCACATGAGTGCCTAGGCACAGTCACATACCAGGAACTGCTATGTTTCAGGAGATATTCAAGACCAAAGGTACATTTCTCATGGTATTGATTACGCACAATTAAAGCTTTATTAAAGAGGAAGTAAAGCCAATCAAAAAAAAAAAAAAAATGCCATGCAAGGCAAAGACATAATGAGCATAGCATAGCATAGCATACTAGCTCATTATGAATAACTTACCTGAGAACGAAGCCCCCAAAGCGGTCCTCCTTTTTCATCTCCGCCGCTGCCATGTATCCCGGAGTGACTTCCGGGTCTCGCGGCTCCGGTGCTGTGATTGTCCGTAGCCGCGATGACGTCACTCGCGGCATGCTCAGTGCGCATGCACACCGCTGTCTGCGGTGCCTGTTTTTTTGCAAATATCTCCTAAACCGTGTAGGTTTAGGAGATATTTCTTGGACCTACAGGTAAGCCTTAATCTAGGCTTACATGTAGGTCAAAGTGGTCTGTAAGGGTTTACAACCACTTTAACGCCAAACATTTATTATATTACAGCTTGCAAATACTTAGATGCGAGGCTGTCCTGGTTTTCTGTTTTAGGCTCTCCTTTATTTTCACTTGGTGATCCTGTCAGGTCTGTTGCTTTTCAACAGCGCAAGCTGTCCTACTGATGTAGCCGTTAAAAGGTTGAGGTTGAGAGGTTAACACTGGCAGAGGTTCTTACAATTATAAGCTTTTTAAAATGTATTTGGGTAAAACCTGTATCCCTAAAGGAACAAAAGTCTTGCTGTAACTGTTTAAAAAGTGTTGGCTATAGTTTTAGTTTCAATTTGTTAGTGTATTTAAATTTGCTAGTTACAGTTAATACTCTGCAAATCTTCACTGTTTGAGTTCATGTCCACTTCAGCTAACTGTTGACAGGGACTGATATTCTGCTAAAGCAACTATGATCAATGTAGAAGGTAAATAAAACATAAGCCATGGCTAGGCAACCAACAAGTTTACTTTAAAGCTAGGTCCCCCAGGTGCCATCACCATATAAACACCTTTTCTTGACTTAAAGTAGAACTAAGGGCAAAACTTTTTTTTATTCATTTTGGATAGACTATGGGAGGGTTATAACACATGTCAGGTTTTTTTTTGCATTTGTGTTCTATTGGGCAGATACTTTATCCCTTCACTTCCTGCTTCATAGCCAAAGAGGAAGTAAGAGACAATCTCTCCAATGTGAAGGAATCTCTGGTTGTCACTAGGGTAACCAGAGCAAGTGTCCCCATTGGAAGATGTCCCCTCTATTACTGTTCTGGGGACAAACCAAAATTTGGGATGCTCTTTCTCTATCAGTGATCAGGGTAAAAAAGACAAATAGAATTTCCTTAATGGGGTCACAGACCACAAATAAAAACATGACCACTGTTCTAACCCTTCTCCATTCTTTCCAAAACTACAAAAAAAATTGTCTTTAAAGTAAACTCCCATCTTTGACATTTACCTATAGGTAAGCCTATAATAAGGCTTAAGCTATAGGTACTTTAAATATCTTCTAAACGTGCACCGTCCTGTGCCATAAAAAGATGCTTCCACGCACATGCTCAGGACTGACATCATTGCGGCTCCAGCCAGCCACACAGCTGGAGTCTGCGAATCGGGAAGGAAGACCGGGTGAAGATGGGAGTGCCTGCAGCGGTGACAGCGTGGCGCAAGAAGGCTTAGTTTTCAGGTAAGTTTAACATAATGTACTACTATGCAAAGCATACCTTTCAGGGTACAAAAAAATAAAATACCCAGCGGTTTACTACCGCTTTAACTCTCCCACCTTTACCCCAACTCACGCTTTAGCTACTGTGAGTGAATAAAATGACCCTATACGTATATATAGGTTTGGGAAGCATATGACTCACTCTTTGCCCTTCTACCACATGGCATTGCTGGTGCTTGGTGATTATCCACTCAGGCACCAGTGCCCTCACATGGGAGTGGAGAGCATTTCCTTAGCACTGTGTAAGTTCAGACTATAGTAACTTCAAACTTCCACTTGCCTTCCTCTCCTTGCTTCCAACAGCTGAACATAGCATGGGAGAATAAAAGGAAGGTAAGAATGTTTGCACTTGGGGTTTGCATTAAAGTGAACCCAGCATGTGAAAAGGACCGGTTCATTGTAAAGGTACTGCAGCCCGTAAGTGGACTTAAACCCTTGTAAAGATCTCTCATTGCGCTGTAGCCATCAATGACAGAAGCCCAAATTAGTTTTAGCCCATGATACGGCCTACAGCCATTGTATTGTTGAATGGTACATTTTAACAAGCTTGCCAAGCCAAAACTTCTACTTTGCCATTATTCTTATAATTTTTGGAGACCCTGTCATTTTAATCGTGCACCAGATTTCCTATGGTTGTCCACCTGTCACAGCCAATGTAAGATACCTTCACTCTCTCTGCTTGTCCTACAGAGGCGGCTCTCTAATTAGGCTAATTAGGCGGTCGCCTAGGGCCTCGCACTCACAGGGGCCTCGCAACTGCCTAATTTGCCTAAGAGCCATCCCTGAGGCTGTCCTACAGGGCACCCACGGGTGAGACAAAGCTGCGCCTGTCACTCTCTGGCTCCTGTCACATTTGTAAAGACACAGACACACGCAGGCATGGATTATCCTCCCTCTCTCTCAGTGCTTTCTGGCGCTTCCGCTCAGTGTGCTTCAACGCTGTCTGCAGAAATCTTACAAGGGAGGAGGTGGAGCTGCAGCTTGCTGAGATGGGAGTGAATGCTCATGGAGTGACCATGAGTGCTGTTCACGCGATGACGTACGCACGTACATTAGCAGGCAGAATACCTGCATGCGGCAAGCCATCAGTGCGGAGCAGAGGCTAGTCGCCACGTTGCGTTACTTGGCGACGGGGAGAAGCTTGCAGGACCTCAAGTTCACGACAGGCATCTCCCCCCAGGCTCTGGGGCTCATTATTCCAGAGACCTGTTCTGCCATTATCCACGTCCTGCAGGAGGAATACATTAAGGTAAGTCTTCTCTTTTAAAATTACCTATGTCTTGTATGTTTTGTTAATGTAGTGCATCAATGTCATCATTAGCTAATTTACCATGATAGGACTATTCTATGAATGTCGCCTATTCCTTTTTTTTTAGGATTTTGTTTTTTTGTCTAGTATTTTATGTTTGACTTATCGAAATAGTTTTAAGAATGTATTATTTAGTGGGTCACATGCATATTTGCTTGCACCAACCTCCCCAGCATGGAAGCTTGGCCCCCTAAACACCCCTAGCCTAGTCACTTTCTTTGGTTAAAAATGTATATTACCAGCTCCATTGTACAGCTTTACTCACCCCCCCTTTCACCCCCCTTGACCCTCATTTTTAAATTGATTGCATGTGTTTTTGGTCAGCTTGTAATTATCCCCACCCCCCCCACACCCCCTGATAATTAATATCATGTGTTTTTGGTCAGCTTGTAATTATCCCCACCCCCCCCACACCCCCTGATAATTAATATCATGTGTTTTTGGTCAGCTTGTAATTATCCCCACCCCCCCCCACACACCCCCTGATAATTAATATCATGTGTTTTTGGTCAGCTTGTAATTATCCCCACCCCACCCACACCCCCTGATAATTAATATCATGTGTTTTTGGTCAGCTTGTAATTATCCCCACCCCACCCCCACACCCCCTGATAATTAATATCATGTGTTTTTGGTCAGCTTGTAATTATCCCCACCCCACCCACACCCCCTGATAATTAATATCATGTGTTTTTGGTCAGCTTGTAATTATCCCCACCCCCCCCCCACACCCCCTGATAATTAATATCATGTGGTTTTGGTCAGCTTGTAATTATCCCCACCCCCCCCACACCCCCTGATAATTAATATCATGTGTTTTTGGTCAGCTTGTAATTTATGTGAAATATTGGTCATGAGTGTTTTATATGTTGTCTAGTGCACATCTGCCCGTTTAGTAGATCACAACATGTTTTTGTCAAATGGTAGTATTTAAAAAGAAGAAGCCCCCCATTCCTCCTGCATGAATTTTTTTTTTTTTTTTTTTGATGTTATCATACCACCCAAACTATTCACCCAATGTAAAAGTCCAGTGCCCCCCAAATTTTGAATATGCCTGCACATACCACCCACCCCCCTCTCACCTACTAGCATTAGGGGTTGCAAACACAAAATGCGTCCATTGAGATCCCCTGATGGCACATAGCACATGTTGACATACCGTGTGCATATTTAAAATTTGGCCTCTAAAATTAGTTAAACAGCGCTTCAAAAGGGAATGAAGGACATGATTGATGTTAAGAAATGTAAAAGGGGTCTTTAGATTCTCCCCAAAACATCAATCATGTCCTTCATTCCCTGCTGCATGGTGGCCATCTCCTTCTGCATGTTTTCCAGCTGCAGATTCCAGGCCAATAATAAACAACCTTACAACTCCAACAACCCAAAGCCAGGTAAACTCAATAAACGTTATGAAGACAAACGGAACTTTCATCAAATATGCGCAAGTTTCAGGTACGAATGGTAATAACATCTGCGCAAGTTTCACGAACGAATGGTAATAACATCTGCGCAAGTTTCACGGACGAATGGTAATTACATCTGCGCAAGTTTCACGGACGAATGGTAATTACATCTGCGCAAGTTTTTCACGGACGAATGGTAATTACATCGCGCAAGTTTCAGGTACGAATGGTAATTACTGCTGCGAATGCTGCTTGTAATGGGTGGGTATGTATCCTTCCTGCACATACCATCCACCCCTATTCACCTTGAGGCGGAGCAGCTAACTGCTGCTGCTGCTTGTATGGGTGGGATGTATCCTTGCTGACCCTCCTCTCCTATTCATCCCATGTGATTGGCGCAGTGCACTTCCCACCCACACAAGCAGCAGCAGTAATAAGATGCTTGGCCTTGGGGTTCTTCCTTAACCCCTGCAAAGGGTGTGAGTGGGGCCTCATGTCTAAATTTTGCCTAAGGCCTCACAAAGCCTATAGCCGCCTCTGTTGTCCTATATTTATTTTATCCCAAGAATAAACAGCAGGAGGAGAACATCTTGGCTTGGGAGTGTAATGACCTAAAATAATAAAGCAGAGCTAAAACCTCCACTAGAGAGTTCCAAGATATCTAAGAAGACAGTGAGGTTTTTTTTTTTAACCCACAGCATCTGTCCATAAATTGAAGGTGTCAGTTTGGTTGGACTTCTCTTTTTTGCACAAACACCAAATGAAGAACTGAAAAATGTCTGTTACATTTCTGTTCTGTGATATTTTTTGGCAGGAAGCCAAACATTGTCACAGCTGAAATTATTGTGTAATGATTTCTTTATATTTTAGGCATTTGGCCTGTCTAGGGAAAGGAATGTCCCTGTGTCATTGGGAAAAAATCATATGTAGGCTCAGTGCCATAAACATAAACATTTTACAATCTTTTCCCAAGCTTCTCTGAGAGAGGTGTCAGACTATTTCACCAAAGTATTTATGAATTGTATTTTAACCATTAGAAATTTCTTTCTAAAAAATATCTGTCTATCTGCCGGACATACTGTAATTCAAATAAATTTTTTTTACCTCCAAGACATAAATTCATACAATTGTTTCACATTAAAGATTCATTCCAACCAAAATTGATATTTTAGTTGTGAATATATGATAGACTCAAATAATAGACTCAATTACTGACAGCTCTAAATATCTCATTTGCGACCAGCCGCCGTCATTATACTGCGGAAAGTCGGCTTGTTCCTGCAAATCGCCGTAGGTGTATATCGGCACCTTTAAGGGCGATAGCAGGCACACACGCCTGCTGCACAGCGGGGGACCCAATGCTTGGGGCCGGGGGCTGCGTTGTCCGCCGGCCACCCACGATCGCGGGCACGAGAGCCAGAACAGGGATGTGTGTATGTAAACGCACAAATCCCCGTTTTGACAGGAGAGGAGAGACAGATCTGCTGTTCCTACTAATCAAGAACATCTGTCTCCTCCTCTAGTCAGTCCTATCCCCCCACAGTTAGAAACACACATGAGGGAACACGTTTAACCCCTTGATTGCCCCCCCAGTGTTAACCCCTTCCCTACCAGTGACATTTACACAGTAATCAGTGCATTTTTATAGCACTGATCGCTGTATAAATGTCAATGGTCCCAAAAAAGTGTCAAAAGTGTCCGATCTGACTGCCGCAATGTCACAGTCCCGCTAAAAAATTGCAGATCACCGCAATTACTAGTAAAAAAATAAATAATGATAATAAAAATGCCATAAATCTATCCCCTATTTTGTAGACGCTATAACTTTTGCGCAAACCAATCAATATACGCTTATTGCGATTTTTTTTAACAAAAATATGTAGAATAATATCGGCCTAAACTGATGATGATAAATTTATTTATTTTTTTTTAAATTTGGGGGGATATTTATTATAGCAAAAAGTATAAAATATATATATATTTTTTTTTAAATGTTTGCTCTCTTTTTGTTTATAGCGCAAAAAGTAAGAAAAAAAAAGGTGATCAAATACCACCAAAAGAAAGCTCTATTTGTGGGAAAAAAGGCACGTAATTGTCAGTTAAAATGACACAGTGCCGTATCGGATTCGATTTTGTTATATCTATTTGATAAGTGCATAAATATGTGTCAGAGAACTGCTGTGACGCATGCACATGCGCATATGCATACTATTGTCCATAGAATTGTGCACAGGGGAACATATTTTCGCAAGAAAGCGAATGCGCACACTCGCGGGAGCACATCCACAATCCCCATTGGCGCCAAATGGCCTATTTAAAGGATGCTCTGACGCCTGCTCAGCGCTGACTGGTCTTCAGCTATTTCCGTGTGCCCTGCTTGAATCCTGCTTGATATCCATTGCTGACCTGGCTTGCCATTGAGCTGACTTTGGATTCCGTTTATGCTTTTGATCATTGGTTCCTGGATTTGGTTTACTCCTGACCTTGCTCCTGTTTGATGCCTTGGTACCTCGCTGCCTGCTTGTTGCCGACCCTGGCTATTCTTCTGACTATGCTTACTGAATATGGTCATAAACTATCTTGGCTTAACTACATGATTGTAAAAAGTATTTCTAAACACAAATGAGAGGGTATTTGGGAATGGATAAATAGATTTTTTACTATCCAGCCTAAAAGGTCTTAAAGGAGAAGTCCAGCCAAAGTTTGTTTGGCTATAATTATCCTGTGGATCACAGGAGTGCAATTCGTGCTGCACTCCTGTGACTCATTTTCAGTGGACAACGGGCACCCGGTTCAGCAAGCCACTAAGTGCCTGAGCTGGCCGCTCCACCCCCTCCACAGCCCAGTGCTCCAATGAGCGAGGGTGGGGGGGGCAGAGCAGACAGTGGTGACTGACAGTCGCCAGCTCTCTGCTCAGGGAGCCCTAAGAACCAAGCGATCTGCAGTGTTTGAACGCTCGACTCTCAATCTTAGAGCCGGCAGGGGACATCCGATGCTGCATCCACCTATGTAAGTATGATTCTGAAAAAACAAAACAAAATCCATACTTCTCTTTTTAACCACTTGCCGCCCGCCCTATAGGCAAAAGACGTCAAAGTGGTTTCAAAATCCTGACCGGAATTCATAGGACGTCCTCAGGATTTTGAGCCGCTGCGCGCCCCCGGGGGCGCGCATCGCGCGATCGTTGTTGCGGGTTGTCAGTCTGACACCCCGCAACTACGATCTTGGTAAAGAGACTCTTTACCACGTGATCAGCCGTGTCCAATCACGGCTGATCACAGTGTAAATAGGAAGAGCCGGTGATCGGCTTTTCCTCACTCGCGTCTGTCAAATGCGAGTAAAGGAGAGCCGATCGGCTGCTCCTCTGACAGGGGGGGTCTGTGCTGATCGATTATCAGCGCAGCCTCCCCCCCTGAGGATGCCCACACTGGACCACCAGGGACACCACCAGACCACCAGGGATGCCCAGCACCAGGTATGTCACCCTAGACCACCAGGGATGACACACAGTGCCCACAATGGATGCCAATCAGTGCCCACAATGGATGCCAATCAGTGCCCACAATGGATGCCAATCAGTGCCCACAATGGGCATCACTGATTGGCATGCATTATTGTTTGGCACTGATTGGCATCCATCAGTACAAAACAAACAAATACAATGCCGCCTATCAGTGCCCATCCGTGCCACCTATCAGTGCCCATCCATGCCACCTATCAGTGCCCATCCATGCCACCTATCCATGCCCATCTGTGCCGCCTATCCATGCCCATCCATGCCGCCTATCCATGCCAATCCGTGCCAGCAATCAGTGCCAATTTGTGCCACCTATCAGTGCCCACCCGTGTCGCTCATCAGTGCCACCTATCAGTGCCCATCAGTGCCGGCTATCAGTGCCACATATCAGTGCCCATCAATGCCACCTCATCAGTGCCACTTTATTGGTGCCACCTCATCGGTGCCCATCAGTGCTGCCTTATCAGTGCCCCTCAGTGCAGCCCCATCAATGCCACCTCATCAGTGCCACTTTATTGGTGCCACCTCATCGGTGCCCATCAGTGCTGCCTTATCAGTGCCTGTCAGTGCAGCCCCATCAGTGCCCATCAGTGAAGGAGAAAACGTACTTATTTACAAAGTTTTGAAACTGAAACAAAAAAAAAACATATTTTTTTTCGGACTTTTTTTATTTGTTTAGCAAAAAAAAAAACGTAGAGGTGATCAAATACCACCAAAAGAAAGCTCTATTTGTGGGAAAAAAATTATAAAAATTTAATTTGGGTACAGTGTAGCATGACCGCGCAATTGTCATTCAAATTGCGACAGCACTGAAAGCCCAAAATTGGTCTGGGCAGGAAGGTGTTTAAGTGCCCAGTATTGAAGTGGTTAATGTAGAGTAGACTATGATTTGTGTGGAAAACTAGAAATTAATGAGACCTGTGAGGCCTGGAGCAAAAACACCAAAGTGCCTTCATCAATAAAATACTATACGGGAACAAAAGAAATGGGGTTGGGACTTTACACGAGGCATATTGGTGTGTATCATGATATATAGAATAAACATGAATGAGTTGAATGTCACAATCCCCTAGGGGTACAACATTGTACTCATAAAGAGTCAATACAATATAATAATAATGAATTTATTAGCGAATAATTAATTAGAGAACATGATTTGTGACAGAGTAAATGATAAGCAATCAGATACATACAAATAATTCATAATTGTCATGATATATGAAATTGATAAAGGTTGTAATATGATACAATTAAAAGGGCAACTTGTATTTGGCATCCATGGATGAACCCTCAACGTGTTTCATGGCCTCTTGCCAATCGTCGGGAGTTGGATGCATGAATAAACTAAAAATTAAGAAATAAATAATTGAGTGATCTATAGGGATCCACTATTCCCCATAGAAAAAAAGGGTAAGGTAAGGAAGAGAGAAAAGAAGCACTATCAATGTTACTTAAAAGGCAGCCCAAAAGTTATGGCCAGTACTAGGGTATGGAATGGAGCGGTGATAAATGTGTGCATGATATAACTAACTGAATTAATTAAAAGTATATATATCAAATATATATAAATGTACATGTCTGTACAGAAAATATGTGCCACTGACTTTGAAAAAGCGCATGCGCGTGAAACGCGCCCATCACGGCTACCCTCCTGCCTGCGCTTCATGCTGGTTGCTGAGGACATCCGAGGACTTCTGACTTCCGGCCACCATCTCCTGACCAGGGCGTTACATCATCTGCATGATCCCTCCCCGGTTTTTCCCTGCTTCTAGCTCGAGTTTGCAGTGGCTCCCTGCTCCCCCCACATCCCTGTCACACCGACCCATTCAATGTGGATCCATCCAGGGAGAGTGACATAACAGTGCCGAGGGTCCGTGGTTTTCCCCTCCCTACTCATCTGCATGTCAGCCTGCACAGTGAGCAGCCTTGTGGAGAGCGGTTCAGCACTTTGACCACAACCGTGATCACCGATATCCTCCATCAGTACGCCGGCCAGCGGGTCTACAGGTGATACTCGAAAAATTTGTATATCGTGCAAAAGTTCATTTATTTCACTAATACAACTTAAAGGTGGAACTAATATATGAGATAGACTCATTACATGCAAAGCAAGATAGTTCAAGCCGTGATTTGTCATAATTGTGATGATTATGGCTTACAAATCCATATATATATATATATATATATATATATATATAATATATATATATATATATATATATATATATATATATTATTTTTTTTTTTTTTTTTTTAAAAACCCAAATCCACACTCTCAGAAAATTAGAATATTGTGAAAAGGTACAATATTCTAGGCTCAAAGTGTCCCACTCTAATCAGCTAATTAACCATAACACCTGCAAAGGGTTCCTGTGCCTTAACCACCTGATTACTTTGCACTTAAACCCCCCTCGTGACCAGACCAATTTTCAGCTTTTGGCTTTTTTTCATACGACACTGTACCCAAATGAAATTGTTATCATTTTTTTCCCCACAAATAGAGATTTCTTTTGGTGGTATTTGATCACCTCTGCGGTTTTTATTTTTTGCGCAATAAACAAAAGAAGAGCGACAAATTTAAAAAAAAAACAATATTTTACTTTTATTTTACTTTTTGCTATACTAAATATCCCCAAAAAATATATAAAAAAAAATTTTTTTTTCCTCAGTTTAGGCCGAAACGTATTCTTCTACATATTTTTGGTAAAAAAAAAATCGCAATTAGCGATTATTGATTAGTTTGCGCAAAAGTTATAGCGTTTACAAAATGGGGGATAGTTTTATAGCATTTTTATTAATATTTTTTTTTTTACTAGTAATGGCGGTGATCAGCGATTTTTATTGTGACTGCGACATTATGGCGGACACATCGGACATTTTTGACACATTTTTGGCACCATTGTCATTTATACAGCAATCAATGCTATTTAAATGCATTGATTGCTGTATAAATGACACTGGCAGTGAAGGGGTTAACCACTAGGGGGCGGGGAGGGGTTAATTATGTTCCCTGGGAGTGTTTCTTACTGTGGGGGGAGGGGACTCACAAGGGGAGGAGACCGATCGGTGTTTCTCTGTACAGAGAACACACCATCGGCTCCTCTCCTCTGACAGGACCGTTGATCTGTGTGTTTACACACACAGATCCACGGTCCCGCTGTGTTACCGGGCAATCGCGGGTGCCCAGCAGACATTGCGGCCGCTGGGCACGCGCATCGGGTGCCCAGTGACACGGCGAGAGCGCGCGCGCGCGCTCCCGGCGGCGCGCGCGTGCTCCCTGGAGTGCACAGAAGGGGAGGACGTCATATGACGTGCTCCCGGCACAACAGATCCGTGCTGTAGCCGTCATTTGGCTATAGCGCGGATCTCAGCTAGTTAAAATGGTCTCTCAGTCTGGTTCAGTAGGAATCACAATCATGGGAAAGACTGCTGACCTGACAGTTGTGCAGAAACCCATCATTGACACCCTCCATAAGGAGGGAAATCCTCAAAAGGTAATTACAAAAGAAGTTGGATGTTCCCAAAGTGCTGTATCAAAGCACATTAATAGAAAGTTATGTGGAAGGGAAAAGTGTGAAAGAAAAAAGGTGCACAAGCAGCAGGGATGACCACAGCCTGGAGAGGATTGTCAGGAAAAGGCCATTCAAAAGTGTTGGGGACTTTCACAAGGAGTGGACTGAGGCTGGAGTCAGTGCATCAAGAGCCACCACACGGATCCTGGGCTTCAAATGTCGTATTCCTCTTGTCAAACCACTCATGAACAACAAACGTCAGAAGCGTTTTACCTGGGCTAAAGAAAACAGACCTGGTCTGTTGCTCAGTGGTCCAAATTCCTCTTTTCTGATGAGAGCAAATTTTGCATCTCATTTGAAAACCAAGGACCCAGAGTATGGAGGAAGGATGGAGAGGCACACACTGCAAGATGCTTGAAGTCCAGTGTGAAGTTTCCACAGTCTGTGTTGATTTGGGGAGCCGTGTCATCTGCTGGTGTTGGTCCACTGTGCTTCATTAAGTCCAGGGTCAACGCAGCCGTCTACCAGGAGATTTTGGAGAACTTCATGCTTCCTTCCACAGACAAGCTCTATGGGGATGCTGACTTCATTTTCCAGCAGGACTTGGCACCTGCCCACACTGCCAAAAGCACCAAAACCTGGTTCAATGACCGTGGGATTACTGTGCTTGATTTGCCAGCAAACTCGCCTGACCTGAACCCCATAGAGAATCTATGGGGCATTGCCAAGAGAAAGATGAGAGACATGAGACCAAACAATGCAGAAGAGCTGAAGGCCGCTATTGAAGCATCCTGGTCTTCCATAACACCTCAGCAGTGCAACAGGCTGATAGCTTCCATGCCACGCCACATTGAGGCAGTAATTGCTGCAAAAGGGGCCTAAACCAAGTACTGAGTACATATGCATGCTTCTACTTTTCAGAGGTCTGATATTGTTCTATGTACAATCATTGTTTTATTGATTGCATGTAATATTCTAATTTTCTGAGATTGTGGATTTGGGGTTTTCATGAGCTGTAAGCCATAATCATCACAATTATGACGAATCACGGCTTGAACTATCTTGCTTTGCATGTAATGAATCTCATATATTAGTTTCACCTTTTAAGTTGCATTAGTGAAATAAATGAACTTTTGCACGATATTCAAATTTTTCACCTGTATCGTTCGGGTCAGGAGTCAGGACCCCTCAGTGCAGAGGGATTATTGGCACCCCCCAAGCTGCACTGTTTCATCATTGGATACCGTGAGCTCCTCATTGCTCCGGGAACCTCCATTGACACTGTAGGTTCATTTAATTGAAGCTTACCCTCTTTTCATCTACATTATATGTACGAGGATTCTTTGTTTTAATGTCATGATGGCTATTCATTAAACTTATTTTGGTTCATCAACATCATTTGAAAGGAATATTTTGCTTAACCCATTGACTGCCATCCATGGTTTCTGCCAGTGTTATGTTCATCCAATGTTACCCATTGAGCGTTGACATTTTTTTGTCCTATTGCCATCCATATCCTCCAGTTATGGGTACTGTTCAGCTTCACTGGGGATAACAGACAGTTGATATATTTTTATTTTTATATCTCTTCACATGGTCTACATTTGAGCACTGTTGAAACTTTTGTTACTTATCAAACTAGCTACTTGGTAAAGACTTTGATCCCTTTTTAAATATATGCACTTTATTGCCTTCTATTGGTACCAAGCCAGTAAAGAAACTAGGGCCTAATGTACATGGGACATTTTACAACCTCTCCTGAACGATTTAAGTTGACATATAGTAACCGACGTTTAAAAACGTCTGTTTTAGCCGTGTTTGCGTTTAGAAGCTTTTTTTTATTTCTTAAAATAGTCAAAAATGTAAAACGCCTGTAGACGAAATGTGGCTATACGCGAGTTACCGCATTTACCGCATTTACAAGTTGTTATAGGCGTTTGGCTTTTCAAATGCCTCTGAACATCCGTCCTGAATGCATTTTTATGCTTTCCAAAAAATGCTTCTAAACTCAACTGCTTAGAAATTACTATAAATTACCCTGTGTACATGTACTGATAAGATAACATAGAGGAGAGTTCAGGGGCAGCTTAAAAAAATTCACACTGGGGCGGTTTTCAGGCGGTACAGCGCTAAAAATAGCGCCTGTACACCACCTGAAAAAACCGGCCCCATTCACTCCAGTGTGAAAGCCGGCGGGCTTTCACACTGGAGCGGTGCGCTAGCAGGACGGTAAAAAATGTCCTGCTAGCAGCATCTTTGGAGCGGTATAGAAGCAGTGTATTCACCACTCCTATACCGCTCCTACCCATTGAAATGAATGGGACACCACGGTAATGCGGGGGATTTTAACCCTTTTCCGGCCGTTCGCGGGGGGTAAAACCACACCGCGAGCGGCCGAATCCCGTGGCTAAAACGACGGTAAAGCAGCGCTAAATATAGTGTGAAAGGGGCCTTACTGCTCCTAAACGTCCATTTACCAGCAGCAGTGTACAGGAAGCCTAAAAACTAGATACAATCGCATTGAAATAACACAAGAGAGTAATCAGGCAGGTCCAGGTGCTTTATTCACCTTAATTTTGTCTAGCTGTTTTTGGACCATATGAATTTTGAGCCATTGGGGCTCTTTTTTGGCAATTTTAAAATAATCACCATTATGGACTTGAGCTCCCCCTAATGGATTTGATCTTAAGCATTCTATCAAAAGAAAAAAAAAAAAAAGTGGTTTTAGCCCCTGTTCACATTGGCGTGATTTGACATGTCAAATCGAATGCCAAATCACAGCCTATTGCCGGCAATGACACTGTCCCAATAGGTGCGAAGCGGAATTTGCGGTGCCACACCAATTTCCAAAAGTAGTCCTGCACTACTTTTATCAACTTCGGGGCGATTTCAATAGGCATCTGTGCATAAACCCGCACAGATTTCTTTCAAATAGCCCCTGAACTCGCACTGAAATACGGAGTTGAAATTTCAAACCCACATTCAGTATGAACGTACCCTTATGCCCCGTACACACGCTCGGATTTTCCGATGACTATTTCCGTCGGAATTTGTCCGAAGCTGGTGTTGCATACACACGGTCGGACAAAGTTGTCGGAAAATCCGATCATTCTGAACGTGGTGACGTTCGTTGCGTACGACGGGACTACGTAGAGGCTAGTAGCCAATAGCTTTGGTCTTGTAATGTGATCTGAGCATGCGTGGCACTTTGTCCGTCGGACTAAGCTACACACGATCGGAATTTGCGTGATCGGACTTTGTTGTCGGAAAATTTGAGAGCAGGAGATAAAACTTTGTCCGTCGGATTTTCCGAAAAAGTCCGATGGAGCCTACACACGGTCGGAAATTCCGACAACTTTGTCCGATAGGACATTTTCTGTCGGAAAATCCGACCGTGTGTATGGGGCATTAGACGTACTTTATTAAGTTCAAGGTGGGATTGGGTAAATCTTGAAATAATGTGCAAAACACTTTTCAGAAAATTAAGCCATTGGTGTAACTGATAGCTGAAGTTTTTGAATTTGTTAACAAAAATTTAATAAAATCCCCTAAATCTATAGTTTAACTCACTGTTCTGCTGAAAACTACAGCTCCATAGATAACCCTGCACAGGTAGATGATTGCTTAGCAAAGTGACAGCCTAATGAGTGTTCCGTGATTGCTGCTGTAAAAAAAGAAATAAAAGACAGTGTGAAAAAACTAAAACCATTAAAAGCAAAAAAAATAAAAAATCTATGTATAGCTAGATTATAATATATATATATATATATATATATATATATAGATAGAGAGATAGAGAGAGAGAGAGAGATTATAATCTATATGTCTATATCTATCTATATATACACACATACACACACACAGTGCCTTGAAAAAGTATTCATACCCCCTGAATATTTTCCACATTTTGTCATGTTACAACTAAAAATGTAAATGTATTTTATTGGGATATTATGTGATAGACCAACACAAAGTGGTGAAATGGTTTTCAATTTTTTTTTTACAAATAAATATGTGAAAAGTGTGGAGTGCATTTGTATTCAGACAATACTCTGTAGAACCACCTTTTTCTGCAATTACAGCCGCAAGTCTTTTTGGGGACTGTACATGCATTGGGGATATCTCTACCAGCTTTTGACATCTAGAGAGCAGTGGCGGCCAGTGGTAATTTTTTTTTTTGCTGCACTGGTGGCTTCCCCTGCTCAGTGGCGGCCCCCCATTTCCCTGCTCTCCACGGGTTATCACAGCAGCGGCCTCCTGTTCCCTTGCACATAACGGCAGCGGTGGCTTCCATTTCCTCCCTCCTTCTCGGCAGGCATTTGGGAGTCTTCTCTTTTCGGCCAATCGGAAAACGGGTCTCCCATTGGCCGGATTGAGGATCAGTGTTTCAACAGCGAATATTTATTTGGTGTTGTAACACCTGGGTGGGATCATGGTGCATTGCTCTGTGCCACAAGCCTACCCTATTTTGAAGCCTATTAGAGCCTATGGCTCTAGTCAGGTGCTTAAAAAGAACATATGTAATTCAGGCACCCAGCGTCCTGAAAGGGGCCGGACACACGAATAGGCGGTGGCTGCGGAAGCCATGAATAGATTCATGCTATGGATAAATCTATCTATTATACATATAGGGGGTGGCGTGGATAGAGGGGTTGGCCCTAATGGATGGGCTGCCACTGCTAGAGAGTGAGGTTTTTGACCATTTTTCTTTGCAAAATAGCTCAAGCTGTCAGATTGGACAGAGAGCATCTGTGAACAGCAATTTTCGTCAAGTTTTTTTGAGGCAAGTCTTGCCACAGATTCTCAATTGGATTTAGGTCTGAACTTTGATTGGGCCATTCTAACACATAAATATGCTTTGATCTAAACCATTCCATTGTAGTCCTGGCTGTATGTTTAGGGTCGTTGTCCTGCTGGAAGGTGAACTTCTGCCCCAGTCTTAAGTCTTTTGCAGACTGTAACAGGTTTTCTTCTAAGATTGCCCTGTACTTGGCTCCATCCATCTTCCTATCAACTCTGACCAGCTTCCCTGTCTCTTCTGAAGAAAAGCATCCCCCCAACATGATACTGCCACCACCATGTTTCACGGTGGGGATGGTGTGTTCAGGGTGATGTGCAGTGTTAGTTTTCTACCACAAATAGCGTTTTGCTTTTAGGCCACAAAGTTCAATTTCGGTCTCATCTGACGAGCGCACCTTCTTCCACATTTCTGCTGTGTCCCCACATGGCTTCTTGCAAACTGCAAATGGGACTTCTTATGGCTTTCTTTCAACAATGGCTTTCTTCTCGCCACTATTCCATAAATGCCAGATTTGTGGAGTTCACGACTAATAGTTGTGCTGTGGACAGATTCTCCCACCTGAGATGTGAATCTCTGCAGCGCCTCCAGAGTTACTGTGGGCCTTGTGACTGCTTTTCTGATTAATGCTTTCCTTGCCCGGTCTGTCAGTTTAGACGCCCATGTCTTGGTAGGTTTGCAGTTGTGCCATACTCTTTCCATTTTCGGATGATGGATTGAACAGTGCTCCATGAGATGTTCAAAGCTTGGGATATTTTTTTATAACCTATCCCTGCTTTAAAATTTTCCACAACTGTATCCCTAACCTGTCTGTGTGTTCCTTGGCCTTCATGATGCTGTTTGTTCACTAAGATTCTCTAACAAACCTCACTTCACTTCACAGAACAGCTGTATTTATACTGAGATTAAATTACACACAGGTGGACCCTATTTACTAATAAGGTGACTTCTGAAGGCAATTGGTTCCACTAGATTTTAGTTAGGGGTATCAGAGTAAAGGGGGCTGTATACAAATGCACGCCACACTTTTTAGATATTTATTTGTAAAAAAAATTAAAAACCATATATAATTTTCCTTCCACTTTACAATTATGTGCCACTTTGTGTTGGTCTATCACATAAAATCCCAATAAAGTACATTTATGTTTTTGGTTGCAACATGACAAAATGTGGAAAATGTCAAGGGGTATGAATACTTTTTCAAGGCACTGTAGAAACAATAAAGAATGTACCTGTATTTTACCTGGACAGTAAGTTAGAGGAACTTTTCCCAGCAGGGACCCTTGACTAACCTTCTATCTCCCTATACAAAACTGAAAACAAAGTATTGACTATGCATAGGTATCTGTCAAAAATTCAGAAAATGCCTATGGGAATAGTGAATGCTTTCCCCTTTTCGGCAGAAAAGGGAATAAGGTTTTCCCCATACATACACTTCTGTTTTACTCCAGTGATGCGTGGGCGTATGGGCACTTTTCAGTCCATCTTCCTGTATGTAAATACATTAGAATGAGACAAAATGGAAACATGCCTTTTGTTTCCTTGATATGCATTGGATTATGTGGAGCCAGAACAAATAGAGATTACATGTATTGATGTTAACAAAGTGTTTAAATATAACCAAATACATTTTTGGCTTTTGATATTTTTTTGAAAATCGATTTACTAAATGAGGATAGTTGGAGATTTATTTTTTCCCTGATTATAAATCATTGTTTAAAGGCAAAAACGTGAAATAAAATGTACTGTACAGTGCTATGGATAAAGTTTTGCTGAATGTTTCTGTGATATCAATTTCTAACAGAAATACAGAGAAAGCAAGTCCAAAACAAAACTTACTTTAATTACATTTTACAATTAAATTTTTTAATATTCATATTTCTCTTAAAGCAAACACTGTAAAATAGTGTATTTATTCCAAACATACAACAATTTACTTATTTATAATATTGCAATTTCTTAATTCTGGAATAGCAATTTCCATTCTATAAATGTGGTGTATGTATGTCAATTTCTTATCTATCATCTGGAATGAAGAGCAAATTACTTTCTCCAGAAACTGTTCTGCTATCTAGAACCCCATCATCCAAAATTAGGATGATGAAGTTATTAAAGAATAAACAATATTTTCACCAAAATATTGGTAATATGGTCATGCATGGTACTGTAGCTGGGATCACTAAATATATTTCCTACAGCTACTTGGTCTTCTGGAATAATTTTCTGGACCAAATAAAAGAAATATGCAGTACATCTCTGCAGTACATGCACATTTTTTAAATTGCAAATACAGAAAATGACCTGTTGATTCTGCATGAAAATCCAGTGAGCTCCTAACTTACTGTAGTAAGCTGACAACTCTGCCTCTGCTTGCAGTAAAATGTCTTTAAAAATGATGCAAGGGCAAAAATAATACCTGTTCTGCAAGAAATCCAGTAAGCTCCAAATTGCCTGTTGTGAGCTGATAACTCTGATGCCCTAAAATCATAAGCAGTGTTGTCAGCCATGCCTAACCTCTCCCATAGAAAACATATCCCCTTTCCCTTCCTACAGTACAATATGTTATTAAGATGGGAAGAGAGAAGTGTTTTAATGTTCTCTCTTTGATATCAGCAGGGCTGATAGCACTGCTGGGGACCTCAGTGCAGTGCAGCATAGGTAAAGTTGTAGTCTCACAACAAGAAATCTTGCAGTCTCAAATATTTCCTATGCTGCTCCAGGCAAGATCAGGCTCCAAACTCCACAATCACTGGCTCAGCTCACCTCCACCAAAGGAACCAATTGTATCATCAACAGGAATGCCACATACTGAGAGGCAAAGTAAATTTATTTTATTAAAATAGCCAGCAGGAACAAGTTCTATTCTAACAAGTTTCGCGCTAGGCACAGCACTTTCTCAAGGATATTTTGCAGCTTACATTCTGTACTTGCAGAATAAAAAAATATGGGTAAATGTGCTCGTATTAGCAAAGGTGTACTGTATTTTGTGTGTGTGTTTTATTTTTTAAAGTTTGTGTGATAAACAGCATTATTTTTTAACACTACAGTCTCAATCTAACTTTGGACTGCACTACACTGATGGACAGTTTTAGGGTATGGTAAAAATGGGTAACTGCAGATCTTCGACACATCATCGCATTATCTAGTGAACCTCAGAGGCCCACTAAACTGACTGTGACAGGCCTGTCTACAGTAAAAACTGCATATCAAAGTGGTTGATAGATACAAAGAAACAGGCAGCTGAAGTAATATACAGGATGCAACTTTTTCTAATAAAGCTAAACTTGGTTCCTTCCCATTTTCCAAGCTTCCCTACTGGCCAATGTGGCTACCCATTACATTGAACAACCTATAAAAATGCTTATGAGAGGATACGATCAAGCTCAACTTTCAGAGAAAAAGCAGAGATTTGCATGAAGCTGCCTATATCTATATATATTTTTACATTGTTTTTAGTGAAGACAATCTCTACTTATGCATTATTTTTTATCATATATCCAGTTCGAATTGCCCAGGGTTGTGTTTAATTTTTTTTTTTTTTTTTTTTTTTTACTACTAATGTCAAACTAGAAAATAAGAGATCCAAAATGGAAATTCCTGAAATCCTTTGCATGTCAGTTTTATGTAAAATACAAGCAGTAACTAAATATTATACATTATATAGATATAAAACTATATTGATTGTCAAGGAGCATCAAGTGGGGAAGGCAAAAAACTGCACAATATCCTCTGACAGGTTTAGAGCTTTACATAACACAATAACATTAAAACATTCAATGCTTATGTTGCAAGATGTGTGTCAATGCCAATGACACCTGAATACAATATATAAAATGGCAGAGAACAGTACTGTAAACATTCAGATAAAAAGTGGAAAATACTGTAGATTCCGCGCTTAGGAATTAGAACTGCAGCCTCCCAAAGGAATACTACACACGAGTATGCAGTAGAGTGAATGTAATGTTAAATGAGGGATGGTGGCGCCGTTCAGGGTAAGTATGGAGAGTGCCAGAAAACAAGGTGTTAAAAAATAATAAATTATGTGACTGATGTGTAAAAAATATAATTAATGAGAATGCTGTGCAAAAATATATGTAAAATCTTCACACTCAATAAAATCCAACAAGTTATATAAGAGATATTAAAAGTGACTCGGTGCAATGATGATCAAAAATTAGTAAAGCTTATGTGGATAATGGATTCTGTGAAGAGGTACCTTACATATTAAATTGCAAGCAACAATTATAATGTATATACCACCAGTATAAATATTTAAATATTTAAAGTGACTCCGTGAAGTGGTAAAAAATATTAAATAAAAAATAAATAGATGGTAGACAGTAGTAAAAATAACAATAAAAATATGTGGTAAAAAAGCAAATTCCAAGCAACGTAAATGTAGCTCAAAATGTTAAAGTGCACAATTCCGTGTGACCTAAATAAAAATATTTTGGAATACAATTCCTGAAAATTGTTATTAATTGTCCCAAGTGAAAAAAAATTCAAAGTGAAGAAATAAATAAAAAACGGTGAAATCCTGTGTAGTCCTTGAAATTCAGGAATCCTGTAACAACATATGGCTTCAAATAGGAAAACAGATGACTTGTGAACGGTGATTATTTCCAGTACTCCCCTCCTTCCGCAGAGTGACCCCTATGTGAAAACTCTCACCAGAGTGCCTAACCCCTGCAGGGGTGATAGGCATATAATCTCCCAGATGGATGATAGGAAAACTCCTCCTCTGTAGGGGTAGATTTGAAAAACCTCCTCTGTGGGGATATCCAGCCTGTTCCTCTCTCCAGGAAAAAGGGGGGGTGCAGCACCAATAAGGTCCGTATGTATATAAAAAAATATAATACTAAGAGTGTGATTCCGTAAAACCCACTGGGTATTTTTTTATAAGTAAGTAAAAAGGTGAAAAATATATAGCATTTGTAACAGGAATTAGCAAGGCTATAAGAGCAATATATTAAAAAGTTAAAAAGCAGAGCGCGCAGCTATGGGCAATGCGATGACGGCACCGCAAAGCCCCGGTCTATCAGCGTGTGTTCCACTCGCCGGCTATGAGAAACCGGAAGCCGCAAGTAGGATGTGACGTAATGTGTACCAGGGTATCACCTTACGTACGTTTCGTCAATGGACGTCGTCGGAGGTGACCTTATTGGTGCTGCACCCCCCCCCCCCCCTTTTTCCTTGAGAGAGGAACAGGCTGGATATCCCCACAGAGGAGGCTTTTCAAATCTACCCCTACAGAGGAGGAGTTTCCTATCATCCACCTGGGAGATTATATGCCTATCACCCCTGCAGGGGTTAGGCACTCTGGTGAGTGTTTTCACATAGGGGTCACTCTGCGAAAAGAGGGGAGCACTGGAAATAATCAACGTTCACAAGTCATCTGTTTTGCTATTTGAAGCCATATGTTGTTACAGGATTCCTGAATTTCAAGGACTACACAGGATTTCACCGTTTTTTATTTATTTCTTCACTTTGAAAAATTTTTTCACTTGGGACAATTAATAACAATTTTCAGGAATTGTATTTGAAAATATTTTTATTAAGGTCACACGGAATTGTGCACTTTAACATTTTGAGCTACATTTACGTTGCTTGGAATTTGCTTTTTTACCACATATTTTTATCGTTATTTTTACTACTGTCTACCATCTATTTATTTTTTATTTAATATTTTTTACCACTTCACGGAGTCACTTTAAATATTTAAATATTTATACTGGTGGTATATACATTATAATTGTTGCTTGCAATTTAATATGTAAGGTACCTCTTCACAGAATTGCACTTTTATTATCTCTTATATAACTTGTTGGATTTTATTGAGTGTGAAGATTTTATATATATTTTTGCACAGCATTCTCATTAATTATATTTTTTACACATCAGTCACATAATTTATTCTTTTTTAACACCTTGTGTTTTGGCACTCTCCATACTTACCCTGAACAGCGCCACCATCCCCCATTTAACATTACATTCAGATAAAAAGCTGGAATTTGTTACAATTATACATCAAAAACAACTAAATCACAAAATAAAACTTAGAGTACTGAACCTACCATCTATAAATCACTCCTAAGTTAATTAGGATAATACAATTCGTCAAAAATGTGTGATATCACTAACCTATAATGAACTGTAAATTGCGTCTAAGCTTTTTATTTATTTATTTAAAGGGTGTCTATTTTGTGCAAATTCCTGAACCTGACTATACCACGCTGTTACATGGAGGGCTTATCTTAGTTTCTGCACCCACCTTTGACAGTGGCTGGAATGTAAGTAAAGTAAGGTTACATCACTGACCAGATGCTTTCAGCTGTAGAGGACCTGTCATTGCAATGGAGGAACCAGATGTCAAGAAGAACACACAACTTAGATAATTTTTTGTTACTGAAAGTGATGTCAATATTTCTGGGGAAGATGTGGCTGGAATGAATGATAAGAGACTGAAGGTGGCAAAATAGGAACTTGTAGGTGCCATGTGACTTCCTGCAGGTACCAAATTACCTTTTGCCAAAAATAGAATCTGGCATGTTAGCATGCAGGAAGAATGCAATTTCTTACATGGAATAAATGATAAATATCAAAAAGAGGCCCAAACAGTTCATTCACACAGGGGCCCTCTGCATTATATGGCTGCCATGGCTTAATCTAAACAAGTAGTAGTAAACCTAGTGCTGGTGGTCAGTGGCGGCCCGACCAATAAGGGGCACAGGACTCTAATCCATGTGCCCGTCTCCTAATCTACGTGCAGGGCGCCGGACACATGGATTTTTTGAAGCACATGATTAAATCCTGAGGCTCTAATTGGCTTCAAAAAAGGGTGGGCTTGGGGCGCAGAGCACTGAGCCCTGAGCCCACCCAGTTGTGTGACAATAGCGAATGAATATTCGCTATTGTCTTCCTGATTCTCCTCCCAGCCAATCAGGAAGCAGGTCCTGAGACTCGATTAGCCAGGGAGTCTTAGAACTCCCTGGCCAATTGGGTCTTAGGACCCACTTCCTGTTTGGCCAGGAGGAGAAGCAACGCCCTGGAGTGAGGAGTAGCTGGAGCGAGGAGCAGCAGCCCTACCCCGGATCCTTGTCATCTGTCTCCTTAGGTAAAGAGGCCTCTGATCGCTGCCTTCCCATCCGTCTCCTGCCCCTAGGGGGCCTAGCTATGAGTAAGCACTGATTTCAGTGCGAAACGCATCAGCATTTTTGTTCTACATCACCTTTGCTGTGGTTCGTGTTATGTGATTTTTTACTTTACAATAAAAAGCACAAGATAAAACAGATTATTTTCGGAGTGCGGCTATCCAGAGTTTCTCTTCTCTTCATCTTACCTCTCCTGCGGGGGGGTGGGCGTTGGTTTGCCGCCCCCCCCCCCCCCCCCAAAAAAATATTGAGCACCAGCTGCCACTGCTGGTGGTGATAATGAGGGCAGTAAAGTGATGCTACACACAACAGGATTATAATAAGGGGGGGGGGTGGATTCCTGTATAAAAATCCAATTTATGGTTTATGTGCTACCACATCACTTAACCTTTTAGAGACTGTTTTATCCTCCACATGCAAGCTCTGCAATGATATCCTATTATCCCTGCCTTGGTGAAATTTTGCAGCCAGCTTTTCACTACCCTTTTAAAATCTCAGATCAGATTCTCTCTCTCCCTACATCACTGTTCTTTGCATTGTGCTACTGAAAGAAGCCCATTGTTTAAGTAACTAGTACTCTTCAAAGTAATATCTACAAGGAAAGCAGCTTTGTCCTCCAGGCAAAGACGAAAAAGAAGCTTATTATATCTTACTATTCCTTGGTCAATAGTAAAGTAGTAAATGTAGTAAAATTAAAGAAATCCACAAAAATTACTTTCCAATTCCACAGAAGAGGATTTTTTTTTTTTGGCAAATATTAAGATCATGGTGCATGGTGTTATTATTCCAAATCACTCTCTTTCGATTTCTATGTACAGTCTGTCTTCATCATCACTGCTGGTATCACTATATTCCACGTGGGTTTGCTTTCTCATCACCTCAAGGTTAGCTTTTTTCTGAAATTTAAGACTTTTCTGCTCAGGTTCTGAAGCACGACAATTGTTCTGTGAAGGAACATTCATGCCTATTGATAATTCCCGAGATTCCACAGTCTTCCCAGAATCTGAATTGTGATCTGAAGGTCTACATCCACCAATTACAGATTTCCTGGTGTTTTGTAGAGATGGACTGCATACAAGATTTAAGGAATCTGTGTGAACTCTAGACTGCAGGTCAACATTTGTCAAAAGGGGCAAACTGCTGTTATGTAATGCAAGATTGTTATTTGGTCCTATGGTTTCCTCGCCCATACTATGTCCTATGGTTTTGGACCTATGCAGTATTCTCCTCCCATGCTTTTGAGGGGGACCATCAACTAGATCTTGTTGTAGATGAACCCGTTTAATTTCAGATGTTAACTGGTCAGATGTTGTTTCCTCTTTGCTAGTGGGAATATTACATGACTTCTGCCAGCTTAAGGATGTTGTTTGGGGGGATTTCAGACTGAAAAACACTTCAGGGAGTTGTGACTTGGATTTTTCTCCAGCAGTGATCTGGGGGTTAGGAGCAAACAGTGGTGCTGAGGCTATTTTTGTAGATGTCCCTTCGTGGATATGACTGTCCATCTCATGTCCACGATCACCCTATTGAAAACAAAACAAACCCCAATGAAAACATCCTGAATAGTCATAACAATGATAACTTTTCTTAAGGCAACCAAAGACATTCGGGATCAGACCTCCTGAGATATAGAAATTGGTCAACAATCTAACCATTGATGGTTATTTCATATACCTGACAAAATGTATTAATAATTTAGCCCGTATTATACTATTTACATTTTAAAAACACCATCTGCTCACAGAAAAAAAAAGAAAATATCACAAAATGACTTCACTGTCTTGATTATATCTGCTGAAGGCTTTTATATTAAAGACTCTGCTAAAACTAAAACCATTTAAAAGTTACAGGCTGGAATGTAAAAGCCAAAAAATACTTATAAAAATGCTAAAATAAATACAAATAAATAGATGAAAATACTGTAGATACTACAATTATTTACCTGAGGACTATATGGTTAAAACAAAGTTCTGCAATAACTTTAAGTTGCTCAGAATTCTGCCAATTTTAAATAGTTGCTAATTTAGCAACCATTTTCAAAGCAACACAGTTTAAAATCTTTTAGGCAAGTACTAAATAGATTAAAATTTCTCACAGTTATGAAGGTTACATGGTTATCTTAAACACAAATGTTCCACAATGTTTATTAAGCTTATACATTTTAAAGTGATTGTAAAGGTAATAAAAAAAAACAACAACAAATATGTCTATACTTAATATGCAATGGTACTTAATGCAATGGCCCGAACCTCCTCTATTCGGGACCCCCGCTGGCGCTTCTGGCCCCTCCTCTTTGTGCAATGCCCCTGGGAAACCACTCGTGCATGCTTATACCCGAGCCCTGCTGCTGCAACCATTCACACAGACAGTGGGTCTCGACCCCGTCGCTGTCTACCTCGTCACTGGTTTTGATTGGCAGCAATGGCTCCCAGTGCCCCAGCAAAGCCAGGGAGACTGCATGTGAGAGGAGAGAAGAGCTGAAGGTGTGAATGACGATGGATCGAATGAGGGCTCAGGTAAGTAAAGGGGTCTGAGGGGGCGTTGCTGAAACGTAAACATTTTTTACCTTAATACAAGGAATGCATTAAGGTAAAAAATGTTTAGGCTTTACAATTACTTTAAGCTGGTAACTAATTTTGGAAACCAAGCAAGTAGGTCCATCTGGGAAAAATAATAATAAAAAAGTTTTATGACCAAAGGTTCCTCAGGTTCAAATGCTATAATCATGTACACCACATGCACTGTTGAATTCATGAGTGGTTTAACAAAGATTGCAGGTATAGGACAACTATCACTATGTCAGTGGTTGCTGTATCCAAATATACCATATATAACAGTTAAAAGAACAGATATTGCTCATTTTGACTAGCAAAGTGGTAGAACTCACCATCACTACACAGTAAAGATGGCCATAATTTTTCCAAACACAACTTTACATAAAAACTGCACAAATAAAATTCCTGAAAGCATCGTAGCAAGTAAACCAGATAGAGCCATTTAAAACGACAAATGCTATTACATTGTAAAAGCTGTTTTCAGTTTACTGACAGTCCAATACTCTTCAGTGAGGTCTAAACTTGCTTCACACAGGATTCCAAATGCAATGGACGATGGTTGTGTTTGGAAACCTGCAGTTCTGGGAAGGTGCACAACAGGGGTCTCGACTAGCAACCCCAACCGAAACCTTCCTGCTGCTGCTGAGCATTATGAAGTTATTTGTAAAAGAGCAACACGTGGAACAATTTAACATTCTCAGAGTGGTCAAAATGTTAAAAATGTTTTACTACAACTTCAAATTTGAAAAATTGTTTACAGTTTTGTGAATTATATCGGTAGTAACAGATGTCTTTTTACACACATTTCAAGTGATAGAATAAATAAATACAGTATACCATACTTGTGAAAATTACTAAGGTGGTATTCAGGAATGGATTATCCCAGGTAAGCAGGAGTGAACCCATGATCTTTTACTCTAATCTCATCACATTGGCCACAATGACAAAGCTACGAATGTACATTTGGAGCTTCCATACATTATCCTATTTAATGCATAGATATCAGAAGACCCTCCACATAGCAGGGGTTGCCAGCTAGGAGTAAAGAGCAATGCGGTTTGTCAATTGACCCCCACATAGACATAGAAATGCAAATGCAACAACTTTTAATTCAATCATTGTACAGCAAAGTGGTACATTTTAAAGAGGCACTGTCAGCTCCCTAAACATATCTGAATAGCAGGTCCCTACAATAAAATATGTAATATACTCACCTCTCTGGTGGACTGTGTCTTTTTTTTTCTTTGTCAAACTGTTCAGCATTTAGCACTTTTCTAGGAGTTTTGGGTGCCTAGATACCCTGCCGCGCTGCATCCTCCAACCCCTAAGTGACCAAACTGTATGGCATTTGAAATAGGCATCTGACAAATGTTAAATGGTCTAATGCAGCTCTCAAAATTTCCACTCGCCTGCTCTCAGTTGGCAAGTGGAAATAAGCTGAGGGCGAGTGTGGAGCAGGGGTGGACTGGGGCGATAGTTTCCTGGCTGATCACTTCTGGCAGTAGTGGTGAGGCCTTTGTAAACAAGGCTGCACCACTTCTGCCAGAAGCAATCAGCCAGAAAACTATCGGGAGGAGACCTGGTCAGATCACACAGAGAGAGGTTCTCCCGCTGTGACACAGCTTGGATCTGAAATGCCAGCTGCTGTCAAACAAAGTCCTGCCTCCTGGACCGGCCCCTATGATAGAGAGCACACTGAGCCAGTCCAGGAGGTAGGAATTTGTGTCAGGGCTGGGCTCTTAGCAGCTCTCTTCTCTGTGCTTAGACTGCTCAGCTGTTGGAAAGTTGTCAGCACTCATTGATTCCTCAGTGGCTCACCTGGTTATCACTATCTGCTCATCAGTCCTACCTACAGCCAGCCCCTTCTGGCTATTTAAACTGCCTTGTTCATTCCTTTCCTGCCTTCATCTGGTCAAATATATCTGGAGTTTGTCTGTGTTCTCGTGAAAGACTTTGCCTGGCTGACGTCCCTTCTGGTTCCTGACCTGTTCTTCTGGACTACGACTACGCTGTACCATTTTTACCATTACAGTAAAAGGTGTGATTTTTACTGCATTTCTGTCTCAGTCTGATTCATGGTTCCTGACAGTAGGCAAAGGCCATGAATTCAGAAGATGCAGGCAATACATCAAGTGGTAATTTTTTTTCCTGATTGAATGAGCAGGACCACTGCATGGATCAGTTTGCCACTGCGTTACAGACACTCCTGATTCGCACAGCTCACCTAGATCCATCCACTGTGACTGTTCCGGTACAACCAGGGATGCTAAATGTGACAGACCTAGCCGGGACACAGGCTGTTGGAGGGGACTGAAGGCGAGCCTATTACCTTGCGATTATGGGCCCTGGCATTTGGGGGAACAGTGCTCTTTGAGCTGCAAGCCTGGGACCCCTGAGCTGGTGGTACTTGGATTCAGGTCCATGCTGGCCCCCCAATACACATAGAATCTGTATGTGTATTTGGCATATTAGCAAGAGCTGCTAATGTCATGACTCATGAACTCCAGCCACCTGTCTGTTGTGTGAATTGTGTGGTACCGGACAGAGGAAGCATTTACGGCGGACATATTGAGTACGAGGTCCGTCACACTAAACTAGCCCTATTACATTGTCCAACACCTGGTTTGTTCGCTTCTCAGCAGAAGCTGGCCACTTACCTCTTTATAGCGGCTAAACAAACTATAGCTCAAGCCTGGAAGACCCAACGAATAGCTTTCCAAAGGGTGAGGACACGCATGACTGCTAAGTTACTTCAGGAACGAATGTCCCGTATTGTGAATGATTCACACCCCAAATTTCTCAAAATTTGGGAACCATGTATCTCTTATGAGTTTCCCACACTTCAAGCATCCTGTTTGGGCCTTGTCTGACTCCCTTCTGTGAGGTGCCCACATCCGAGATCTCCCATTCCCTTTCCCCCTCTCCTATCTATGACCCCCTTCTCTCTGCCTTTTTGCTCTTCTCGCTTTTTTTCTGGTTCCTCACTATTCTGACTCCTACCGTTACCTCATATGGAGGGGGGTTGCTGGAGAAGAGCCTCCCCTTCGGCGACAGATTTGGGGACAGGGCACTTTATATCAATCATTTTTTGATACCATCCCCTATTTTCACTATGTTATAGGATAATTGTGAACGATATTGATCATTGGTAATTTTTACATGTCTCTAGCCCCTGCATGGGAAATCAACGAGCTTGTTATATTTCTCTTGTTTACCCCAAAAAAAAACTCAATAAACATATTGAAACAGAATATATTTAAAAAAAACTGAGCACGCTGCTAGTATTTGGTTCTGACCATTTACTGTTTTCTATAGTAATTTTTTTACACTTAAAAAGACACAGCTAATTACATACTGATCAAAAAGAAAGCTCAACAAAGGCCCTTGTGTGAAAGCTACCAGTTTTTTTTATTATAGAAGGAAAGTGGAAGAGGTCTATTCCAACTTTAAATATGGCAATAGACATTGCATGACTAGTATAGATGACAATGTACACCATATATACAAAGGTTGTGGCCACCTTACTATAACACATTGTTGAAAAATTGCAGCTGAGATCTGGTTGACCACAATATTTTGTTTTACTACCATGTACTATTGACCACCTCTTCCTTCTTTCTTGCAAAAACATTTTGCCTTACCTCTTCTTTCTTGTCTCCAGGTTGAAGTGCAGGAGGATGCAATATAAGTATATTATCTGTATGATCTCTAGAGGCAGATGTCATGGTCCTCTGCAAAATATCTTCTGTAAAAGACACACAGAAATCAGTCAGAATATTGTTATGGAGCCCAAATCTTAAGTTTTTAACCAACATATCTGACACTGTTAATCAATAAACCCAAGAAATGTCAATGTTTCTGGTACTAAAACAAGCTTCATTGCAACAGAGTTACAGACATTGTAAATGCAGAGGTAGATATACAGTAGTTGAGTATTCATTGAAATGTAAGAAGTATTATCACACAGAGGCTTTGCATTATACAAAAAAAGATAGAGAAACAAAATGTATACTTATACTAGACAGAAACCTAAGTAACGTAGAGGAGTATACCAAAAACCTTGCATAATGTTGCTCTGTTCGCCCTTGTCAATGCCAATATTTCTCATGAAAGGAAGTTGAAAGAGAAAGGAAAAGAAATGGGAGGGATGAAGAAAAGCAAAAGGGATGAGAGACAAAGAAGAGGGATGTGTAATAAATGAGTAAGGTAAGTGAATGTTAATGAGAAGGGAAACAAAATGGAGGGGAATAGAAGGGAAATTATGCATTAAAAACGGAGAAGTGTATCCATGTTTTTACTGCCCCACAAAAACTTGCTAGATTGAAATTTCTATTCTCCTAAAGTAATTGTCCACTGTAAGTTGGAATCTCATCAGTTGCTATGTGGCTTCTTAGACACTCTAATGCCCTGTATACACGGTCAGACATTTCGACCACAAAATCCGTCATATTTTTTCCGACGGATTTTGTCCGAAACTTGTGTTGCATACACACGGTCGCACAAAGTTGTCGGAAAATCCGATCGTTCCGAACGAGGTGACATACAACACGTACGACGGGACTACGTAGAGGCCAGTAGCCAATAGCTTTCGTCCCCAATTTTATTCTGAGCATACGTGGCACTTTGTGCGTCGGAATTCTATACACACGACCGGAAAAAGTCTGATCGGATTTTCTTGTCGGAAAATTTTAGATCCTGCTCTCAAATTTTTCCGTCGGATGTTCCGACGGAAAAAATCCGCTAGAGCCCACACACGATCGGATTTATCGACAACATAATCCGATCAGACTTTTTCCGATCGGAATATCCGACCGTGTGTACGGGGCATTAGACAACATAAGTTCCAGACTCAAGGATAGGTAAAGTCAGTTTGGTCCTCAGTTTTAAGAGGCAGCTCTTAAAATGTGGGGTATTCCAAAAGGTCCCTAGAGTCATCTAAACAGGATGTAAATGATGATAGCACTACAAATTTAAAACAAGTTCAGTAAAAGTTTATTGATCTTTTACTAAGAACAATAAACCTTTTACTGAACTTGTTTCAAGTTTGTGGCACTCTCATCCTTTACACTCAGGACACTGAGATAAAGACATTACAAATAGGGCACCTACAAGCTTGCTTATAAAAACTGGAGCAAAAGAAAGACTGTACAGTTGCCCATTGCAGTTATTGAAGTGACATCTTGTGTTTTCAAAACTGAAAATTGCTGATTGGATTTTGATTGAACACTGTAGAAAAACAAAACTTTTCTGGCACCAGCTTTTATATGGTTACCACATGACTGATTAATACTTAAAAATAGAATTCCCACTTCATTAACTGGCCAAATCATGGCTCTCTTTTGGTCTACAGTGTAAGAGAACTTGTTTCACCCTCTTTCTGCACTTTGATGGATTGCTGTTTCCCAGTCAATGAAGCTACTTTTGTAGTTTAAATCTATTTGTTCTCATCTGGACCCCACTACCTTTATTGTGAGGATTACAGTATATCACGCACATATACAAAAAACATTTGAAGGGTTATAAATCTCTGGCAGATGCTAAACTGCCTATAAATGTATGCTGTTTTTATTTTAGGTTATTCCTATATGAAAAAAGTGTAAAATGGATGGCTATAAACTTCTTGGATTTACAATAAAGGAAAAACAAAAACAGAAGACAGCACTTTTTTGGCTGTACATCTCTTGTGGGTCACAGGAGTACAATTACTGTTGTACTCATGTGACTTAGAGTCAGCTGACAAAACAGAGCTGCTCCAGGCTCTGAAATGATTCCTAAAATATTGTTGGGGTCCACCTGGCTGCCTGATTGACAGATGGCTCCACCTCTCACAAGCGTCTGAGAACCAAAGTTAGCTCCACTGACGCATTATTTTTTCCAATTTGCTATAATAAATATCCCCAAAAAATATATATAAAAAAAAAGTTTTTTTCCTCAGTTTAGGCCGATATGTATTCTTCTACATATTTTTGGTAAAAAAAAAAAAATCGCAATAAGCGCTTATTGATTTGTTTGCGCAAAAGTTATAGCATCCACAAAATAGGGGATAGTTTTATGGCATTTTTCTTTAATAATTTTTTTTTACTAGTAATGGCGATGATCAGCAATTTTTATCGTGACTGCTACATTATGGCGGACAGATCAGACACTTTTGTTGCGATTTTCGCACCATTTACATTTATACAGTGATCAGTGCAATTAACCACTTTCAGACCGGACCATTTTGCTGGCTTAAGACCAGACCACTTTTTGCAATTCGGCACTGCGTCGCTTTAAATGACATTTGCGCGGTCGTGTGACGTGGCTCCCAAACAACATAGCGATGATCAGGACACTCTGATTGGACACAACAGTCACATGGTACAAGACCAGCGATAATGGGATTCATTGTGTCCAGGCCACACACTGACCACAGGGCTCCCAGGTGCGTGCAGGAGCCTCCAATGTGGGCCGATGTACAGGTACGTTAAACCACATTGGCACTGTTTCCTGTCCGCCATATATTGGGGCTGTGGGCATACGGAAAGTAGTTAATATACACTTAGGATTTTTTTTTATGCCAAAAACATGTAGTAGAATAAATTTTGGCCTAAATTTTTGAAGAGAATAGATTTTATTGGATAGGTTTTATAACAGTAGTAGTAACAGTAGTAAATAGAAAATTTGTTTTTTTTCCAATTTTTCATTCTTTTTGTAATTAGCAAAAAATAAAAAACCTAGTGGGGATCAAATACGACCAAAAGAAAGCTCTATTTGCATGAAAAAAATTATATAAATTTAATTTGGGTAAAGTGTTGCATGGCTGCACAATTGTCAGTAGCGCAGTTAAATAACAGAAAATAGCCAAGAAGGGGGAAAATCCAAAGGTTGTGGTTAAGTTGATTTTTAAATGTCATTTTTTTTTTCTCACACAAAATAAAATAACATTGTCAAAGCGTTATTTTAACACGTGTGAGAACAATTTAAAAAAAAATTAAAAATCGACTTAATGTATGTATGGGCAAAAAAAAAAAAAAAATATATATATATATATATATATATATATATTTTGGTCCATCGTGTGTCTGGCTGCCTGCCCTGCTCAGTGCTGTCTCACTGCCCACCTCACTGAGCCACCCGCCTGCCGATATCCAGGCTGAGGCTTCGCTGCTTCTTCCAAGGGACCAAGTAAGAGAGAGGAGGCCGGAGGGAGCAGAGTGCAGATGTATATCACTCCGCCGCCTCCTGCAGGACCTGCAGCCGGAACTATAGAAGACCCCTTTGGCAAATGCGGCTGGATTACTCAGCGGCCGTGGTCCTGGCGACTCCCTAGTCCCTGCTAGTCGTTGTGGGTATAGGGAAGCAGTCAGATTCACGTGACTTACTCTTGGTAGTTCCCATGAGTAAGTCACGTGAACGGTGACACAACACGTCGGGAGGAGGAGCCAGTGACGTACAGCGTAGGAGTCGGCACACACAGCGAGGCTGTGCGGAGATCTGATTTGACTGCTTCCCTATACCCACAACGATAGCTTTGAGGTTTTGAGGTTTTGTGAGTAGATCCGCTGCTAGCTTCATTTGCAAATTCCCATCACTACACAGGTATACACTATTGTGTTCTCTGCTTTTACCCCGAGATCAAGAGTCCCATTCAGAAATACAGCAAGTAAAGTTGTGAACGGTCAAAAGAAGGGGATAGAGAGAATATACCTGGTGAAAAATAAAAAAGTCACAGACAATCTATAAAAAATAAGAAGAATATCGGGAGTTTTTTCTATGTTGTTTGAGACTGGGAGGACTATTGAAATCAATTAACATATGTGAAAGTTCTGTCCTTATTCTTTTCATGATACATCCTGTTTTAGCATTTTTTAAGGTTGATGTTTCTTCTGGATATATGCCTGGTGGATTAGAGGAATAGTTTTAGGTGCATTGAGATATATATCTGGCAGCACCAGAAATTGATGATACACATTTATTATTTATTGTCACGCAGACTACATATCAGCACGTTGAATTGCATCTATTGGGTATATATATAATTATTTTGCACATCGATTTTTACTATTTTGCACAGCGATTTCATACTAGTAGCGCACTAATTTTTTTTTTTGAATTATATTTTGCACAGTGAATGATCATTTTATTGGTGCAGCTTCTGGATTTTATTTTGTGTTATTAGGAATTTTTACCAGCGCTTGAGTACCATATTCTTCTTTTGGTAAAAAAACTTCCATTTTTTGGCTGTTATAGAAAGCGTAGTATAGTGCATATGCTGATCCATTGTAAGCAACGGGGCCGAATCCCCATTTACTAAGAGTATAGTGCATATAGGACCATAAAATTTAATCAAATGTCTTTTTATATCTAATTAGAGGAAACAGGCTGGGATGCGTCTAATATTATCACTTGCGTGTCGAATAGGGATAAATCCTGCTTGGTCTTTATGTATAATCTTACCAATGAATGTATTAAGTCTAGTAGCAAGGATTTTGGCTAATATTTTAATATCTACATTTAGTAAAGAGATAGGATGATAGTTCAAACAGATGCTATCGTCAGAGTTTGGTTTGGGAAGCATACAAATAATTGGTGTTAATGTTTCCTGTCTAAATGAGTGACCTCATAGTATAGAGTTGAAGGCATCAGTTAAGGTGGGTGATAATGTTTCAATATATGTACGATAATATAGTGCGGAAAATCCATCAGGGCCAGGTATTTTGTTTAATTTCAGTGTTTTGATAGCACTGGACACCTCTTCAACCGATACAGGTTTCTCTAGTAGCTCTAACTGTGTTGTGGATAATGGGGGGGGGGGGAGGGATTAATGTGGGAAAATAACTCATCTGGTTTGGATGTATCCAGCTCAGTGTCAGAAGAATATAAAGTGTTTAAATGTGTTTTACATTTTAGAAGTATTTTCCTTGGGTTATTGATGTGTATATATCTAGATATTTTGAGGCGAATAGGTTTAGTGGGAGAATTGTTAGATTTGAGCGTGCGGGCTAAGAGTTTCTGGCTTATTAGCTTTCATGTAAAAATTGTTGCGTGATCGATTGATAGTTTTATCTGCTGATTCTGTGAGAAACAGATCAAATTCAAGTTTAGCCTTATCCAATTGAAATTGTAACAAAGGGGAAGGATTGGATTGAAATGCTATGTAGCAAGTTTTAAAGTTTGTTTCTAATTTGTTATATAAAGCTCTACGTTCTCGATTAAATAGAGCCGATTGTCTCAAACATGTACCACGTAAAATGTTGTGGGCTTCCCACAGAGTGAAGGGGGAATTATCAGGTGTATAGTTGTCTACAATGTATTCTTTCAGTGCAAGTTCAATATTAAGTTTATGTTTTGGGTTTTTTAAGTAGGTAATCTCTAAGAAGCCAAGTCAGATCATGTGCTTTTTGAATGGTAGAGGCTATAGTGGTAAGATCCGACCATGGGATTGGTAAAATTTTGGATGTTAGGATTTCAGGCACCATACCTGTAGTTGGGAATATGTGGTCTAATTGTGAGAATGAGCGATGTGAATAATGGGTAAATAGTCTTTTAGTTGGATTCAGTTCACGCCAGGAGTCTACTAAATTATGTTTTGTAATAAGTTGTGAAAAAGAGTGTTTATTAGGGACATTTGATTGCGATATAGATGATTTGCCTAGAAAGGGAAAGAGAGTTAGATTGGAATCTCCAAGTAAAAGTAACGTTCCTATTTTATGTGATTTGATTACCTGTAAAAGGTGAGAAAGGAACGAAGTAGGACTTTTGTTCGAGGCATAATATGAAATAACAGTTATGGCAGTATCATGCAAATATCCTGTTAGAATCAGATATCTCCCTTCCGGGTCTTTAATCTCCTTTAATAATGTAAATGGGTTATTGCGGTGAAATGCAATAAGTACACCTCACTGTATAGTTGAAGATAGTTTTCTCTGCTGGGAGCGGTAACTCCGAGCCAGACTCGGGCTGCATTGCAGGATACAGGGGGGAAAGTTACTTACCTTTTCCCCTGGATCCTGCGATGTCTCCCCGCTGTGTGAGCGAGTGTCCGCTCGCTCGATTCACACAGTGCCGAGTGCCGCCGATATCCGTTCCCTGCGACGTTCCGACGCACGGGAGCGGAGATCGGCGCCAAATTTAAAAAAGTTTCAAAACACACAACACATACAGTACTGTAATCTTACAGATTACAGTACTGTATACAAAAAATACACCCCCCTTTGTCCCTAGTGGTCTGCCCAGTGCCCTGCATGTCATTTTATATAATAAAAAATTATTTTTTCTGCCTGGAAACGGGAGATTGTCCATAGCAACCAAAAAGTGTCCCTTTATGTCAAAAGTGGTTTTAGACCAGCTAGAAAACACTGATAAAAAATTAGAATCACAAATTTATCATCAAACAATACATTTAATGACAGCGACTATTCTGCAACTGAGCAAATTTCAGTGTTTTTGATTTGATTACATTATTGAATCATTTGTATATATATTTTTATTATATTATAATTTATGATTTTGTGTTTCTTTATCATACCCGGGATGTCTACTAGACTCTGGTTCGGACAGATTTAAGTGAGTTATTCATAAGAATTGCATGCCTACAATATAAAAACGCCAAATTTCCATGCAAAATAATTGTACCGCTTTCAGCACTAAATTCCGGACAGAATCATACCGCCAGGGAGGTTAATAATAAAATATAAATAGTCTTAATTTTGAATAGCAAATAAAACATATATAATCTTATTACACTTCCGTTGGGGGGGGGGGGTAAAATAATACTCCCCCCAAGGGTACATTGGCCACTGTCGATTGTCCACTATATCAATGAACTAACTGAGTGTAGCAAAAAGGGAGTGCAAGAAACATTCCCGAAAGAACAAAGCCTACTAGTAGCAAGTTTATATAAGTATATAAGTAACGAGAATATTTTAGCACTAGCAGGAACTGGGGGACAAATAATGGAAAAGAAACATGGATATTGAAAATTGATCCATTTTGACCATTAAGCCATTTATCTTAGATCTGGAGTAAAGCAGTTGTTCCAATATGTTATAATAAGAACTTGTTAAGACAATTAAAGTATCTCCTTGAGGCGGTAAATGACAAGATAATAAAGATAATAAGACTTTAGCTAAAGTTATGAAAATGGAAAAGATAGCTAATTTTCACATTATCATAACCGAGCCAGTCTAAATATAATAAAAATGAATTAGATGCAAAATGTGAAATAGACAGTAAGGATTGATGAACTTATCCATCAAGTAGAGAGAGAAATATGATATGAGTATATATGAGTATATAGCATTCTTCAGTCCATAGAGTCATCAGGGATTTGATCAGGCGATCGATATCAGCCCCTTTTATGTGAGCTCTGGTGCTCATTTCTCCTTGGCAACGCAGAAGTTTTATTTGGAGAAGATGATGTCGGTGTTCGAGTGGTTTCTTGATTCTTTGTTGAGTTCAGCGGATGCATGTCTTGAAGGGTAGTTTGGCGTTCGTTAGCGGAACGACATGTAAATTTAGAGCCTGGAACGCACTGAAAAGGGGAATTCCTATTGATATGTAATTTGATTGCGTTGTAATACGTAAGGGGTTTAAGGCCCTTCTTTTATTTATTGTAAGTTGGGACAAGTCTGCAAAAAGCTGGTAGTTATGTCCTTGGAAGTTAAGAGTTTCTTTATTCCTTGCTGCAGATAGTAGTTCTTTTGTTCCGTAGAAATTAAACTTCGCAATAATATTAAAAAGTGAGATAGGGGGCGCTAATGTGAATGATCGAATGTGATCAGGTGATTACACAACAATCACAAATTGATAATTAACATATGAAAATCAATAAAATGTCCATCTGTGCAGCAATGTACAGAAAGATGTGATATATAAATCAAGTAACCACAAATATTCATACATCAATAAGATTAATAGTGGGATACAATCAAGTGTCCATCTGTGCAGCAATATATAGAAAAAATGTGATATAAAAGACCCAACAGATTGCAACAAATTGAAACAAAATCAACACCAAATCTTGCCACTGAGGTGTTATCTTCCAATAGTTTAATTAGTAATCCTTCAGCAAAATTAGGAAATTGACACCCAAAGTGAACGGATGTATAATCTGCTTACCAGAAAAATATGACTTCTTTAATCAAAAGGAAGTCAAACAGTGCTTATGCAGGATAGTGCCTGCTCACATGGAATTAAACTGGAGATATATAGGAACCTTCCTCCTCATGGATTTATGCAGAATATACAAAAAGAATGAAGGACATCCATAGTGTAATAACGTTTTATTAAAAGTAGAATATATAAATGTCAGCCCCAATGATAGGGTTGAAGATTTACAACTGTTGGATGAATGGTAGCAGTTTTTTAATGCTTGCGAGCAAAAGCTTATGCAACTCATGATCAGGAGACGCAGGGCTTAGACTGCGACTCTGGAGGCAAACATTATAGACCTCAAGGAAAAAATTGAGCCATTCAAAACCAATAGTGAATATACAGAGAGTGCTAAGACTTTACAAACCCATTTATCCAAATGTGATGGAGAAATTAAAAAAAAAAAAATTGAGCCGCCCACTGTCAAATGACGGCGGAGCGGTGCAGCTCTTGTGGCGGGCCGCCGTCATATGATGGCGCTAGCCTTTTGGCCACTAGGGGGCGCGCGTGCCTGCCGCGCCGCTGGGGACCCGATGCGCGTGCCCGGCGGCCGCGATGTCTGCCAGGCACCCGCGAATGCCCAGTAACTGAGCAGGACGTGGATCTGTGTGTGTAAACACACAGATCCACGTCCTGTCAGAGGAGAGGAGACCGATGGTGTGTCCCTTGTACATAGGGACACCGATCCGTCCCCTCCCCCAGTCAGTCCCCTCCCCCCACAGTTAGAATCACTTACATAGGGAACATATTAACCCCTGCAGTGCCCCCTAGTGTTAATCCCTTCCCTGCCAGTCACATTTATAAAAAAAAATTGTAAATGTGAATGGTCCCACAAAAGTGTCCGATATGTCCGCCGCAATGTCGCAGTCATTAAGGAGTTTGAACAAAATAAAGTGTATAAGTGACAAGATACTCTACTTCCCACTTCTACACCAGAAACATCAGTGGAAAGGGTGATTGAAGTACACAATGTAGTAGCACAAATGGCTAAGACACCTACAATTTCCAGCAATCCCCAAAAAATTACCAAACCCTCCAATGGTCATAAAAACTATCCTCCACCTAATCCCTATCCCTATCCACCACCCTATCCAGTGCACACCTATAATAGGTTTGCACCTTTGGATAACAGATCATCTGATTACAATTATTATGAACAAAATCGTAATCAGTATCCACCTAGACCACCGCGAGGGAAGTTTAGAGGAAATTTTAGGGGAAGACCGGCCCCTAATCAAAACCAATATCAAGGGGGGGGGAATGGAGGGGCTGGAAGGAGCCCTACCGTATCCCATCCAGTTCCCCGAATTTCCACAAGGAACACATAGAAAAAGGGGCAGAAGAGGAAGAGGGAGAAAGAAAAAGAAAGAGGGACAAGTAAATCAGGGTATCTATAACTTAACAAGAATTCAATTTTCGGAAAAAGAATTGGAAGTACTCAATCAGGGCTTGAAATTTGCACCTGATAAAGATGTGGATAAGTTTGATTTATTTATCGACATCGATAAACATTAAGAAAAACTTTGCTAATTCAATTACCAATCCTAGTGTGCCAAGCACTGATCAACTGTTTGAAAAATAACTCCCAAAAAGGGGGACAAATCACCATATAGAAGTTTTTAAAAATATGCTACAAGGTGAGGCCAGGAACTACAAATCAATAAACATACTTCAAATCAACGAATTTGGAAAGGTGTCAAACTAATAGAAGAAAATAAACAAATAGTTGTCAGAACAGCAAGGGCGGGGGGGGGTTAGTGGTACTCACCAAAGAATATTATTATCAAGAAATTCAAAGGTTGCTTAATGACACAGTCACGTATAAAAAGCTAAAGGGGGATCCCACAGCAAGATTAAACGTAAAATTGTCACATTGGGTGTCAGAGGGATTACATAAGAAAATGATTAATCAGAAAGAAGCAGAATATTTAATTATGCATGCTCCTAAAGTGCCAGTATTATATATAGTGCCAAAAATACATAAAAACAAAGAATTCCCTCCGGGCTGACCCATAATTAGTGGGATTGATTCCCTTTTCTATCGACTAGGAGCATACCTTGATGGGTTCTTCAAGCCATTAGTTTGACAAAGTCCCTTATATCTTAAGGATAGTAGAGACTTGATTGTATTATTACAAAACTTGGTTGCCACTGAAGACACTCTCATGGTAACAGTGGACATCGAATCCCTTTACACGAACATTCAGCATAAGGATGCATTAGAAGCCCTTAAATGGGCTCTATTGAGAGAATCCAAAATTAAAGAAAGTCCAAATTAATTACCTAATTAGGGGCCTTGAATTAGCCATGGGCAATAATTACTTTTGGGCAAAGGATAATTACTATAGCCAGACTGGGGGTGTATATATGCTGGCTCGCTATGCCCCTAGTGTAGCTAATGTAGTTCTTAATAAATGGGAACATAAAACCATCTTCAAAAACAGAAATAAATCATTATCCTTTTACAAAAAGTATATTGATGATGTTATTCTGTTTTGGCAAGGGTCTATGGCCAGTTTTTAAATATTTTTGACACAAATGAACAACAACCAATACGGTCTAAAGTTCAAAGCAGAATGAAACGGATAGAAATGGTTTTGTGCCAACCCATAGTTGCCATCATCCCCAGTGGATAGGGGCTTCTACACTCAAAGTGAGACACTCATTCAAAGGTTCCTGGAAAAGGGCTATCCATTGGAAACACTGAATAAAGTGTTGACACAAGTGTCTTCAATGGATAGACAATCCCTTCTGATAACAAAACCCAAACCTGAATACAAGGGTGAGGTGACCTTTGTATCGGGTTTCCATAGACAATATAGAAATGTTTAAGCTATTTTTAAGAAACACTGGCCCATACTCCTAAAAGACAAGGATCTACAATCCTCAATCCCTTCTAAGCCCAGATTCATTTACAGGAGGGCTCCGGGGTTGAGGAATAGAATAGCTTGAAATGTACCAGATCCCCCAAAGAAACCTTTCACATTTTTGGATGGCTCTGTTTCCATTTCTGCACCAGATGCAAAGTGTGCAGAACTACCAGGAGACCAGGAACCTCCAAAAAAAAAATTCACAATTCCAGTCTACAGTAACCAAAGAAAACTTTAAAATGAAACCCCTTATCACATGTAACTCAGTGTTCCCTCCAATACATGGGTCGAACCACAAGACAACTTAGAATAAGAATAAATGAACATCATGCAAACATAAAAAAAGGATTCCCAAATCATAGTGTTTCTAGACATTTCAAACTTTTCCACAATAGTGACCCCACACTTTGCACTTTTCATGGAATAGATAAGATCTCTAAGCATTGGAAGGGCACACATATGAAGAGAGAAATATCAAAAAATTGAACCAAGTGGCTATACAGATTGAGGACAATGCGACCATATGGTATGAATATTGAGCTGGATCTTAACACTTTCTGTCAAATGAATAATCAAAACCCTGTATTTCTAGATCCCAAAAATGAATATAGCTCTGACAGATACGTCATGTTGGGCGTTATGTTATCACTCAAGATATATGTATATTTTTTAAATATTTTTAGGCCAAGTTTATGTCAGGTAATTGGCTGACATTATAGCGTGCTGGTATTACTAGAAAATAGGTAATTTAATGTGTATAACCATTTGGCATATACCGCCACCTAGGGGCCATTGTTGGATCCACGGGGCTATGAGTTTTTTGGAGTGATGATGCCCATACATTAGGTTATGACCATTTTTTAAAATTTATATTTCATTAGTATATGTTAACACTGGAGGAGCCATATCTCTAAAAATATATTGCGTGATAAATATTATGCAGCCAAACATCAAATTGCTCTTCAGACCAGCACTGCGGCTGCATACAAAATGTCTCCATTTTCCCTTAAACAATTAGAAACCCTAATATAAGTGCCAAAAAGAAACAGCGCTAACAAATATTGTCAAAAAATATTAAATAATGCTAAAATATACTGGTGTATATGACAAAATATAAGACCGCAGCAAAAAATATAACTTTCGCTATAAATTTGCCCACCGGATACATGTAAATAGTAACATAAATGAAAACTTATAAGTGTCCAAATTAAGCTGTGATGAATAAATAAAATGGTCCAGCAAAAAAACAAAAATGTATTTGCAATTAGTAAAAGTCCCCTTCTAGGGCTCAACTCACCAAGGCAGAGCAAATGTGGCAGCTATTGGATCAAACAAACATGCTGACATGGAGTCCAGGGTACACAGAATGCAAGCACAGCTGATATCTGAAATTTATCCAAAGAGCCCAAAAAAGCTTTCCGCTGATGTCAGCTCCAAGGACCATAAGAATTGCCTCAAAGAAATGGAAAAACTGTATGGTGAAGTACTGTGGTACAAAGAAATAAGATGCGCGTTAAGCGCTACTTACAGGATACAAAGCAAGGCAAGCTTATCAGAAAGAACTTCCGCGATCGCAGCTGGTTAAGCGTGCGTTCCACAGAGGCAGGAAATGACGTCAGTAATAGCGTTGGCTGGAAGAATTTATACTGACGTCATTTCCTGCCTCCGTGGAACGCATGCTTAACCAGCTGCGATCGCGGAAGTTCTTTCTGATAAGCTTGCCTTGCTTTGTATCCTGTAAGTAGCGCTTAGCGCGCATCTTATTTCTTTGTACCACAGTACTTCACCATACAGTTTTTTCCATTTCTTTGAGGCAATTCTTATGGTCCTTGGAGCTGACATCAGCGGAAAGCTTTTTTGGGCTCTTTGGATAAATTTCAGATATCAGCTGTGCTTGCATTCTGTGTACCCTGGACTCCATATCAGCATGTTTGTTTGATCCAATAGCTGCCACATTTGCTCTGCCTTGGTGAGTTCAGCCCTAGAAGGGGAGTTTTACTAATTGCAAATACATTTTTGTTTTTTTGCTGGACCATGTTATTTATTCATCACAGCTTAATTTGGACACTTATAAGTTTTCATTTATGTTACTATTCACATGTATCCGGTGGGCAAATTTATAGCGAAAGTTATATTTTTTTGCTGCGGTCTTATATTTTGTCATATACACCAGTATATTTTAGCATTATTTAATATTTTTTGACAATATTTGTTAGCGCTGTTTCTTTTTGGCACTTATATTTCTGAAAGTTCTAGCACTTTTTTCACAGCAGCTGCAATTTATTAATTTATTTTATTTTAAGTTATATCTGCACTTATTAATAGTTTTTGCTCCAGCGCCAGTATTTGTTGTCTTTAATTAGAAACCCTGACTATAAAAATCATGACCACTAGTGACCAGGTACGCTTCCTGAAGACGGGATCACGAAATGTACGTCAAGGCGGTACCTGGTCACGCTATCCCACGCCACTTCTGGTTCCTATGGTTGTTGATAGTAGCTGGTGGAACGCACCCCATCCACGGAGGTGGACGCAAGGCTGACACACTCACACCACCCATAACGATAAGCCAGCAGCCCCAGTGCCGGGAGAGGCACTGTTAAATGTAAGGAGCCATTCGGCTACATTTTTATATATTCTATAATCAAATATGATAGGGAAATAAAAAATAAAAAAAATTAAAAAATACCAAAGGGACATTAAGGATTTTGAACAAAATAAAGTGTATAAGTGGCAAGATACTCTACTTCCCACTTCTACACCAGAAACATCAGTGGAAAGGGAGATTGAAGTCCACAATGTAGTAGCACAAATAGCTAAGATAACAAAAATTTCCAGCACTTCGAAAAAAATTACCAAACCCTCCAATGGTCATAAAAACTATTCTCCACCTAATCCCTATCCTTATCCACCACCCTATCCAGTGCACACCTATAATAGGTTGGTGTCATTCAAAGTGCAAAAGCGCTGAAAGCTGAAAATTTACCTGGGCAGGAAGGGGGTTTAGGTGCCCAGTATGCAAATGGTTAAAGGGGTGATTCTTTTCTACATTCATTGTATATACCATAGTTTGTGGGCTTTATACCTTTCCTACAGACAGACAATTATATACACTGATTTGGGTTATTTTCAACAAAGAAATATAGCAGAATACATTTTGGCCTAAATTTATGAAGAAAGATTATTTGCAAAATTTTATAATAGAAATGAAGAAAAACGCAGTTTTCTACATTCTTTTATTAATTTAGCATAAAATAAAAACCCCAGTGGTGATTAAATACCACCAAAAGAAAGTTCCATTTCTGTTTAAAAAAAATATAAAAATTGCATATGGGTACAGTATAGCATGACCGAGCAATTGTCATTCGAAGTGTGACAGAACTGAAAGCTGAAAATTGGTCAATGCATAAAGGGGGTGAAATGCCCGGTATTGAAGTGGTTAAAGTCCACGTCAGTCCAAACCACATTTAAGGGCACGACAGTCCATTTTTATTGAAACAAAATGTAAAGCCTTAACAACACAAGGTTTCCCATGCAAGGGCTTCAGCTTCACTCAGAAACACCTTTGATAGAAAATGCCTAGCCACCAGGCTCTCCTGTCAGCAGCACCACTGCTCTCTGGTCTCCCAGACCATGGGCTCTTCAGGCTCACTCAGCCTATGCTTGCAGCACCTCAATGAACAGGCCCATTTTTGGCCTCTGGACATGGTTCTCCCAGCACCCTAGGCTCTCCCACTTTTGAGACTTACAGATTCCCCCTCCTGGACTCCTCAGTTGCTTCAGCTCGCTCGGCCCTCTGACAACCAGCTTACCTGTCCCAACTCTCCCAGTCCTGCGGGTAAGGGAATCTCTCCAACATGGAGTCTTGTCTCCCCAGTAGGTCATCTGTCCTGGTTGGAGCACCTCTCTATCCTTACACAAAGGCTCTGCATCCAAATGGCAGTAACTCTCCTGAGTTCCCATCATGCCTTCATTATAAGGGCTGTGTGCATCTGGACCCACCCTACTGTTTTTATAAAACCGGGACACTGGGTAGGAGATTTCTTCCCTCCCAGACACTTCAAAATCTTCAAAGTACGGAGCCCCATCCAGGAATACCAAAATCTGGAGAAGGCTGTAAAAAACATTTTCTCAACTCAAAATCGTTACGCCAGAGTCAAGCACTCTGCACATCTGAAAAACTCTGTGTCTATTTTAAAACCATTTTCCCAGTGGCAGGGCCTTGCCTGTATTATGTGTCCTTTAGGTAAATCTGTGGGGCATGTAGAAAGCCCTTTAATGTCTTAACCACAATAAAAGTTGTATGAAAGAGAATTTTCATTAACTAGGTTTACCAGTTTAATCCACTTCTCCAGGGCAGGAATGTTATTAATACTTTTGTAAATAGTATCTAATATGTGTGAGCAGCCAACAGTTACATAATACAATACAATCTGTACACAAGAGTAAAACAAAACACAGGCTAGACATTCTCCCATCTGTCTGTAATATGCGCTGCCTTTACTCTCAGTGCTTTTTAAACTGTTGGCTTTTTTCTCATTTAACCATTTTTTCTAGGGCTAAAGTTTTCACGATTGTGATGTAGGGTGCTCACCTTCTGCCTCACACCTGGCTACACAGCCCTCTTCATTTCAGAGTTTTCATCAGCCTTGGACCACAGTATTTATGGAAGCCTTTGCCAGACAATGAAAAGTTCAATCCCTATCCATGTATGCTGTAGCTGCTGTCCTTTTATTGTAGCTTTGCAGCCTTCTGCCTTGTTACTGACTTTTAATGATCCCTTTTTAACAATTAAAGGAGAAATACAGCCAAAGCTTGTTTGGCTGTTCTTCTCATGTAGATTACAGGAGTGCAGTCCGTTTTGCCCTCCTGTGACCCGTTTTTAGCAGACAGCTGGCTGAAGCCCACTGTCAGCTGATGTCACAGAGCCACGACTGACACCCGGCTCAGACTCTCAGCGAACCCCCTCCACAGCCCAGTGCTCCAGTGAGTGCGGGGGAGCAGAGCAGGGAGTTACCGGCTCTCTGCTCAGGGAGGTGGTGTTTGATCGCTTGGTTTTCAGTGTTAAAGACAGTGTGGGACAGATGCAGCATTGGACCGATGCTGAATCTAGCTGGGTAAGTATGATTCTAAAAAAAAAAATGATTCCCATACTTCCCACCTCTGCCAATGGGTAATGAAGTTTTGGTCCGACGGCACACATGAAATGACGCCTTGCCTGCCATTGACCTATTCACTGGCTTTAGCTTTCTGTGAGTTTTTTTTTTTTAATTATTTCAAGCACATGATTAGAGCCTGAGGCTCTAATTGGCTTGAAAAAGGTTGGGCTTGGGGTGCACTGCGCCCCGAACCCACCCACTTGTGACATTAGGGAATCAATATTCGCTATCAGTTTCCAGCTCCTCCTCCCAGCCAATCAGGACAGGATTAAAGAAGTCGGTTAGTCGGGAGGAGAGGCTGGAGAAACCGCAGCGCCGTGACCCTGGAGGGGTGAGTGTGGCCCTGGGGGGGGGGGTTGCAGCAAAGGGGGAAGCACAAGAGAGAGAGCCCACAGGCTCCTAGTGCAGTAAACTTTTAATAGATAGATAGACAGAGGCTTGTAAGAGGCATATCATGCACTAAACCTCAGTGGAGCCGCTGCATATGTCCTCTAAAGATGACATCTCAGCAGGCAGCATGTGTGCTTCTTCCCAGAACAGGCTCTGCATACACTCACTTCCAGCTGCCAGGCTCCCAAGCCTGAAGTAACGCTGAAGGATGCTCACGGTCGCTGGGCGGGCTATGCTCAGCGCCATGTGGGGTCGAGGATCCATAGCGGGTTGGATGACAGACTGTCGCTATGACAATATGTTTTCAGGGGGCGGAGCCTCCTTTTTCAAATCTTCAAGGCAACACGGAAGTAGCTTTTAAATACCCAAGTAAGTAGAAGGGGAAAGGTGCCACACTACAAGTCGTACTCTGTGAAGTCATGCCCACTATACTGACCACACCTACTAGCGGGAGACTTGCTAAGTGCATCATATTTTTCTTCTCATTCACTTTAGGGTGTCCATTCTAAATATGTTCAGACATTAGCAACTATGAGTTATGTCATCCCAGGCCCACCAATCAAGATGACTGAAGATGCAGAACCTAGAAGAAGGCTGGGCAAAGATCTTGAGCAGCGGTAACAAGGGAGCCTGCAGATGTTACATCACTGGAGAGGTCGCTTTGTGGTCATGTTCACCTTTTCAGACAGAATTTTAACTTTTCATAATAAATAGAAACCTTTTCTAATGTCCTTTCTCTCCAAGCCATCCCAAAGTGCTTCTCTCTCATTTACCTAGTCCACGGAAACTTTGAATCTTTACCTCTGTAAAAAAAAATGCTTTTTGAGAGCTGACTTCCTGTATGTGACCTTCCAGGAAAATTCAAACTCTCTTCACTCTGGACCAAACCCCCCTCATTACTTTACCACCTCTTTTTTTGATTCCACCTACTTTCCTCACTTTCCATACACTGTAAAATCTGATTGTACAATCTCCTTTAGATATCCCATCAGCTGTGTAGCTGTTGGTCCTCCCATTACATAGTTTTGGTAAATCTAATGGAAATTGTACAACCAGATTGCATAGTGTATGAGGGAGATAGAGCGGGAGATATTCAATTGGGGATGCCCTACTCACTACAAATACAGCAAAGTAGTGCATAAAGCAATTTTGCATGTTTGGGGTTTGCACTTTTTTTTACCGCGCATATATCGTGCATGTTTGTCCTCTATAAAATGCTTGCTTCCACAATTGGCATTCTGTAAACAATTAGTGGCACCAAGAGCACAACTAGTTAATTTTAGATGTATAAAGGTGGCCACACACTTAGATTTACCAAAACTAATAGAAGGACACACCTATCTATCCAATCACTCTGTATCCAGTCAGGCAGGCCCTTGCATTACATGATTGATGGTAGGTCTAAAGGAGATTGTACTGAGATCTGGGGGCCCCCTTGTTAAAGGGGGCTTCCACATTCCGATAAGCCCCCCGGCCGCAGACCCCCACAACCAAAGCCCAGGGTTGTGGGGAAGAGGCCCTTGCCCCATAGGGGCAAGGTGCTTTGGGGGTGGGGGATAGAGCCCCCCTGCCCCAAAGCACCCTCCCATGTTGAGGGCATGTGGGCTGGTATGGTTCAGGAGGGGGGGTACCTTCCTTGTCCCCTCCCTTTCCTGACCTGCTGGGCTGCATGCTCAGATAAGGGTCTGGTATGGATTTTGGGGGGGGACCCCAAGCCATTTTTTATTTTTTTAGCATGGGGTTCCACTCCAAATCCATACCAGACCCGAAGGGCCTGGTATGGATTGGGGGGAACCCCACAGCATTTTTTTTTTTGCCTGCAATTAATTTTTTAAACTTTGGCTGTCAGTGGGGAACGCTGCTGACAGCTGATTACTCATCAGTTGTTAAGGACGCAATGGTCGGCTTCCCGGCCTGATCCTCAGCAACCAACTATATACAGTGTGTTTCAAGTGAAAAAAACGCAGAATGAAAAATGCATGAAAACTGCATGCAAGAACATGGGTTTAGAAAAGCAAAACATGCCAGAAAATGCTTTAAGCGCAGCCCACATAGATGTGAATGTAGACTTGGGGAGCGCTAAATGGCTCCTTTCCTATTTTCACGTCATATTATATCATATAGAGGGAAATTATCTTATCTAAACTAGAAGGGTGCTACACTAGCAGATTTGGATACACTAAATAATTGAAGCCAAACTCCAGCTAACACTTTATAAGCAATTACAGCAAACTGTTTTTTTCCTTTTAGGATAAAGGTTCTACCTAAACAAATACATTTTGATCATTGTAAGCACCCCTGTCAGTAGTAAATGGTTTGTCTCAATCCTCAAACAGCCACATCTGCAAGACAGCTTGTTCTTTTGAAAAATAACACTTACTGGCAGGAACACCAGGAAAGAAATCCTAAAAAAGAAAACGAATGTAGCCACCACATCTAATAATAGGTAAGGTGCAATATAATGTTTGCTTTTAAGTTTAATACCGATTTTTCGGTGACCCTGTGCTCAAATAATGTACACAACATAATTTACATATTCTGAACAAGCAGTAAAAGCACTTGAAAACAAGCCTTCCTTCACCTCTGTGTCTATAGGCACTGTAGCAAAATTAGTGTGCACATGGCCAAAAAAAGTTAGTTTATTTTAATTATTACTGCCCCGACAAAGAGAGATTGGGGGGGGGGGGGGTCAGCTGTTACTGACAGCCAGTGATGGTGGGGGTGGGGTTTTAACATTACTGACACTGACCAGCAATTCTGGGGTTTATATTTGCATCCACTAACACCAGTGTTGAGAGTTACTATTACTGACACTGGCGATGGAGCTTATTTTACTCCTCCTTTCTCTTCAGTATACTCCCAGGCCCTATTTTGCCTAAAACATTGCAATGCAAATAGAGAAAGGTGCCACACTACAAGTTATACTCTGAAGTAGTTCCTACTTTATTGACCACACTCACTAGTGGGAGACTTGCCAAGTGCATCATATTTTTTTCATTCACTTTAAGGTGTTCTTTTTCTAATTATGTTCAAACATTGGCAACTATGAGTTATGTCATCCCAGGTCCACTAATCAAGATGGCTGAAAATATAAACCTAGAAGATGGCTAGGTGAAGATGTTAGCAGCAGTAATAAGGGAGACTCATGTTTCATCACTTTGGTCTAACTGACAAGTAGGATGTTGTTGTAAAGGTGGGAGCTGCAGAAATCACTGCATACAAATGATTAGCTAGCTCACTTACCTTTTCTCCTTTTAGTTGGAAAGAAGCTAATGGGCTATGTACTACCAGGCACTCAATTAATATTTTGTGTCTGCCTTACCGCCTCCTCCACATCATGCTAATGGACAGTGCAGCTTGGAAAGTTGAGTCTCTCCATAACCATGAGCTTTTTTTATTTATTTTTTTATTTTTTATTTTTTTTGGAGAGCTTTCATGAGTGTAGATACCATTTTCAATTGCTGTCATATTATGTCTGCATAAAGGGAAATTATTTTATGTGCAGGTCATCCATTACCCACAGTCTAGAATTCAAGAAATGCACTTGACATCAGCGCTCATAAAACATTTGTATACACTTTGTTTCTATCTTTTTCTTTGCTATAAATCTTTATACCTCTGAAAGCCACAGCTGAAAGATTCAGTGACACTGTAACCCTTTGGTCATGAACTTGTTGATCTAAATAAAATGCACACAGCATGTATGAACCGTCTGAGAGCAACAGACATTTTTCATCTATGTGCAAATCTTGTTTGTTCTAGGTCTCAGAAGGATAATCAAAAAATATTTCCCACTCCTAGCATGGCTGTGGTAACATATATTAAAATCCATCACATTCTGTACAGGATAGTCCCCACGAGCTGTGCTCACTGATGATCAAATGTGCTTAGTAGTGTGGTAAGTTCTTCCAAGTAGTTTTGTGTGCCAAGTATTTCTGCGGAGACAGTTAAGCCTCATACATGCGATCGGACTGTTGGCCAACAAAACCGTGGACTTTTGTCTGAAGAGCGTTGGCCCAAATTTGTCTTGCATACAATCGGCAAGGAATTGTCGGCCAACAAACACAAACGTACTAGACGTACTACGTGGTTTTTCAGCTCTTTAGTGCCACCCTTTGAGCTCCTTCTGCTAATTTCGTGTTAGTAGAAGTTTGATGAGTGTTGATTCGCGCTTTTCATTTTGCGCTTTTTATTTCGTGCTTTTAAGTTCGTTTCTGAACGGCCGTTCATCAACCAGACATGTTGTGGAATCGGAGGAGATAACGTGTTATTTATTTTTAGCCTTGGAGTTATTGCTTTTGACATCATTTTTTGGGTTGAATAATGATTTGTTTTGGTATATTTTCTATATTTTCTATATTTTTGGATGCATAGAATGCACTTTTTGGTTAAGTTCTATTGGCAGATAGCATGTCTAATTTTATTTTTTTCTTTTTTTAATGCGCAATAAAAAAAAAAATGTAGAATAATACTTGGCTATGTGTTTAAGGCCCCTTTCACACATGCGGACCGTATGTCCGTTTTTCATCCATCCGTTTTTGGATGAAAAAACGGACATACATGCATGTCTATGGGATAGCGGGTGTCAGGGGATGAGCATCCGCTGACACCCGCTTTCGCCCGCCTCCGCTATTGCCCGATTCTGCAGACGGAGGAAAACCCTATTTTTCCATCCGTCTGCAGAGCGGATCGGATGAACACGGACAGACGGTCCGTGTTTATCCGATCCCCCATAGAGGAGAGCAGAGAACTGACAGGGCGGTCCCTGCACAGTGTGCAGGGACCGCCCTGTCATCAGCCAGCTCAGCGGGGATCAGCTGATCGATCCCCGCTGAGCAGCGGATCTTCACGGGGCAGATCAATACGGATCCGTCCCGTGTGAAAGGGGCCTTACTTCAAATGATAGTTTGGGAGTCGGCAGTTACATTTAAAAAAATGCAATGTAAAATTGACAAGGGACACCAACATAGTTGTATCTTTGATCTTAAAAACTACAGGATAATGGTGTTGTGGTAACTTGCCCAAATAAGAAAAAAAAAAAAGCCTTTGAAAATTTGTTTGCAATAACTCCATCAGTATCACCACCAAAGCAGCTTCATTATTATCCCATTAGATGCCTTTCCCACTGGAGGCGTTTTTCAGGCGCTACAGTGCTAAAAATAGCACCAGCATATCGCCTGAAAAGAGCCTCAGCTGCAAACCCAGTGTAAAAGCCTGAGTGCTTTCACACTGGGGCGCTGCGCTAGCAGGGCATCACAAAAAGTCCTGCCAGCAGCTTCTTTGCAGCGGTGTAGAAGCAGTGAATACACAGTTCCTCCACCGTTCCTACACCGCTCCTCCACCGCTCCTGTCCATTGAAAAATAGGGCATGGCCGCCATACCGCTTTGCCGGCGGTATGGCGGCCATGCCCTATTTTTCAATGGACAGGAGCGGTGGAGGAGCGGTGTAGGAACGGTGGTTGGCGGTATGGAGGAGTCAACGAGGCCTATGATGAATGGTACACCATTCCTACTGTGAAACATGGAGGTGGATCGCTGATGTTTTGGGGATGTGTGAGCTACAAAGGCACAGGAAATTTGGTCAAAATTGAGGGCAAGATGAACGCAGTATGTTATCAGAAAATACTGGAGAAACATTTGCCTTCATCAGCCAAGAAGCTGCACATGGGACGTACTTGGACATTCCAACATGACAATGATCCAAAAAACAAGGCCAAGTCTTTATTGGCTAAATCAGAATAAAGTGAAGGTTCTGAAGTGGCCATCTCAGTCTCCTGACCTCAATATCATTGAGCCACTCTGTGGAGATCTCAAAAGTGCAAATCATGCAAGACAGCCCAAGAATTTACAGGAACTGAAGGCTTTTTGCCAAGAGGAATGGGCAGCTTTACCATCTGAGAAGATAAAGAGCCTCATCCACAAATACCACAAAAGACTTCAAGCTGTCATTGATGTTAAAGGGGCAATACACAGTATTAAGTACTGGGTTATGTAAACTTTTGATCATGGTCATTTGGGTAGTTTCTGTTGTCATTATGATTTAAAAAGAGTAAACACAGTTGATTGATAATAAATTAGCTTCAGACAAACACTAACCATGAGTGAAATAAAATGTTTTCTGTTATCATTCATATTCTCTGAAAAATGGCCAAGAAATCATAAATTATGCCAGGGTATTTAAACTTATGAGCACAACTTTATACTGTACATCAGATAATTATCATGTCCACAAGCAAGAGGCCTTAGACACAAACTGAAAAGGACTTTTTGAGGATCTTTCAGAATGACTACCAGCTAGAGAGGTAAGTGATGTCTTGTTTTAAACTTCCTTTACTGTTCATAAGAATATGACAATAGTTGATGCCCATAGTCTGGAACAAGGTTCACCTGAAGTTCCCACCATGCTTTGCATACTGGATGACACTTCTAAAACCACTGATAATAAAAGACCTTGAACTGTAAATATAGGCAAAACAGAATAACAACACAAGGCAGGGGTCCCCAGCCCTCGGGCCGCGTCTGTGACCTGCTGGTGGTGGGGGGTTGGTGGCAGCCTGGCAGGTGAGCAAGGCTCGATCTGCATGGACGGCTGCTTGCATTGCATTGCCATCTAGGCGCTGCCTCTAGTCTTGTCGGCGGTGGGGGCCCTGCTGTGCAGCTACAATGCAGAACTATTATCTTCACAGCAGGAGGTGATCGGCGGGCGAGCGAATAAAGATCCGCCCCTGTCAATCAGTGGCGGCAACTCTTCTCCTTCTGACGCCCTGGGGCACAACGAACGCAAACAGGTCTTGTGAAAATAAAACTTCTACCCCAGGTGTAAGGTGAGGAGAGATGAACTGATGCAGGGCCCTAATGATCTGAGTAGGAGCTCTGGACCACTCACTGATAGGGTTTTCATAGGAGTCCCTGTTCAGTCAAACCACTTTGATAATGATCTATAGCAGAGAGGTTTGACTTTAAAGGGATGCCTATTAAAACCCTATTAGTAAGTGCCAACTATATCACCCAGCCACCATTGCCATCGCGTTTGATGGAAAGGAGGACCGAGGCCTGAGCTACAGGACCGATAAAGAGCTGGGAGGCTGAATTTTATATTTTGTTGCATCGATGGTGAGAACCCCCTGCGTGAAAAGATATTTGTGTGAACTTGTGCTAAAGCCCTGAAATGCACTTCTGGCATGGAGTAAACTCACTGTTTCTGTTTTGCACTACCAATGAGCTACAAAACACCAAACTTGTCACTATATATATATATATATATATATATATATATATATATATATATATATATATATATAGTATATATACATATAAATATATATATATATATATACCCAGTATCTCACAAAAGTGAGTACACCCCTCACATTTTGTAAATATTTTATCTTTTCATGTGACAAGAAGAAATTACACTTTGCTACGTAGTGAGTGTACAGCTTGTATAACAGTGTAAATTTGCTGTCCCCTCAAAATAACCAACACACAGCCATTAATGTCTAAACCGCTAGCAATAAAAGTTAGTACACCCCTAAGTGAAAATATCCAAATTGTGCCCAAAGTGTTGCTGTTTTTTCTCCGGATTATTTTTTTTTTGCCAGCAATTTTTTCTCTTATGCCGCGTACACACGAAGGGACTTTGTCTGCCGGACCTAGTCCAGCGGACAAACCGCCGGACTTTCCAGCTGGGCTTCGCGGGACTTGAAAGCGAACGGACTTGACCACACACGATCACGCTAAAAGTCCGGCGGTTCACGCGATGACGTACAGCACGTACGACGGGACTAGAAAAAGAAAAATACTAGAAAAATACTTGCTACTGAGCATGCGTCCTTTTTGGTCCGCCGGACCATACTACAGACGGCCGTATTGTCCGCCGGACTGCCAAGTCCAGCGGATAATTTTAAAACAAAACATAAAACCTAGTCCGCCGGACTTTTGGGAAAAAAAGTCAGTCGAAGGCACACACACGAGGGGATTGTCCGGCGGACTGGAGTCCAGCAGACAATCCCGCGGGATAGTCCCTTCGTGTGTACGCGGCATTACATTCAGCTGTCAGTGGGGAACCCAGCTGATTACTCATCAGTTGTTAAGGATGCAGCAGCTTCCCGGCCTGCTCCTCAGCAACCAACACATTTTGCAAAATGCAAAATTCATGAAAACTGCATGCACAAACACGGGTTTAGAAAAGCAAAACGCGGCGTAAAAAATGCATCAAGCTCAGCCCGCATATATGTGAACGTAGACTTAGGGAGCGCTAAATGGCTCCTTTACTTTTTTCACATGCCTTCGTGAGTGTAGATACCATTTCAATTGCCGTCATATTATATCTGCATAGAGGGAAATTATCTTATCTAAACTAGAAGGGTGCTACACTAGCAGATTTGGATACACTAAGAAATTGAAGCCAAACTCCAGCTAACACTGACAAGCAATTCTGGGGTTTATAATTGCATCCACTAACACCAGTGTTGAGAGTTAGGCCCCTTTCAAATGGTCGGACCGTTCAGATCCGCCTGACGGCGGATCTGAACGGGCGCTCCATGTTAGTCTATGGAGCGTCGGATGTCAGCGGAGACATGTCCGCTGACATCCGTTCCGCCAAAAGCAGACGTATGGCCCCACGTCCAGATCCGTCGCTGGCGGATCGGATCGGGTGAGATCGGGTGAAAACGGACACACTGTCCGTTTTCATCAGATCTCTCCATAGAGACCAGCGGCGCGCGCAAGCCCCTCCCCACTCAGTGAGCAGAGAGGGACTTGTCATCCGCCGGTTCAGCGGAGATCAGCGGAGAGATCTCCCGCTGAGCCGGCAGACAGAGGCGGGCTCCGTGGAAGCGGAGTCCGCCTCGTCTGAAAGGGGCCTTACTATTACTGACACTGGCGATAGAGCTTATTTTACTCCTACTTTCTCTTCGGTATACTCCCAGGCTCTATTTTGTTTAAAACATTGCAATGCAAATAAGGAAAGGTGCCACACTACAAGTTATACTCTGTGAAGTAGTTCCTACTTTGACCACACTCACTAGTGTTCTTTCTAATTATGTTCAAACATTGGCAACTATGAGTTATGTCATCCCAGGCCCACTAATCAAGATGGCTGAAAACGTAAACCTAGAAGATGGCTAGGTGAAGATGTTAGCAGCAGTAATAAGGTAGACTCATGTTTCATCACTGGAGAGGTCACTTTGGAAGGAGACTTCTACAAACTTTGGCTGTGTTTTAAATTCCATTAACTTTGGTCTAACTGACAAGTAGGATGTTGTTGTAAAGGTGGGAGCTGCAGAAATCACTACATACAAATGATTAGCTAGCTCATTTACCTTTTCTCCTTCTAGTTGGAAAGAAGCTAATGGGCTATGTACTACCAGGCACTCAATTAATATTTTGTGTCTGCCTGGCTGCCTCCTCCACATCATGCTGATGGACAGTACAGCTTGGAAAGTTGAGTCTCTCTAAAGGCATGAGTTTTTTTTTTTTTTTGGAGAGCTTTCATAAGTGTAGATACCATTTCAATTGCTGTCATATCATGTCTGCATAAAGGTAAATTATTTTATGTGCAGGTCATCCATTACCCACAGTCTAGAATTCAAGAAATGCACTTGACATCAGCGCTCATAAAACATTTGTATACACTTTGTTTTTTATCTTTTTCTTTGCTATAAATCTTTATACCTCTGAAAGCCACAGCTGAAAGATTCAGTGACACTGCAATCCCTTTGGTCATGAACTTGTTTATCTAAATAAGACGCACACAGAGCATGTGTGAACCGTCTGAGAGCAACAGACATTTTTTATCTATGTGTAAATCTTGTTTCTAGGTCTCAGAAGGATAATCAAAAAATATTTCCCACTTCTAGCATGGCTGTGGTAAAATATGGTCATATATTAAAATCCATCACATTCTTTACAGGATAGTCCCCACGAGCTGTGCTCACTGATGATCAAATGTGCTAAGTAGTGTGGTCAGTTCTTCCAAGTAGTTTTGTGTGCCAAGTATTTCTGTGGAGACAGTTAAGCCTCGTACACACGATCAGATTGTTGGCCAACAAAACCGTGGACTTGTCTGAAGGGCGTTGGCCCAAACTTGTCTTGCATACAGACGGCAAAGAATTGTTGGCCAACAAACATAAATGTACTGACGTACTACGTGTTTTTTCAGCTCTTTAGCGCCACCCTTTGGGCTCCTTCTGCTAATTTTGTGTTAGTAGAAGTTTGGTGAGTGTTGATTCGTGCTTTTCATTTCATGCTTTTCAGTTTGTTTCTGCAGACATTTTGCAGAATTGAATGAGATAACGTGTTATTATTGGCCTTGGAGTTATGCTTTGACATAATTTTTTTGGTTGAATATTGATTTGATTTAGTAAGTTTTCTATATTTTTGGATGCATAGAATGCACTTTTTGGTTAAGTTCTATTGGCAGATAGAATGTCTAATTTTATTTGTTTTCTTTTTTTTAATGCACAAATAAAAAAAAATAGTGTAGAATAATACCTGGCTATGTGTTTTACTTCAAATGACAGTTTGGGAGTCGGCAGTTACATTTAAAAAAATACAATGTAAAATTGACAAGGGCACCAACATAGTTGTATCCTTGATCTTAAAAACTACAGGATAATGGTGTTGTGGTAACTTGCCCAAAAAAAAAATATATATATTATTCTTGATATCACTAGAAAAAAAAAGCATTTAAAAATTTGTTTGCAATAACTCCATCAGTATCACCAGCAATGCAGCTTTATTATTATCCCATTAACCACTTCAGCCCCGGACCAATTGGCAGCCAAAGGACCAGGCCCCTTTTTGCGATTCGGCACTGCGTCGCTTTAACTGACAATTGCGCGGTCGTGTGACGTGGCTCCCAAACAAAATTGGCGTCCTTTTTTTCCCACAAATAGAGCTTTCTTTTGGTGGTATTTGATCGCCCTTGCGGTTTTTATTTTTTGCGCTATAAACAAAAATAGAGCGACAATTTTGAAAACAATGCAATATTTTTTGCTTTTTGCTATAATAAATATCCCCAAAAAATATATAAAAAAACTTTTTTTTCCTCAGTTTAGGCCGATACGTATTCTTCTACATATTTTTGGTAAAAAAAAAATCGCAATTAGCGATTATTGATTGGTTTGCGCAAAAGTTATAGCGTTTACAAAATAGGGGATAGCTTTATAGCATTTTTATTAATATTTTTTTTTTTTACTAGTAATGGCGGCGATCAGCGATTTTTTATTGTGACTGCGACATTATGGCGGACACATCGGACATTTTTGACACATTTTTGGGACCATTGTCATTTATACAGCAATCAATGCTATTTAAATGCATTGATTCCTGTATAAATGACAGTTGTAGTGAAAGAGTTAACCACTAGGGGGAGGGGAGGGGTTATGGGCTGTGACGTGTGTGTTTTTTTACATTTGGGGGCGGGGCTGGCGTCTGACGTCATTGATCGGCTTTCCCGATGACGGGGAACAGCCGATCAATGACAGGCAGAGTAGGAAGCGCGGGGAGAGGTTTGTTTACACAAACCTCTCCCCGTTCTTCAGCTCTGTGACCCGATCGCGGGACACCAGCGGCGATCGGGTCCGCTGGTCCCGCGACCGGGGTCACGGAGCTCCCGACCGGGTCGCGAGCGCGCCGCTGGTGGCACGCACGCGACCCAAGGGCAGGCATTTTAGGGGCCACGTACAGGTACGTGATTTTGCCTGCCCGTGCCATTCTGCCGCAGTATATCTGCGTGAGGCGGTCGGGAAGTGGTTGAAGAAGAAGAGAATTGTGCGCTGCATTTCGAGATTTCATTATTTGCCACGTCACAAATGTTAATTCTCTATTACGATCGCTAGTTTACAAGACTGACCGCTTCTGGCTCGTCCTTGCTTCCGAGCATGCGTGTTTGTACTTTGGACTTTTGTCCGACGGACTTGTGTACACACGCTTGGAAAATCCGACAACAGACATTTGTCCGCGGAAAAATTTAAAACCTACCATCCAACATTTGTCTGCGGAAAATCCGACACCTATTGTCCAATGGAGCATACACAACGGTCAGATTTTCCACCAACAGCCTGTCATCACACATTTCCCGTCGGAAAATCCGATTGTGTGTACAAGGCTTTAGAGTGCAAAATGGATAAATAAGAGAGTCAGCACTGTATGAAAACATAGAAGCACAGCTATGACTGTGTATTTTCATCAGAACTGAAAGAATCCCAGGAGCCAGGTAGCTAAGAGCTAGCTGAAGATGCTTTTCAACAAAGAAATTCAAGAGAACATTTATCAATGCACAATAACAAATAGAGAATTAAGGCAAAGTAGGTATACTTTAAATAATGCTAAAACAAACCTTCATTCACCTTTGTGTATATAGGCACAGTGACAAATTGAATGTGCACACGGGCGAAAAAAAAAAAGCCACATGTAGCCGTGTAGCTTTTTTCTTTTATGGATATGAATATGTGTGCATTGTTATCTATGGTACAATGCACACTGTTGCATACAAATCTGTAATACAGTGATGTAGTTAGAACTGTATAAAAAACTGGAACATTTTAAGTTTGAGGACAGTAATTTATTTTATATGCAAGTGCATACAAGGTCAGGAATTTTCTGCCAGCAAGATCCTGCATATATAATTGTGCTCATAAGTTTACATACCCTGGCAGAATGTATGATTTTTTTTTTGCCCATTTTTCTGAAAATATGAACACAAACACAAAAACTTTTTTCTTTCACTCATGTTTAGTGTTTGGCTGAAGCCATTTATTATCAATCAGCTGTGTTTAATCTTTTTAAATCATAATGACAACAGAAACTACCCAAATGACCCTGAACAAAAATTTACATACCCTGGTGATTTTGGCCTGATAACATGCACACAAGTTGACACAAAGGGGTTTGAATGGCTATTAAAGGTAACCATCCTCACCTGTGATCTGTTTGCTTGTAATTAGTGTGTGTATAAAAGGTCAATGAGTTTCTGAACTCCTGACAGACCCTTGTATCTTTCATCCAGTGCTACACTGACGTTTAGGCCACTTTCACACTGAGGCACTGGCCGCATTGGCGGTAAATCGCTGCTAGTTTTAGCGGTGCTTTTCGGCCACTTGCGGGGAGCTTTAAACCTGAAAAAGGGTTAAAAGCGCGCACAGAGCACCGCTCTGATTTCAATGACAGAAAGTTGTGAAAGTGGGGAAAGCAAAAAGAATTGTCAAAGAATCTGTAGGAAAAAGTAGTTGAACTGTATAAAACAGGAAAGGGATATAAAGAGTTATCCAAGGAATTGAGAATACCAATCAGCAGTGTTCAAACTCGAATCAGGCATGTACACACACAGAGACATGTACACACACACAGACATGTACACACACACAGAGACATGTACACACACAGAGACATGTACACACACAGAGACATGTACACACACACAGAGACATGTACACACACAGAGACATGTACACACACACACAGACATGTACACACACACACAGAGACATGTACACACACACAGGCATGCACAAACACACAGAGGCATGTACACACACACAGAGACATGTACACACACACAGAGACATGTACACACACAGGCATGCACAAACACACAGAGGCATGTACACACACACAGAGACATGTACACACACAGAAATGTAGACACACAGGCATGTACACAATCACACACACAGCCGCCCTTGTAAGGTGTTCCTAGTCCCAGCTCTTGTTTCCATATGCAGAGGGGTGCATGTGCAGAAAATGGCCAGAGGTGGCAGCAAAGAGCCCGATGTCAGCTCATGACAGGGCAGCAGCCTTCTGACTCACACACATACAGGAGCATCCACGGAGCTCCTCTGCACCCGACCCTGCCTTCTCATGTTTCTGCCAGTCGGCCGGGCCCATCCAGACACTGGGGCCCCTTACAAGTGTATGGGCTGTACCCCCCTGATGGCGGACCTGCACACACACAGCCCTCTGTTTTGCCTTGCAATTCTATTTTGAACTGAATGGGTTGTTTTACAAGGTAAACAATAATTCTAAATAATTATTTTTTCTCTGTTTATAAGTGATCACATGACCTCTCTTCTCAGCAGAGAAAGGGGCATAGAAAGGTGGAGACTCCTTGCGATGATGGGGGGGGGCAGCAGCTTAAACAGAGCACGGACGCAGTATAATGTAAAATTCAGAGAGAGAAACACTCTATGATTAGCAGGGCAGGGGTGCATGCCAGCAGAAGGCAGAGAAACAGCAGTACACAGATCTTTCAAGCGAATCGTGCTTTGGGTTGTGTCAGCACAATGCTGACCACTGGAGTACAGGCAGGCTGTGCTACCAAGTAGAATGCAAAGAAGCAAGCTGACCATGTCAGGATGGATGTGCCTCCATGTCTGGTGTGGACAGTATGAAGTAGGAAAGCAGGGGGACAGACAAGGTCACCAGGCATTACACACAAAGGAAGCACATTTAATAAAGGTACATGGCAACACAGACACACATCAGAAATGTGAAATGTTGGGCTAACATACACTTTAAAGCGGTGTTCCGGCCGAAATTATACTTTTTAAATAAAAATACCCCTATAATACACAGGCTTAATGTATTCTAGTAAAGTTAGTCTGTAAACTAAGGTCTGTTTTGTTAGTTTTTAGCAGTAGTTTGTTATTTTATAAACTTGCAGCAGGCCGTGGCCATCTTAAGTGTGGGCATCTGAAGCCAGACTATTTCTTCCTGGATCTCATCCTTGCAGATCTCGTACATACTCAGTGCAGCATAAGCAGTGTAATAGGTTTCAGGTCAGGTTTCCATAGCAACGGCAGTTTGAGAGGAAATTGCTGCCCCTTCCCAGGAGGCATTGCAAACAGGAAATGATGCGATGGGCCGCGGCCAGGGAGGAGGAAGTGAAAAATGAATACAGCAGATATACAGTCTGTGCTGAAAAAAAAATAAAAAAAATATCCAATTTGTTTACAGTGCACAGTTTAGTGAGTGATGCTGAAGAGTTGTAAAAGTGGGTGGAACTCCACTTTAAGGTAAAAACGAATACTGTATATCTGTATAGCTAGCAATAATAGAGTAATGGCCCGTACACACAATCCGAACATAGTACGAAAACTGTTGTTTGAGTAAGAATCATACGATTTTCGGATCGTGTGTACACTACTTTCGACAGCCGATCACGACAGTTCATCCAATATTATTAGATCGGACATGCACGAACATTTTCCTCGTACGATTCCAGATCGTACGATTTTCGTTTAGTCAGTATAGTTGTTGTCTGAAAATACAATACAAATATATTAAAACACGTGACATCACTTCCGAATTTTTTTCCTGTCGTACGAGAATTTTCGGGACTTTATTTTCCTATTCAATCTCTACTTGTGACTATTAAGCGAAAAAGGTCGTACGATCTGTTGTACGATATTCGGATCTTGTGTACTGGCAGCACAGGAAAAAGAAAATATGTAGGCAACTGCCATTGTTGCTTGTTGAAAACAGCTTTTCTTTTTAACTAATATCTTTTTTTCCGGCTGAAATAGATACTATTCTAAACTAGAGGTCTAAGCACTGGACAGGGTCAGAGCAGAAACACCTTTTGCTCTCTACAAACTGTACAGCTGCCAGTCCAGATGTTTCATGGTGCAGAGAGCCCCTCCCACCTCCGTTCTTCAGTGGTCAATCTGTCCAAGCAGCTTAACATCATGTTAGAATCCTATTATATATGCTTCCCCTGAAATATTTTCATTTGCTTAAATCATGTTCAACTATTTGTGTGATGCTGGAATCCATCCTCACTTAAAATGAATGTGTCACACATATGAGGCCAGATCATTTTTTTGTTAAGTAGATGAAAGTAATGCCAAAAATTCCTTCTTTAATGTAATTCTTTTTAAATTCATGCTGATTATCCTCTTAAGTCTAGGGGCCTTTTTCTCCCCAAATTCCCTCAAATCCCTGAGCATTTTTTCTCATTTCGGCGATGTCTCTGTTCTGCACATTATATCTTTTAGGTCTACCCTAACATATTATATATATATATATATATATTTTTTTTTTTTTTAAGGAGAAAATAGGTATTTACTTTTGTAGCAATTTTGGATACTTAAGATTTTAATTTCCTTGGATTTAATTGGAAATAAATTAAAATTTTCACAACACAACATTTACAAAATTTGCACATCTCATATATTTACCATAACAAAGTCTGCTGATTAAAAGATATCGCGTTAGTGTGACTTTTATGCAAGGTCGTGGACTAGTAAAGCTCAAAATGAACATGCTTATTTTACTTAGGAGAGCATTCTTTTCCGTTTGATGTAGAACAGCACACAGTCACTAAGATCCTGAGCTCAGGTCTATTCTCACAAAGTCTCTCCAGGACAGCTGAACTCCTACCTCTATGCCTCAGGACAACTGCTAAGTTCCTAGCTTCCACCAGACACTCTTCAGTTAGTAGAGGTTAAGTGCCACAGAATAGCTACATACTTTACAGCTTCCATCCAGGACTCTCCAGTGAGTCCTCCAGGCCAGATCCTTAGGCGAGACTGCTTAGTTAGCTCCAAAGATGATTAGGAATAGGCCCCCCAGCCCTGCCACAGCTGGGACATTGATGAATATCTACAAACTCCAGCAAGACTGCCTCACAGAAGCAGAGTCCCTGATGCTCTAGACTACAGACTATTTATGCTCTCCCCTGCCACCCACTGGGCACACCTTCCCAGGGATTGGCTGAAGCACACTAAATATTCAAACTGCCATTTGCCTCTTTCAGCCCTCTATGTTCTGGAAGCCCCCAGAATGCAGGGGAAGAACCATCAAATCTACAGCCTGTGACATCTAGAACAGCCCAAAAAAATCAATAGCTGCTCAAATGATTACGAGAAGCCAAAAAGAACTATGTAACGAAACGTCCCACACTCCGCTTGAGTGCTTTCGTAATATACTGCTTCCGGTCTGAATATAGATATCAGATATTCCAAACCGTTGACAATCAATAACTAGACAGTACTCGTTTTGGTTGCTAAACATGAAACTGTTTATTGAAACACAGGTAAACAGAGGTAACACTTGGGACAATCCCAACCCCCCTTTGCATTCAGGGGGGTGTAGACTGTCCAATCAGCAGGGAGAGATGTTGGAGGAATTCCCTCTCATAGCTAATCTACATACACATCCCATAATACCCAAGGCAGACAGCCACAATAGAACAATGGAATACAGCCACACCCCAAATGACCCAACACAGAGCACACCATAGTATGAGACAATATACAATATTCTAGTGTGGTCGTACAGTGAGTCCGATCAGTACAGATCAGACTGGGGTTCTCGGTCACCATGTGCCCCATTAGAGACACAGGATGACTTAGACATAGGAGGTGCATGGGGAGCTGAAACAAGGGTTTCCCAACCTCCCCAAGGGATTCTGGGTTCCACGGGCCCCCTGCCCAAAGTGACTCACATCACAAACTAAAATTACCTATCATCCTAGCAACCTACCTAAGATTAGAATTAAGTCATGTTGAAGGGTGATAAAATTAGTACAATGGCGACTTCTGCACAGGTTTACTAATTGCTGACATTGGGGTTTATTTACTAAAGCTGGAGAGTGCAAAATCAGGCTCACTTCTGCATAGAAATCAATCAGCTTCCAGATTTTAGTGCCAAAGCTTAATTGAACAAGATGAGGTTAGAAGCTGATTGGCTACCATACACAGATGCACCAGATTCTGTGTGTACCAGCTTTAGTAAATCTACCCCATTGTGTTCAATGCGTTAAGACAAATGCCTTAAATGTCTTCCAGATCATCTGGCATCACCATTTTGCTGTGACATGGGATATATATATACCGTGTGCATATGTATATTGTCAGGGGTTAGCTCAAGGGGAATCACCTTCCATTTTTTCACCCCTAGAGACATTGGGCTGGGGCACAGATGGGTTAAACAAGTCCTCAGCAGCCATATATCTCTCCACCAGCTGGTTTGCAGACTTAGGGTCCCCATGGCTGACCCACTTCCTCAAAGTGGCAGGGAGCCTGTGCAAAGAATGGTCCATGTCCACACGGTCTATAATCTTGGGGCCTGACAAATTCTCTGGCTGCAGCCACTTTTTGGTGAGGTATATCAAGTCATACATCTGGGAGCAGGGTGGCTTGTCCATACCTTATGCCCACCAATGCACCCACCGAGCCCGGACTGCAATAGTGATGCCAGGGTGTGCAAATATCTCCTCCTTCAGCGAATCTTAATCCTGGGTGGCATCCGGTTCCAGGTCATAATAGGCCTTTTGGGGTTCTCCTGTCAGAAAGGGCGCTGGCAGATCTGCCCATTATTTTTTTTGCCATCCTTCATGAACAGCGACTCTTTCAAAAGTTGCAAGGTAAGCTTCCACATCATCTGCAGGTGTCATCTTCTGCAGGAAAAAAAGCTGGCACGCACCATTTTCTGTTCCACTGGCAAAGGACCGCTTCTTTAATTCCACCAGGCTTCTGCAAACTGGTGATTCACCTTCTGCTGCGCTGCGGTGGCATCTGCGACCTGGCAGTTGGTTTCCCGCTGCTGGTGGTTGGTTTCCTGCTGGGTTGCAGTGGCCTGCAGCAGGGCTTTTAGCATGTCCTCCATCTTTCCACTTGTTCAGGAAGATGCCCGCCAAAATCCACCATATGTCAGGGGTTAGCTCAAGGGGGATCACCTTCCCTGGGAAAAAGGTAGTCTAAACGGCAGGTTTTCTGTAAAAATCTGACTTGCAGCCAGTTTTATTTAAAAGGTTGCATGAAATTTTAACAAACAAAACAGAAAATAAATCTTTGCCATCCAGGCACTAACTAAACATTGCAGGTTTCCTAAATCAGAGGTGAAGGGCTTCTCCCAGTCACCCACAAAACAAAGATAATGCAAACCTTTTCCTTCTCTCACAAAACAAACTTCACATAAGCAGCTCTCTCAGGTTTTGACTTCCTGAATCCCAGGCCAAGAGCAATCCTTTGCTCTAGTCCTGCTTAATTTATACCACCTGTTGGTGGACTCAATTGGACTGCAAAATCTGGTCCGGAACCAACCCTGCCAAGGTGGCTGGTAAAACCCGGACCTTTCACCTTAGTTCTCTACAAATGAATGCATGTGAGGTGAAACATGTAATGGAACGTCTCACACTCAGCTTGAGTGCTTCTGTTATATACCGCTTCCTCCAGTCTGAATATAGATATTAGATATTATAGCCACATATAACAACCAAGAACAAAGCAGGACTCGTTTGGCTGCAAAGCTGGAATATGAACTGTTAATTTGAACAGAGGCACACAGATATACATTTAGAGGACAATTCCCCCTTCTTTGCATAATGACACAGGGCAGGGTAGACTACATTCAGTAACAGACACACAGGTGTATTCAAACTTTTCAGTAGACTGTCCTAGGGAGAGCTGTTGGAGGAGCCCCCCCCCTCCCTTCTCCCAGCTAATCCACATACAAATATACATCCCAAAATACTTTTCTCCCAAGGCAGACAGACACAATAGAACAATGGGATACAGGAACTTAACAAACACATAGCAACCCCCACCCCACCTCAAACCATCTAGCAAGGGTCTCTGACATAAGGGGGACTTTATCTTCATATATTCTTGAGATCAGACTGGGGTTCTTGGTCACCCTGGGCCCCTAATAGACACAAGGTAACTTACACATAGGAGGGGGCGGTGGAGCTGGACAAGGAGTTTCCAGAGCTCGCCAAGAGAAGCTGGGTTCCACAAGCCCCCCTGCCCAAAGTGACTCTAGTCACAAAACATAACGTCCATTTAAGACCTTGCCTTTCATAATGTCACAAAAAAAAATATATATACATTACAGTGAGGGAAAGAAGTATTTGATCCTCTGCTGATTTTGTATGTTTGCCCACTGACAAAGAAATGATCAGTCTATCATTTTAATGGTAGGTTTATTTTCACAGTGAGAGACAGAATAACAACAAACATATCCAGAAAAACGCATTTAAAAAAGGTTATAAATTGATTTGCATTTTTATGCATGAAATAAATATTTGATCCCCTATCAATCAGCAAGATTTCTGTCTCTCCGGTGTCTTCTATACAGGTAACGAGCTGAGATTAGGAGCACTCTCTTAAAGCGAGTGCTCCTAATCTCAGCTTTTTACATGTATAAAAAGACACCTGTCCACAGAAGCAATCAATCAATCAGATTCCAATCTCTCCGCCATGGCCAACACCAAAGAGCTGTCCGAGGATGTCAGGACTAAATTTGTAGACCGACACAAGGCTGGAATGGGCTACAAGACAATCGCCAAGCAGCTTTTTGAGAGAGGGTGACAACAGAGGGTGATTATTCACAAATGGAAGAAACACAAAATAACTGCCGATCTCCCTCGGTCTGGGGCTCCATGCAAGATCTCACCTTGTGGGAGTTTCATTGATCATGAGAACGGTGAGGAATTAGCCCAGAACTACACAGGAGAATCTTGTCAATGATCTCAAGGCAGCTGGGACTATAGTCACCAAGAAAACAATTGGTAACACACTCTGCCATGAAGGACTGAAATCCTGCTGCACCCACAAGGTCCCCCTGCTCAAGAAAGCACATGTACAGGCCTGTTTGAAGCTTACTAATGAACATCTGAATGATTCAGAGGAGAACTGGGTGAAAGTGTTGTGGTCAGATGAGACCAAAACCGCGATCTTTGGTATCAACTCAACTCACCGTGCTTGGAGGAGGAGAAATGCTGCCTATGACCCCAAGAACACCATCCCCACTGTCAAACATGGAGGGGGAAACATTATGCATTGGGGGTGTTTTTTTGGTTTCACTGCATCACTGCTTTTTTCCTGGATATTTTTTTGTTATTCTGTCTCTCACTGTTAAAATAAAACCTTACCTTTCTTTGTGAATGAATGATTTGTATAGCGCTGCAACTGTGAACTGAATCGCCTCGAGGCAGTGGGCAAAATCAGCAGGGGATCAAATACTCCCCCCCCCACTGTTTATATATATATATATATATATATATACATACAGTATCTCACAAAAGTGAGTACACCCCTCACATTTTGGTAAATATTTTACTATATCTTTTCATGTGACGACACTGAAGAAATTACACTTTGCTACAATGTAAAGTAGTGTACAGCTTGTATAACCGTGTCAATTTGCTGTCCCTTTAAAATAACTCAACACACAGCCAATGTCTAAACCACTGGCAAAAAAAGTGAGTACACCCCCAAGTAAAAAGGACCAAATTGGGCCCAATTAGTCATTTTACCTCCCCGGTGTCATGTAACTCATTATTGTTAAAAGGTATCAGGTGTGAATGGGAAACAGGTGTGTTCAATTTGGTGTTATTGCTCTCACTCTCTCATACTGGTCACTGGAAGTTAAACATGGCACCTCATGGCAAAGAACTCTCTGAGGATCTGAAAAAAATAATTGTTGCTCTACATAAAGAAGGACAGGTTCCACTCAGAACAGGCCTCGTCATGGTCGATCAAAGAAGTTGAGTGCATGTGCTCAGCGTGATATCCAGAGGTTGTCTTTGGGAAATAGACGTATGAGTGAGTGCTGCCAGCATTGCTGCAGAGGCTGAAGGGGTGGGGGGTCAGCCTGTCAGTGCTCAGACCATACGCCGCACACTGCATCAAATTGGTCTGCCTGGCTGTCATCCCAGAAGGAAGCCTCTTCTAAAGATGATGCACAAGAAAGGCCAAAAACTGTTTGCTGAAGACAAGCAGACTAAGGACATGGATTACTGGAATCATGTCCTATGGTCTGATGAGACCAAGATGAACTTATTTGGTTCAGAAGGTGTCAAGCGTGTGTGGCGGCAATCAGGTGAGGAGTACAAAGACAAGTGCCTACAGTCAAGCATGGCGGTGAGAGTGTCATGGTCTGGGGCTGCATGAGTTCTGAGGAAGAAGGTTTTTCCCCTCGAAAACACGTCAGCTGGCAGTGGACTCCATGATTTCCTCCCTGACCTTTGGAGTGTATTGTTCGTCTTAGACTGATTGCTGCTATTGGTGATTATTCATATTGCAAGAATTCTACAGTTGCTTGTGAGTAGTTTTCTTTTTATACACTTTAAATAAAAACATATCCAAAGGATAATGCACAAGGCTGGTGTGCCCTTTTTTCCCTTTTTTGTCTGGGGCTGCACGAGTGCTGCCAGCACTGGGGAGCTACAGTTTATTGAGGGAACCATGAATGCCAACGTGTACTGTGACATACTGAAGCAGAGCATGATCCCCTCCCTTCAGAGACTGGGCCGCGGGGCAGTATTTCAACATAACGCCCCCAAACACACCTCCATGACGACTGCCTTGCTAAAGAAGCTGAGGGTAAAGGTGATGGACTGGCCAAGCATGTCTCCAGACCTAAACCCTATTGAGCATCGATGGGGCATCCTCAAATGGAAGGTGGGAGGTGGAGGAGCGCAAGGTCTCTAACATCCACCAGCTCTGTGATGTTGTCATATAGGAGTGGAAGAGGACTCCAGTGGCAACCTGTGAAGCTCTGGTGAACTCCATGCCCAAGAGGGTTAAGGCAGTGCTGGAAAATAATGGAGGCCACACTGACACTTTGGGCCCAATTTGGACATTTTCACTTAAGGGTGTTCTCATTTTGCTGCCAGCGGTTTTGACATTAATGGCTGTGAGTTATTTTGAGAGGACAGCAAATTCACACTGTAATACAAGCTGTACACTCACTACTTTACATGGTAGCAAAGTGTAATTTCTTCAGTCACATGAAAAGATATAATAAAATATTTACAAAAATGTGAGTGGTGTATTCACTTTTGTGAGATACTGTATATATTTACTTAGTTATCACATGTATGAAAACATGTAATTACATGTTCTTTTAAACTTTAGTTTCACTTTTTGAACTCGGCTGCACCGTAATCTCACAATATCTCACGAGATTACAGGCAGCCCACCCACTTTTACACTGATCTCGGCCGTTTTCAGAGGAAGCACTTCTCTGTTCTCCCTCTGAGAACTGAAGTTCTTGGCTTCATAAACCGGCTGCAGAGGAGATAATTTTCCTCTGAGAACTGCCGAGAAAAAAACTTCTCAGTTTAATAAACATACACCAAAATGTGAAAGCAAAGTTTAAGTGCTTGTTTTGCCTAGGGGATAAGAAAAAAATGATTACCTTATTACTCACTCCTGCAGGCTTCCTCTTCTTGTTGCAACCGTTTCCCCAGGCGTCTTCCCTTCGCTGCCCTACCAGATGCAGCTACCTGACTTCATCTCATACAATGCAGGATCAGCAGTCCTGCATTGTACATGAAAAAGTCTAGGGCTTTCCCACATTCCAGAGTGTCACACAGTAGAGGAGAGCTCCAGCTGCCAGGGGAATGATGTATAAGGAATATATCGCCATACCTATCACCCCCTAGGCAGAATGAGCAGTTAACCCTTGAAGTGGGAAGAGAGACGCGTGAAAAGGGTAAATGTTATTGGTCATGGGAGTTTTAAAAAAATAATGTAAAAATTGCTTAGGTAGCTTAAATTAATTATAGAGCTTTTGTCAATTAAATAGATACCGATGCTACTTAATTTGATATCTAGGCTTCAACGACTTTGGCTCATTTAAGGGTTAAGAAAGCAAAATGTTGTTGACAGCACACACTGTGCTGATATATGTGACAAGATGATGTACTCAAAATAACTATTTATACATTCAATGACACATGTTCTTAATCCTTAAAAACAAGGCAGAAAACAAAGTCTTATTTAAAAGGTTGGTGGGGGCATCAGTACAATGTAGACCATATGTATCCCCAAGAATCTTCCACTTAAAGGACCACTTAGTGCTGCTTAGTCCTATTCATTTTTCCATTCTCTCCATAGGAATGTGACATTGTAACCTTTTTGATACATGTCTGAAGTTTTGTGAATTATCTACAAATTCAGGTATGCTTTTGCAATCGTTATGTTGTCATTACATGGTTACATATTTACAGGTTAAAAAAAAAAAAGACATATGTCTGCCAAGTTTAACCAACATTTGACAAAATAAATAAATTAAAAACCCTTCCTCCTCAGTAACCCTAAAACCACAGTTTACAGAGTGTCAAGCAAATAACCCTTAGGATTTTCTCTAACACGGGAAAAAAAATGACTTCCTGATATCCAAAGGCATTCAGATACTCCCTGGATCAATAATCAACAGCAGATTTTTCCAACCATTTTACTCCAGAAGAACCCTTAAAATTATTCTCATTGAAGTCGGACCAGCAGGGCTTTGTGTTTCTATATGCTAGCATAGGAGAACTACCGATGTTAATACTTGCATGCTATGTCCCCCCTCCGTACAGCTCAGAGGTCGTCACAGCTGGCTTAGCATATATGGCATTATACCCGACAGTCCCGGCTGTGTGGATGGGGGACTTCAATATGACTATGAACCCCTCCCTAGATCACCCAATACAGCGGGGCACACAGGACATAGGGCCACAGGAAACCAGACTAAGCCAACTGTTGACGGAGTTTGCTCTGGTGGACGTATGGCGATATCAGCACCCTAACACAAAAGCATATGCATGCCACTCCACTAGCCACGGAACAATGTCTAGGATAGACTTCATACTGGTGTCCAAAACTCTCCTACCAAAAATCATGGGGTCCGGATTTGCACCCAGGGCATTATCAGATCACTCCCCATGCTGGATGCTGGCATCACTTTTGGGGATGGCACCTAAACAAGTGTGGAGGTTAAATCCATACTGGCTGTCAGCACTAATGGAACATGATGCCATAGCGGGGGAACTGCAATATTTTCTCCCAGAGGGGAAAATCTCCTTGTCCTTTAATTCAAGGTGGGATGCTTTTAAAATACAAGCACGTAGCGTACTTGCCATGAAAATCTTAAAAAATCGTCTAAAGTAATTGTACAACTGACAGCAGATAAACTACAGGAACTACAGGAATTAGAGGAAGTCTATCATAAGCACCCATCCCCTGAAAATCTGGGTAAGGTTAAGCTGCAGTCACAACTATATTTGGAAAAGGCTAGACAAAAGGTGTTCTTTTGCAAAGCAAGAGTGTATGAACATGGGGAGAAGGCAGGAAAGTTGTTAGCATATCTGGCCCATTTAGATGACAAACCACCAGTGGTGGTTTAATTGACTGGACCAGATGGGAGGTTGATCACAGACCCCCTTAGAGTGGCAGATGAAATTCGATCATATCTACACACAATACAATTCCCAAGACTAAATCCTGATCAAATCAAAATGCTAGATTCCCCTATAACTACCCAGGATATATCTACAGCGATTTCCCAATTATCTAAATCCAAGGCACCAGGACTAGATGGCCTGGCTTTGGAATTCTACGCTACATATTCAGAAGTACTTATCCCTAAACTTAAGGTCTTATACCACTCTATCTTCGAGCTGGGGAAACTCCCTTCCTCCATGCAAGAATCCAAAATTATAGTTCTCCCCAAACCAGGCAAAGACCCCCATTTCCCGGAATCATATCGCCCTATATCTCTACTTCCGGTAGATATTAAAATACTGGCCAAAATACTAGCTTTTCGGTTAAATACAGTAATTGTATCCCTTATTCACCCAGACCAAACAGGTTTCATGCCTGGGAAAAACACTGCATGGAATATCCAGGCCCAACATGACAACTCAAACACCAGAGTGGTTGTAGCCCTAGATACAGCCAAAGCCTTCGACTCAGTCAAATGGTTATACCTATGGGAATGTCTCAGTAGCTATGGATTTGGACCCAAATTCATAAAACGGGTGCAGCTTTTGTATCAGACACCCAAGGCATTTTTGTGAACAGCTGGTTATCAGATCAAATCTCCCTTGAGAGGGGCACAAGACAAGGATGCCCTCTTTCTCCGCTCCTATATGCCCTGGCTGCGGAACCATTAGCTATTGCTATACGAGCGGACTCAAATATTATAGGCCTAAGATGGGGTGACGCATGGGAAAAAATAGGACTATATGTAGATGATACAATATTATATCTGGCAGATCAGGGACCGTCACTACAGTCGGCGTTGGCCATTATAGAGAAAATGGGAGGATATTCTGGTTTGCGCATAAATTGGGAAAAGTCCCAAATTCTCACACTTGACCTATTCCCCCCACCCGCTGTCCAGCCTAAACTCCCCTTGACTAGAGTCTCGGAGATCAAATACTTGGGGGTGAGGGTGACTAGGAATCTGGGAGACTATATCCCTCTCAACATAGAACCCTTATTTGCAATACTTAAATCTAAAACCCAAACCTGGTCTAGACTACCATTAGGTGTAATGGCAAGAATAAACTTAATAAAAATGCCTAAATCCTGTGCATGGTGTGGCATGCCCCTCTTTAAATTTCCCTGAGAATATTTAAACAGATGGAAGCGAAAGTGAACTCCTTTGTCTGGGGACATAACAGACATAAACTAGCCTGGCATGTGTTGAAAAACCCCACATCAGGGGGGGGGGGGGATGTGCCTTACCTGATGTACAGGACTATTACTTGGCCGCACAGCTCTCGCATATACACTATTTTAACACAACTGAAACACAGCGTCTAGTGTGTGATAAACCAGGCCACCCGCTGTTTACCCCTATACAGACAATCCTCCGAAAGGAACCACGGACTAACAAACCCTCTAGGTATAATCAAGGTATGCTCACACATCATCAGAAGGTATGGGATATAGCTCTGAAAAAACAGAACATGACTCAATTCTATTCTCATACCCTGTTATGGCACGATGTCCATATGCCGGAATTGGACACAGTTCCAGACCCAACACTCTGGGCCTCATATGGCATAATATACCTGTATATACAAGTAATAACGGACGCTGGACCTAAACCTTTCAAGCGATTAAAGGAGAACTTGCACTCCCGAACCATTTACTATTTAGATACCTGCAACTTCGGCACGCCATACAAGCACAAATCACAAACCGTACGATTAATCTAAACACTCCCCCTGTCCTCAATACCATCTTGGGAACAGACCCAGCCAAACTCATATCTATACCCTTAGACTCCAAAAGGCCAATGCAGTTATACAGATGGCCAAAATAGCATGGGAAACTGACGTGGGTCACATGGAAGACCCTGACTGGATAGAAATACTGGAGGGGGTCAAAACTGCCTCTCCCAAACTATCGGACAGACTGACGCAACTGTACATAATACACTGTGCATATTTGACGGCGGTGACACTAGATACATTTCAAACCACAAGAAACCCCCTTTGTCCCCTATGTTTACAGGCCCCTGGCTCATTTTTTCATCTGATATGAGACTGCCCTATTCTACAAACCTACTGGATGCAGGTAATTCACTTCCTGCATGACAATATGGGCTCCCCAGTGGTCCTAGACCCAAAGTTATGTTTATTGGGCCTATTGCCGATGTGGATTTTGACAAATACCAAACCATATTCAGATTTGAAAACCTATTTATAGCACGAAAAATGATAGCCAGATCTTGGATGCAGATGTCACCCCCTACAATTCAGGCTTGGAAAAAATAAATTAATGACACCCTTCCATATAGGAAATTGATCTATACGCATAGAGGTTGTACCCAAAAATACTCTAAAGTATGGGATACAAATTGGGCCCAAAGTGTCAATATTTTGTGTGGCCACCATTATTTTCCAGCACTGACTTAACCCTCTTGGGCATGGAGTTCACCAGAGCTTCACAGGTTGCCACTGGAGTCCTCTTCCACTCCTTCATGACGACATTACAGAGCTGGTGGATGTTAGAGACCTTGCGCTCCTCCTCCACCTTCCTTTTGAGGATGCCCCACAGATGCTCAATAGGGTTTAGGTCTTGAGACATGCTTGCTCAGTCCATCACTTTTACCCTCAGTTTCTTAGCAAGGCAGTGGTCATCTTGGAGGTGTGTTTGGGGTCGTTATCATGTTGGAATACTGCCCTGCTGCCCAATCTCTGAAGGGAGGGGATCATGCTCTTCTTCAGTATGTCACAGTACATGTTGGCATTTATGGTTCCCTCAATGAACTGTAGATCCCCAGTGACGGCAGCACTCATGCAGCCCCAGACCATGACACTCCCACCACCATGCTTGACTGTAGGCAAGACACACTTGTCTTTGTACTACTCACCTGGTTGCCGCCACACATGCTTGACACCATCTGAACCAAATAAGTTTATCTTGGTCTCATCAGACCACAGGACATGGTTCCAGTAATCCATGTTCTTAGTCTGCTTGTCTTCACCAAACTGCAGGCTTTCTTGTGCCTCGTCTTTAGAAGGAGCTTCCTTCTGAGACAACAGCCATGCAGACCAATTTGATGCAGCGTGCGGCGTATGGTCTGAGCACTGACAGGCTGACCCCCCACCCCTTCAACCTATGCAGCAATGCTGGCAGCACTCATATGTCTATTTCCCAAAGACAACCTCTGTATATGAGGTGGCGCACGTGCACTCAACTCCTTTGGTTGTCCACGGCGAGGCCTGTTCTGAGTGGAACCTGTCCTGTTAAACCTCTGTATGGTCTTGGTCACCATGCTGCAGCTCAGTTTCAGGGTCTTGATAATCTTCTTATAGCCTAGGCCATCTTTATGTAGAGCAACAATTCTTTTTTACAGATCCTCAGAGAGATCTTTCCCGTGAGGTGCCATGTTGAACTTCCAGTGACCAGTGTGAGAGAGTGAGAGCGATAACACCAAATTTACCACACACCTGCTCCCCATTCACACCTGAGACCTTGTAAAACTAACGAGTCACATGACACCGGGGAGGGAAAATGGCTAATTGGGCCCAATGCTGACATTTTCACTTAGGGGTGTACTCACTTTTGTTGCTAGCGGCATAGACATTAATGGCTGTGTGCTGCGTTATTTTGAGAAAACAGCAAATTTACACTGTTATACAAGCTGTACACTCACTACTTTACATTGTAGCAAAGTGTTATTTCTTCAGTGTTGTCAAATAAAATATTTACAAAAACTTGAGGGGTGTACTCACTTTTGTGAGATACTGTATATTTTTTACATACTATCACCAGAGCAAGTGCAGCGTCACTATGATGACATTACACAGCTGTGGCGGTGATCAGGTACAATGGCTGGCTACTCTGATATCACTGTATGTCAATGCCGCCAGCCATTATCTGTGATCACTGACACAGCAGTACAATGTCACCAGACCAGTGCTGTCACTCAGTATCCCTTTCTTCCGCCACATGAGACAGTGTCTCTAATCATGCCTCTTATGAAATACCTTGGACCGTCTACTTTCCAGAAAGGGGTCATTTGGGGGGTATTTGTACTGTACTGGCATTTTAGGGCCTTAAGAAATTAGATTGGCAGTCAGTACATTAGGTTTAATCAATTTTCAAATATATCAACACCACAGTTTGTAAACACTAATACTAAATATTATACACTGATTTGGGTTATTTTTACTAAATAAATATATCAGAAAACATTTTCTGCCTAAGGCCCCTTTCACACGGACGCAGTCAGTTTAGGCACGTCAAAAACGTATCAGTTCTTATCCGTTGTCTCATCCGTTTTCATCCGTCATCCGTTCCGTTAATGTCCGTTTTCATCCGTTTTTTGTCCGCTTACATCCGTAAATGCACACGTTTACGTCCGTTTTTTCATCCGTTTTTTCATCCGTTTTGTTCCGTTTATATGTGTGCCTGTGCCTTTAAGAGGTTGAGTTCACAGATAAACACAAAACGGATGTTAACGGATCTTAACGGATCGGACGCTGACGGACGATGTCCGTCAACGTCAGTTAATATCCGTTTTGACGGATCTGAACGTAGCCTTGTACGTTTAAAAAAACGGATAAAAACGGAAGCGGAGGTAAACTGATGGTGACGGATGTTCATCCGTCTGCCCATAGGAATGCATTGTCGTCCGTCGACGGATGGAAGAAAAACGGATAGACGGTCCGTCCGTGTGAAAGGGGCCTAACTTTATAAAGAAAGATTATTTATAACAAACTAAGAAAATCGTGTTTTTTTTTCAACATTTTTGGTATTTTTTCATTTATAAAACAAAAAAACAGTGGTGGTTAAATATAACCAAAAAAAGCTCTATCTATCTCAAAAAATGTATAAAAATGTAAGTTTGGGTACAGTGTTGCATGACTGAGTAATTGTCATTCAAAATGTGACAGCGATGAAATCTGAAAATTGGTCTGGGGAGTGAAAGTTTCTGGTTTTGAAGTGGTTAACACTCCTCTGGTTCTTTATGACAAAATTATTTTCAGTTAATCATGAAATGAAACATGATCTCTTTATTTTAAGGTCAGTAGAAAACCTACATTGGTAGTCAGTCAAAAAGTGATACTTTGATAGTGGAAAAAAGGACCACTTACATTGTTGGTCAGTGGGTGATGAGACTCCTTACATTGGCGGCCAGGGGAAGAAGAGCCCCCTTAGATTGCTGGTTAGAGGATAAAGGAACACTTACATTGATGGTCTGTGGGTCAAGAACACCCCTTTTATTCAGTGGGAGAAACACACCCTTACACTCATGGTCAATGTATAGAAAGTGCTTTACACTGGTGCTCAGTCTAGTGCCCCCCCCCCACACTTTTATGGTTAGTGGGAAAAGGGCCCCCCTTTACCGACAGCTACAAATCTAAAATATTATGGGTGTGGGTGGTTACTTACCTTGGAAGTGAGCGGAGATGTTCTAATCCCACTGGCTTTGTCAAGTAACAATGGTGATGTATTACTTCTCCCTTCTCAAGCAACTCTAGAAACCTTTGGAGGAACCCTAGGGTTCCACAGAACTCTGGACGAAAAAAAAGGTTGATCTACAGTGTTATTTTTAATAAATATTAATAGACCATTACGGTATATTCTGTGCATTAAGAAATATATTTTTTGAAGAATCTACCGAGGAGGCTAGAACTAGTTCTTGTGGAAGTCTGTTCCACATTTTCACAGCTCTTACTATACAGAAGAAACGTTGTACACTTCATAGGGTGACAATGCTGGTCTCGCAGTAAGACCCTAAGAGCAAGTGTTATTCTAAGCTCGGAAATTAAGTCTGGCAATATCAGCAGATAAGCAGCAAAAGGTTGGGGGGGGGGGGGACAAAATAGTTTTAATGTACAAAACAAACATTTATTAGTGTTTACATTTTGGGTTTAGTTCCAGTTTATAATAAAGATGTTATTTAAGGCTGTGTTGGTTTTCATGAACTAGCTCCTTTATTTTTTCAGTTAATAATTGAATTGTTGATTACTGAATGGCATATATTCTATTTGTATATTCTTTATTGCCTCTTTTTCCTGCAAAAATATCTTAAGAGACAACATGTGTTTCCCTAATTAAGAAGGTATTCTAGGCTCATAATGGGTAGGAAAATAATCTATAAAATACAGTATAATGGGTAGGAAAATAATCTATAAAATACAGTATAGAACTTTTCCGTTTAACAATTCCCAGGCGGATCGCTAACACGATGATAAAAACCTTCAAATATTTCACTTGAGAAATTTGACAAACTGCCAGGGGCGGGCTTGCAGCTAATTTGTACTATTTAAAATTAATTTGCAAGGCATAGCAAGACATCCTTTTGTATGAAGCAGTAAACCTTATATGGATTGTATAAAGCACTTTTTTTGCTCCTATTTAGTACAGGAATGCTCAAGGTCAAGACTTTGGTGTTGAGTCCCGCTCACAGCACCAATGTGATTTTTTTCATGTAGCTGCTAGCAATACCGCAAATTATATTTTACAATGGATGTAAAAATGATAGGCTAATAAGACTGCCCATGACCATGAAAAGATACCACATTATCCACTTGACGACCACTCGCCGCAGATGTACTGCAGCAAGGTGGCTTGACTCTGCAATTCGTGCACTGGCTTTCATGGGTGCATGCGCCCCCCCCCCCCCCCTGGCGGCACACGCTCCAAATGGTCAGCGGGGAGCCAATCAGCAGGTCCGGCAGACTCTATGTCTGCCGGCCACCTGCGATCATTCCCAGAAGTGACAGAACGGAGATCTGCCGAAGTAAACAAGGCAGATCTCCATTCTGTCAGGGGATGACACTGATCTGTCTTTCTGCTAAACAGGAAGACAAATCTGTGTGTTTGCCCAGTCATACAGTCCCCCATACAGTTAGAAAACACAAACAGGGAACACATTTAACCCCTTGATTGCCCCTGATGTCCCTGCCTGTGTCATTAGTACAATCTCAGTGCATATTTTTAGCACTGATCAGTGTAATAATGTCACTGGTTCCCAAAAAAGTGTCAGAAATTTCAGTTAGGTGTCTGATCTGTCCATCCCAATGTCACAGTCACGCTAAAAATTACTGATCGCCGCCACTACTAGTGAAAAAATAAAATAAATAAAAATGCCATAAATCTATCCCCTATTTTGTAGACGCTATAACTTTTGTGCAAACCAATCAATATATGCCTATTGTGATTTTATTTACCAAAAATATATGGAAGAATACATATTGGCCTAAACTGATGAATAATTGTATTTATTTTTTTGGGATATGTATTATAGCAGAAAGTAAAAAATATATATATTTTTTTATTGGCGGTCTTTTTATGTTTATAGTGCAAAAAATTATATCTTTTTTGCAACCTAGCACAAGTACACTGTGCAGGTGACTTAATAGATATCCTATACCCCCGTTCACGTGGCTCATTGCTTTTTCTAAAAGTCACTACAGAGCTCGAGGTCAAATTATAGGCAACCAGTTACAACAGGTGATTCATTTTTAGTGGGATACTAGCTGTCTGTGAATGTATACATGGACATTGAGGCTGCAGATTTTTTTTACTGGGAAATTGAAAGTGATTATGTTCTAGACATGATACATTTTAGTAGTTAAATTTCTAAAACAGAAGCAGGTAAGGCTCTGTAATACCATCTGATGAGGCATGAGCTACTACTGTAATGAGTCACTGCTCTATGGTCCCCTCCAGACCTTTACATTGTGGCAAGATGTGTGTGTGTCTATGCACATGGTGATGCACGAGCCACAGTGTGACGATAACACAATACTACACATAGCTAGCAATACACTTACACTGCAGTGCGTCACAACACACACAGAGTTGTGGTACTATGCTTAAAAAAAAAGATGCATGTCCATTTTTTGTTAATCAATAGACTGCCTTAAAGAAGTCTATTATTTTGAAAGTCCATTTATTAAGTAATTTTTTAACACTGCACACAATAATGCATTCTAATGTGTTGCTGTAACATCGAATAGTCTGAATGGGCCGGCTCCTTTATTTCTTTGTATATATCTCAGCTCGGATGATTTTTTCTTTAGTCTTGACCATTATAAATAAGACAATCAGAGGAATTAACTAAACTTGCTCCCCCAATAAAATTACCTAAGCAGATAGACCTATCTGCAGCACCTGCGTCAGTTTCTATTTCAGAAATAAATCAAAACTAGTGCAGGTCTGCACCTAACTGATTAAGGGAATACAGCAGTTTTCCATATAGAAAATTGCAGATTCCCAACCGGCGTGACCTGTAGTATGATACAACTCCTATCCCAACTGTCCCTGATTTCGAGGGACTATCCCTGATTTGGAGCAATGTCTCTCTGTCCCTCATTCCTCCTCATTTGTCCCTCATTTTGATCTGATCTGTATAGATGTATATAAAATGCACTTTTTATCTATCAAAAAGTGTTTTCCAGCACTAAACCTTTCATCTGATTCTATTGGCCAAAAGAAAGGAAAAGTAGTGGTAAAAAAAGCACTTGTGCGTTTAACCAATCTTGTTTTTTGTACTATTCTCCTTTAAGGGGGCGTGGCAATGAGTGTGTCCTATGCCTGCATACTTTTACTGATAGGTGTCCCTCGTTCAAAAAGTTGGGAGGTGTGTGATATGTGAACTGTCTGTGCTGTGTCTATCAGACGTAGAAGACCAGGGAACTGATCGTTCCTAATTAACAAAGAGGTTTGTGCCCTTTTGTTAATTAGAAGCAGCATCTGCTCCATTTTTTATGTTTAGAGGAGTGATGCAAGCATTGTGTTTGCATCTCTCTTTGTTCATTCCTCACAATATGTACAAAAGCACAAAAAAATCCCCCTAAAAAGAATAACATTATTTCTCTATTTTTCCTTGTAAACTCATTGAACATTTGTCCACATGTTTCTTTTTAAGAGTCCACCCATCCACACTCTAACAGCTTCGCCCTGGACTCTTAAGAACACCAAATGACCTCAGCAATGAGACTGTAAATAATCATGTGGCATTCTACAGGTGTGTATAATTGTACATTTTGGTGGAAACCGTGTATCGCATTACACGGATATGTTACTGCGGTGGAAGGCGATATCCTACAGAGAAGCAGCAGGTATTGTCTTCGTGTTAACCAAAAGCAGAAGATGCTTCTAATGCCTTCAAGATGGAGGCTGACATAAAAAGGGGATCTTTGTCAACACTAATATTTTATCTACAACAAATTTTACTGGGAAACCTGCTATGAATCAATCATGTAAAAAGTAGCTTAGCGGTTAGAGTTAAGTTGCCTATCCAAGCAAGTAATAGCATCATAAGCTTTTTCAGTCTGGTGACTTCCAGCTGAAATAAAAAGGTTTAGAACATAACACACACAGATATTGGCGATTAGTTGTAAAGCTGCTGGATGGGGAGGTGTAACTATTGATTGAAGTGTTTGGATACACAGGAAAAAGTATACAACCTGGGCATACTTGAGTGTTTATACAATTGTGCAATGTGGATTTGCAGTAACCCACAGCAGTAGAGTAGGGCCCATATCAACAGGCTTTTAAAATTGCTTCTCTTCTTCTACAACTCTATAGGAATGCAATAGCATCTTGAATCAGCTTGGAAGGAAGTCAACTGCAAGTCAGAAGGCAGTTCACTGCAGGTAAAATGCACCTATCATGAATCCTGAATAATCTTGGAAGCATTCCAAACTGATATCAAATGAAAGTTTAATTTTTTTTTGCAATAAAGTTTTTTATTGAGTAAAAAGTTGTGTAATACAGAAACATAAAAGAATGTTAAACGTATGATTAAAATATCATTGTCACAGAAATATATAGAACAATAGCAGGTTCATAAGTCTACATGCGAGACAAAAATCAAAGAAAAAAACATCAGCATGGAATATAAGCATAGGTAATATACAATCATAAAGAAGATATATCAAATAATCAGGTAAAATAAAATTAGAAAAGGGTAGGGGTAAATAAGGTGTAAGAAATTCCTCTTCCACTGACATAACTGAAAATAAAATAGAGTTTTATGAAGAATATAGTTGAGAATATTCAACAGAAGTTTTAAAGTTACGCCAATAAGACTATGTATCCTGAAATTTATTAGGTGTATCTTTGGATTGATGAATGAGTTCTTCCTTGACAGCTATCGTATTTATGCATTTGAACCAATCTTTAATGGATGGGGGAACAGTAGACTTCCATTGTGCTGGAATACACATTTTTGCAGCATTTAACCACTTCCTGACCGACGGACGATGATGTACGTCGGCAGAATGGCACGGACAGGCATAAGGGCGTACAGGTACGTCCCTTTAAGAATGCCGCCGTGCCATCTCGTGCGCGAAGCCGGTGGCGTGTGCCGATCGGGACCCCCATGAGTCCGGTCGCGGGTCCCGCAGATTTGATCGCCGCGGGGATACCCACGATCGTCTCACGGGGAGGCTGAACGGGGAGATGCGGAAGTAAACAGCATCTCCTCGTTCTGCCTTGCAGCAAGTGACACCGATCTCTGCTCCCTGTCATTGGAGCAGAGATCAGTGTTCACTAACACACAGCCACGCCCCCACAGTTAGTAACACGCCCCTAGGACACACTTAACCCCTACACTGCCCCCCTGGTTAACCCCTTCACTGCCAGTGTCATTTACACATTTGTATAGCACTGATTGCTGTATAAATGACAATGGTCCCAAAAATGTGTCAAAAATGTCTGATGTGTCCGCCATAATGTTGCCATAATGTTGCAGTCACAATAAAAATTGCTGATCGCTGCCATTACTAGTAAAAATAAATAATTATTACTAAAAATGCCATAAAACTATCCCCTATTTTTTAAACGCTATAACTTTTGCGCAAACCAATCAATAATCGTTTATTTTTTTACCAAAAATATGCAGAAGAATACGATCGGCCTAAAGTGAGGAAAAAATATGTTTTTTTATATATTTTTGGGGGATATTTATTATAGCAAAAAGTTAAAAATAATGATTTTTTTTTCAAAATTGTCGCTCTTTTTTTGTTTATAGCACAAAAAATAAAAAAACGCACGGGTGATCAAATACCACAAAAAAAGCTCTATTTGTGGGGAAAAAAAGACATCAATTTTGTTTGGGAGCCACGTCGCACGACCGCGCAATTGTCAGTTAAAGCGACGCAGTGCCCAATCGCAAAAAGTGGTCTGGTCTTAAGCCAGAAAAATGGTCCGGTCTGAAAGTGGTTATAAGTGTAAAGTTAAGGATTTCTGATATCGTGATTTGGGAGTAGAAGAGTGATGCAAAAGCATTTGGGCAGGAGAAAAATCCAAAGGGTATGTGGTAATTAGAGATGTTAGTCAGTGGACTTCCGTCCAAAATGGTTGAATCAGGGGGCAGGACCATAAGATATGTAGTAGCGATCCGTCATCATCTGTACATCTCCAACAGTTAGGGGGTAAAACAGGGGAAATCCTATGTAATCTAGCAGGAGTTTTATACGATTGGGAAAGAATCTTGAATCCATTTTCCTGAGCAGAAACGTTGGAAGAGCCTTTGTGGATATAAGAATAAATATTTTCCCAATCCTCAGCCAATAGGTCAATAGCAAGATCACTCTCCCAATGTTTACATGCTAAATTGGATTTAGGACCATGGTTGGAAAATAAAAGTGAATACATATTAGAAATTAAATGTTTCTGAGGTTCCCGTTTTTGTACATAAAATTTCAAAGAGAGTACATTTTCTCCGACACAGTATCTTCTACACTTATCTGAAATACCTAAAAAACTATACCACAAATCGATCGCATTTCACATGATCAATGCAGCTAGGATGTGTGTACCAATTTATTGGCGTTCGACATCCGTACCGACATTGTCTGAATGGACCCACCGGATTGACCGAGTTGCATAGCTACCTTCACGGCGACATGGGAGGCATGTATATCTTTCAAAGCCTCCCAGCCATACCAGGAACTCTCAAAGAACATAACCAGAAGCTAAACGGCATTCCCATATAAGCAAAACCTATAGGCTAAATTTTGTACCAATCGTGACTCACATAGATGGTCCTCAACATGGGCGGCAGAGAGGGTAGCTGGTGATGGTCTCACCCCCTCTCCCTTCCTTCTGCAGTGTACCACTCTAGGACCTTTATTATCACCTCAGTTATCCCCCCCCCTGCCACCCCCCTTGTCTCCTTCACCCCACCCTCCCTTTCTCCACTCCCCCCTTTTCTTCTTTCCTTTTTCCTACCCCTATTACCCAGGTAGGCTATTCAGAAGCTTCCCCAGCCTGCCCTGGCTCTACATCACATTGAATATTGCTTATTGCTTAAGCAGATATGTATACAGACTGCAGGTACCTGTTCTCGTCATTGTTTTCCTTATTGTTTCTTGTACATCTAGGGCTTGGCCCACAATGTTACTGTTTTGTTTGAAAATGTGTAAGATTCTCTGAATCCGTCTTTTATTCTGTATACCTCTGATTTACATACAATAAAATGTTTGTGGAGGAAAAAAGAAAAATGTAATGGGCCATCAATATCAATGCACTTATCAGCAATTTGGAAAGGGCAATGTTTTGTAAACAAGATGGAGACCCCTTTAGATTTAGAAGATCTATTGGTTGCATGAAAAAAAGTTAGATATCTTACATCACTGAATTTTGGGGTGGAATTTGTTTTAAAATGAGTCTCTTGTAAATAGATAATGTCGGCCTTATTTTCATGCATAGATTGAAGTCATTGTGAAAGTTTTTCCGGAATATTGAGGCCTCGAGCGTTTAAAGAGATGAGTTTGATAGAGGGTAATATATTCATAGAAGAGGAAGATGACATCATATTGAGATACAGTAAACCTGTTGTTTATCTCCAAGAAAGTATGTTTTAGTGGTAAGGACAAACAAAGTCAGAGAAGGAGGATTTAAGTTAATAGGAAAAAAAAAATCGCTATAGATAAATAGATAAATAAATAAATAAATAAACAAAAACAAAGAAAATTTAGGGAATTAAATAAATAAAGGTAGTATCCAGTAACTAGCAAAAGCCTGCTTGCTAATTCGAAGGTTCTATACACCTTTACAATAGTGCAACCGGAGATAAATACAGGGGGTCCCCGAGTTACGAACTCGTTAGGGACTGGCCCCGTGTACGGAAGTCGGAAATGTTCGTAAGTCGGCGCGCATGCGCAGACCGACAAATACGGAGATTTCCGGACATTTCCGATGTTCCGTCTGTTGCCGTTCTGCGCATGCGCGGCAAATTACGGACATTTCCGGCATTTTCCGGCGCTCCGTATGGCCGCGCATGCGCAGAACGGCCGAAAGGCGCCGAAAACCACAGAAAAATGGCGGAGGGTCCCCGCAGCACCCCGTTCGTAAGTAGGGGTTGTTCGTAGGTCGGGTGTTCGTAAGTCGGGGACCCCCTGTAGTGGTATGATGTGAAGTCTTAAATGAACAAATATTAGATCAGTAATAATAGCCACTGTCGGGTTATGAAACCAGAGACTGAGGAAATAGGTCTTTCAAATCAATATACAACAACCCGCTAAACAGAGAATCAAATTGAATAAAAAATTAAGAGGTATCATATGGAAAAATAGGAACAAATATACATATAAAGTGGAATATTACTATATTATATATGGGAAGAGAATGTCGACATCACATCCCATAGTATAATATATTTATATTTGTATCATATTCAATATTATGAAAAAGATTGGAGATAACAAGGAGACACTATTTTGGTAATAGGATACAGAAATATTCCACCTTATCATACCTATGCACTTCTCCTCTCCTCCCTCCCTTCATCATAAAACATCCAATAAATAATACATTAGCCATTTTAATGTAAAGTGAAACAAAAAAAAGTAATAGATCTTACAAATATTAAAATTATAGAGTATCTTACATACTAAAGAGATGGATAATAGTATATATCTTGAATTTAGACCCAATATATATAAACATTTATATAAAATTTATGATAAAAAAAAAAAAAAGTCTTCTTTTTTTTTTCTCTATACACCATATAGAATCATAGAACTAAAATAGTGATATAGTATTAGCACAATAAATAACAAGTTTCAAAGAAAAAATGCTATTATCCATCATAACAGAGCACATATATAGGATATTGTCGGAGATATGCAGGTAATAATAATAAAATAGTTTATAGATGTTATAATGTATAGTATCAAACACGTATATGAAAACCAGTCGATAATAGCTAGACTTAAAAAAAGAAGACTAAAATGTATCAAAGACAAAAAAATACTTAAACAAAAATTCTATCATCCTGTAAAAATCACCTGTTGCCAGGAAGAGGTTGGTGGTATGGTTAGTATATTATCAGCACGAGGCAATGAGTAGGTGAAAGAGAGTATAGATTACATAAAATCACAGACAGGAGAGAACAGGAAACATGAAGAGCACTTCATGAAGAAAATCATGCGATAGATAATGTAACACAGATTTGAAACTAAGAGAATACATAAGAAACAGTAAAATTCATTATTGATCACGACGAGCTCTGCGGGTTCTTGGAGCAATTAGTGGGCTTAATCCCGGATGGTTGTCACTAGTAGATATATGAGAATTGGATTCAGAAGGTGATCTTCTTCTTCTGAAGCGAACATCTTGAGTTTCCATAGGCTCACTCCGAGGTTGAGACGATAAAGGAACCGGCATACGAAATTCGGCATACCAATCTGGTACCTCTGTTAGTGGAATATTAAGTGCGTCACAAAAATGAGAGAGATCCTCAGGTACCCTAAGGAGGGCAGTACGGCCTTGTGACGTCGCAGATAAACAAAAAGGAAATTTCCAACGATAAGTAATCCCATTTTTACGGAGGACCTCCAATAAGGGTTTAAGTTCCCTGCGGCGTTGAAGAGTGATATTAGAAAGATCTTGAAATAATTGCAGATTCGTTCCATTATGAGAAAGCACTGACTTGTTTCTTGCTTTACGTAAGATGTCTTCCTTGAGATGGTAATCAATTATATGACAGATTACATCCCTTGGTGGATCAGATTCTCTGCCTTTAGGTCTAAGTGCACGGTGTATCCTCTCCATTTCTATAGGTGTGGAAGAGTTTCTCTCCAGAATGTTATTAAAGAGATTCACTACTGTATCTTTTAATTGATCCGGATCAATATTTTCTGGATGTCCTCTCAATCGTAAATTGTGGCGTCTGCCACGATTGTCAAGCTCTTCTAAATGCCTATTGAAATCACAAAGTTGTAAAGAATGAGCATTAATCACTTTCTAAAATCTTGTAATTTTGACAGATTGTGAGGCAGTTATTCTTTCAATATCCTGGACCCTTCCCGCAATCGATTGAATGTCAATACGCAAATCTGAAATAGCCGCCATCATCGTTGCTGACAAAGTTTCTTTTATATCTGCCGCTATGGAGCGGAGGTCATTCAGACTAGGAGTTTGATTCGGTGTTAGTAAAACATCCCCTTCATCGTGAGAGGATCGTGAATGGGACGGTCCCTCCTGTAATTGTATTTGCCCCGTACGCAATTGTCTATTCCGTGAGGGGGCCATAGCGGCTGTTTGCGTTTGGGACAAATCCGGTACAGATTGTATCAATCCGCTATTTAATTTGTGGGAAGAACGGGACCGTGAGGTGGAAGAGGCTCGGGAGGAAGTTCCCATAGTATTCCGGGAGGAAAATGGTAAATATTACCTCCGCGTAGAACGGAAAATCGTCTCTGTCAGCGGGAGAGAGAGAGTTAAGCAGCCATCTTCCTCAGCTGTCAAGCCACACCCCCTCAAATGAAAGTTAAAACGCACCTTAAACCAAGCTGCATTTGCCTGTTGACACAAACCAGAAACCTGACAATATGGGCCCTTAGACATTAGCTGTCATTGTTCTATTTGTCCAAACTGGAATTTGGCTGGTGAAATGGGCACTCCCATTGCTTTCATTGCTTTTCATGGATGCAAGTTTTTAAATTAGCAAGGATCAACTAGATTGGATGTGAGGTCTATATGCCAAGGAATGAGAGAGAAAGAACTGGGGTTTGGAAGGAGACAATGGCAAAAGCCATGACAGCTAGAAGCTTAAAGTGTTTGTAAACCTCAGTCATTAAATCTGAACAAAGCACTTATATCTGTAGTGTTTACTTATCTCTCTCCAAAGCTCTAAGTGTTGTTTCTATCTGGTGCTTCGTTCCTCTGTTATCAGCATGATTCACTTCTGAGAAGTTTTCCTGACACATGAGATAAGGAGCTCAGCACATCAGCTTGGCTATTCAGGTCACAGCTCTGGGATGTAAGGAAGCGAAGACTGCAGATAAACAAATAAAACCTATGTAGGAGGATCTGTGTATCACCTGAGGCCAGTCACTTCGCTGGGTATATGAGAAGGTTTACAACCACCTTAACCACTTCCGGACCGACCTGTAGCAGTAAATCTACAAATATGTGATTCTGCACTTCCACCTGTGCACTTCCTGCATGCGTGTGCCACTGGCAGGCCACTTCTGCTGTGATTATTAACAGCAGAAGCTAATCTGTGGGTGCCGGGCACTGGATGTACACCGGCACCCACCGATCGTCAGTAAAAATACATAGAACGGAGATCTGCTGTAAACAAGGCAAATCCCTATTCTGACAGGGGGGGGGGTGGAATTTGTGTCTCTGCAAAGGGAATACAATCAATCTATTCCCCTAGTAAAAGCAGCACATACAGTACACAAAAACACTGGCTAGGCACATAGTTAACCCTTTCATTGCCCTAGATGTTTAACCCCCTTCCCAGCCAGTGTCATTAGTACAGTGACAGTGCGTATTTTTATCACTGATCACAGTATTAGTGTCACTGGTTCCCGCAAAGTTTCAAAAGTATCAGTATCCAATTGTCCGCTGCAATATCGCAGTCCTGCTATAAGTCGCTGATCACTGCCATTACTAGCATAAAAAAAAAAAAAAAAAAAACCTCCATAAATATATACCATAGTTTGTAGACGCGTTTAACTTTTGTGTAAACCAGTCAATATATGCGTATTAAGATTTTTACAAAAACGTGTATCATAATACATATTGGCCTAAATTTATGAATAAATTAGATTTTTTAAATTTTTTATTGGATTTGTTTTATAGAAAAAAGTAAAAAATATATATATATTTTTTTTTTAAATTGTAGGTCTTTTTTGGTTTATAACGCAAAAAATAAACTCAGTGGTGATCAAATACTACCAAAAGAAAGGTCAAGTGGTTAATGATCTCTATATTCTGCTCTACTGACTTTTAAGATAATCAATCTTTGCATGCGATCAGTACAAGTCCCATTAGTAATTGATATGACAACAAAATGTCATCACCTCTTTTGCTAGAAAGCAATGTATATCTGGAAATATGACAGTTTAAATTCCTATCAATATTGTTTAAATCATCTTTAAATCATCTCATGAAAAACAAGAGAAAAATATTCACAATTGCATAAAACTATTTGGAATACATAAACAAATCTTCCTGTAGCATATTACTGCCATATGTATGACATACTGTAAATGGAAACAAATACCGAACAACTGTTACTTGTGACTGTACAAATGCCCTCTGGTGGAAAAGGCTTGTGCCTGCACAGGGAGATCCTAGGGACAGAGGACACATATTCTCTTGGTATAATCCCACAGAGATGGGTTACAGCTGACAGAGTGAAACTGTTGGGAAAGGTGTCTAAAATCAGTTTAACGTATGCCTAAAAATAAAGCAGATATATAAATGTCCCTACCAAAAAATGGGTTAAAATGATTGCCTCTACATCTGCCTCACATAGAAGTCATCGCAGACAGCACTACACACTTTCAATGAATGAACAAAGAGTTGGGCTGACCAGGAAAGGGTGGGATATTGAAAACCTGTTATCTGCACCATCCATTGAATATTGACATTGGATAGTCAGTGCTGTAGCTACACAGAGATGAACACATGAGTTAGCTCTGGACCCCTTCATTGCTCTTACTTGACTGTACCCAGTGCAGTCAGATGAGTGTTATGCATTCTTTATTTATCAAAACAGTTTTTACAAAGAATACAATTGGCAGCAGGATACACAGAAAACAATAGATCCAGTGAGGTCAAACAAAAACAGAGGACACATCATAAAATTGTGAAAAATTCTGTACAAACAGTGTGTATGTGAGATCATGACAGCGCAATCTCAAACCGCCCCCTATTGGAAATCCAATGGGGAGCGCCATTCCATGAGTTGTGGCAAACGGACACATATCAGACAGTAAAGAGGGTATGTTTTGAGCATTAGCAACTGATGCTGGATTTAGACGCGATCCGGAGTACCATAATTTAAAACATACAAGCCTCACCTATTGGTGGAACTTAAGGGCTGGGTCCGTTCTGAAGAATCAGAAAAAGAAAAAAGGAAGTAAAGAAAAATGGGGAGCTTATAGAGAAGTAAAGGGGAGGGGTTCGAAGGGGGAAGGGGAAAGGTATTGGGAACTGCAACAGACAAGAAGAAGCCCTTGTCAACCAGTGTGACCCAAAAAGATAAAATTTAGGTGCTGCTCAGGTAGAGAGGTAAAGTCCAACTAGACTGCTGTAAGTACAGGCAGGGACAAGGTGCTCATCCTAGCTCCATGCTGCAGAAATGTCAAAGGGAAAGATCCATAAGCAGCAGATCATGAAGCAGACCCATGTGCATGAAGTTTGATCAATGGCAGCCTCAGCCCTGCCTCCAGCCAGGCCACGCCCCCAACACGTTTCACTCCGCCCCTTGAAGCTTAATCATGGGGGACATCCCTATGATTAATCTCCAAGGGGAGTATAGAAACACATCAGGGGTGTTGCCTGGCTGGAGTCCAGGGTGAGGCTGTCACCTTGTCAACCAGTAGCCAGGGAGGTCCGCCAGGGTTTTTACACTGCTGGTGGCTATCTACGGGTTCCCCAGTGCTTGTTAGGGCGCAGGAGAATTCCATCTAGTAAAACCCTTTTTTGTTAAATCTACTGGTAGTCCCTTTGAGAGAGCTAGTTATATCATCCATACACTCAATAACCTCAATGCAGTGGAACCACTGTTGAACTGTGTACAGGGATGGAGGTTTACATAAGAAATTGTGCGGTCTGGGTATAGGCATGCACCTGGGTCCAGAAAGTGTGTAATAAATCAGCCTGATGTGTATAATAAAAGGACAACATGTATCTGAGACAGATGGGTATATGAATGTAATCATTTGGGTGTGCGATACCATCTTGATACCAGCTTGTAGTCTGTCTCTTGGTATTTATTGCTGATCGAGGCACGTAAGGACAAGAAGATTTTGGACCTTACTTGTGGTGAGAGTTCTGTGTTGAGGTCCGATTTCCAGAGACCCAGAAACCTGGCCGTGGCCTGGGAGGTTTCCGAAATAAGGAGCTTATAGAAAAAAAAGCATGTAGAAAGGGACCGTGGCTTGACTTTCTCATTCAAACGCAGTGAGAGGGCAGTCAAATAGATGGGCCTGTGGCAAGGAACAAAATGTGTTAATTGGGGGACTGGGGACCCAGTGCAGTAAAAGATAGGTCTGTTAGCATTTGATTGGCAGACAACCAGTTGAAGTTTTGATGGAAATTAGGTGCATTGATTCTGTGCTAATAGTGTGCAGAAAATGTGATCCTGTTGGCCTGGAGCAAGTTCCGGGTGTACTAATATAGACAGAAGAGGGGAAGGGGCAATCCTATATTTGGTGAAGCTCGTCTTACGTTTTTTCCAGGTTGTGTTGATAGTTCAATGAGTTAGCAGTTCCAGTTGTGTGATTTTCAGATACCGCAGGAGCCCCAGGAGTGGAGTTTCAGAAAGGGAACATTCCATCTGAACCCACTGCTTGACATTTGCATGTTGGCACCAGTCTAGGGCTGGAGTAAGATGGGTAGCTAAGTGATACAGTTTAACATCCTGTAAGGCTATCCCACCAAGATTTTTCAGTCTGTGCAAAACAGATTTTTTGATTCTTGTAGGTCTGGAGGCCCAAAGTTATTGAGTATAGATTGTATCATGTTAAAGAAATGCACAGGGATAAATGTTGGGATTGTTTGGAAGTAGGTAGAGAATTCTAGGTAGAATGTTTTGTTTTATCATGAACGTATGTATCTGACTATCCACAAGAAACAGTGGGTGGACCAGATCTTCAATTAAGCCCAGAATTTAGGGAGCAAGGAAGCAAAATTGAGTGAGTAAAGTTTAGAGAGTTCTTTGGGGAGTAAGATCCCTAGGTACTTGATGTGGGATGAAGCCCATTCTAAACTGAAAACTGTCTTGGAAACTCCGCAATACCGCTCTTGGTATAGTAAGATTTAGGGCTTCTGACTTTTAGTGATAGCTATGGAAGTTCGACAACTGCTTATAATGGTTAAATTCCAGAAGGAGATTGCGTAGTGTGGTAATAGGTACCTAAGGAAAAAAAGTAAGTTATCTTTATAGGAAGTGATCTTATGGACACGGGTGCCACCGTGGCTGTCCATTAGGTCAGGGTTTGTACGAATCTTATGAAGAAACAGCTCTAAAGAGAGAATAAAAATGAAAAGAGAGAGGGGGTAGCTCTGTCACATTCCATTTTTTATTGGAAAAGGAGTCAACAGTTTCCCATCTACACAGACTTGGGCATTAGATGTCAGGTATAGCACAGAGATTCATGAGCGCATGTGCAGGTCAAGGCCAATAGCCTCCAAGGTTAGGTGCATGAAGGTCCAGTTGACTCTATTGAAGGAATTCTCAGCATCCGTGGATAGAAAAAAATGCTTGATTCCCCATTCGACAGGGCCAAGTTGACCAAACTGATGGCATGGATAGTCCCATCCCTAGCCTCCCTAGTAGCTAACCTGATCAAGATGTACAACCCCAATTCCAAAAAAGTTGGGATGCTGTGTAAAATCTACGTAAAAACAGAATGCAACGATTCTCATAAACTCATATTTTATTCATAATAGAAAACATAATATGTTCAAACTGAGAACATGTACCAACATTTTTCTAGACCAAATTTTTCTAGAACCATCCTTTGAAGTTGTTGTGGGAATGTATGTTTTGCCTCATTGCCTTCCCAAGGCATTTAACAAAGACTTGCCACAATGATTCCCATATTTGTAAAAAGTGTGTTTACATTTGGCTAGGGTAGATTTCACCTTGTCCAGACAGAGGGTTTTAATTTATGATCTGAGATGGGTAAGTTCTGGTCAAGTTTATCTGGGTCTGGGACTTTTTGTGAAGTAATTACCACTTACTGATTTCAGAGAGAAATCAAGGGTCTCTTTATTTTCCTGTTTCTTGCGAAAGAACCCATGTTTATTAAGGAACACTTTTATGGGCATCCCACATGGTGTGTGTGGACATTTCAGAATTGGAGTTGGTAGCAAAATAGTAGTACAAGTTGGATAGCATGTGCTATGTTCCGATCTTAAAGTATTCATTAAGGTGCCAGGACCACGTAGAGGAGGAAGGCTGACCCAAGATAAGCTTAGGATCGATTGGTGCATGGTCTAAGAAAGTGATATTCCCAGTGTTGGATTGCACGGCACTGTCGAGTTGATGGTTTCTGACCAAAAATAAATCAATTCTCGTATAGGTGTTCTGCGTGGAGGAAAAGTAATCTCTGATCAAGGGATGATGAATTCTCCATACATGAATAAATTGATGGAGGTGTAAGCTGTGTTTAATAAGTTTGTGGGCTGGGAAGGAAAGGTGTGAGGTGGCTTTTGAAGAGTCTATAGATGAATCAAGTACAAAATTGAAGTCACTGCCTAGCACGACAAAGTCCTTCACAAAGTTGGACAGAATCATCAGCGAGGATTCTAGGAAGCTTATTTGATTATGGTTTGGGACATAAAGGTTGGCAATGGTTATCAATTGGTTGGCACTTGGCACATCTCCCTTTGATAAAAAGAACTCGGCCTTAGATGATTCTTTAAACCCTGTTAATATAGCCAAGTCCATAAATCATCCCTGTGCTTTGCTACAGCCCAGAAAATTCCTCTGCTAAATGTGTCTAATACCTCCATACAGAGTGCTCTGTTACTGTAAATTCTTATAATAAGAGAGAGTAAGGTGGATATTGCCTACCCCCCCTATATACCGGTATATAACAAGGCCCAGCTGCATCTATCATGAAAGTGTTTTTAAACCTCTGAAATTAAAAATGAACAAACATATCACTCTATGGTTTGTAATAGCTTCAATCCAATGTACTGAATGTAATTTCTGTCTCTTTTCTCTTCCCTCTGATACCTGCATTAGTCACTTCTGACAGTCTATGCCAACAATGCAGAATCTTGAGAGATGGCCCCACACCCCCCTTCATCACACAGCCTCAGCTGTGCATATTTCCTTACGAGACTGTGTGGAGGGGAGTGTGCTTTCCCTCCACTTAGGTCTCAGATTACACTCTCTATGCTGTGCAGTGTGTGACATCAGATCCCCACCCTGCCTTCTAGAGCTAAGAAAAAGCTTTTGATCTGTGTGTTTTAGTGGACTGTAGAGAAGAGAGGGCAGCAGATAAACAGGTACAAATTATGTAGAAGGATTTGTTTTATGTCTGTGTACCACCTGAGGCTTGCCACTTCAGTGGGTGTCAGGAGCCAGGTCTGAGCCTGCGACCTCTTCTCTGTCTCTGGTGATGTCTCTTCTTGCTGAGCCACCTGGGATGCTGCACATCACCCTATATAATTGTCAGGTCACCTGAGTCCAGGTGACAGATGCACACCGTTGGAGTCAGGAGTGCACCGCTAAGGTAGTGGAACCTTTGACTGACTGCTGCTGCGGATGAAAGCTTGGGATATTGTTTTATAACCTAACCCTGCTTTAAACTTCTCCCCAACCTTATCCCTGACCTGTCTGGTGTGTTCCTTGGCTTTTGCGATGCTGTTTGCTCACTAAGGTACTCTAAAAAAACGCTGAGGGCTTCATAGAACAGCTGTATTTATATTGAGATCGAATTACACACAGGTGGGCTCTATTTACTAATAAGGTGACTTCTGAAGGAAATTGGTTCTACTGGAGTTTAGTTAGGGGTATCAGAGTAAAGGGCGCTGAATACAAATGCACGCCACATGTTTCAGTTATTTATTTGTAGCAAATTTTGAAAAGCATTTATCATTTTCCTTCCACTTCACAATTATGTGCCATTTTGTGTTGGTCTAGCACATAAAATCCCAATAAAATACATTTACCTTTTTGGTTGTAACATGACAAAATGTGGAAAAAGGCAAGGGGTATGAATACGTTTTCAAGGAACTGTATCTTATAAAGTCTGTAATTTTTCATGTTGATGACTTGAATGTCAGATATTCACAGAATAGCAGCTGTTAATCACACCATGGGAATTTTGTTCTCATGCCATAAGAAGTTGTTTTACAGCAAGGAAACTTGTCCGAAGCCCAGAGGAACTTTATGGTGTTTTCAGGCATTTACTAAAAACAACTAATAGAAACCATCATTCCCATTAATGCCCGCTGCTAAACTCTCACACAGTCTATGATAGCCTGCTGCGAATTTTCTGATTTCCAAAACAGAATCAGGGAAGGCCACAATAATTTTTTTTCAACACTTCTAGGGTCGTAAAACTGCAATAAGTTTATGGCTTGTGCTGCTATTCCTCCTGTGAGGATGCTTTCATTTTGGGTCAAAATGAGAAACAGCACCATTTATCTCAAGCAGATTGTCCAGCATAAAAAGACACATTCAAAATGGAATGTCATGAGCCCTTTCCGTGGAGCTTTGCAGGTTCATATCTGTGTGGGTGTGGCATGATGATGTAATTACACTGGAACCTAGTAATTATTGTTCTTTGCTAAGTGAACAGCGTATCAAATTTAGTCAATGAACCCCACCAACTCCATTTTTGGACAACTCTGCATTACAGTTCACTTTAGCCAGCACAGTTTAATGAGAGACAACTGCAGAACAGTAGCTTTGTAGAGGACTTATCATAAAAACTCACACTTCATATGAGACAGTCGGGCATATCTCAGCATTACCAATTCACACGCCCCTTGTGTTATATAGGTGACACACCATCATCTAAGTTAGGGGTTCTACACACCCCGTGTTTAGGAATAGCTAGCATGGCCCCTAATAAAAAAGGCCCCTAACAAAATCTTATAGGCATTTTTCAAACAGTTTTTTATTTTTCTATTTTTTGTTTTTTCCACCACTAGTTCTGTCATAATGCCAGAATATACCCTTTGATGTTCATCAGGCAAATGTTAATATAGGGAACACTTGGTTCCCATATTCTCACGCTTTTTGGTTGGCGCCCATCTACACCCCCGCTGGCACAGCTGCTTCACCCATCTTCCTTTAAGGAATCATTTGCATTGTAGGTATTTCACAGATAATGTGATTGTTCATCTGTTCTATATGGCTGTCATGGATATCCCTGTTTCTCTGTACCATTATGATATGTCCTTTCTATCTTTTATATTAAAAACAAAATTATGACCATACATACTCCTACTTTATACCCCTGACAAAGGTGTTTAACCAGAAATGCGACGGGTACCGAGATAACTATATACCGGAGAGTACAAATTTCGATGTAACTTGTTGGTTTTTGTTTTTGTTGTTTTTTATGTGTGTACATTTTCTGTAAAAATACTGATGTTTTTTTTAATATTGATCATTTCATGATCGTATGTTTTTATGCATATTCAATAAATATAATCTTTTGCTTAATACATGTGTGTGTTGCCTACAAAGTCCCAAAGAAGGGGGATTTCTCTTTTTTCAATTATATATCAGGGATGTGGCAACCACACTGTTATCTGATACGGTGAAACCCTCCTTTTTGTCATAAGGATGTAAGAATATATATGTATGTCTAGTGTGTGTGTGTGTGTGGGTATATGTGTATATATATATATATATATATATCTTCTGCAGATTTGATCTCTGAACCAGGGGTCCGAGAGGGACTCTGACAGGGACACTTGACCCAATGCTGCACACACAGCGGAGGGCCATAAATGAGTACCTGTGTGAGTATGGCACCAGGACAGGGGTGCTTGGCTTCTTTTCACCACGCCAGTGGCTACTGATCAAGGATGCATGCACTGTCCTGTCACCATTTGAGAAGGCCACAAGGATGGCGAGCAGCGACAATGCATGCATCAGTGACACTGTCCGTCTAGTCTTCCTGCTGGAGCATATGCTTTGTGGAATCGTGGACAGGGCACTTGAGGCAGAACAGCGGGAGGAAGAGGAGGACTTCCTTTCCTCTAAAGGCCCCCTTTATCCAGATAGCATTCCTGTGGGTCTGCCAAACACACAGGAAGAAGAGGAGGAAAAGGATTGTGTCAGCATGGATGTAGAGGATAACACTCAGTAGCAGTCTTCAAGGGATGGTTTTCAGTCCCCAGAAACCTAAGGAGTTGTACAGTACAGCTGGGAGGAGGTAGTTACGGATAATGTGATCCTTAGTGACCCAGGGGACTCAGAATTTAATGCCTCTGCAAACTTATGTTGCATGACCTCCCTGATTCTGCAAAGTCTGCGAAATGACCCTAGGATTCGTGGTATCAAGGAGAGGGATCATTACTGGCTGGCAACCCTTCTTGATCCACGTTACAGGGGTAAAGTTGCAGAACTCATCCTGCCTTCGCAGAGGGAGCAGAGGATGAAACATCTTCAGGAAGCCTTGAAAAAAGGATTGTGTAATGCTTTTCCAGACCCTGGGAGGTTACCATTTCCTGGTGCTGGACAACGTGCTGCTGAGTCTTCATTCAGTCAGAGGAAGAGCGGTGGAGAAGGTGGTCGGCTGATTGATGCCTTTAAACAATTTTTCAGTCCTCAGCACTGAGGTCTGATCAGTTCAAGCAACCATCGCCAGCGTCTACATTATATGGTGCAAGAATATCTAGGGGCAAGAGCAGACTTGGAGACCTTTCCAACAGAGCATCCACTGGGTTACTGGGTCTTGAGGATGGACCACTGGCCAGAACTTGCTCAATATGCAATCAAGCTATTGGCCTGTCCTGCATCCAGCATGCTTTCTGAACGCACATTCAGTGCTGCTGGAGGGTTTGTCTGTACACCTGTCCACAGACTCCATTGATATGCTCACATTTATAGAAAATAATCAGTCCTGGATCAGCAGCTATCAAGCACCTGATGCTGATGTAACGCATTGAATTTGCTATGGATCTGGGATCCCTTGAAGACTGCCTATGCTGTCTATCCTATTCCTCCTCAATCTTGAGCATGCTAATGTCCAACAATATTTTTAGTTTAGGGCACCACCACCACCACCTAAGGCCCAAGTTTTCTGCCCCTGTTTAACAGGGGCATGTTATTACAATGTTTGATATAATATTTCACAGCAGGGCCCGTCCCTGCACCCAACAAGAGTATCAGTGTTCTGGCACCACCAACACCTAAGGCCCAATTTTTCTGCAGAGTATATAGGGAAGTCTGTATAGTATATCTACTGCTGTTCAGAGTATATAGTGCCTGGGGGCCTGGGGGACCCCCACGCCATTTTTTTTTTCAATTTTGGTGTGGAGTTCCCCTTAATCTCCATACCAGACCTAAAGGGCCTGGTATGGATTTGGGGGGGGGGGGGGCACCCACGCCATATTTTTGGCTAATTTTTTTAATGATTTGTATCTATATTTTGTCAGGATCCGACAATTCATTACAGCCATGAGCAGTCTTAAATAAAACAATTTCCTTTAGAAATGTCATTTTGCTGTGGTACTGTTATAAACATGGGAAAGATGTGCTACTTTACAGACAGACTAAAGAGACCGCCCAGGCACGATATTTAAAGGAATATTTCATTTTTATTGTTTCGCATTATTAAAATCACTGCTCCTGAAAAAACTTCCATTTTAAAAACTTTTTTCTGCATTGATACATGTCCCCTGGGGCAAGACCCGGTCCTCAAACACTTTTTATGGCAATAACTTGCATATAAACCTTTAAAATTAGGATTTTGATTTTTCACATTCGCGTCCCATAGACTTTAGCGGTGTTGCCTGTTCGCATGTTCTACTGCGAACCGTTCGGCTCATCCCTACTAATGAGTATTTGTATATTCAAAAATATTAAACTGGTATGAAATATTATACCTATATACAGTATCTCAGAAAAGTGAGTACATTTTTACATTACATTTACATTACATTTACATTACATTTTTGAAAATATTTTATTATAACTTTTCATGACAACACTGAAGAAATTATACTTTGCTACAATGTAAAGTAGTGAGTGTACAGCTTGTATAACAGTGTAAATTTGCTGTCCCCTCAAAACAACTCAACACACAGCCATTGATGTCTAAGCCTCTGGCAACAAAAGTAAGTACACACCTAAGTGAAAATGTCCAAATTGGGCCCAAAGTGTCAATATTTTGTGTGTCCACCATTATTTTCCAGCACTGCCTTAACCCTCTTGGGCATGGAGTTCACCAGAGGTTGCCACTGGAGTCCTCTTCTACTCCTCCATGGTGACATCACGGAGCTGGTGGATGTTAGAGACCTTGTGCTCCTCCAACTTCCATCTGAGGAGGCTCCACAGATGCTCAATAGAGTTTAGGTCTGGAGACATGCATGGCCAGTCCATCACCTTTACCCTCAGCTTCTTTATCAAGGCAGTAGTCGTCTTGGAGGTGTGTTTTGGGTCATTATCATGTTGGAATACTGCCCTGAGGCCCAGTCTCCAAAGGGAGGGGATCATGCTTCAGTATGTCACAGTACATGTTGGCATTCAATGAACTGTAGCTCCCCAGTGCAGACAACACTCACTCATGCAGCCCCAGACCATGACACTCCCACCCCCATGCTTGACTGTAGGCAAGACACACTTGTCTTTGTACTCCTCACCTGGTTGCCGCGACGTGCGCTTGACACCATCTGAACCAAATAAGTTTATCTTGGTCTCATCAGACCACAGGACATGGTTCCAGTGATCCCTGTCCTTAGTCTGCTTGTCTTCAGCAAACTGTTTGCGGGCTTTCTTGTGCATCATCTTTAGAAGAAGCTTCCTTCTGGGATGACAGCCATGCTGACCCCCACCCCCCCCACCCGTTCAACTTCTGCAGCAATGCTGGCAGCACTCATACATCTATTTCCCAAAGACAACCTCTGGATATGACGCTGAGCACGTACACTCAACTTCTTTGGTTGACCATGGCGAGGCCTGTTCTGAGTTGAAATTGAATGTGGGTGTCCTTTGCGCTGGTGTAAGAACTAGATGTTAAAATTTATAGGTGAAATAATAAATAAACAGACGTGGTCTAAAATGGTGAACGTTTCAAATGCAAAAAATGGAACAAGTCCTAAAGGAGCTGCAAAAACTAAGAGTCAACGCTAACCCGTGAATCAAAAATAAATAGGCAGTGTTTTTGCGCTAAAGTGCATAAAGTGTTAAAGTGCTCTGTAACTGCAATAAATAAATGGATAATCACTAAGTGATCAAAACCAACAGTGGTCACTGAGTCGTGACTCAACTGTTAATACAATGCAGTGAATAGGTCCTTTAAGTGCATACAGTGATAAATAAATAAATAAGTAAACACTAAAAATATATACAATCACTATTAAAAAACATATCAGTGAATAAAAGTGATATAAAAACCAAAGATCTCTAATCGTAAAAAACCATAGACCAGGGGGGAGCATAAACAATGAATCGATCAATCAATGAAAAAACAGTCCATTAAGTGGTTCAGAGTGGAAATGGTGTGATATAAGTGACACCTATAAGGAGCTAAAATAGTCTCTATAGTGCAGATAAATTATGCTTTTTCCTTTCTGTTTTCCGATGTATGGTCTTGGCCAATGTTGGTCATCTTACTTTAAAAAAGTAATTAGTTAAGTTACAAATTACTTCTCCCAAAAAGTAATTGCGTTAGTAACTCAGTTACTACATTGGAAAAAGTAATTAGTTACGCAGCAAAGTAACTGACTTTTTTTTTTTAATATTCTATACTTGTAACGAAGGGGCGGGTCTAGTATTACTGTAACCAAGGGGCGCATTTATTATTATTGTATATCGTGTAACCAAGGGGCTGCTCTATTATTACTTTAACCAAGGGGCAGATCTGTTATAACGTGTAAGCAAGGGGCGGGTCTCTACAGAAGAGGGCGAATGTTAAATTAATGGGCAGAGCTCGATATATAACAATAATAATAATAAATGCGCCCCCTTGGTTACAGTAATACTAGACCCGCCCTTAGTTACACGATAGACGCCCCTTGCAGAGTAGCACGAGCATCAGGAGCGTGCGGCATCGCCTCGTACAATTACATGTTAACTGCGCCTGCGCAGTGTAGAGTTCACTCAGAGCTGTTTAGGTTCAGCAATTTTCGGAAGCTCCTTAGTCCTTCGTACTGCGCAAGCGCTGCGCCTGCGCAGTACAGGGGGTCCTTTTCCGGCGGGGGAACTTTTTAGGTAGGAATTACACCGGAATTACACTACTGCCATCTAGTGGCGGTAGATGTAATTGGGGTAACTGAGCCAAAGTAATGGGAACTGAGTTACCATGAGGGGAAAAGTAATCAGTTAGATTACTAGTTACCCTCTAAAGTAACTGCGTTAGGTAACTCAGTTTATTTTAACTCAGTTACTTACATCACTGGTAACGAGTAATCTAACTGATTACTTTTCCCCTCATGGTAACTCAGTTACCATTACTTTGGCTTAGTTACCCCAATTACATCTACCGCCACTAGATGGCAGTAGTGTAATTCCGGTGTCCTGCCGAAAAAGTTCCCCCACTGGATAAGGACCCCTTGTACTGCGCAGGCGCAGCGCTTGCGCAGTACGAAGGACTACGGAGCTTCCGAAAATTGCCGAACCTAAACAGCTCTGAGTGAACTCTACACCGCGCAGGCGCAGTTAACATGTAATTGTACGAAGCGATGCCGCACGCTCCTGATGCTCGTGCTACTCTGCAAGGGGCGTCTATCGTGTAACTAAGGGGCGGGTCTAGTGTTACTGTAACCAAGGGGCGCATTTATTATTATTGTTATATATCGAGCTCTGCCCATTAATTTAACATTCGCCCTCTTCTGCAGCCATCCGCCCCTTACACGATATAATAATAATAGACCCACCCCTTGCTTACACGCTATAACAGATCTGCCCCTTGGTTAGAGTATTAATAGAGCAGCCCCTTGGTTACACGATATATAACAATAATAATAAATGCGCCCCTTGCTTACAGTAATACTAGACCCGCCCCTTAGTTACACATATAGGATATTTTAAACAAAAGTCAATTACTTTGCTGAGTAACTAATTACTTTTCCAATGTAGTAACTGAGTTACTAACGCAATTACTTTTTGGGAGAAGTAATTTGTAACTTAACTAATTACTTTTTTAAAGTAAGATGACCAACACTGCTCGTTACCCTCTAAAGTAACTGCGTTAAGTAACTCAGTTTATTTTTTTTTTTTATATATCTTTATTTATCAAATTTTCTACATATTTACAAATTTTCATACATTTACATTTATACAAAGGGTGCTTGTCTCTTTCTTATACATTTATATGTCATATCTCATACATATAATCATCTGACTTTATTTATATTTCCATAAGTTTACTAACCCCTTACTTCTATGCATCCATCCTTCATTTGTTCACCACTACCAACTCATACCAAAAAAAAAAAAAAATAAATAAATAAATCAAAAAAAAAAATGTACCCTATTTCTCTCCTATTAAGTTCTTCCATCCTGGGTGCAATATTTTAAATCCTAACCAGGTCTGCCAGGCATTGTTTGCTCCCTCCCCATTTACCTTTTCCTTTTCCGTTCTTATCTCTGTTCTACATATTTCGTCCATCTCCATCTCCCACTCATCTATATTAGGACACCTACTATTTTTCCATTTCCTGGCTATGTTGGTTCGTGCTGCCGTTAAGAAATATTTCAAGGTTCCTTTCTTAACCTTGTTTATAGATCCCATATTCATTGACATTATTGACATCAGGATATCGGGTTGTATTTCTATTCCTGTCATCAGGGCATATGTCTTATATATCTGTTGCCAAAAACTATATACTTTAGGACAATGAAACCATATGTGTGACATTGTTCCAACCGCTTGAAGGCATCTCCAACATGTGTTTTCGTTTTCAGAATTAATTTTGTTCATGTCTGTTGGACACCGATACCACCTCGTCAATAATTTATAGTTCCTTTCATGATCTCTACTAGATTTAGATAATTTATGAATAATTTTAAAGGCTTCTTTCCATTTTTCTTTAGGAATATCTATTTCTAATTCTTCTTCCCACCTTTTTACGTAATTCATTTCTTTTACCGTGTTATTTTTCATTAGATATTTATATACCATGGACAAATTATGGATCGGTTTCTGTTCTTGTATTAATATCTCCTCAAGGGCTAGTAACGGTCTGTTTATTGCGTCTTCTTTTGCTATGGAGGAAATATATTTATATAATTGCCAGTACTGGATCCAGTTATTTTTATATTCTATACCCATAAATTCGAATGATATTAACCTGTCCCGTTCTATAATATCTTTTATTCTGATATCTTGTTTTTTATTCCATTTTAGGAAGGTTTCCACTTTCATTGCTTGCGGAAATTCAGGATTATCGAATATAGGAGTCATTGGCCCTATAAGTGTTGATCCTTTTCCTTGTTTTACTAAACCGTCCCATACTTTCAGTACCCGGCTCACAAAATATGGCATATCTTTATCTGGTGGACGTTTCTCCTTTCTAATCCATGGCAAAGACCTTAGGCTGATATTTGACATCCCTTCTTCCAGTCTGACCCATTCTTTAGAATCTTCATTTTGAAACCAGTCTATCACTCTGGTTATAAGGGCCGCTTTTAAATATGTCAAAATATCTGGCAGTGCCAGTCCCCCTTCCTCCTTGGCACGAATCAATATTGTTCTACTTATTCTAGCGGGCTTACCGGCCCAAACAAAACTTCCTATGGTTTTACGGATTTGATTTAACCAATATATATAAAATCTTAGGTAAAATATCCATTTTTATTATGTTTATCCTCCCTATCCAAGAGTGATTTCCTTTTGCGTATTGTTGTAGTAACTTATTTATTTTATTTGTGATTGGGAGGTAATTAAGTTCATATAATTGATCTAAATCTTTTGGGATGTATATTCCTAAGTATTTTACGGCTAAAGGTTGCCATTTGAAAGGAAAGTTGGTCCTAATTATTTGATGACAGCTATGCAGACCAATTTGATGCAGTGTGCGGCGTATGGTCTGAGCACTGACAGGCTTCAACCTCTGCAGCAATGCTGGCAGCACTCATACATCTATTTCCCAAAGACAACCTCTGGATATGACGCTGAGCATGTACACTCAACTTCTTTGGTTGACCATGGCGAGGCCTGTTCTGAGTTGAAACCGTCCTGTTAAACTGATGTATGGTCTTGGCCACCAGTGTCTCTTGGACATAAGTATACTTTTTCAATTTTTTTCTTTTTTTGGAGGAGCTGAAGTGTCTAACTCAGGGTTAAAGATAAAGTTAAAATCTCCACCAATTACTGGCACTGACTGCAGAACCTGGAGTATATGGTATATATTAATCCTCTGTATTGTCTATGGCATGACTGCAGAACCTGGAGTATTTTATCATGTTGGAATACCCGGATGGTGGGAGAGAGGAAAAAAAAAAAAAAAAAAAAAAAATACTGTCCTGTTAATCATTTCACTCACACTCCATTCATCTACTTGCATTTGTATCTTTGATCTACGACTAATCTAAGTCAACCCTTAATAAATAAGGTCCCTATTTGGGGTAACTGAACACTTCCCCCAGCAGATCAGTGTTCTCCCCAGTCAATTTATATTTTATATTTTATGTGTGTTTTTTTTTTTTTATATATTATTTATATTTAGAACCAGAGAAAAAAAAGCACGTAATTTTTATGTCACAGATACGGGGGATCGAGTTGGGGGGGGGGGGAGAAGGGGAAGAGGAAGGAGAAGAAAAAAAAACAAAAAAAAAAAACAAAAAAAAAAAAAAAAAAAGAAAAGGGAGGGAACTATTTTTAAAGTGTGTCATATTTTCACCAGTCTATTACTATATACCTGCTTATTAATATAAAATATACACCGCCCTACCCCAGTGGTTTATTTCCTGTCCGGGAAAAATTGCCCAAAAAAAAAAAAAAAAAAAAAAAAAAAAACCCCAAAAAATTGTGCAGTGGTCAATTTATTTAGTGCTTATTATATATTTTTGCCCTTATTGGGCCGTGAAGAAGGTGTCACAACAAAAAACAAATGGAAAAGAGAAAGAGAAAAAAAAAAAAAAGAGGATGTTTTACTTCAGTGTTTTTTGGTGCCCTTGTTATTGTTGTCCATTTTGGACAGTGAGGGAAAAAAAATAAAAAAAATAAAAAAAAAATATTTTTTTGTTGATGTTGATTATTCTCGTAATTATTGATAGTGAATGTGAAATATATCGTGTTTGGGGAAGAAGAAAAAAAAAAAAAAAAAAAAAAGCCCGGGGGAAGGAAATAGAGTACACTGGGGTATGCTGTCTTGTTTCTAGGTTGCTAGATCTGGGTGGATACCTTTTGCTTGTTGTATCTACATTCATCCTGTACATGTCCACATAAGTACATTTCATATTTATCCATATCCCTATTCGTTTAGTCATAATAGTCTTACATTCATTACTCCCTTCCATTGATCTTAATATTCATATCTTTAATGTCTACTTATTTGTTTATTTGTCCGTCTAGGACAAAAAAAAAAAAAAAAAAAAAAACAAATTTAAAAAAAAAAATGCTGCAGCTCAGTTTCAGGGTCTTGGCAATCATTTTAAAGCCTAGGCATTTATGTAGATGAACAATTCTTTTTTTCAGATCCTCAGAGAGTTCATATTTGTGAGATACTGTGTATATGTGTATATATATATATCTATATCTATATATAGCAAATCATAGTAAGAGTGGATCATACTGTAACAAAAAAACATTTATGGCTAAGCGTTACATTAGTCAAACAAAATTTCAAGTTGAACTACAGGCAGATATAGAAGACGCAAATGAATATAGCTCTATATTTATAAATATACCATTAAATTTATTTTTTTGCGAGCAATATAAGTTCCCAAATGTGGCTTGGTACCACTGTACAGTAGAGCTCAGACTAGGAGAGAAAAGAAAGAAGAGAAAGCAAAATGAGAGAGATAAGCTAGCTCATCAGGCCTGTAAAGCCCCATACACACGCGCGGATTATCCGAGGACCAGGTCCGTCGGATCATGTCCGTCGTACTTTGTCCGATGTTGGTTTTGCGTACACACGGTCGGACAAAGTTGTCGGAAAATCCGATCATTCTGAACGTGGTGACGTTTGTTGCCTACGACGGGACTACGTAGAGGCTAGTAGCCAATAGCTTTGGTCTTGTAATGTGATCTGAGCATGCGTAGCACTTTGTCCGTCGGAATTCGCTACACACAATCGGATTTGGTGTGATCGGACTTTGTTGTCAAAAAATCTATCCAGCAGGAGATAGGACTTTGTCCGTCAGACAATCCGATGGAAACTGTCCGATGGTGCCTACACACGGTCGGAATTTCCGACAACATTGTCTGATAGGACAGAATCCATCGGAAAATCCGACCGTGTGTATGGGGCTTAAGTGTTACTATTGCAGCAGAAAAAAAAATCACATCTCCTGCAGTGTGGCAGATCTGTGTCAATATCGGGACTATACAAATCAGTTGTCAGGCATACAAGCTCCCTTTTATGTATTTGTGATGTCTTATTCAGCTGCTTGTCTAGAGATCAGCTTTAGGCTCCTCTGAAGTGGTGATTAATGTATATGGTTTTCTATACAGTGCTTCAGAATTTGTCAGTTCTGTATAAATTATTCAAATAAATAAGCCAGTACCTGACTTAAGACTTGAAGTAGGACAGGTCTTCTTCTTCCGCTGGTTTTGGCACAAGCCCCTGTGTGTCGTGCGGTGCGAAACTTTGCTATGGGGATGTTCTCGGCAGCTGTCGTTATTCCTGCATTACATAAACAGCAAACAGACATTACACACTGAGCAGAGATCTCTACCGCCTGGGGTCATCTTTTACAGTCCATCACTGTGATTATGAATTACATTTGGAAAAGACAGCGATGAGCCATCCAAATAAATCACAGTCTGCTGGGGAAGACAATCAAATAAGGAACCAGTTTGTGTGAACTCATTTGGGAGCTTTATGCTTCACCTTTAGATAATTTCCTGTCTCAGACATTACATGATACACAGGAAGCACAAACGTCTGTGAGTGATATTACTGCACTGATCTCACTGCAACAGACAGGCATGATGAGAACCCACAGGCCATGCTGTCTTGGCTTAAACAAGGACTTTGGCAGGCATGTCCCCCGCCTTTGCTTTTTACCAAAACATTTGTATAATTGCTTCCATCACAATTCCAGAGTTTGGCAATGTTCTGGGCACGTGTAATCTTCCATGTAATTGTAGCACCCTCCTAGGTAGGTGCTAGAAGAGTCTTTCTGCTTACCAGGAAGGCTATCAGGCAAATGTAGATGCTCTCTGCCTAACAGGGAGCATAGGTCCATTGATGGGGACTGCTCATGGTGTTCAGGTGCTACTCATGTTGTCTGAATGTTTCACACTGGCATAGCTCCTAACTGTCCCTGTTTTCGAGGGATTGTCCCTGATTTGGAGCAATGACCCTCTGTCCCTCATTCCTCCTCATTTGTCCCTCATTTTTGTCTGATCTATATAGATGTATATAAAATGCACTTTTTATCTATCAAAAAGTGTTTTTCAGCGTTAAACCTTTCATCTGATTTCTAAATTGCTGCATTTGTAAATTCCAAAAGCCAAAATAAAGGAATAGTAGTGGTAAAAAAAGCACTTGTGGGTTTAACCAATCTTGTTTTTTTGTGCAATTCTCCTTTAAGGGGGTGTGGAAAGGGGTGTGTCCTATGCCTGCATGCTTTTGCTGATAGGTGTCCCTCATTCCCATCTCAAAAAGTTGGGAGGTATGCACTGGTCCAACAGTGGGGCATATTGGACAGTGGGAGGAGACCTGACAAATGAGAGCACAGGCATAGTTACCACACTGGCCATTGGTAGAGGAAAGTGCCTCAGTGCATGCTGGGTGACTGTATATATGCCAAGGGCACATCTGCTTGGGGTCTTTGGCTGGAGAGCAGGGTCCCGGAGGGAGGGGGGCGGCTGCCCCTCCTCTGTAAATGCTGCCATGCGACATCAGGTGGTGGACCTGAGGGCCTGAATGTGAGTGAAGCTGAACCCAGCGGTCCTGCAGAGCTGACTGGAAGGGAGACACACCAGGAAGGATCTGTATCTGCCTACAGTGAGTACAGATCTGTGTCATGGGGCCTGTCTTGTGAGAGCCATCCCTTCAGCTAGTAGAGTCAGCGGATGGGTGTCAGCCAAAGGGGATGCTAGTGAGTGTCCTGAAGATAAAGTAGTTGCATCGAGTCTGTTGCTGGAGCAGACAAAGGACTTATTTCTTCCATACAAGTGGCAGTATGTTATAACAGCAAATATGTTACCACGTCTAACCTGTGAGGCCGAGTGAGAGCAGTGCTCAATTGTAATTAGTTCCATTTGGATTATCCCACTATTCTCTTCTCTTATCCAAGTTCCAACAATCCATATCAACAAAACCAAACCCCTGGATTGATTATTGGAAACGAGTGGATGAGAGAGCGGGCTGTTGTGTGAAAACCCTTAGTAACTGGCTGCAAGATAAGAAGGGGAAAAGCCCAGGGAAATTTACACACAGCAATCCCTATGGGGGCAGTGCTACATTTAGTGCCGTCGCCTGGGATCATTTTCCCCTGATTTATCGCAACTGTTGCTCATGGCAACGGTTGGATGGAATAGTAACCAAAGAAACCACATGTCATTCTAAGCGAATTGTGGGAGTGTAATTGAAGAGAGAATGTGTTATACTGTGGAAGAGAATGGTGTCTGCTTCACAGTTATCAGTACATGTGCTGCAGAAGAAAATGTCTGCTGTACAGTCGGTAGCAGCAGATGGGTTTCCAGCAGCAGCGAGGGAGTTTGGTTGACATGTGAGTCAGAAAGTGTGACAAGGACTCAATTGGAGATAGAAGAGGCAGATGTGTGTGTATCCGTGTCAGGGAGCACTATCTGCATTGCAGGGCCATTCGCATATGCTGAACGGTGTGGTAATGGCAGCAGAGAAGGGGTTACTGTACCGCGCAGGAAAGAGCGCAATAAAGAGATCTGCCCAGCAGGAGGAGCACCGCCAGAGATTCAGCTAGTCTGGGGATGTGGGCGGAGTCGCAGCCTGCGGGCCGCCAATCTGAACAGAGAGGAAGCTGAGACGTCACTTCTGCCGCCACATTCTGCCAACGTGTGAGGAGTAGCAAGATGGCGGATGCCGGAGTGAGCTGGAGCGTGGAGGCTATCACATGCTGGCGGAGTACCTGCGGATCGAGCTGGAATGCAGAATCTGACACTCACGGACACAGGAGTCTGGTTGGTACCGTGAGCAAGTTTGGCTCTGTGCAGCAGAGGAGAGAGCATCTTGGACTGGTATGTGGCAGATGCCAGAATGGCTGCATGCTTGGGGTAAGTGTGGGCACTGTGGTGAGATGTTGCTAAAGCTAGAGCCAAGTGACTGTCAGCCCAGAAAGCTTTATGTGAATTTGGAGACAGGGACCACTTCTGAGATGCTAATACCTATTGTGGCTATTCCCTTTGGGAGAGGATGGGGAGTGCCGAGAACATTGCTTTGACTGGGACCAATAGTGCATACTCGCACGATCATCTGCCAAATCAGGGAGACCCACATTTCAGAGGTGCAGCACACCCAAGTAGTGGAGGCTGGGCAGTGGTCCAGTCCTTAAATGGGCAGAGGGGGCTTGATGGGTCCAGCTGGGGTCCTCCAGTTCATAAAGTAAGGAGGAACAAACTTTGACCCTTAAAAATCTCCAGAGGCGAAGTTTAAAAATTTCTACAGGTTACCAGTTTTGAGTTACAGAGGAGGTCTAGTACTAGAATTATTGCTCTCGCTGTAACGATCACAGCGATACCTCTCATATGTGGTTTGAACACCGTTTTCATATGCAGGCGTGACTTATGTATGTGTTCACTTCTGACCCAAAAAAAAAATTTGGGGTTACTTTTTTTCCTATTACAAGGAATGTAAACATCACTTTTAATAGAGAAAAAGCATGACATGCCCTCTTAAATGTGAGATCTGGGGTCAGAAAGACCTCAGATCTCACATTTACACTAAAATGCAATAAAACTAAATAAAAATTTCCCCTTTAAGACCATTGGGCAGACGTTTGATGTTGCTTCTGCCATCCAATGTTATGGAGCCAAGTGGGGGGAAGGACGCGATCGTCTCTGCGGCTATCGACCGCTCCGGTAAGCGGCGGAGACGACCGGAGCACGACAGGAGGGGGGCTCTCTCCCACCCCAATAAAAGTGATCTTGCGGCGAATCCGCCAATGAGAATACTATTAACCGCTGTTGAAGAGGATACCGGGTTATGGCAGCTATCTGCTGCCATAACAACGGTATTCCACTTCAAACAGCCGACGTACAACGACGACAGGTGGTCCGGAAGTAGTTAAAGCAAATTAGAATCTAGGAAGATCCATATACATTGACTGTGTGGAGGTACAAATGGAAAAGGCCAAGCTTGGGCTCTCAGTGTTCAGGGTCCTGTCGATTGCCTGGTTAGTTTGAAAAGACTGTTTATTATAAAGGGGCTGTTGAGCCTGAAGAAATTATCATGTTGCTGCTGGAGCTAAAGGTCCCCATTTTCCCAAATACCCTCCCCTGCTATCCTTGCAAATAGAGGAGGGGGCTTCTGAAGTTGAAATTGCTTCACCACTCGGGAGGAAAGAACTTCTACTGCAGAAGAATTCTCCTATTCAAGGCAGGGGCTGCAACCTGGAGGGGGTAAACCCCTAGTTACTAAAGACACTTTGCAAAGATACCTTGCTAAAAACACTTTGCGAAGATCCTTTGAGCGAGGGGTCGGGAACCTATGGCTCGTGAGCCAGATGTGGCTCTTTTGATGGCTGCATCTGGCTCGCAGACAAATCTTTAATAAAAAAATTATTAACGTTAAAAATATAAAACATTCTCATGTATTTCAATACATTCATTTCCTACCGCTCATGTTCATGGTTGCGGGTGGCTGGAGCCAATCACAGCTGTCTTTCGGGACAACACTACATTTTTATTGGATAATGCGTGACGTACACGGGTCGTTGTGAGGTCAGGAAGTAAATTTCCCTCCTTTTAATCAACGAGTCAGCTAGCTCATTGCAGAAACCCTTTTAACTAAGAAGATGGCTAAAAGAAAAAAAGATGAGAAGTATAGTACTTTTCAGCAGAAATGGACAGAGGAATTTGCCTTTGTGGAGAGAGCAGGTTATGCAGTGTGTCTAATCTGAAATAATAAAATTGCATAGATGAAATGGTCAAATATAAAGCGGCACTTCGACACACTCCATACTACATTTGCATCGAAATATCCTGCTGGGGACAGCAGGAAGAAAGCATGTCAAGAGCTACTGTGCAGAGTGCAAGCTAGTCAGCAGCAACTCCGTGTTTGGACCCAACAAGGTGACTGGAATTCGGCTAGCTTTGCTGTTGCTTTAGCAATTGTGAGAAACGGAAAGCCATTCACAGATGCGGAGTATGCCAAAACATTCATGCTTGATGCTGTCAATTAACTTTTTGATGACTTTTCAGATAAAGACAAAATAATCAAACGAATAAAAGACATGCCTCTGTCGGCAAGAACTGTTCACGATCGTCCCATCATGATGGCAAATCAAGTTGAGGCAACACAAGTGAAGGACATAAATGCAGCACCATTCTTTTTTCTCACTTTGGATGAGTCAACAGACGTAAGCCATTTATCCCAGTTCAGCATGATTGCAAGGTATGCTGTCGGTGACACACTATGTGAGGAAAGTCTTGCTGTTTTGCCTATGAAAGTGACAACAAGAGGGGAGGATTTATTCAAGTCTTTCACTGAGCATGCTAAAGAACAAAATCTACTGATGGATAAACTTATTTCGGTGTGTACTGATGGTGCTCTGTGCATGGTGGGGAAAAAAATTCGTATTGTTTCTTCGTGAACATGAAAAGTGACCCATCCTAAGTTTTCACTGCATCCTACATCAACAGGCGCTTTGTGCTCAGATGTGTGGCGAGCAGCTCGGGGAGGTGATGTCGCTGGTCATTCACATGGTCAACTTTATTGTTTCCCAAGCTTTAAATGATCGCCAGTTTAAAACACTGCTGGATGAAGTTGGGAATAATTATCCTGGCCTGCTTCTGCACAGCAATGTGTGTTGGTTGTCAAGAGGGATGGTGCTCAGCCGTTTCACGGCTTGTCTGAGCGAAATCCAGACTTTTCTTGAAATGAAAAACGTTGAGCATCCTGAGTTAACTAACACTGAGTGGCTCCTGAAGTTCTACTATCTCGTGGACATGACTGAACATCTGAACCAGCTCAATGTGAAAATGCAAGGCGTTGGAAATACAGTCTTATCCCTTCAACAAGCAGTGTTTGCATTTGAAAACAAGCTAGAACTCTTCATCGCCGACATTGAAACAGGCCGTTTACTACACTTTGAAAACCCTGGCCTGCAAGTTATATGGAACAGAAATCTTGGGAAAAGCAATGCCCACCTGGCCTGCCGTGGTTTCAGGCGTCTTGCGGTTCGGAAGTATTCCAAATTCCTGTGAACGGTGTATATTAAGACCGGATGAGCTGCCCCTTCCAACAAGTATCTCCATTCTTCAAGAGCAGCTTTAAACGCCAAGAGCTCACGATCTCCAACGTCATAGTTCTTTTCTGCCGGGGATAGTTTGCGTGAAAAGAATGCAACAGGATGTAGTAAGGACTTAGCTCCTTGACGTTGGGACCCACCACCATTTCTGAGGCATCCACTTCTAGGACAAATGGCAGAGCAGGGTCTGGGTGCCGGAGTATAGGTGCAGAAGTAAAGAGTCCTTTCAGGGATTCAAATGCAGACTGTGCTTCAGAAGACCATTGAAATCGCTTGCATTGTCTTGTCAGCTGAGTAATAGGAGAAATTATTGCGGAAAATCCCTTGATAAACTTCCTATAGAAATTTGCAAATCCTATAAACCGCTGTACCCCTTTTTTGTCTGTGGGAGCCGGCCAATCCAGAATGGCAGAGACCTTCTGGGGATTCATATTAATGCCTTCTGTGAATAAGATTAGACCCAGGAACTGGATACTCTGGCACTCAAACTCATATTTTTCAAGTTTTACGTACAGGGCATGCTGTCTGAGTCGGACCAAAACATCTAGAACATGTCCCGATGAGCCTCCAAGGAAGTAGAAAATATAAAAATGTCATCTAGATGCACAATGACAAATAAGTCCAAGTACTACCGGAAAATGTCATTAATAAAGTGCTGAAAAGTTGCTGGGGCATTGCAAAGCTCGAAGGGCATTACTAAGTACTCAAAACTCCCAAATCGGATGCGAAAGGCAGTCTTCCACTCATCACCCTCACAAATACGCACCAAATTGTATGCCCCACGTAAGTCCAATTTTGTGAAGGTGACGGCGGAACGGAGTCTCTGAAACAGCTCTGGCACCAAAGGTAGGGGATAACGGTTCTTGATCGGAATTTTATTTAGGTCACTGTAGTCTACACAAGAACGAAGGGAGTAATCCTTTTTCTCGACATAGAAAATCCCTGCCCCAGCTGGGGATGTGGAGGGACGGATAAAGCCCTTCCTTAGGCTGTCATCAATATATTGCAAGTTCAGGTTCTATCAAAGGGAAGATTCGCCCAAATGGTATTTTGGCCCCTGGGAGGAGCTTGATCGGGCAATCGCATGGCCTGTGGGGAGGAAGATTCTCTGCTCCTTTCTTGCTAAACACATCCACAAAGTCACGGTAAGGTGCAGGAACAGATGAACATGCTTCAGCATCATAGTCCATGCATAGCAAAGGAGACATGTGAGTAGATGGCTTGGGAAGGCAGTGTTGCTGGCAATAAGAAGATAGGAACTCGATTCCTCCTGTACCCCAATTGATGCGGGGGTTGTGCGCCTGTACCCATGGCATACCCAAAATGATAGGGAACAAGGTTGAAGCTATGGTGTCCAGACGTAACAATTCTTTGTGAACAGGGTAAGAGCTAACCATAGATACTGGGGTAGGGATCTCCAGAGGATGGGAGAGGATCTGGAGAAGTCCTGATGGTGAACATGAGAGGAGATGGTGAGGGAGCTAGAGAGGAAGATGTCTTGGGAGGAGCTGAGAGGATGATTTGGGCGATATCTCGAAATAAGGCTGGTGATGTAGCTGTAGGCAGTGTTATGGATGGCTTTGTATGTTGTGGATAGGATTTAGAATTTTATACACTGGGCTGGTGGAAGCCAGTGAAGGGAATGGCAGAGAGCAGCAGCTGCCATGGATTGGTTAGTAAGGTGTATAAGTCTAGCAGCAGCATTAATGATAGACTGAAGAGAGGACAGCCTGTGTAGAGGTAGGCCAGCAAGAAAGGATCTGAAGTAGTCAAGTCGAAAGATAACCAGGGAGTGAGTAAGTTGTTTTGTTGTGCAGTTAAGAAGATGTGAATTCAGGAAATGTTGAAGAGGTTAAGGTGGCAAGATTTAGCCAGTGATTGGATGAGGGGCTCGAAGGAGAGATCATAGATCAGGATTACACCTAGCACCCTGGCATGTGTGGAAGGACCAATAATTGTGCTATTGATCTCAATGGTAAAGTCATGAGGGGGTGATCAGGGAGGAGGAAATATTACAAGCTCAGCTTTAGACAGATTGAGTTTGAGGAAATGATGTGACATCCATAATAATACTGTATGTTGCTCATTAAAAATTTGTGATACATGAGGAGATCAAGGGAGTGAGCTGGGGAGTAGAGAGGTAGATCTTGTGTGCTTGGCGTAGAGGTGGTATTGAAAAACATGGGAGGTTATGAGCTGGCCCAGGTAAGAGGTGTAGCGAGAGAGAATATGAGGCCCAAGTATTATCTTCTAGGCTAGCATAGAAATGTAAAAATTGATCTTTGTGATATGATTACAGTGACAGTATTTTTTTCTATTAACCCACAATGTACTGCTTGGGATAGTCAAAATTTTAAATCATGAATTCAGTTTCACATCGTATGTCAATTATTTCTAGCCTACTCTTAAAGGGGCTGTAAAGTTTTGTGTTTTTTTCACCTTAATTCATCCTATGCATTAAAGGTGAAACAACACCTTGCACTCTCTGGCCCCCCCGAGCCCCCGTTTTACTTACTTGAGCCCCCAAAACTCCGCAGGCACGATCCCGCGTTGCTTTCCCCCAGCTATTGTGGGCTCTTCATTGGATTATTGATAGCAGCACAGCCATTGGCTCCTGCTGCTGTCAATTAAATCAATGATGCAGCGCGCCGCGAGGTGGGGCCAAGTGATACACTGGGCGGCCATGGCAGCCGACTGTATCATGCGCGAGCGCGCCCGCAAGCTAACCCCCTTGGCAAAGCGCTTCCCAGAGGGGGGTTAGCTCTTGCAGGGAGAAGCCGAGACAGCCGCCGAGGTACCCCAGAAGACGAGGATCAGGGCCACTCTGTGCAAAACGAACTGCACAGTGGAGGTAAGTATGACATGTTTGTTATTTAAAAAAAGAAAAAGGAAAACCTTTACAACCCCTTTAATAATCTGAACAATCTTGAAGTTTGCAAACTTACTTTGTGAAGATCCTGACACATTCACTTCCTGGAAACCTGTGACGATTATGGAGATTCATGGATACGGGACAATGTGCAGACACACAGTATGCCTGTATTGGATAGTTTATTCAGTCATCACACCCCGAGGGATCACAGTCTTCCCTTTGAACACACCCATGATCAAGCACAGCCTGCATTTTGCCTTGGGCTTAACAGGCTAGAGAATACAGGCACACTGAATGTCTGTACAGTGTCCTGTAACCCCGCCCCCACTATCAGAGAGTTACATTGTCACAATAAGCCTTGTAAATAGGTTAAGAAACTAAGCAAAAGCAGATACAGTGCCTGCATAGTTAAAATTGTATAAGAAAGGGTCTATTACATGGTATGTTCCCAACTACTTTAAAGCGGTTCTGCACTCTGTAAAAAAATTTTTTTTTTTTTAGGACGTAATATAAAGTATGCTTACCTTTATTAGGGGACTCACCTGTTCCATCTTCCATCTCGATCGCCGCCGGTTTTCGTCCGATGAAGTTCCTCGTCTTCTTCTTTAGTGCTGGGGGCCATCTTGCCTGTGGGCATGTGAAACCCCACAGGCACTGTTGATGGCCCAGCATGCACTGCCGTTACTCGCGCGTGCGCAGTAACGGCACATCTGCCGAGATCTCACGAGATTTCGGCAGATGCGGCCGAAATCTCGGGAGATTTCGGAAGATGTGGCCGAAATCTCGCGAGATTTCGGAAGATGCCCGCACTGACTCCTGGGATCAATGACACCAGATCCCAGGAGACAGTGCGGCGTGACGACGATCGACGCAGAGACCCCGCCCGCCGCCGCAGAGGGAGAAGACCGGAAGTCTTCAATTACAAGGTAAGTAAAAAAAAAAAAAAAAAAAACATTTCATTTAGTACTCTTTGCCTGATTTGGAAGGCAAAGAGATTTACTAAATGAAATGAGTGCCGAACCGCTTTAAGTACTGGTTATAAGTTAAAGGGCCAAAAATGCATTTAAGTAGCTGGGGGTGTACCTCTTCATGTGCCTTGATTTTATACGGGCTCCCATCCTGCTGGATCTCTTGGCTGATTGTTGGAACTTGTTTGCATCCAATTGTTTTATTCCTTCAGAACAGTCCTATAAGGAAGAATAATGTGATATATAAGATACTGAGTTGATTTTTATTATCACTGCTTCAAGTGTTTATGTCCTATCCAGTATCCTTAAAGCTGAATTATAGGCAAATGTCTAAATACATAGGTAAAATATATATAAAGTAACTTCCCAAAGAATTTGCATTTCTGTACATTCAGTGCTAAGACTTAAGCCCCATACACACGGTAGGATTTTCGCATGGATTCTGTCCGATCAGACAATGTTGTCGAAAAATCCGACCGTGTGTATGCACCATCGGACAAAGTACGACGGACATGATCCGACGGACCTGGTCCTCGGATAATCCGAGCGTGTGTATGGGGCTTTACACTCTGCCACAGTGCAGCCAGGAAAATGATATCATTTTCTGTTATAGCTTAGGAGTAGAATGGTGCCATCTTCCTGCCCCCAGCATGAACGAGCAACAGCCAGACTGGTAAGGTCATCCCTCTGCTCACTCTACTTTCTCCACCTGTCAGCTTGTTCAATGACAGCACATTTGCATGTAGCACACCTACACTGACTACTAGTGCTACCCCTTTCTCTCCCAGTCTGGGTGTTGCTGGACAAGGGCTTGCAAGAGGCAGATAATGAGCCAAATGCGGATACATTTAAAACAATACATTTTAATGATTTATTTTTTAATACACAGCAGCAATAATTTGCATCTTTTATATCTACCAGCTTTAAGATCCGTCCCTATACTCCTTCACTCCATATACAGTATATATGTTACCAAGGCAGCTGTTGGGAGGTGAGGCTGTAGAGGAATTTGGTGTCACTTAATTTTCTGAGGTGCTTCATAAAGGTGCATTTTCAGATAAGCATGTCACACCACAACACAACATCCTAATGCTGTCATGGTAATACACTGTATGTTGCACAGGAAATAGACATGCTGCCTATGGCCTCAGTACAGAGTTTTTATTGTCACAGTAAGGTAATGAGATGTTGAACATTATTTGAGTGTCAAATCTAATTCTGCAACCCCCTATTTTTGCTCTAAATTAAATCCTTTGAGTAAACCTGTCATAAAACAGAACCAAAAATGCATAAGCAGATGCCACTTTCAATGAAATCAATATGTCAAAGCCATCAACTGGTCTAGAGAGGCGTCAGAAGTTATGTGCACAGCTCGACTTTTCCTGTAATAGTCTAGATTAGCACTGTCTCATAAGCCTCCCTAGTGGTTCTTTAACCACTTCAACACCGCCCGCCGTCATATGACGCCCACAAGGTGGATCTACCATCCTGGGTGGGCGTCATATGACGTCCTCGGATTCCCGGCCGCCTGGGGGGCGCGCGCGCGCGCCCGCGGCATCGCTCGGGACCCGGTGCGAGTGCCCGGCGGCCGCGATGTCCGCCGGGCACCCGCGATTGCCCGTTAAAACAACGGGACCGGGCGGGAACGTGGAGCTGTGTGTGTAAACACACAGCTCCACGTCCTGTCAGTGCAGAGGAGACCGATCATGTGATCCCAGTACGGAGGAACACATGATCGGTCTCCTCCCCTTAAGTCCCCTCCCCCTACAGTTAGAATCACGTCTATTAGGGAACACATTAACCCCTCCAGCGCCCTCTAGTGTTAACCCCTTCCCTGCCAGTCACATTTACACAGTAATCACTGCAATTTTATAGCAACGATCGCTGTGTAAATGTGAATGGTTCCAAAAATGTGTCAAAAGTGTCCGAAGTGTCCGCCGCAATGTCGCAGTCACGAAAAAAAAATCGCAGATCCCCGCCATTACTAGTAAAAAAAAAAAAAAAAAAAAAAATTCAATAAATCTATCCCCTATTTTGTAGACGCTATAACTTTTGCGCAAACCGATCAATATACGCTTATTGCGATTTTTTTTACCAAAAATATGTAGAAGAATACGTATCGGCCTAAACTGAGGAAAAAAAATAGTTTTTTTTAAAAAAAATGGGATATTTATTATAGCAAAAAGTAAAAAATATTGTGTTTTTTTTCAAAATTGTCGCTCTTCTTTTGTTCATAGCGCAAAAAATAAAAACCGCAGGGGCGATCAAATACCACCAAAAGAAAGCTCTATTTGTGGGAAAAAAAGGACGTCAATTTTGTTTGGGTGTAACGTCGCACGACCGCGCAATTGTTAGTTAAAGCGACGCAGTGCCGAATCGCAAAAAGTGCTCTGGTAAGGAAGGGTGTTTAAAAGCCCTGTATTGAAGCGGTTAATGTGAAGGAAGTCTGATCAATGGGGTGGACTGGAAAGGGACAGAGCAAGAGTTATATTTAATTTTACCTTTCTAGAGCTATTGGTCATTTTAACATGTTGTTTTTACTGAAGGTAATAACTGCTTATGTAATGTATAAGGTGGTTACCTTACTATTGCGGAAAAATGTCAGGAAGGTGGACTCAAATTTCTGCAGTGCCTTTTATAACAGTTGTCAGAGCATGGATTTGAACCCAGAACCTCTGCTGTGTTAGGCAACGTCTACTCTTGCTTAGCCACCTGGAATGCTGGACAGTCCCCTGGACAATTCCTTGATTTAAGCCATGTCTCTGCACTTCCCATTTTTACCAGATTATTGTGCTCTCTCCACCCAGTATCTCTCTTTTGTCTTTACTGCTGCCTTCCGTATCTTTATTACCACTCGTTACTGACCCTTGGCTTGTTCCTCAACTACACTTCAGCTTGATCCCAACCTGCGACCACTTGTTACTGACCTTTGGCTTGTTGGCTGACTACGCTTTTGTTTGATCCTTACATGCTATATCTGCTACTGGACCACAGCTTGCTCACCAGCTGGTGGGGCAATCCTGAGGACCGTGACCTGGTACTAACACGCATCAGAAGCTCTGGTGAACATCAGTTAGTACTTAGACTCTGCACCTCAGGTGAGCCTGCGTTATTTTCCAGGGTGACCTGCTTGTATATCAATCATGCTGGTCGGTGGGAGTCCCTCTACTGCTATAGCTACTGGTCTCTGAGCCAGACTCCTGACTGTGACAACAGTGCTGTAAAAAACACATACAGATGACAGGCAAAATACACAGAGTCAATCAAAATGGCTCTGTATCTTGTGATCGCTGTGATGGATAATCACAGTGATCATAAATGTAAACACTGCTTGTGTTTACATTTGACAGCCCTCCCCTTCCTCTCAGGGTGGAGGAAAGGGAGGAAGTAGAGGAAGGAGAACTGAAGGAAGGGAACATAGGAAGGGAGGAGGGAACCTGTTGATTCAAGCTGGGGGGTTTTAGATTACACTAAACTAAAACCTTATTCTCCAAAATTCATCCATACACATCTACCTCTACAATGAGACAAAAAACACAGTAAGAAACGATTTAATGGAAAATAGGTTACAGGGCCCTGTAACCTATTTTCCATTAAATTGTTTCTTACTGTGTTTTTTTTCTCCTTGTAAGGACACACTGGATGTTTTTTGCAAACTCTCTAGATGGACTTTTCTTTTTTGGCAGAAAAAAATGTAAAATGTAAAAGCTTTTAGAAGCCTTTAGGTGAGTTTACAGGTGGCAAGCAGCGTTTTGGCAGAAAAAAATTTAATTTGGCCAGAAGTAATAAAGCTTTTACAAGCATAGCGTTTACAGGTTTAGATACGTTTAGTAGCATCAATAATTTTTTCTGCCAAAACGCTGCTGCTCCTGGATGCACTGGCAGTGTTTTTTTTTATTCCTGCCTCTAAAAGCCCTTGTCACTAAACGCTGCTAAATACCTATGGGGTTGATTAACTAAAACTGGAGAGTGCAAAATCTGGTGCAGCAGAGATACCTGCATAGATACAAATCATCTTCCAGGTTTTTTTGTCAAAGTTTAGTTCTTGCATTGACACATACTGTAGGCCAGCCTTTTTCAATGAGGGTGCCTTGGCAAAATGCCTAAAAAGTACCCCACAATTGTATACAAGCCAGAAGATGGATGAAGCCTGCTTTTTAGTTACACAAAGCCACAAGTTTTCATTGTGCACCATTATAACAATCTAGCTGCCAGCGTCCTAACATCCAATGACCTTCCCCTGCCCCTCTCTATCAGCTCTGGGGCCACATTAGCGGAGCAATGAAGAAAAACTGAGGGAGAAGAGAAACATTGGAATACTAGTCAGTACCAGTGTGCAAAAGTGTATTGAATTTGGAAGAATAAATCATCTCTAATGTTGGGTGTCCTACGTGTGTGGATGTTGATGTAATATGTAAAGCTATTAGAATAGTTTTTTACATTTTAGAAAGGGGTGCCTTGAGACTGTCCATAATTTTAGAGAGTGCCTTGAGATGGTCCATAATTTTAAAGGGTGCTTTGACTGAAAAAAAGGTTGAGAAACACTGCTGTAGGCTAACATGCAGGGGAGTTTATAGGCAAGAAAAAAAAATGCTTGATGCCTCTAGAAGCATCTACAAAAATGCCCAGTGTGCATGAGACCAAATTGCTTCCACAAGTTAGAAAATCTCTCCTTTCCTCCTCACTTCTGTTTGTTTGAAACAAGCAGTACACGTTAGTTGTGGTCACATGAACTGCTCTATGCACATTACAAATCCCATAGTCTGGAGAGCTAGCAAGCAAGGATGGCTCCATTCCTACTTAGGCCCCATACACACTATTAGATTTTCTGCAGATTTTTGTCTTCAGATTTACCAAAACCATGTAGTGCAAGGGCCTGCCTGATTGCATACAAATTGAAACTCTTATGCCGCGTATGGATGTTTTTTCCGATGGAATTCCGCTCAAGCTTGGATTATATGTATGTACACGGTCACACAAAAGTTCACTGAACTTTCGACCATCAAGAACGCAGTGACGTACAACACTACGACGAATTAAGTTCAATGCTTCCGAGCATGCGTCAAATTGTTTCCGAGCATGTGTAGGAATTCTGCTCGTCGGAATTGCTACAGACGATCCGAATTTCCGATCTGAACTTTTTCTGACCGAAAAATTGAGAACATGCTCTGAATCTTATGCTGTCTGGAATTCGGCCAGCAAAAGTCCGATGGAGCATACACACGGTCGCATTTTCCGACCAAAAGATGTCATCGGTCTTTTGCAGGCCGAATTTCCGATCGTCTGTACGTGGCATTAAGGTTTGACGTCATATTATATGGTTTTGGTAAATCTGAAGACAAAAATCTGCAGAAAATCTAATAGTGTGTATGGGGTCTTATGGTGGGACCATGGAGAACAACACATAGCCACCTTCTAACAGAACAATGAATTACAGCAACCAAAAAAATAATTTGGATATATGGAGGAGGCTGAGAGCAATAGAAAGTACTTTTGGCAATGTTTTTCTTTTAAACCAGTTTAGTGTCACTTTAGTTAAAATGATCGCAAAATCATTTTAAAATCCTTTTTGAACTATATATATCGCCGAAAACTGAAAAATTACCTGGTAATGAAGGGGTATATACTCAAGTTGTTAAAAGCAGAACTACACTGCATCTGAGCACCACAAACCAAAAACTATTTAAAGTGGTGGGACACCCTGAAAACAAAAACTTTAAAACATTTTAGTAACAATTTCAAATGAAAAAAAAAAAAAAAAATTTTTTTTTTTACTTACCAGAAATGGCTGTTGCTAGGCAGATCGTCCTAATCTGCCTCCTCCAGCGCCGCGGTGATCTTCTCTCCTTCCGTCTTCTAGTGAATGGGGCGCGGTGTGTTATGGGAACGGTGTCCCACAACACATCCCCATTCACAAATCCGACTCGCGCATGCGCAGTAGGCCGTGCGCGCCGACTCGCGCATGCGCAGTAGGCCGCACGCCGACTCGCGCATGCGCAGTAGGCCGCGCAAAGCGTTTCCCTTACTGAGGATGGCGGCGCTGGATCCGGATCGCCGAGGGACATCTCGGCCTCCACGAACGACATCGCGGGCGCCCTGGGAGGGTAAGTGTACTTATTATTATTATTTTTTTTTTTTAAGCTGAAACACTGCTTTAATGTTCATAGAATATGTCTCCATGCTTTGTTTTGCTGGGATATCAATTTGACCCCCCCCTCCCCATAGAATTTCTTGCTAGCAGCATATGGATTAAAATAGTCAATGTTGATTGAGAGAGTGAAATTCCACTATAAGTAATATTGCTTGGTTTAAAATGCATCTATACACTATACAGTAAAAGGTTTAATCATTCTCTCTCTCTGTATTCTGGTATTTTCCAGTAGAAGAACAGCTGTTAGTTAATATCTAGCTGGTGTTTAACTATTAGCTGGTCTATTTAGCTGAACTGAAGAAATTATACATTTACCCTGACAAGATCAAACTGTATATTTATCATGACAATATACCAGAAACAGATGGGTGGGTATTATTTAACCGCTTGCCAACCGCCTCACTTAAAAGTACGGCGACAAGGCGGCCTCTCTGCGCTGGATCACGTATCTGAAGCGTGATCCAGCTCTCCTGGGTAGAGGGTGCAAGGTCAAGCCAATCAAGGGGGTCCTGGCTAATGATTGATGGCCGGGACCCTCCGTTTGGCAAAGCGGATGACAGAACAGAGCCCTATGATTGTAAACATCACAGAGCTCTGTCCCGACAGCGGGGATGTGCCGTTTTTTTGTTTCCCTGCAAAGCATGGAATAAAAAACAGCACATCCCTTAGTAAAAGCAGCACACAGTGAACACACCAATCATTTTTAGGCAGACAGTTAACCCTTTAATTGTACTCAGATGTTAACCTCTTCCCAGCTAATGTAATTAGTATAGTGTCAGTGTTAATTATTCGCATTGATCACTGTATTAGTGTCACTGGTGATGTCAGTGCCAGATTGCCACTATCACAGTCATGCTATAAGTTGCTGATCACCACCATAACTAGTATACAAAAAAAATCCAGTTTATATATACCATAATTTATAGACGCTATCATTTTTACGTAAACCAATTAATATATGCTATATATTTTTTACAAAAAATATGTAGCAAAATATATTTTGGCCTAAATTGAAAAATATTTTTTTTCTTTTTTTTATTGGATATGTTTTTTTTAGCAGAGAGTAAAAAATATATATATATTTATTTATTTTTAATTTTTTTCATTTATATAATAAAAAACCAAGTTGGTTTATTTGATCAAATACCACCCAAATAAAGCTTGTGTGAAAAAAAACTATATAAATTTAGTTTGGGTACAGCTTTGCATGACTGTATAATTGCCAGTTAAAGTGGGACTTCAGTCATTTTCTCAACTTTCCATCTATAAAATCTTGTGCAGAGATTTATGCAGCATATTTGGCAAGTACAGAATCACAGTATATATAAAATAATATGCAAAGTGGTTGGAGGGAAGCTTCAGAATGGCAAAGATGTTTTTATTACAAATTATGTGAGCAGACTGCAATTCCTCTTTAAAGTAGTGCAGTGCCTAATATCAAAAAATGGCCTGGTCATTAAGGGGGTAAAATATTCCAGAGGGCAAGTGGTTAAACGCAACTGAAATGTGTGTGTATAACTGGATTTGGAAACTATTCAATGGAACCTCAATAGATAGATTATCCTGACACCTGACATTAGGAGACACCCAGAAAAATATGTTGAAACATTGATAAAGATATGGAACTGAAAGCTTGTATTTGCAAACTAGATTCTTTTCAAGATGCCAATTTCTAAACTATTACTATCACCCGAGCGATCGAACACCGCCAATGGATCAGTTCTCACAGATCCCCAAGTGGAGAGCTGCTGACTGTCAATCAGCAGCTCTCCTCTCTGCTCCTCCATGCTCCTCCATGCTCACTGGAGCGCTGAGCTGTGGAGGGGCGGGGAGCAGCCATCTCAGGCTCTCAAATGCTCGCTGAGAGGCTGAGAGGGCATCAGTTCAGGCACCTGGCAGATCCAGAGTTTATTGTCACGACCTGGACTGATTCCTGTGACATCAGTGGAGAGCGGGTCACAGGAGTTCAAAACGAATTGCACTCCTGTGACCCATAGGAGAAGCCCAGCCAAACAAGCTCAGGCTGGACTTCTCCTTTAGCAAAGTGAAGGACACAATGGTTTGGTTTATTTGGATATGCCTCTCTTATTGTCCTTATTCTTTATTTATAAGGGAGTCCAATAGAGTTTTAGGAAGAATAATGATGATATTATTTATATAAGATGGGGAGGAAAGATATATAGGCATGAAAAGAATTATGTATGATTAGACTTTAATCATGGTTATGTTTAAGGAAGAGGAAATATGGATACTGAAGAACTTTTGTATTCTCCCCTTTTATCTTTTACTTCTATTTCTGTTTGTGTACCCTTTTCTCTGTCAATAAAAATAAATTGAGTACAAAAACCCCATAAGAACAGACTTTTCCTTCTATATCCTTATAATGGAAGAATTAAAGAGAAAAATCAAGTTGGTTGCTTTAACAGAGATAAATTAGTCACACAGTATTCGCAAAAATATTTAGACAAACATGAAAAGACATTTGGAGAATGAAGGTCTAAGTAGTGGCTATGGGCAATACAAGCAATTTTTATTTCAGACACTTCGAAAAAATAAGGTTCATTATTCTTGTGCTTGCAGAGGCTTCAGGTGACCAATGATAGCACTAAAATAGCAGAGGCACCCAATGCATGAATAATGATGTCTTATGATTTGATGGGGAGGCAATGACTCAAAATGAATCAGAGGTAAGAGGCAGAAGCAGGGGTATAGCTATTACCTTGCGATAAAAATAAGACAGCTGGATCTTAGATCTTTCTCTCAAGGCTAGCCCAAAAGTGAGTTTACCAGAATTTGTTAGCACTGTTACTGCTTCTGCTGTTTACTCTGCATTTGTAAGGATCACTTGTGAAATTTTAATAACACATACAGTAGGTATTAGGGTACATAAGGCTTCTAGATCTTAGTGTTCAAAGTTTATTCCATCTCTTAAGAAGTAGCAGTAATTTGCCTAGGTGGGTTCCTATATAATAAAGGCTGGACTATTTTCTAATTACCGTATATACTCGAGTATAAGCCGAGTTTTTCAGCACATTTTTTTGTGCTGAAAGTGCCCCCCTCGGCTTATACTCGAGTCAAGCACTTTTCTGCAGCAAAAAATTACATTTTCCGACCCGACTTTGCGGCCCGGTATCTCGGGGCCACTTGGTGCTAGGAACCCCAAATTTGAATATGTTGTAGTGTTGGTTCTATTGGCTTTGCACACCAATTTGAGGTTCCTAGTACCAAGTGGCCCAGAGATACGGGACCACAAAGTCGGGTTGGAAAATGTAATTTTTTTGCTGCAGAAAAGTGCTTGGCATTTTCCAACCCGACTTTGGGGCCTCGTATCTCGAGGCCACTTGGTGCTAGGAACTCCAAATTTGGTGTGCAAACTCAGTGGAGTTTTACAACATATCCAAATTGGGGTTCCTAGCACCAAGTGGCCCCGAGATACAGGGCCCCAAAGTCGGTCAACTATGTGCATCTACAGCAATATCATTTCGGGACCCTTTGGGTCCAGAGACCCCAAATTTTGGCTGCAGCTAGGGGGCATCTAGGAACCCTTAGCTACCAAGTTTGAAGTTCAGGGGACCTATGGCTGCAAATGGGGACAGTGAGGCTGCAAATGGGCATTGTTGACCCTATTTTCCACTTACAGTAGCTGCACATTTTTCACCCTAGGCTTATACTTGAGTCAATAAGTTTTCCAATTTTTTTGTGGAAAAATTAGGTGCCTCGGCTTATATTTGGGCCGGCTTATACTCGAGTATATACGGTAGATGAATCAAGCAGCTGTATACTTATTTCACTACTTACATTCATTATTATTATTTGTGTTTTCATGAGGATAAAAAATTATTGAGGGTTAATAAATACCTTTTGTTTTAGTGACTTCCAAAGAATAGGGACCGTCAGAAGTTGCCCAGCAGATGTTGCCTGGTACTTTTCAACACTTCTGGAACAAGGAATCGGAGCCTGAACTGGCTTCCTATCTTTTATGGAATTATAGTTCAGAGAAGCATAAACTGAAAATGATTTCTCCTTTTGTTCTATTGGAAAGGGAAGACATTTGTCCAACCAACACCAAGTTGACTTAGGTTCAGTGTTTAAGGTTGAGAAAGTGACCTTGGTGACTCTCACATTGCAGATCCCTGAGTGCCAACATAGATGTGCTGTGATATTTGGAGAGCTTTTCTGCTCTTGAGGTAATATAGATTTAACTAGGGTACTGTTGACAAGTCCAGCTTGAAGACTATTGGTACTCTCCAGCTCTGTATCCTGAGAGGACTTAGCTATTGTATTGACCATTTTATACTCATGCCTAACAATATCAATTTGCTCAGAAGGTTTTTGTGATGATGTTCCAGGTGACGAACATTTATATATTACAGCATTGCTTTCTGTTTTCTCTTGCATGGCGCTGTCTCTGCAGTTGAGTTTGGAAGCAATACATTCTTTAAAAGGAGGGTTTTCCAATTCAGCTAAAATTCCAAGTTCTGGAATTTTGTTTTCTGCAGTCGGATGTGTTTCATCTAAATCATTTTTTTGCTCTGTCCTTCCCTTAGAATTTGAATTGAAATTTTGAGTTACATGGATAGATATTGTAGCAGAACTAGTGGATACACAATCTGTGTTTAAACTTATTTTGCTGAAGGGGACAATTACAGAATCATGTTTTTGTATCAGCTTCCCTTGGTTACCTGTGTCGAGTTGGTATGATGATTTTACTTCTGAGCATTTGGCAAGGCTAAATAAATCTGTTTTTCCACTGGGCAGATGACAAACCTGATCTTGATCTGTTTGCAACCCACTAGATGCTTCAACAGAAGGACCAATGTAATGAAATTTTATGAGATACCGTGGAGAAAATAAAAGTTCCTTTTGTGTTGATGTTAATTGAGCAGATGATGGTGAAGAATGTATTGGGGATGATTCTGTTCTATTTTCAAAATCTTTACTGAGAGTTGGAAGGCAACTGTCATTAAAAATGCAAGAAGGTTTCGTATCACACCCTTTAACTCTGTCTAAGGACTTTTTTGCAACAATATCAGTATCTCTTCTATAATTCATAGTCATACTCTGCTGAGGATCATTACTTAATGGTTCATTCCTTAATGTTTTACTTTCAGGAAAACATTTGACCTGACCAGTTTCATTACTCATGGAATGTTCCAAAGTATTTTCAGGTGATTCACCTTTCTTCTTTGCAACCTTAATTTTCTTTCTTTCTGAAGGTGACTGCTCGTGATTTCCTAAACTTCCAACAAAATTGTCAGGGATGTTTTTATGTATATTTGAAATAGTGGATAGCTTTTCAGTTACCATATTGCCTATATTGTCGGAATTGACAACAGCTTGATTTGACTGACCTAGCAGTTGAAATTGTGGACAATCAACTTGTGCATTAGAGACATGATCAGGATTGTGAATTTTCAGTTTATACCCTTCGCCATCATTGGGAACATCATTTCTACTCTCTGATCTTAAAATAGTTTTGTTTTCCTGATCCACATCCAAACCCTTCTGGATATTCCCCAAGGGTAAGACTGTTTCTCTTGCCTTGCTGATAACGGATATTGTGTTGAACAAACATTTCTCAGAGGAGGTAGATGTAAAGTTGGAATCTGAACTTGGTGGTATAACCAAAGGTGATGAAAGGTTTTCCAATGGCTTGGCCATTGTAGTTTGCAAAACATTTTCACTTCTGACTTCACATTTTGAGTCTCGAACCTCCTGTATTATCTTTTTGGTATCCTCACTCTTCTTCATTTTTTGGTAAAGCTTTTTGAATGTTTCATCCCCGTACATCTGCCACTTTTCATGAGAAAACATGTTTACTTTTTTCTGGCCTGCTTTTCTGTTGGCTGCTTTAGATTTTGGGGTGAGTTGATCTCCTTCAAGCTTTTTCACTTCCTTTTTTTCTACAGAAATATGACTTTCAGAGACATTGCATGTTTGGGCCTCATCTACAGCAGCCTGCCTGACAAGACCTCGAGGGTGTCTACCTGAAAAGTCCACTGTGCAAGCTGTGGCTGTATTTGAGAGTAGTAAATTGGCAAATGTGATTTTTGAAGGCTGTTTTCCTTGGATATGTGCTTTACCATTACGTACAGGTAATCTGTCTTGAACTCTGCCATTTTCCACAAATGGTAAAGAGTTGCTACGTGCCAGAATTACATTGTCAATAGATGAAGACATCTGAGTAGGCACAGAGTGGAAAAACATACCCTTATTTTTCCCTGGAGGAGTCATGGTAGAGCTAACAGAGCAAAGTGAAACTTTCTTTCTGTTTACATCTAAGGATTTGATGTCAAAATGGAAAGAGTCCTTGAAGGTATATGGCATTGGGAGATCAATGCTACCTTGCTTTGACAGAGCTGTTTTTCTAGGTCGAACATTGTCTAGGTGCGTGTTATCAACCACAACCTTATTTTGGGAGATCAGCTTGGAAATATGTTCTTCTAAGTTTTTCTTGGATGATGTTGTTTTATCTTCACAGTCCAGAGTGGTATTGAGTATTTGATCAGACTCAAAGCTACACTCACTAAGGCTGTGCAGAGGACTGCTAGAGAACATTTGCAAATCTGCACTGTCTGAGTGGGACAAATAACCAGAGTCTGTGCTTTCACATTTTTTTAGTTTCCTCTGGGATGCAGAGCAGTCTAACAGTTTATCAATACATGTTTCACTCTGCTTATGCAATTGAGCATGTCTGTTTGTTGTTGCAGTCCTTTGATCCTTCAGAGATCTTATTTGATTCAAAACTGACGTTGAGTCTTTTGTTGGTGATGCACAAGTAGGTTCACCAATCACCTGGTCATGGTTTTTGACAAATGATAAAATGTCTTTGTGCACTAAAAATGGTAAACTGGTATTTTCATGGACAAGAGTTCCATTGTCAACACAATTATTATCATTGCCCTGGTCTTTGTCTATGCAAATATCACTAACTGCCTTACTGATATCTAAGCATTGTCCTTCTCCAGTTTGTCCTGTATTTCGGCCTTCCTGACATCCAGCACAATCAGAATCAAAGCTCTGTTTGGCATTGTTGACATGAGTTTGTGTCCTTCGATGTTTGTAAAGATTGCTCTGGGTTTTAAATGATATGCCACAAATGGTGCAAGGGAATGGTCTTTCTCCAGTATGTGAACGAATATGCTTCTCTAAAACACTTGGCTTTAGGCAGTCTCGGCCACAATGGGCACATATGTGTTTCCCAATGTTTTTTGCTTTAACTGGGCTACTGCCAATGATGGTAGAGCAGTTCTGAGACAATACTGTTAAGGGGTTCACAATATTTAGGGTAAGAGTCTGAGTGGAAGATTTCTGAAGAATGGTTTGAGGCTGTGGGGCCAACACAACAGACAAACCTCCATTGTCAATGGCAAAGCTTGTGCCTGTGGATGTCAGCTGTAATGGTAAATTCTGGCCTCCTTGTTGGGTAATTTGATATACAGGTACACCAACACCTTTAATAAGTACAGCCTGTGCTGTTGTTCGGTCATTTACTGTTGATGCTTTGGCTGTATGGAAGCCAGAAATTGTAGCAGTGCATGTGGGCCATACCACACTGGATGACAAACTTGAAACATTAGATGCATCCATATCAAAAAGTTCAAATTGTGTACCTGTAAAGACAACAACAAAAGACATAAGTTTGTTATCTTGCACTGGTGTAAGTTATCTGGTCCTGAGAGTTGCATAATTAATTAATCAATTTCATCTTTCCTTACACAGCCTAATTTATTCTAAGTAAGAAGTGTTTAGTGTTGCCACACTGCAAGTAACCATATTCAAACCACACTGGGAAATGACAGCTGGGGAACGACAATGTAAAGTGAACGGTGGCTGATTTACAAGCTTGACTTAGACCTCGTTCACACCATGGTGCAAAGACATTAGTTATTCTGAATGCATTCTGCAAGGGCACAAAAAAAAACAATTAGTCTCTATGCGCCCTGTTCACACCACAATACTTGTATCACTGGCAGATTTTTTGTAGGAATCTGCAAAGTGCATGCAGTTTTCTGCATGGAAAAAAAACTGACATGAAAACAACATTGGTGTGAACAGAGCACATAACTGACGTGCATTAAAACTAATGTCAACGTGTATAAAAAATCACCAAAAAGCACATGAAAACTCATGTCTCTGCAAGTAAAATCTGCAAGGTTTTTCCATCAGTTTTCATGCACGTATGAGCCCTTAACCACTTCCCACCCAAGGACATCATATGACGTCCTGGACTTTGAGTGGGGAAATCTGAATGATGCCTGATATCATTTTTTTCTGCCAACGATTCCTTGTCATGTAAAGACAATCATAGCGGCTGTTCAGCCTGTGCGATCGGGGAGCCAGAGAAAGGATTTAATATGGTAGAGTAGGGGAAGCCAGTGAAGGGATTGGCAGAGAGGGCAGCAGTCATGGATCGATTAGTGAGGTGTATTAGTCTAGCAGCAGAATTCATAATAGACTGAAGGGGATAGCGTAAGGGTGGGTCATTAAGGAGAAAGTTGCAGTAGTCAAGGCAGGAAATAATCAAGGAGTGAATAAGTTGCTTTGTGGTGTCATTAGTCAGGAAGGGTCGAATTCTGGAGATGTTGCAGAGGTTAAGGCAGCAGGATTTAGCCAGTGATTGGATGTGGGGGCTGAAGGAGAGGTCAGAGTCAAGGATTCATCCAGCACCCTTGCATGTGTAGAGGGACCAATGGTTGTGCTTATTGGTAAAGTCATGGGGGGGACTGGGAAGGAGTAAATATTACAAGCTCAGTTTTAGAAAGATTGAGTTTGAGAAAGTGGTGTGACATCCATCCTGATATGTCATTCAGTAAGTTTGAGATACATGAGGAAATCGAGGGGGTAAGTTGAGGAGTGGAGAGATAGATCTGGGTGTCATCGGCATAGAGGTGGTATTGGAAGCCATGGGAGGTTATCAACTGGCCCCGAGAATAGGAGGGGCCCAAGGACGGAGCCTTGGGGTACCCCAACAGAGAGAGGAAGAGGAGCAGACAAGATGGAGTTGTAAGTGACACTGAAAGTGCTCTGAGATAGGTAGAAGGAGAACCAGGATAAAGCAGAATCACAGAATCACAGAGGCCAAGGGAGTGTAGTTTGCTGAGGAGGAGCAGGTGGTCAACTGTGTCGAAGGCAGCAGAGAGGTCTAAGAGTATGAGTATGGAGTAATGGCCATTGGTTTTAGCAGTTAGTAGTTTATTGGTCAGTTTTAGTAGGGCAGTTTCAGTGGAATGTTGTGGACGGAAGCCGGACTGTCGGGGGTCGAGAAGGTTGTTGTCCGTGAGGTAGCGACTCATTCGGTCATGGACAAGGTGTTCGATGAGCTTGGAGGCAAATGGGAGCAGGGAGATTGGTCTTAAGTTATTCAAACAGGTGTGGTCTAGTGAGGGTTCTCATATGTCTATACCAAATACTGAACAACAAAATTGAAAGATGGAAAGTAGGGAAAGGAAAAGAACTGCGCTTTAATGCACATGATCCTTCCACTGCAAGTTATAAATTGATGAGCTGACTGCTATTGTCACTTCTTGCCAAGGAAATTATGCTTCTGTTTTGGTAGATGCTAACACGTTGCATTACCTACCAGCTTTTGTTACCTCTTAAAAACTCAGACAGCAGGAACACTGTACTTAAGTTTTCAGATCCATGACAACTGCAACTCCTACAATATCTCTTTTGGAACCTGATTTTTAATACAGCAAATTATAGAGAATAAGGAATCGCAGTTTATGCTGGGAGGATTTGAAGCCAGGAACAACAGTGTAAACATCTCTGCTACTGAGTTCTGAAGACATAAAGAATCAGATTAATGACGCAATTAATTAATATTTGTTAATACACTGAAATATAATTTTTGAGTTGACTGACCCCTTTAAAGTTGCATATGACCACCTGATCCTGAAGAAGCTGGGTGATATTAAAAATCACAGCAGGTTAAAAACCCAGGACTTCTTAGTGTTATCTCAAAATATTATCTTAGTCATGATAAAGAGAACAGTTGATGTTTTGACTCCATATCTTGATATACTATTGGCTTGTAATTTGTTCTCCTTGGCATGATTGCACAAAGTTATCAATACTTCATTTCTGGAACACAGTTTGTTTTATGGCTCCAGTTCAGAAATTGTTCCCAATATCACAGTCCGCAGTTCAATAAGTTACTTACAGATAGGGTTTTGAGAGTATTAGTTATATAATATGTGAAATATGCCACAGAATCAGCAAGGAAACTTCCTTTGGCTTAGCATTGCAAAGCCAAACAAAGAGTTGTGTTCAAGGTCTCTTAAAAAACACTTCAGCCCCGGAAGATTTTAACCCCTTCTGGACCAGAGCACTTTTTTAAAATTTGGCACTGTGTCGCTTTAACTGACAATTGTGCAGTCATGCAATGCTGTACCCAAACAAAATGTGCGTTCTTTTAATATGTGATGGATCAGAACACAATAGTCTAAGTTGGTGAAGTAAAATTAGAAAAATATATACATAAAACTATTTTTCAGAAATAAAAAACTGATAATTGGCATGTGCGTATGTATTCACCCCCTTTGTTAGGAAGCCCATAAAAAGCTCTGGTGCAACCAATTACCTTCAGAAGTCCCATAATTAGTGAAATGATGACCACCTGTGTGAAATCTAAGTGTCACATGATCTGTCATTACATATACACACCTTTTTGAAAGGCCCCAGAGGCTGCAACACCTAGAGGCACCACTAACCAAACACTGCCATGAAGACAAAGGAACTCTCCAAACAAGTAAGGGACAATGTTGTTGAGAAGTACAAGTCAGGGTTAGGTTATAAAAATAATATCCAAATCTTTGATGATCCCTAGGAGCACCATCAAATCTATCATAACCAAATGGAAAGAACATGGCACAACAGCAAACCTGCCAAGAGACGGCCGCACACCAAAACTCACGGACCGGGCAAGGAGGGCATTAATCAGAGAGGTAGCACAGAGACCTAAGGTAACCCTGGAGGAGCTGCAGAGTTATACAGCAGAGACTGGAGTATGTGTACATAGGACGACAATAAGCCGTACGCTCCATAGACTTGGGCTTTATGGCAGAGTGGCCAGAAGAAAGCCATTACTTTCAGCAAAAAACAAAATGGCCCATTTGAGTTTTTGGAAAGGCATGTGGGAGACTCCCAAAATGTATGGAGGAAGGTGCTCTGGTCTGATGAGAATGAAATTGAACTTTTTGACCATCAAAGAAAACACTATGTCTGGCACAAACCCAACACATTACATCACCCAAAGAACATTATCCAGTGTTCAGCAGTCGGGACTGGGAAACTGGTCAGAGTTGAGGGAAAGATGGATGGTGCTAAATACAGGGATATTCTTGAGCAAAACCTGTACCACTCTGTGTGTGATTTGAGGCTAGGACAGAGTCAATTTCCAGCAGGACAATGACCCCAAACACACTGATAAAGCAACACTTGAGTGGTTTAAGGGGAAACATGTAAAAAAAAAAGATTGCTGTTCACATGCTTACAAACGCAAACCATCCAACTTGAAGGAGCTGGAGAAGTTTTGCAAGGAGGAATTTGCAAAAATCCCAGTGGTAAGATGTGGCAAGCTCATAGAGACTTAATCCAAAGCGACTTGGAGCTGGGATAGCCGCAAAAGGTGGCTCTACACAGTATTGACTTTAGGGGGATGAATAGTTATGCACATTGACTTTTTCTGTTATTTTGTCCTATTTGTTGTTTTCTTCACAATAATAAAAAAAAAAAACATCTTCAAAGTTGTGGGCATGTTCTGTAAATTAAATGATGCAAATCCTCAAACAATCCATGTTAATTCCAGGTTGTGAGGCCAATACATTTGCAAGGCACTGTACATGACAAAACCCAAATTTTAATTATAAAGTCATATATACAGTATATATACACACATACACACACAGACACCACAGCCTGCACTACTCTTTGGGAGCCTACAGCAAATCTTTTACAGATCTGGGGGCTCCTAGGGCCCAGCAGAGGCAAAGGTAGCAACAGGGTGTTCAATCATCAGAAGTTGCTAGCTATTTGTATATAAGGTATTTTGTTTTTTTTTAAATAAATATTTACTCTAATACCTAAAAAAAAAAAAAAAATTTAAATATACTTCAGAGCAAAGTCTGATCCTTCATTTGCCATCCATCATGTATCAGATGCTCTGTGTTTCTGCCATAAGAACTGTAGAGGGTGCAGATGCTGGAACACTCAAAAATTATTTAAGAACTCAGAGATATCTCTCTGTTCGCCTATAGCCTGACTGACTTTACTCTTTAACTCACAGTAGATTTTTCATTGCTCCTTTAGTTATCAAGTGTTTGTTTTTTTATACACTACCAAATTTCTGCTAATAAAAGTCAAATCTTTGTTACATTAGTGGCAAAGCCTTTAAAGAAAACCTGAGAGAAATACACAAGTCTCTTGAAAATGCTTGTTGTCTGCCTTTCTCACTGATCCTCTGACTTTAGAACTCTAAATCACAGATAGGGAACAAGTTAAACGCGCTGCATTTTGTACAAAGCGCTTCAAATCGCTTCACTTTATTCAATATTACTGATAGAACTCAGAAGCTAACTCTACATTATCTGTCCTATATACTTACTGTCAGTATCCTGAGACTTATATACTTGCTTGCTGTATATCTTCTGCACCTTCACTTCTTACTGTTCTCAAAACAGTGGGCAGCATTGTGTACTCACCCATCTTTGACATAAGGGATCTCCCAGCAGACAATATTTGTGGCAGGATGTGACATACATGTTATTTCCTGAGATGGTATGCACCCTGTTCTGACACCTTGCTTGCTTTGACTCTGTACTGGGACCCAAACGGCTGGGACTAAAGCAATAAAGAGTCCTGGGAGTTATTAATATTGAACAAACAGGCATCTCTTTATGAGAATATGACAGTGTGCTGACAGAATCAACTTCAAAAAGAGGAAGCTGGGAAAAATGAATTTCGGTTTTTACAACCCTGTAACTTGGAAACAGAAACCGCTAACTGGATTAACCCTAACATTACTAAACAGAGTTCAGCATTATGTAAAGAATTTTATACTGATTATGAAAATGCCCCTGTATAGTAAAAATTATGCACTTTAAAGAGGAATAGGAGGTGATGTGATTCTTTCAGGGATGAAGGTTTTCGCATTTTCTGGAAGCTACATGTTTAAGCCATGCTTTTGTTTTCTCTGGCTTCATGCCATTTGCCATGGTAAAGCTAGGAGTGAGGTGAGACGGGCTGTATTGTAATTTAGCATCTCAGAATATCACTATAATATGCAAAAAAGTGTTCCACAAGCAAACAACAGTCATGACAACTAGAAGGAAGAGGGAGGCATAAACCTCTTTAACAGGGACACAGGAGTGCTAAAATCACTGTGTTATGTAGACCCCTGATTATTGCTTCCTGTGTCCCCATCGGAGATTTCATCAACCAGCATCTCTAACCAGTCACCTCAAACCACTTCCACCTCCGCAATTCCCCAGAATAAAGAAATAAAAATCTCAGAGCTAAACCTATAATTTTTTTAACCATGGTACCCTCCAAGGGACTTCTATCTGTCTTCTGCTTCTGCGCTGAGACTAGGCTAACATTATTTTCCTCCACTGAAACTCTCACATTACACTGTGACTTTTCTGCTATATGTCTTCTTCTTTTTCAAAAAATTGCAATATTAAAATAAATACTAAAACAATAAAAATATTATTAATTATTATTAAAAACTACATTATTACTCATGCATTTATAAAATTTGACTCTGTTTTTATACAGTGTGCAGTTCGCATTGTGGAAGTTACGTATTGTTGAAAATAATGCTGGAATCTCTTTATTTTTGTTGTTTATTATTGAAACAGAAAAACTACAATATTTTAGACAGTAAAGGTGAGCACTAGCCTCTTCTTTCTCCCCCTTTTCTCCTATTTAGAGTCCCTTACCAAGTACACCTTCTTACCTAATTTTCAACACCATCGGGACTTCCAAAGCCATGGCGGGTAGGCTTAGCCCCGAGTAGCACTCATCCCTAGCAGGTTCCGCCAATTAAAATTATAGATAGATAAATAAAAACAAAAATTTATATATTACGTATTACAACAAAACCGATACATTTGAGAAAATTATTTTGAGACAGCTTCAAGGGGCCTTCAGTCTGTGACCTGAGGACTGTGAATTTTTTTTGGGGACAACCACTCTGAGTACCTTCTGCCACCCTCTTGGATCCACAAGATCAAAATGGCCAGTTGCATGAGAAGGAAAACAAAATGTTTCACTATAAGAAGGGTCTTCTAAGGTGCTGGTACAAAGCATGCATGCTGCTGCTACCTATCGCAGCTCCACTACTTATGGTTGGAGAAGCAGTCAGCAACAGTAGCAGCACCACTAGCAGGGGACATCTAAAGCCCCATACACACGGTCGGACTTTTTCATCAATTTGGTCCGATCGGACAAGGTTGTTGAAAAATCAGACCTTGTGTATGCACCATCGGACAGTGTTCGTCGGTTTGTCCGTCTGACAAAGTCTTATCTCCTGCTGGAAAGATTTGCCGTCAACCCGGTCCGATCACACCAAATCCGATCGTGTGTACGGTTGTCCGACCGGACAAAGTGCTACGCATGCTCAGATCACATTACAAGACCAAAGCTATTGGCTACTAGCCTCTACGTAGTCCCGTCGTAGGCAACAAACGTCACCACGTTCAGAATGATCGGATTTTCCGACAACTTTGTCCGACCGTGTGTACGCAAAACCAACATCGGACAAAGTATGACGGACGTGGTCCGACGGACCTGGTCCGCGGATTGTCCGACCGTGTGTATGGGGCTTAACAGAGGTGTTGAAAGCTATTTTCAGGAAGCAGCAGGCACGCCTGGCCCCAGGTAGCCTGAAAGGAATGGCTTGTCCATAAAATGGAAGACAACAACCTCAGAAGTAAAGAGGGGCCCATGAACTAATGAATGGCTAAGATGGACCAGTGGCTGGAGCTTGCACTGGTTTACCTTCCACTTATCAGAGTGCTCAGTGCAGCTGGAGGGGTGGTGACCAACACACCTGCTCACAGGCAATGGTTATTATCTGAACTTTATCAATAGGAAAATGGCTTGGACCTGAGAGGTTTTCCACACCCCTTGACAATTTCCACGATTAGCTGCTACACGCAAAATCTTTTTGTCTGTGACAGAGTACATATTTACAAAATTAAGAGCACACAATGTTCCATCTAGGTGCTGGTAGTGGTGATGCTGCTGCTGCTGCTGCTGCTGCTGCTCTTACTGCTGCCTTTGTATTCTCCTCACTACAGCATACAGGGGATATGAAAAGTCTACATACCCGTTAAAATGTCAGGTTTCTGTGATATAAAAAGGTGAGACAAAGATAAATCATCTCAGAAATGTTTCTACCTTGAATGTGACCTATAAACTGTACAACTCAGTTGAACAACGTACTGAAATATTTTAGGTGGAGGGAAGTAAAAATAAAAAAATAAAATAATGTGGTTGATTTTATTACAGCACTCATTCTTTTTGGGGATGGGTCTATCAGCATGGCAAATCTTGACTTAGCAACATTTGCCCACTCTTCTTTGCAAAAACACTCCAAATCTGTCAGATTGCAAGGGCATCTCCTGTGCAACGCCCTCTTCAGATCATCCCACAGATTTTTAATGGGATTCAGGTCTGGGCTCTGGCTGGGCCAAAACGTCAATCTTCTTCTGGTAAAGCCATTCCTTTGTTGATCTGGATGTATGCTTTGGGTCGTTGTCATGCTGAAAGCTGAAGTTTCTCTTCACGTTCAGCTTTCTAGCAGGAGGCTGAATGTATTGTGCTAATATTGACTGGTATTTGGAACTGTTCATAATTCCCTCCACCTTGACTAAGGACCCTGTTCCAGCTGAAGAAAAACAGCCCCAAAGCATGATGCTGCCACCACCATGCTTCACGGTGTGAATGGTGTTCTTTTGGTGATGTGAAGTGTTGTTTTTGCGCCAAACATATCTTTTAGAATTATGGCCAAAAAGTTAAATCTTGGTTTCATCAGACCACATTTTCCCATATGCTTTTGCAAGACTTTGTGTTTTTTGCAAAATTTAGCGGGCTTGGATGTTTTTCTTCATAAGAAAAGGCTTCCATCTTGCCACTCTACCCCATAGCCCAGACATATGAAGAATATGGGAGATTGTTGTCACATGTACCACACAGCCAGTAATTGCCAGATATTCCTGCAGCTTCTTTAATGTTGCTGTAGGCCTCTTGGCAGCCTCCCTGACCAGTTTTCTTCTCGTCTTTTCATCAATTTTGGAAGGATGTCCAGTTCTTGGTAATGTTACTATTATGCCATATTTTCTCCACTTGATGATGACCGTCTTCACTGTGTTCCATGGTATATCTAATGCCTTGAAAATTCTTTTGTACCCTTCTCCTGACTGATGTCTCTGATGTTTTGGAAGCTCTCTGCGGACCATGGCTTTTGCTGTAAGATGTGACTAAGAAAATGTCAGGAAGGACCTACTAGAACAGCTGAAATTTATTTGGGGTTAATCGGAGACACTTTAAATGATGGCAGGTGTGTACGGACTCCTATTTAACAAAGTTTAACAAAGTTTGAATGTGATTGCTTAATTCTGAACACAGCTACATCCTCAGTCATAAGTCATAAGATTTATCTTTGTATCATTTTTTTACATCACAGAAACCTGACATTTTAACAGGGTTGTGTGGACTTTTTATATCCATTGTACCTTTAAAATTATATTTATAATTTAATGTTGCTGGCCACCAAAACCTAGTGCCAACCTAGCCAATTCCTCGCATAGCCTTCTTGCAACCCATTAACCCCTCCTCCTGCTCCCCAACCCCTACAACAACAAAAAAATCAATGGATATATAAAGGAATACATTAAAAATACAACAAAGCCTTCTGTGTGCAGCTGCCCCCCTCAGCTCCCCTAATACTTACTTGAGGTCCCTCTCTGTCCAGCGATGTCCACCAGTGTCTCAGCTGTCTGATTCTCCCTCCTCATTGGTTGATACACAGCAGTGGTGCCATTGGCTGACACTGCTGTCAATCAAAGTCATCTAACCAATTTGGGGAGAGAGGGGGCGGGGCCAGGATGGGGCTCCGTGTCTGAATGGACACAGGGAGCTCTGACTCGGCGTGGGTAACCCCATACCAAGCTGCTTGCTGTGGGGGCACTGAACAGGAGGGAGGGGCCATGTTCACAGAAGAGGGATCCGAGAAGAGGAGGATCTGGGCTTCCCTGTGCAAATCCACTGCAACAGAGCAGATAAGTATAACATGTTTATTATTTTTGTAGGGAACAAAACAAGACTTTACAATCACTTTAAGTGTATTTTTCCTGATCTTTCAAGATTGTTGTGCCATCATCTAAATATGATGCCATGGCTGAGTTCATTAAAAAATATTCTACTCATACTGTATATAGCCAAGGGCTGATGCTTCATTTTTTTTGTTACCAAGACAGCCATTTGTGATTTGAAATGCCATGCCATGAAAATAGGGTGGCATGTGCTACTTTCTAACCTGCAAATTCAATCAAATTTTTGGTTACTGTGACAGATGCCTAATGTGAAGTTATTTCTGCTTTCAGCCTGTTAACCTTTCAACTTCTTACAATAAAAACTTTTTTTGCCCAATGATAATCTTAAAATATGGATTTTCTGGAAGCATGGCAATGCATTGCTAATACAGTTTTCTAAACCAACAACAGCCGAGGCTCATACTACAAGATAAAAACCTGGACTGACATTTCTTCAAAAATACTTTTTGGGGTGTTGCTAAAGTTGTGTTTGAACAAAGGTAGTTAAAAAAATGTTGACCTATAGAGTAAAGTATGCCCTGCCAACAAACGGTGCCACTGTTGGGAGTGTCAGAAATTACCCTTAGTGATTTGGTAACACTATGTACAGCATTAAGGGCCCACAGAAAGCTGTAAATTAAAGAGTTTGTGCCTTTCATATGTTGCCCTCAAAGCCACGTAAAATGGTCCCTCCACACTTCTGTACTGTTTTCCCATTTTTTTCAAATATTGACATGTTCCTTATACATGTGGTGGGCTCCCCATTCCAGTTTATTGCATTTGGCTGCTGTAGTTGTCTTCCAAATGCCCAGTAAAAACCACCTGCATTTTGTTATCATTGACTTCAATGGGGTTTGGTATTGATGTCTTCCAAATTCCAAACATTTTGACCTGTTGGGTCAAACTGCCAGTCAATCAAACAGACATTTGCAAGCAACACTAACCAGGACCAATGGTAAGTGTGAATCACCCTTTCCCTTCTTCCAGTATTTCCACATGAGGTCCAAAGTTAATTGCACAGTAACAGAAAAATAATGAATAAGGTATATTTATATAGATTTGTCTGGTGCAGGTTACTAAATTAAAGAAAGAATGTGGTTGATTGTTAAAATAATCACAGAAAACTTCACAAGCCACCCCCACACTCAAAATACTAATCACACTTCCCTTTTAGACTTTTAGAGTGCCTACAAAAAAAGTAAACAGATTTCTTTTATTCCATTAGAAAAAAGAAAAAGGTCAAACAAAGGAAAGGAAATTAAATAAAATGCTACCTTTCATACAGAATAAAAGTCAAATAAAAAAACATGCATTTTGCAATGTAATGCATCGATCTGTTTGCCCACAGTGTTCTTATGTTTTCCTCCCTTTGCGTTTTCTTTACTGCCTCAAAAATACAAAATGGTACAGTTTTCACTGTGCCTTTTTTTAATTTGTTCCCTAATCCTCAATGAAAAGATGTTAAAGGCAGGGTGTGTTTCAATCTGCTTAACTTTCCAGTCTTGTGCACTGACCAGTAAAAAGGCAGATAAACAACGAAGGGCTAGAAATGAAATGACCTTGTACAAAACTACAAGTATCGTTAATTTTTTTTTAAAAGAGACTTAAAAAAAGGATAAAACTTCAAGCAAAGAAAGTGCAGAGAGGTAAATTGTATTTTCTTTTACTCCTTTTTTTGTGATAATATAAAAATGCTCTAGAACATAATGCACGTCTCTTATGAATATGAGCCCCCCTTTATTTTGCTCCTACAATACAAAACCTATCATCTACATATTAGACCTGTCTTTGTCAGAGCCCCTTCTTGCAATCTTTTTTTTCCCCCCTCATTTATTGCTGCATATATTCATCCTTCCCTCAGTACTGGACATCTTCTGCCAGTTGGACATACATCATAAGAGCCTCCCCTCCCCTCTGTGCCATGGTGCCCCTTGCTGCTGGCTGACCTCTAGTGGTGGAGGTGTCCATTCCAACTGCCTGGCATTTCCCTTGCAGTAGGTTGTCGCCTCTTTTCTAGCGCTGGTGTTTTTCACACAGATCACAGCAATGAGTCAGAAACCCCAAACGTGAGCCTGTCACAGGCTGCGGGGGGCGGGCAGCTCTTGTTATGACTCACAATAATGAAATAGCTGAAAATTGGAATGAATTCTGTATTCTGCTGAAAACAACTATGGAGTGAGTCACGGACAGATAAATCACATGCAGAAAGTTAGCCAGTTAAACAGCCATGTAATGTGTGTATTGTGTTTCATTTGTGGCCCAGGAGGTTAATGAGAAACATAAAGGGAACCCATTAGGATGCAAAATATGGAAGGTCCACGGCTGACCTGGAACAAGCCAGTGATGTCTAAAAAGTTTCAAATTGCAACCTGTATGTTTGTTCCAAGCCAGCAATTCACTAATAATTGAGCAAGGATAAGGATGACAGCCTTGGAGCCTGCACCTTTAAAAACAAGTCAGAAATGGTAGCTTGTGAAGTTTCTGCCTTGAAAGCAAATTTGCAGGAGTTCTTAACCACCTGAGACCCAGTATACGTCATATGACGTCTTTTTGGTCTCAGGGGTATAACTGAATGATGCCTGTAGCTACAGACATCATTCAGATATTGCCGGTTTCAGCCGGCGATTCCCTGCACCATAAGAACGATCATAGAGGCTGTTCCGCCGCTTGATCGTTCTTACGGGCGGCGGGAGGGGACGCCCCCCCTCCCGCCGCCCTCCGGTGCTTCTACCGACTCACCGCTTCCATCGGTGAGTCGGACTCGGGATCCGCCGGCACCGGATGATGCACATAGAGATTTCCGGCGGACCAGATGGTCGCCGGAGTCTCTATGATCGTTCGGAGGCCGGGCGCGATGTTATGACGTCACGCCCGGCCTCTGCATTCAAAAAACGGCGCCGCCTCCGCTGGGAAGCGGTGATCGTTTTTTTTTTTCTTTTTGATTTTAGGCTTCCCAGCCTAGAGGTGAGATGTGGGGTCTTATTGACCCCATATCTCACTGTAAATAGGTCCGATCGTGTCATATTCCTATTACAAGGGATGTTTACATTCCTTGTAATAGGAATAAAAGTAATCAAATATTTGTTTTTTTTTTTTAAAGTTGTTGAACTAAAAAAAGAAAATAAAATGAACAATAAAAAGAAAAAAAAAATTTAAAGCGCCCTGTCCCCGCGAGCTCGTACGCAGAAGCGAACGCATACGTAAGTCCCGCCCACATATGAAAACGGTGTTCAAACCACACATGTGAGGTATCGCCGCGAACGTTAGAGCGAGAGCAATAATTCTAGCCCTAGACCTCCTCTGTAACTCAAAATATGTAACCAGTAAAAAATGTTAAAGCGTCGACTATGGGGATTTTTAAATACCAAAGTTTGGCGCCATTCCACAAGCGCATGCAATTTTGAAGCGTGACATGTTGGGTATCTATTTACTCGGCGTATCTTCATCTTTCACATTATGCAAAAAAATTGGGCTAACTTTACTGTTTTGTTTTTTTTTAAAGCAGGAAACAGTTTTTTTTCTGAAAAAAACGCGTTCGAAAAATTGCTGCGCAAATACCGTGCGAGATAAAAAGTTGCAATGACCGCCATTGTATTCTTTAGGGTCTTTGCTAAAAAAACATATATAATGTTTGGGGGTTCTATGTAATTTTCTAGCAAAAAATTTGGAATTTTACATGTAGGAGAGAAATGTCAGAATTGGCCTGGGTCTCAGGTGGTTAAAGAGGTAGTAAACTCTGTATTACCAATTGTAGCTACAGGTAAGCCTAAAATAATGTAAATATCTCCTAAACTTGCAGTGTTTAGGAGATATTCAAAGTGCATACAGCCGATGACATCATATCATGACTTCAGAGTCCGTACCGGAAATGGCGGCTCCTACGCGCATGCACGGGAGTGCCGTCATAGAGCCCCCAGCCGTGAACCCGGAAGGAAGATCGGGGGAAGAGGTCAGCCATCTCAGCAGTGACATAGCGGTGCTGAAGCACTTCGTTCTAAAGTAAGCTTCTCATAATGTGCTAGCATAGGTGTGCGCAGCCTATTGCATTAGGGTGTGCACCCCAAAGCTCCAACACATATATGCGTTTGACATATTTACCGGCCTCTTCCACGGTCTCCATCCTGAAACAATGGGAGGAAGGGGGAGCCAGGGAGCACACAGGGGGACCCGGACAACAGAAGGAAGGGGAACAGGGAAAGGAGGGATGGCGGGTGGCATATATTGGTACAGATCCCCTATATTTTTTCTCCTGTGACAGCTGAATGTTGATGAGAGGCAGAGGAGGAGAAGCCTACTTTCAGATGCTGCAGGATGAAAATACAGATCTGTTCCACTAAACTCCACCCCTGCGACCTCTCCTGTCCAGGGTCAGCAAGGAAGGATTGCGGTTTACCTGTCACCTGCCAGCCAACCACAGGATTTGGGTGTGCTCAGGCACACCTGGCCCACCTCTTGCGCACGCCTATGTGTGCTAGTATGCGATGCATACTAGCACATTATGACATTGCCTTGCACAAATTTAAATCACTAGCAGGTTCAAACATCTTCCAGTGTACATCAAGCTGTAAAAATACAGTTTTTATTTAACCACTTAAGGACCGGAAAGATTTACCCCCTTAATGACCAGGCCATTTTTTGTGATAAGGCACTGCGCCACTTTAACTGACAAGTGCGCAGTCGTGCGACACTGTACCCAAACAAAATCGATGTCCTTTTTTTCCCACAAATAGAGCTTTCTTTTGGTGGTATTTGATCACCTCTGCGTTTTTTTTTTTGTTTCTTTTTGCGCTATAAACAAAAAAAAGAGCGACAATTTTGAAAAAAAAGCAATGTTATTTAACTTTTTGCTATAATAAATATCCACAAAAAAATATATACAAACAAAATTTATTCCTCAGTTTAGGCCGATATCGCAATAAGCGTATATTGATTGGTTTGTGCAAAAGTTATAGCGTCTACAAAATAGGGAATGGATTTATGGCATTTTTATTATTTTTTTTTTTTTTTACTAGTAATGGCGGTGATCTGTGATTTTTTAGCAGTACTCTGACATTGCGGCGGACAGATCGGACACCTAATTGACATTTCTTTACACTTTTTTGGAAACCAGTGACATTATTACAGTAATCAGTGCTAAAAATATGCACTGTTATTGTACTAATGACACTGGCAGGGAAGGGGTTAACATCAGGAGCCAGGGGTTAACTGTGTTCCCCCAGTGTGTTTACTAACTGTATGGGTGGCTGTGTGACTGGGGAAACACACAGATCCATCTTCCTGCATAGCAGAAAGACCGGATCTGTGTGATCTCCCCTGTCAGAACAGAGATCTGCCTTGTTTACACAGACGATCCCCATTCTGTCTCTGCGGAGAACGATCAAGACCATCCCACCCGCTGATTGGCTCCCCCACCGTCATTGTACGTCGGCTCGGGAACTCTATTTTGTGGGCAAAAGCCCACCCACAAAATAGAGTTCCCGAGCCGACGTACAATGATGGCGTTTCACGGGAACCACCCAACCTGTCCTTGTATAATGACGGCGGCTGGTCTTTAAACGGTTAAAATAAGTCCCTCCATTCATAGGTGTGCGCACAGGGTGTGCACAACCTAATCACCCTGTGTGCAGTAGCATTATCGCTCTGTGTGCTAGCAGTGAGATGGGAAAGATCTCCCTCTGACTGGCTTTACCATAAGAGAAGTTCTTCCACACTTCTCTTTTACTGTACCGGTGGGGAGATGGGAAGAATCTCTGATTGGCTCTGCCATACATACATATATATATTTATATGCGAACATGTGTGTTTGAGCTTTGGGGTGCACACCCTAATGCAATAGGCTGCGCACACCTATGCTTCAATGCAAGCCAATGACCTGCCCAGAGCACTCCCGCCATTGGGCAGGCCTGAAACATTGCCTTGTGGGAGTATGCACATGCTTAACAGAAACCCTAAAGAGCTTGCTAAACCAATTGTCAAATTGTCATAAAAAAATTGCTATTCTTTTATTGTGAAACACTAACTGTTTTTACCCTTTTCTATTCTTTGTTATGTCTCTATTGATCTCCTGTAGCCTATTTGCAGCCAATTCCTGTCTACATGCCTGCATGGCATAAACAGTATCAGGGCGAGTTTGCAGATGGCAACCATAGTTGACCATGTCTGCAGATTGGCTGTTGTAACAGCCAATTGTAACCTCCCTCGGAACTCTGAATGACAGGGTGACATGCAGTACAGTGGTGGAACTACTAGGTTTACAAAGGTCGTACTTGTGACTGGGCCCTGGCTTTCTGCCACCGTGGGGTGGCCCCAAGAGGCAGAAAGGGGGCTGCTGAAGAACATGTGAAAGAGTCCCACTGCACTGTAAGCCTCGGTTCACTCTGCTGCAACCCTAAAGGGACTTCCTTGTGATTTCCTCTGAGTTATGAAGGCTTGGAATGGTATGATGGACTATCAGAGCGCATGCCCCGCTAACGTCAGCGGCTGCATGCAGGGTCAATATCTCTTAAAAGGTGCACGTTTAGGAGATATTAATTTACCTACAGGTAAGCCTTACTATAGGCTTACCTGTAGGTAAAAATAATGAAGCAGAGTTTACTACCACTTTATGGCGTCAGCATACCAAGACATTTTGGACAATTTCATGCTCAAAACTTTGTGGGAACAGTTTGGGGATGACCCCTTCCTGTTCCAACATGACTACGCACCAGTGCACAAAGCACGGCCCATAAAGTCATGGATGACCTCCCAACAACAGCAATGCACTTTTTTATAACAAGATCGCCTTCTACCAGTACCATAAAAAGCACACCTACTGCAAACTGATCTTCAGCATCTTAAGCTCACAATTCAAAGAAAAAAAAAAAACATGCAAAAGACATTCCAATTACTTATAGACTGATCAGTAAATTGGTGATTTTTTTCCTGTTCAGAGCTCTGAGATACAATGGACTCAACACAGGGGAAGCTGTTTCCTCCTGTCATCCTCCTGTTCCCTAGACTTCTATCCATGTGTTGCAGGACCCGGTTAGCATGGCGTAGGTAGAGGTTTAATGACCATAATGTGTTTTTTTCTCTTGCTTATCATGTCTTTGCCACTCCAGCATTGTGTGGGCGTACAAAATGACATGAGTGTGTTTTAACCTCTTATATTCCCACACTGGAAAAAAAAAATACGTACCTGTTCTGATGCCGTGTACACACGGCCGGACTTTTCAACAGCAAAGGTCAATTCGACCGTGTGTGGGCTTAATCGGACCTTTGCTGTCGAAAAATCAGACGGACTTTATATTTAGAACATGTTTCAAATCTTTCCGACGGACTCGAGTCCCGTCGAAAAATCCGTTCGTCCGTATGCTAATCCGACGGACGAAAACCGACGCTAGGGTAGCTATTGGCTACTGGCTATGAACTTCCTTCTTCTAGTCCTGACGTACGTCATCACGGTCAAATCCGTCGGACTTCGGTGTGATTGTGTGTAGACAAGTCTGCCGTAAGTCCGTCCGAAAAGTCAGACGGAATTCAGTCCGTCGAAAAGTCCGCTCGTGTGTACACGGCATGAGAAGCCAAAGTTTAGCACCTGTGTGTCTATCGCACGTCGTCATCAAAACGAGGATTATTCAGTGTATAAAGTGTAACTGCACCAGAGGACCACGTATGGCAGCACCCCCTCCCAGTGTTAAGGCCTGTGCACACGATACAAAAATCAGAGGTAACATTTTGTCCGACTAGTGATCTGCTGATTTTCGGATCGTTAGTGCGGTGCTTTCGACAGCCAATTCCGATTTTTCGTACGAAAAAAGCTGTGCAGACTATAACGTTTTTGGCGCATGTGAACACAACGTCCGATTTTCATTTAATCAGTATGGTTTTTCGTCCGAAAATAATCGTAGAGCAAGACTATGCATTATGTCACTTCTGAAGTTGAATTCTGTCATCCAAGAATTTTGGTATGGTATGAGTAACCTCTTCACTTTTGACATGAGACTAGCATGCAACAAAAAGACGGACGAAAGTTCCTCCGAAAATCTGATCGTGTCTAAGAGGCTTTATACTCACCTGTTCCCCATCCAATCAAATATTGCTCATTATGCTAGGCATGCGCTTTGCACTCCTATTAATTCCTTGGCACTTACAAATACAAGCTTGTGGATACAGTTTCAGACCAAAAATACGACAGCTAAAAATATTTGCAGCTTGTGACGATTCCGATGTCTGCAAAAACCCCTAAACGCTGGCCGCTATCAGATGGGACTGCTAAGTAAGAAAACACACCCTGATCACTATTAATCCTTCATGATAGGCTGGAGCTGGCCTCTCTTGGCTCTGTCCTCCTCTCTTCATAGAAATTATAGTCCACCTAAGCAAAATTCAAAGCTGAACTCCAGACAAACAGCTAAATATTCAGCTCTGGGACAGTATGGGAGCTCTCTTAACCACTCCAAAAGATTACTATGATGTCCATCCAGTTCTGATATTTAAGCCGACCATAGACAGAGTGAATTTCTTTCCTGCAACCTCAGGCTGTAGAAAATAAATGTATTCAATTCCCCCATTAACACAGACAGTGTTGACAGGGAAATACTATACACCAAGCCAATGTATTCTGCCGGTGTTGGGGGGGGGGTGGGTTGTTACCAGCTGCTAGTGATAATCGCATGTAAAATCTGACAGGCTGGTTATACCCAAGTTGATCGATCGATTCTTACACCGCCAGCACGTGACCTGACTTGAACTGTCCTTTTAGACCCACATACAATCCCTGTCCAAATCATGCCGCCTTAGCCTCCGCAACATTTCCAGAATACGTCCCTTTTTAACTAATGACACCACCAAGCTTCTAACTCACTCCCTGGTTATCTCTCGCCTCGACTACTGCAACTCTCTCCTCATTGGATTACCTTTACATAGACTATCCCCCCTTCAGTCCATAATGAATGCCGCTGCAAGACTCATCCACCTTACCAACCATTCAGTGTCCTCCACCCCTCTCTGCCAATCCCTCCACTGGTTTCCACTCACACAACGAATAAAATTCAAAGTACTAACAATAATTTACAAAGCCAGCCATAACTCTGCCCCCAGCTACATCACTAACCTAGTACCAAAATACCAACCAAGCCGCTCTCTTTGGTCCTCCCAAGAACTCCTTCTCTCTAGCTCCCTTGTCACCTCCTCCCATGCTCGCCTGCAGGATTTCTCCAGAGCTTCTCCCATCCTTTGGAACGCCCTACCCCAATCTGTACGACTGTCCCCTAATCTATCCATCTTTAGTCGATCCCTGAAAACCCTTCTCTTTAAAGAAGCCTATCCTACATTTAACTAACACTGTTTTACTTCCTCCATCAGCTCATCTCTGGAGTTGATCCCCTTTTTAATGCATGCCAATATTCTGTTTGCTTTATTAGCAGCAGCTTGGCATTGCATGCCATTGCTGAGCCTATCATCTACTAGGACCCCCAGGTCCTTTTCCATCCTAGATTTCCCCCTGTTAGCCCCTGTGCACTAATACTAAGGCTTGCCTGTCCTGGAATTTTGCTTATGGTGCCCAAGTGCTGTCCATTTCCTAAGCTATTGCTGAAGTGTTGTTTTAAGAAGTAGCTACAGAATGAAGAGTGTTCAGTGATCTAGAGTATCCCACAGCTCCTGGTAATCAATCCAAGTTGTCCAGCAACAAATACAAGAAAAAGACAACCCTAGACTATTCATTGAGCCAGAAGAGTGAATGTTGCTGTGTGCCTGGCTGCCAGTGCACTAGTGGAAGAGGAACCTGTGGCAAATCAGCAGGCCCTTTGGGGGGTGAGCGCTACATATATAACTGGATACAGAGCTGCATTAATTTGTGTCTTTTAAATATGCCTGGAGGTCAGCTTTAAGTTCTCTTTTATCCAGACAGAAGATGGGGCTCTGGGCTTCTCTCATGCTTTACAGATTATTGTAACCAAGTTGTTGTAAAAAAGACGAAATGGGCAAAGTAACAGGTTCTCCTTAAAAAAAAAATCCTATACACCTGTACTAATCGTTTCTAAACACCTGCAATGCTAGTCCAAACCCTGATTAAGCTCCATGTTGGCTGGTGTCCGAGCCTGCACAGGTTAATGTTTACTTCCTATTCCTCATGTGACAGTGTTCAGGCATGGGGATTGGCTGTTCAGGCTCAAGCAATCCAATTCTCCACTATACCTGGTGGCACCAGATATTTAACAGGGGCTCCAATAGGGAGCGCAGTAAAAGTGTGTATAGTGAGGGTTCTCCCTTCAAACAAGCCTGTCACTTTGCCTTGGATTGTCAACTATGGGTGTCACATTCCCTCATCAAAGGAGTAATGTATTTCTTATGCAAGTATGAGTCCAAAGTTTCAATCAGATGGAACAGTTGGAAAGAAGGTAACTACTATTGTGCTGTCTCTGTAGCTTACCCACAGTTCTCTGGCAATCCTTTGTCATATATTCATTTAAAACAAAGATAATTCAAGTGGTTGGTAATCCACTTTTACTAAATGCTGCCATCCTCTCTGTACCATTATAAAAAGTTTCCCTGTGCCTGTGTTCTGTAAAAATAAATGCCCAATTGTACCTGCATGAGCTCCGCTCCAGGAGCTCAGCTGAGGGGAGAGAGGAGAGAGAGATAGCTGAGTGGTAAGAGCAACACTCATATAGCAGCTTTGAGATCAGCAGGAGTGCGGGGGGGGTGCACTGGTACAGGCAGGGAAGGGAGTGGGAGGAGGACACAGGAGAAACAGACGAAGTACAGATACAGGAGAGCTGCAGAGAGCAGGGCTTCGGCTGACGGAAGCATGCAAACTGGCGACGATGTCGGGGCTCAGCAGCCATGATTATCATGGTCTGTTTGCAGAGGGGAGGGTATAGCCAGGCAGGCTCAGCCAGGTTTTTTGGGGTATACAGGGGGCCAAATGACACAGCACAAGCACTGTGCGGTATAACATGCTTTAAGGGAACAGGATCTGTTTTTTTCTTCTTTTTTTTGGGGGGGGGTTAACAAACTTTATTAAACAAACATCTTTTTTAAAAAAAAACTTAAAAATCTAAGACTAGTATAGCTTTAATTTAAAAAGAATGTTAGCATTGCATTCTGGTCACCTGGAAGAAACACATAGCTCAAATTCTGCTACAATCTTTCAGCTACCATGTAGAGAAAATAAGCATATCACTAAACAATTTACAAGGCTCACAAGATTTTTTCCCTCTACTTTCAAGTAGTTTTCTCTGCATGGTTCTCTGGAACCAGGTAATTTTGAGAAGAGGAGATCCCTGTTAAATAAATCTTGAGTTTCATCAAGGCAAAACAAGTTATTATGGAAAAATTATACTTTACTTGTGATGTTTATTTTCCTCTTAATGTATCACATAAGGAGAAGTCAACACAATTTTTCTTTAGCAAACTGACTAAAGCAACACTATAAAATGCTACTACTTACAATAAGTCCCTCTATCCGAAGCTAAAGTCCACCAACTTTCGATCCTGTACTTGCCACTTTGTAAATAACCAAACAATGCAGGTAAGAATTACCTGCTTTGATAGTGACCATAACATCAGAATGCAACTGATGGATCATAAGGTTAGGTAAGAAGTTTGATAACACATTCATCACCTTGGTAGGAACAGCCCTGACTGGACAAGGGCTCTAGTAGAGAGCAGATTATTGACCATCTTCAAATAAAATTCTAGGGAAATCACATCCAAAGGGTGTAAGGAAAAAAAAAGTTTCATGTTGCCGTTGACTCGCTTTAATTTACTTTATAGCATTCCTCTTATGAATGCTTTTTCTTCAAAAGGCCCTGAACCTGTCATAATGCACAGCAAGTGTTGCCAAGGTCATGAATTGCCCTTCTCACTACCCAAAGGAGGTAGCACATCACAAAGCCATATAACAAGAGGCTGCATGACCTCTCAGTGACCATCAAGGGTATCTTTCCTGACAGGGAAATATACTGTTTGTGAGGAGTAGGAAGGATGCTGGACTTAAAAATAGTTTGGATCTTTCTAAATGTGTTTGTTCCTTATGGAGCAGGTAGCAAATGCTACATGAGAAAGATTTCCTGTAGCTGCTTAAATCTAAGAAGAGACCATCAATATCCTCTATGGATAAAATTATTAATTTGAAACTATTCCATCATAGTTATTACACTCTGGTCGGGTTGCATACATTGGGTCTCCGACAGTCAGCAGTATGCTTTAGAGCAGTGATATGTAATTAGTGGACCTCCAGCTGTTGCAGAACTACAAGGGTTACTTGAGCTGTGATGTCTTGTTTATTTTTGGTTTTCTTTTGTATCTTTTTTTGAATTGAGAAAAAAATTCAATAATAATATCTTTAAAAAAAAAGAAGGGACCATCAAAAGAAGGGTGCAAAAATATGAATACAATCTATACACTGGGGGGGGGGGGGGACCTCTGGGGGAATCTAGGATGGAAAAGGACCTGGGGGTCCTAGTAGATGATAGGCTCAGCAATGGCATGCAATGCCAAGCTGCTGCTAACAAAGAAAACAGAATATTGGCATGCATTTGAAAGGGAATAAACTCCAGAGATAAAATGATAATTCTCCCGCTCTACAAGACTCTGGTCCGGCCGCACCTGGAGTATGCTGTCCAGTTCTGGGCACCAGTCCTCAGGAAGGATGTACTGAAAATGGAGCGAGCAACAAAATGAATAAAGGGTCCAGAGGATATTAATTATGAGTAAAGGTTGCGAGCACTGAACTCTCTGGAGAAGAGATGCTTGAGAGGGGATATGATTTCAATTTATAAATACCGTACTGGTGACCCCACAATAGGGATAAAACTTTTTTGCGGAAGGGAGTTTAACAAGACACTTGGCCATTAATTAAAATTAGAAGAAAGAGAGGTTTAACCTTAAACTACGTAGAGGGTTCTTTACTGTAAGAGCGGTAAGGATGTGGAATTCCCTTCCACAGGTGGTGGTCTCAGTGGGGTTTCAAAAAACTATTAGATAAGCACCTGACGAAACAGCAACATACAGGCATATACAATGTAATACTGACATATAATCACGCACATAGGTTGGACTTGATGGACTTGTGCCTTTTTTCAACCTCACCTACTATGTAACTATGTAACTAGTGGGTTACTAGGGGAATAACAGAGGAATTGGCAGGAGCACCAAAGAGATGCTCGGATTTGCCCAGCTGCAAAAGCTCAGAGGAGCAGAGTTTGACAAACCAAGCATACCCGTAGTAGCTGTGCCCAGCTGCAATGGCTCAGAGTAGAAATGTCTGGCAAACGGAGCATACTAGCAGTAGCTGTTCTCAGCTGCAATAGCTTGTGTGAGCGGAGTTGGAGCATACCCGGAGTGCCCTCTTGCAAGGGCTTGACGCTGCACTGTATGGCAAGCGGTCCAAACAAAGAAAGGAGCCAGCAGCCAGGAGAGACAGGTGTCCTGAAGCAACAGCTAAAGAGCACCAGTAACAGTGCAAGCAGCAACAGGTGCTGCAAATCAGGAACAATGCTAAAAGGCCTGCAATGACAGGTGGAGCATACCAGGAACAGTGCTAGCATCCAGGAGTGACAGGTGAAGTGTACCAGAAACAATGAATGAATGAATGACTTGTATAGCGCAACCTATGCGAACTGAATTGCCTCAGGGCGCTTTTTGCCACTGGTGTCCATCTGTGGTATAGTGCGGTCCTTGCCCTGTGGGGTCCTGACACACTTACAAACACATACAACATACACATATTTGGCCAATTTTATCGACAGGATCTAATTAACCTACCAGCATGTCTTTGGAGTGTGGGAGGAAACCGGAGGAAACCCACGCAAGCACAGGGAGAACATGCAAACTCCAGGCAGAAGGTGTCATGGTCGGGATTTGAACCAGCGACCCTATTACTGCTAGGTGAAAGTGCTAACCACTACACCACTGTGCTGCCCCTAACAATGTCGGCAGCCTGAAGAAACAGGCTGAGTGTGCTCGGAGAATTGCCTATAGACTGTGTGGACCAGGCTGTGGTAGGGGCACAGAGAGGCTCAGAAACACAAGAATACTAGGATAGGCTTATGAAACACATGGGGGCTTGGCATGACGTGGACATATCTTGCACGGGTGTCTGTCTCATTCTTTAAGAATGCCAGCAAGACAGGGGTACTCTTTTCCACATATATTGGGACTGCCCCAAGATAGTGCCATTCTGGACAGAGACCCAGTTACTACTATCCCGCCTCTTAGGGGTACAGATCCCCATGTCCCCGAAACTATTCCTACTGGGAGTCTCCCAACTGCGCATCCCCAAACCGTCCAAGAAACTGCTAAGTCATGTCCTCACTGCGGCACGGTGCCTGATAGCCCTGCACTGGAAACGACTGACCCCCCCCCTCACAGGAGGATCTATACGCTAGAATTAAAGACGTAGAGATCATGGAAAAAATGACAGCTAGACTTTATGACAGACTGGACGCGCACACTAGGGTCTGGGAGGAATGGCACCGCCATGAAGATCCGCCGTGAGCCGGGGCTGGAACCCCAATCTCCACCCTTTACCCCCCCCACCCTCTTTATCCCCCTTTTCCATTTCCTCCTTTTCTTTAACCTATAAAACTGGCACTTTCTTACTGCTACTACTAAGTATGGCCTCTTACAGGTCACTGACAATTAGTGTATCTTATGTGAGAGCAGGAAAGTTACATAGGAATCAGACCATGAGTTTCTACTATAAAGGATGTTATCTGTTACCCTTGTCTGTATACTGGCCATACTATGGTCCTATTGCTTCTGATAAGTCACAATGTACAGACTTTGTTCGACTGTTGTATGTCAATTTTGATTTAATAAAAAGTTATTTGAAAAAAAAAAAAAAGAATGCCAGCAAGTAACATTAGTGCACTTATTGGCCACAGCTGCAACACCTGAAAGTGCATGCAGCCACGTGCCCTGTTAGATGCACCTCTGGAATGAGAAAGGTAATCAAGCTTGTACAAAAATTGCAGTAGGAAAGTGAAAATAATTTCAGAGAGCTAAATGATCATGGATTTCTTACTAATAAATGTGAAGCAAATATGTGTTATATCCTCTTAGGCAGAACTTTTATGTTCATAAGTTTTAAATGGCCGACAAATTTGCGAAAAAATAAAGGTTAAAGAAAGTAGGTGCCTAATACATTCCTGTGTATTTATCTTCAGGCCTGTAACTTTGAACTCTGCTTAAAAGATATGTAGGGGGTTCAGGCTTTCAGCGGCTTGCTGAGAGGCCGAGCTGGATGCGGGTCCAAGGGCGGATCTCTACTCCATTGTCGGGATATTACCACAGCCCGCTGTCTGCTAAAAGCGGGGCACAGGAGTGCAGAACAAACTGCACTCCTGTGACACACAGGAAAAGTGCTGCCAAAGAAGCTTTTGCTGTACTTCTCCTTTAATATTCTAGGACCTCTATGACATAAGAAGAATGAGGTGTAGGTTGCTAAATAGGAACATCAGTCTCATCCTTTTTGAGCTGATAGCTTGTGATGACATCTGTTTGGTTAAAGGGTCAACAGTAGCTGACAGAAAAAGGATTTCTAGAATATCCTACTGACTAATATGCATACCCTACGCCAATCATCATCTAACACACAGCGATTAGCTAGAGGTTGTTCTCTAACAACTCCTACACAGCCAAGTATTTGCCAGCTCTCCACGTGGCAGCTCTGGGAATGCCAACACTAGACAGCCACTGCAAACTTTTACAGAGCCCACAATGCAGAATGTTCTATGGAGCTAAAGAATGAAAGGCTCACAAGACTCAATTTTTAGGTTTCCTCGAACAACCATCATTCCATGATGAAAAAACAATGCTGACTGGCTGCTATGAGCAACTAGAAAGGTTCCTATTAGCATGTTACATCACCCTCTATGTCCTTTGAGCATTCAGAAGCGCACCAAACCCGCAGGTAATAATAGGCTATGGCTCAGCGCAGTGCACCTGCGGATCAGTTTGAAAGCAGCCTAGTAAACACTGCAGAACAGATATACCCATTGCTATATATATATATATCTATATATAGATATATAGATATAGATAGATATATATATATAGATATACTGTCATTTTCATAAACTGACCTTTAATTATTCTTCATTTTCTGATCTCCAGGCATTGCTGGGCACTGGCTGTAGAGGTGCTGCTGTCCCAGGCAGAGTGTATTTGGTGTCACTCCGCCTTGGACAGGAGCCGGCACTATAGAGCAGTGGTTCTCAACCCTGTCCTCAAATACCCCCAACAAGCCATGTTTGCAGGTTTTCCTTTATCTTGCAATCAGAGTCAATGGCTTGGTATTTTTGGACAGCTATTTTATCGAAGAGAAATTCCCAAAACATGGCCTGTTGGGGGTACTTGAGGATAGGGTTGAGAGCCACTGCTATAGAGGAAGCATTGGCATATGCGGCTCTGCTCCCTTCGCAGTCGCATGCTTCCTCTATCCCTGGCTCCATCCAAAACACTGATGCTCTGGGATGGCAGATTGTTAACCCGCAATCTGGGTTTGCTGACCCGCCATCCTAGAGCATTAGGTCACGGGCCACATCAGAGGGCTCCACCGGTTGGGCACCCCTGGCATAGCTGCTTTCTGAAAAAGTAGCTTGCAGAAGCTACGAAACATCTATAACTTTATAGAACAAGTCCAGCTAAATGTATGCAGCACTACCCCTGTAGGAAGTGCTGGATAGGATGGGTCCTCTGTTCTTTGCTTCAACCTTCTCAAGATCCTTAGCCCCTCTGACACACCAGGTTGAGTGTACAAACATACAATATCACAGGAATTCAATGAAAGTAATACTTAGTGCCCATTAGTAGCGCTTTATCAAAGAAAACAGGCACAAGATCAGGTAGTAAATGTAAACGTAATATATTGTCACCCAATATGGTTGCTAATTAGGCAAGCAAAAACATGGATTACCAATTATAATAACACAATTTAGGATACAAAGTTATTAACAGGGGGGACTAGGTCTAACATGACATTTGGGGGATGATTTACTAAAGGTAAATAGACTGTTGCCCTCTGCAAGTGCAGTTGCTCCAAAGCAGGGGTCCTTAAACTTTTTAAACAGGGAGCCAGTTCACTGTCCCTCAGACTGTTGGGGGTGGCGGATCAATGCAGCCTGATCAGTGCCTATCAGCGCAGCCTCACCAATGCCCATCAGTGCAGCCTGACCAGTGCCCATCAGCACAGCCTGACCAGTGCCCAGCAATGCAGCCTGATCAGTGCCCATCAGTGCAGCCTCACCAGTGCCCATCAATTCAGCATCACCAGTGCCCATCAGTGCCCAGCAATGCAGCCTCACCAGTGCCCAGCAATGCAGCCTGACCAGTACCCAGAAATACAGCTTCACCAGTGCCCAGCAATGCAGCCTGACCAGTGCTCATCAGCAGAGCCATCAGCACAGCCAGCCTCTTCTGCTCATTTACTAAGCTCTGGAGAAACTGCAGTTGCAAAGTGCACAGTCTATGTGCCTTTAGTAAATAAACCCCTTGGTGTCCATATCAGCATGAACAGTAGCAAGGCCACCTCAATTGCAGCAGTGATCAGTAGTAAAATTGAATCGACCAAGTGCTGGAACTATACTGCCAGAGTGCAATTATGGCGGTGATGCTAGCCCTAGACTGACATGCATTGCCCAAAAGAAAAGAGGATGGTAGCAGAAAGGGCAGGGAAACAAATGGGGCAGAATAATTATTCTGAAGGATTGCTAAGAACAATAAAACACTGTTCCTAAGGCATATTTCTTGTCCAGACCTTTCATAAACTGGAACGCTTAGATCGACTAAGCGTTTGTGTTTATGCTTATACGAGTAATGCTATGCAGGAGATTAAAGGAAGCTAATAAATTATAGATTCAGGTACCTATACTTTTTGTATTAAAATATGCATTGAATGATATTAAGGAACATATGACTGGATTAAGCAGTGAGCTTTTAAAGTAGAACCATAGGCAAAACTTTTTTTTTTTTTTGGAATATAAAAGTTCCTTTGCCATCTGTGTCCCTTTGGGGAGATTTCCCTTCACTTCCTGTCCCATTGCCAAACATGCAATGGCATTTTAGCAGCCAAGCTGGGAGAACAGTGTTACTGGAGCTATCAGTACAGTGGCCAGAACTTTGGGGAAAAGGCGGAATCCTCTGCTCCCCCCCCCTCTTATTCAAGCAGTAGATGGAAAACACAGCTTCTATCTCTATGTAGGAGCTATAGTAAAGTATATCTCACTTGTCATCTCCTCCCATGCTCGCCTCCAGGACATCTCCTGAGCCTCTTCCATCCTTTGGCTATCCCTACCCAAATCTGTCCGACTATTTCCTACTCTATCCCCTTTTGGGCGATCCCTGTAAACTTTTTCTCCTCAGAGAAGCCTCTCCTGCCTCCACCTAACAACTGTACTTCTATTTTCTCCATCAGCTCATTCCCACGGTTATTCCTTTTGTATCAATTGACCCTCCCTCTTAGATTGTAAGCTCTAACGAGCAGGACCTTCTGATTCCTCCTGTATTGAATTGTATTGTAATTGTACTGTCTGCCCTAACATTGTAAAGCGCTGCACAAATTGTTGGTGATTTATAAATCCTGTATAATAATAATAATAATAATGATGATATCTAAACCCAATGACACATATATAATATATTACAGCTTACCAATCCAGGCTTTTCTCCTTATGTCTATCTGCTGATCCTGTCAGTAGCAAACTTCCTGTCGTACAGTGACAGCACTTCCCTGCTGTACTGTATGCATTTTTTCCCTTTAAAGTCCCATAAGAGGAACAAATTCCCTATCTATAGACTATTTGGGATGTGGGTTAACCCTACTCTCTAGACCAGGGATATGCAATTAGTGGACCTCCAGCTGTTGCAGAACTACAAGTCCCATGAGGCATAACAAGTCTGACAGCCACAAGCATGACACCCAGAGGCAGAAGCATGTCGTTTTGTAGTTTTGCAACAGCTGAAGGTCCGCTAATTGCATATCCCTGCTCTAGACCAACCTAGCACCCTCTCTTTAGTTTTGGAGGAGCAAGATTGTCATTCTAGGGTGCTCTTCTGATTTTGGACTACAAACATCCCCTCATTTCCATAACATAGGAGGAAGGTGTTCAGTAGTCAACAGAAGAGAAGTAAGAAGCCCAATAGCATTGTTTGAAGTTTCAATTAAGTGCACAGGAAGCTACAAAGACACCAAACTTTTGGCAGGATCTATACTTGCAGAAAATATATTTAACTTGCAAAAAGTAAACTCAAGCAGCCACCACATTTAAGGTATTGTAAAATGCCTGTGGGTTTAGATATACTTTAAGGCATGGGGATACCCTGGCCATGAGTGGCATGGCTAAGGCATGTAAAGCTTCCAGATTCATGCATCACTCGTAATTTTTGGGCTTTTACTGTAGCACCAAAAGGGAAGTTGTGACCACCTCAAAAATTATTACTGCACATGGAGATTATCCAACCAGTTGGTGGATATCCCTGTGAGCAGATCCTTATTCAACATTCTTCTATGATCAAGGATAAAGGACCTGAAGTACCATACATGTGCTGCAATTAGTTTGTTAGTGGGTCCAGGCTGGATGGGTAGATACAGTATTACTCCAGCAGCCACTCTCAAGGAGACAACTGGCCCACCATTAGTGCCCGTGCAGATCTGGGGACATTCTGCTAATTTTGAATAATTAAACAGTGGCATATTTTACATGCAACTACTTTTTCTAACTATCATTGACAAACTGCCAAGTTGTCACAAGCCCTTGAGGCTTCCTAGCAAATCTAAATCAAAATGTCAAGTATCAAATGTGCTACAATATGACAAAAAAACTTTAACATACAAAGTCTCATCATTACCCCTTTCTTGTAATGCCAATTAGTCACAGGGGCTTACGGTTCCTTTAAGATGAAACCACTGTATCTAATGTTCATGCATGGGTTCTAAATGTGTCATCACACTTCCAGGCTTACAGTTCTAACAAAGCATGCTTATTTTTTATGCCACTAGCCCAAGACACACAAATCCACTTAACGCTCGGAGTGACCTGCTGTAGCACCCCAGAATTGTGTGCCCATAGTGACAGATTAGGGAATATTGGCACAGAACTCACCAGCAATCGAAGACTCAGCTTGTGATGCTATGTCATGCTCTTCGCTGATTCCTCTCTAAAAAGACACAGCTCTTGCATTATTATTATATATTTTTTTCTGCTTTCATGCAGTTATGCTTTCATCAGTTGTCACGGAAACGCTTTTTTTTTTTTTTTCCTTTTCCACTTGAATGTCTACATTTCTGTAACCATAGCTACAAGACAACCAAAGAATGTAAAAGTGACAATTACAGGGATCCTGTAAGTTTAAAGATCTCTAGTGCACATGCATACAAGTACATTTGAACCATGTATGGGGCAGCCTGGTTATCCATCATTCCTGCTTGCATGACATAGAAATGAAAGCTTAATTTCCTGATCACTCTTGCAGGTATGAAAGTGTGTGTGTTGTCTATAGCAACCAAACAAGTGCTTCATCCCTTTATTAGATAAATCACACTTCTGACTGGCAGCAAAGGCAGCATGCAGAGGTGATCAAATACTACCAAAAGAAAGCTCTATTTGTGGGAAAAAAGGATGCAAATTGTATTTGGGTACAGCGTTGAACGACCACGCAACTGTCAGTTAAAGCGACGCAGTGCCAAATTGTAAAAAGTACTCTGGTCAGGAAAGGGGTAAAATCTTCCGGGGCTGAAGCGGTTAAGGAATAAAGCATATCCTTCGTTAAAATGTAAAACTGTATATTCATTTCCACATTGTATTTTAGTTATTTCTAGCCTACTTCTATTAATCTGAATCAGTGGCAGCTGGTGCTCCATTCTTTAGGGGGGGGGGGCAGCAAACAAACCACCGAACACCCCCCAAAGTAGACTGTAAGGAAGCTGTTTCCATTTCTCACTCTAGCCGCCAGAAGTGCTGGATTGTGGATCGGGTTTCCCGGTGAGAACAGGAGGCCCAGAAAGAGCGGCGGGAGGGGGGATGTCCCAGTATAACCCCTTAAAGCCGAGTCCGCATATGTGCGTACGATCGGCGATAAGGGGTTAAAGGTCTTGTGCCATTGGTACACTTGTGCAGATGATAGTGCACATATATATATATATATATATATATATATATATATATATATATATATATATATACGTGATCCGGGGCAAGGGGGCCACCCTGTAGCAGTAAAACTGCTATAGCGCAGCCCTTAAGTGGTTAAACTGAGAATAAGAACTTGTTTAAGATCAATATCTATGGGGGGACGAGTCTGGATGTAGAGCGGGACAGAAGTCTGAGAGGAGAGCTCCGGTGCATCCTGCAAGACCATGTTCCTGTACACCCGTCTCCTTCTGCTACTGTCATCCCAGCTCTCCTCCCCATCTCTGTGGACATCAGGGAATCGGGGGATGCCCTTCAAGAGCCAATCCGCCGCAACTACCCCAAGCAAAAAGCAGAGCGCTCCAGTGGCCGCATCTCGTGACACCATCTTGGCACACAGGATGCAGGCACTTCCGGCAGAGATGGACCTGACTGGAGAACAGGAGCACAGTGCAGCCTCCTCGGCTCAACCACAGGGAGCTGGCTACACGTTAATCCTGCAAGCCATTAAACACAGTAAGTCTTCTTTATTGGTGAGAATTGACCACTTGGCGGAGGAATGCAATTTAATCAGAAATGATTTAGACAAAATCAGGGGCAGAATTAGTGAGACTGAATCCCACATCTCGGCCACAGAAGACACCACCGCCCAGCACACTCAAATCTTACAGTCTTTTCAACAGACTGTCCACGTGCTGGAGGCTAAATCAGACGACGCAGAAAACCGACTGCACCGCAATAACGTGCGGGTGCTAGGCCTCCCAGAAGGGGCTGAGGGGATGCAGAAACCTTCTTCAAGGGTCTTTTGGGTCTCACAGAGGTCTCCCCAACTTATGTCATGGAGCATGCTCATAGGGTGCCCACAGAAAGATGCATTCCAGGAGCAGCTCATTGGCCTTTTCTGGTTCGGTTCCTGAATTGCAGGGACAGAAACAGGATCCTTAGTGAAGCTAGGAAGCATCTGGATCTTTCCTATCAAGATTCCACAATACACTTGTTCCCTGATTTCTCAGCGGAGCTACAGAAGAGGAAAACATTCACTGAAATCAGCAAGAGCTTGGTTAGAAGATAGAACATGGTTCTATTAATCCTTGCTATTGTTTTTCCTTATTGTTTTACTTATGCATGATATTCAGTTAGTATCTTGGATGTACGGGGGACTTAATGACAAATTTAAATGCTCCCTGTTGTTTAAGTACCTAAACAACCATAAATAGCATACCCTGTTCCTACAGGAGATGCATCTTACTGGCAAACGTATCCTAGCTTTGCATAGATCATGGGTTCGTCAAGCATTTCACGCCACTGATTCCAGGTATGCCTGTGGAGTGGCGATACTCATAAATAAATCCCTCCATTCAATAAATAGATTGCTAGATCAAGCTGATTGAAAACACATCTAACAAACTAAGTAACAGAGAAAGCCCCTTTTTCATAATGGGATCTGACTTTTTCATCTTATGCCTGTTTACCTTTTGCTGCAGTTTTTCTAAAATTGTAATACGATTACGCTATGTGAATAATTTAAGTACAATAGTGCTTACTGGACTTTGATATACAGTGCCTTGCGAAAGTATTCGGCCCCCTTGAACTTTTCAACCTTTTGCCACATTTCAGGCTTCAAACATAAAGATATAAAATTTTAATTTTTTGTGAAGAATCATCAACAAGTGGGACACAATTGTGAAGTGGAACGAAATCTATTGGATTTTTGAAACTTTTTTAACTAAAAAAAAAATGAAAAGTGGGGCGTGCAAAATTATTCGGCCCCCTTGCGTTAATACTTTGTAGAGCCACCTTTTGCTGTGATTACAGCTGCAAGTCGCTTGGGGTATGTCTCTATCAGTTTTGCACATCGAGAGACTGAAATTCTTGCCCATTCTTCCTTGCAAAACAGCTCGAGCTCAGTGAGGTTGGATGTAGAGCGTTTGTGAACAGCAGTTTTCAGCTCTTTCCACAGATTCTCGATTGGATTCAGGTCTGGACTTTGACTTGGCCATTCTAACACCTGGATACGTTTATTTGTGAACCATTCCTTTGTAGATTTTGCTGTATGTTTGGGATCATTGTCTTGTTGGAAGATAAATCTCCGTCCCAGTCTCAGGTCTTTTGCAGACTCCAACAGGTTTTCATCCAGAATGGTCCTGTATTTGGCTGCATCCATCTTCCCCTCAATTTTAACCATCTTCCCTGTCCCTGCTGAAGAAAAGCAGGCCCAAACCATGATGCTGCCACCACCATGTTTGACAGGGGGGATGGTGTGTTGAGGGTGATGAGCTGTGTTGCTTTTACGCCAAACATATCGTTTTGCATTGTGGCCAAAAAGTTCGATTTTGGTTTGATCGGACCAGAGCACCTTCTTCCACATGTTTGGTGTGTCTCCCAGGTGGCTTGTGGCAAACTTTAGACAAGACTTTTTATGGATATCTTTGAGAAATGGCTTTCTTCTTGCCACTCTTCCATAAAGGCCAGATTTGTGCAGTGTACGACTGATTGTTGTCCTATGGACAGACTCTCCCACCTCAGCTGTAGTTCTCTGCAGTTCATCCAGAGTGATCATGGGCCTCTTGGCTGCATCTCTGATCAGTCTTCTCCTTGTATGAGCTGAAAGTTTAGAGGGACAGGCAGGTCTTGGTAGATTTGCAGTGGTCTGATACTCCTTCCATTTCAAAATGATCGCTTGCACAGTGCTCCTTGGGATGTTAAAAAGCTTGGGAAATCTTTTTGTATCCAAATCCGGCTTTAAAACTTCTCCACAACAGTATTACGGACCTGCCTGGTGTGTTCCTTTGTCTTCATGATGCTCTCTGCGCTTTCAACAGAACCCTGAGACTATCACAGAGCAGGTGCATTTATACAGAGACTTGATTACACACAGGTGGATTCTATTTATCACCATCAGTCATTTAGGACAACATTGGATCATTCAGAGATCCTCGCTGAACTTCTGGAGTGAGTTTGCTGCACTGAAAGTAAAGGGGGCGAATAATTTTGCACGCACCACTTTTCAGTTTTTTATTTGCTAAAAAAGTTTAAAATATCCAATAGATTTCGTTCCACTTCACAATTGTGTCCCACTTGACAAAAAATTAAAATTTTATATCTTTATGTTTGAAGCCTGAAATGTGGCAAAAGGTTGAAAAGTTCAAGGGGGCCGAATACTTTCGCAAGGCACTGTACCTCAAGGTATCTTCACTTTATGAGATATTAACATCAAGTTTGCCTTATCTAAGAATTCCTTTTGTTAATGTAAGGACTTGACAGTCAGAAGTACAAATCCTTTGGCAGAAAACATAGCTCCCTTATATGTATTTTATTTTTGTATTCAGTTTAGAGTTGAAGTTCAGCTTTAAGAAGTGATGCCACCCACTTTATTAGAAAAATATAAAATGGCCATTTACACAAGTGCTCCTCGACCCTCCTCTTCTTTGATTTACCCCATAGCAAAACACTTACTGTGGGGTCCCTCGTGCACGCTCTCTCCCGAGCCACGCTCTGTGTGTCCATAAGACATACAGAGGAGGGCTCGTCCCCACCACCTCCTCACTGGCTGTGATTGATAGCAGTGGGAGCCAATGAGGGGGCAGAGACCTGGGAAAGCAGCTGCGGGTTCAGGTAAGTATTAGAGGGGGGAGGGGCTGCAAGGCAGAGCTGCATACTGAGGGTTTTTTACCTTCAGCTGAAGCAATTTAAAAGAAGTACTTATTGTTTTAATTACATATTTGAGGAGATGGCTCTGCTGCCTTTCAGAGAAAGACAAATTAAACATTTGTGAGACTGCAACACTGAATAAGAAGCTCTGCGAGATCCAATCTGAGAATCACCATACCTGTGTACATTTCTTTCATTCAGCACTGGTTGAATGAACTAAATCAATTGATTCCCTCACTCACGCTAAACAGTGTGGATGAAGGAATTTGCCCTGCTAGCCATTGTATTCTGGCAGCTGCAGCTCCAGCAGTTGCCTGAAAACCTCAGTCTCTGACAGTTTTCCACCCAGGCTCCTTCAATTTTTAAATTGACTTTTATTGACCTGGGTGGTGCTGGAATTGGACAAAATTTGAGCCATGCATGGGCAGCTTAATGTTGCCTACACAGTGGGGAAAATAATTATTTTATTCCCTGCAGATTTTGTAAGTTTGCCCACTTACATAGAAATGAAGGGTCCATAATTGTTATCATAGGTGTATTTGAAATGATAAAGACAGAATATCAACCAAAAAAAAATGAAAAAACACATGATACAAATGTTATAAACTGAGTTACAGTTCGGTGAGTAAAATAAGTATTTGATCCCCTACCAACCAACAATAATTCTGGCTCCCACAGACTTGCTGCTACAGTATGTGCTCATGTAGTACACAAATTAGTCCTGTCAATTTAAGAAGGTGCTCCTGGGGGCGTGGCCAGGATGGTGGACTGAGCGGTCGCACTTTCTGAGCTCTGCTGGAGAAGAACCCGTATATCTATCCGTTTTTGGAGGAAATTGCCCCATTAGTAGACCAAAGCCTGTGCATGCCTTCTAGATACTCTGGGGGCCCGAAGCGAGGCAAAAAGCTAAAGTTTCCACCGGCTATCGAGACCCCTGAGAACCGGGCACTGGATCAGCGGCCTACTCCTCCGCACCTTGGCAGCTGGAGGTAAGGGCCCAAGAGCAGGAGAAGGCTTATGTTGGTAACCCCAGCCCAGACAACTATGTCCCCTGGCAATGCACTCTCCGGGAATTATCGTTATTGCGGATAAACATGACTAAAAAATCCATGTTGGCTAGCGCTCAGAGGGTGTTTGAATACGGTGACAAAAACGGCAGGCTCCTGGCATGGTTAGCGAAAGGACAATTTGCGACGACCCACATTGGACGTCTGCGGGACGCAGATGGTACCACTTTAACTGCCCCAGCTGCAATTAGTAATAGATTTTTGCAGTTCTATTAAGAATTGTATTCATCCAGAGTTATCTATACGGATGGAGAACTATCCGTATACCTAGATTCAGTCACACTCCCCGCACTGGACCCTGACCAGCAGACAGCCCTAGAAAGGGACATTACATTGGAGGAAGTGCAGGAGGCCATGGGCTGCATGCAGGCGGGTAAGTCCCCCAGCCCAGATGGTATCCCCATCGAGTTTTACTCGGTTCACCAAGAACTGCTGGCTGCCAGAATGGTCTCCTTACTCTCACAATTCTCTACTCTTGATTCGCTTCCTGACTCCATGACTGAAGCGGTGGTGGTGTTGGTGCCCAAACCTGGCAAGGACCCTGAGGAATGCGCCACGTACAGGCCCATATCACTGATCAATGCTGACGCTAAACTAATAGCGAAAATTCTGGCACTCAGATTGGCCACAGTGATAGAGGATCTGGTTCACCAAGATCAGACGGGGTTCATGCCGGGGAAGGGCACAGATATCAACATCCGCAGGCTTTTTCTTAATTTAGACGCAGCCCATGATAATAGCGGTACCAGGGTCATAGCTTCTTTGGACGCGGAGAAAGCTTTTGACTCCGTAGAATGGGGCTATTTGTGGGAGGTCCTGAAAAGATTTGGCTTTGGCCCTAATTTTTTAAAATGGTTAGGCATGTTATACAAGTCTCCTAAAGCCAGGATCCCCACTAATGACACACTCTCTGATTTTTTTCTCCTCCAGAGGGGCACTAGGCAGGGGTGTCCGTTGTCACCCAGTCTTTTTGCGCTGGCTCTCGAGCCACTGGATCCGGGAGTCAGGAGCAATTCAGGGACTTAAAATTGGCCCTCTGGAGGAGAAAATTTCACTATATGCGGACGATACACTGTTATATTTACATGATGCAGAAACGTCCTTGCAAACAGCTCTGGAGATCTTTAATGACTTTCGGAGATACTCAGGGATCAAAATGAATTGGTCGAAGTCTTTACTATTCCTGATAGACCCACAGGCCCGTGCAGCACACACCTCCTCTCCCCTGGTGTGGGTTGAGGAGTTTAAATACTTGGGAGTTATGGTGACGAGAGACCGTTAAGCTTTCAGTCGCCTCAACCTTCAGCCTATAGTCATGAAACTAAAGGAGCACTGCTCAAGATGGAGGGACCTACCACTTAATTTGCTAGGTAGGATTAATGTCCTTAAAATGTTATACTTACCCAAATTCAACTACATATTCTGGAATAGCCCTGTGTGGCTCCCTAGTTCCTTTTTCAAGGAGCTAGAGGGGTTCATAGGCTCTTTCCTGTGGAGGGGTGGATCTCCCAGACTGGCTAGGTCGACCTTACAGCTCCCTGTTAGGTGCGGCGGGTTGGCACTACCTAACCTTATGGTTTATTACTGGGCAGCGATGCTAGTCACAGTGAGGTGGTGGTTTGAACAATCCAGGTCTAACGCAGCCACGTGCCTTGAGGCTGCTATTCTGGGCTCCCTAACAGAACTGGGAAATATTGTGTATAGGGGACCAACTGCCTACCCCTCCCTCCTAGTACCACTAAAGTAACTCTCAAAGTCTGGACTACTGCTAGGAAGAGATTCTTACAACCGGGCCAACGCTCTCCCTTTATCCCGTTATGGGGCAACCCATCCCTTCCTCATTTCAGGACAATACTGGACCCACAACTTTGGGCCCGATACGGAATTAAAGTTCTTCAAGACATTTATCAGGCAGGGACACTACTCCCCTTCCAAGTCCTGGTAGCGAAATTTGGACTCCCGGGTAGAATGCTCTTTGGGTATTTCCAATTGAGGCATGCAACTAGGGCTCAATTCCCTGAACATGTACTCCTCCGAACAGATCCTATAGAGGCGATTCTAGCACAAGAAACCCTTACGAAAACCCTCTCTACCATGTATCTGGCACTATTAGGGGTAGACTTGCCCAAAATGAACACCCTCTGGGATAAATGACACGCGGACATTCCGAGTCTTGACAGGGTAACCTGGGAAGAATGTTTTGAGGATGGGGCAAAACTAATGATATCCTCCAGAGATAAGTTGCTGCATACCAAGTTTATGCACCGGGTCTACTATACGCCGCAGAGACTGCACAAAATTTACCCCCACAGGTCGCCAGACTGCCCCAGGTGTCAGTCTCCTGATAGCACGTTTATGCACATGTTCTGGTCATGCCCTCCCATTGTACGTTTCTGGTCAGCAGTTTTTGAGTGCATTAATATCAATATTAATACAACTAACTCTACCCCTGTCACCTGAAATGGCACTCCTAGGAATCCATGATGATGAGCAGAGACCTAGGTACACCAAGCTATTGATTTCGCTCTTGGTGTTTTATGCCAAGAAGGAAATTCTTAAGACATGGATTTTGCCCTCCCCCCTATGGTAGAATCCTGGGACTTGTATAAGTTGACCTACACTAATAGAGGTTGCCCACAAAAGTTTGAGCTTATCTGGACGCCGTGGTTGGAGCAATTTTGAATGGATTGTGCTATGAATTACAGGGCACTGTCTTCCTGCTGTGAAGTGTGGGTATGGTTGGGTCTCACCCCCCCCCCCCCCAAAAGGGAATGTCCTGAATAGTCTGACCTTGCCTATGGATAACTTTACGCTAGAATGCTTACACCACTTTGTGCATTGTATGTTATAGTTTACGCATTTTCCTTGCTATTTTGTACGCCAAAATGTTTTGCTTGACTATTATTTGTTATGTAATGTCTTCTCAATTAAGACCAACCTTGTTATTAAAAAGAAGGTGCTCCTAATGACAACCCGTTATGTGTATAAAAGACAACTATCCACAGAATCTTTTTCTTTCATTCAAACCTCACTATCATGGGCAAGACCAAAGAGCTGTCAAAGGATATTAGGTACAAGATTGTAAACAAGATTGCACAAGGCTAGAATGGGCTACAAGACAATCAGCAAGAAGCTTGGTGAGAACAAGACAACTGAGCGATTATTGGGATGAGCTTGTGAATGACCTCAAGGCAGTTGGGACCACAGTCACCAAACAAACCATTGGTAACACAATACTCTGCCATGGATTGAAATCCTGGAGCTCCTGCAAGGTCCCCCTCCTCAAGAAGTCACATGTACAGGCCCATCTGAAGTTTGCCAATAAACATCTAAATTATTGAGAGAAGGATTGGGAGAAAGTGCTGTGGTCAGATGAGACCCAAATTGAGCTCTTTGGCATTAAGTCGACTCGCCATGTTTGGAGGAAGAAAAATGCTGACTATGACCCTAAGAACACCATCCCTACAGTCAAGCACAGAGGTGGAAACATGATGCTTTGGGGCTGTTTTTCTGCTAAAGATACCGGCCGACTTTGCTTTGAGGGTCCAATGGATGGGGCCATGTATTGTGAAATCTTGGATGAGAACCTTCTTCCCCCAGCCGAAACACTGAAGATGGGTTGTGGATGGGTCTTCCAGCATGACAATTACCCAAAACATACTGCCAAGGCAACAAAGGAATATCTAAAGAAGAAGCACATTAAGGTCATGGAGGGGCCTAGCCAGTCTCCAGACCTTAATCCTATGGAAAATTTATGGAAGGAGCTGAAACTTCGAGTTGCCAAGCGACAGTCAAGAAACCTTATAGATTTAGAGAAGATCTGTAAAGAAGAGTGAACCAAAATCCCTCCTGAGTAAACCTGGTAACCAAAAACAAGAAACCTCTTACCTCTGTGCTTGCCAACAAGGGTTTCGCCACCAAGTACTAAGTCATGTTATGCTTAGGGATCAAATACTTATTTTACTCACTGAACTGCAACTCAATTTATAACATTTGCATCATGTGTTTATTTTTGTATTTATGGTTGATATTTTGTGTCTATCATTTAAAATACACCTATGATAAAAATTATAGGCCCTACATTTCTTTGTAAGTGGGCAAAATTACAAAATCTGCAGGGGATCAAATTATATATTTTTTCCCAATGTACATCTGCAGATCAGATCATCCAAGATACAACATGGCAGTGGTTGGCCCAATTTGCAACAGATTCGAGCATCCATAGCAGACATCTCAAGTCTCCCGCGAGGTGGGGGAGACTCCTGCATTTCTGCGGCGGCTCCCGCACACCCGCAAGCGCCTTGCAAACTCCTGGGAATAATCGGTGGGCCGGGGAACAGCTGTGAACACTGATCTCCTTTGTATCGATTTTTAGCCGACAGCCGCTTCTCCTTCTCTCCCTCCTGCGGCTGTCAGCTAAACAGCTATACAGGGAGATCGATGTTCACAGCTGTCCCTCCCGCCGCACCGATCATTCCCAGCTGCTCTGTATGCTCCGCCCCCTCCATGTCCTTCTTCACCCCCCCCCCCTCTTCTCCTCTGGCCCCCTCCATGTCCTTCTCCGCCCCTGTGTTCTCCTCCAGCCCCCTTTCCATGTCCTTCTCCGCCCCCCCCCCCCCTCAGTGTTCTCCTCCGGCCCCCTCCATGTCCTTCTCCGCCCCCCCCCCGTGTTCTCCTCCAGCCCCCGTGTTCTCTTCTGCCCGCCCTCGTCCCCCGCAGCCGGCTCCCCTCCTCTCCCGCCGGTTGCGGGGGGAACTAGTAATTGGACACAGTGAGCGAGATCGCTCCTGTGTCCTGTGATTACTGAGCAGGGTAAACTGCGGGCACTGAAAACGGAAAATTGTATCATACTTACCGTAATTTTCCTTTCCTGGTGCCAATCCATGGCAGCATACATGTGATAGAGCTCCGCCTCTACTCCGCCTTCAGGACTAGTGAATAGCATAAATTAAAGGGCATAGCCCCTCCCCCAACATTCTTCGTAATATAGAATACCGAGGGTGGGAGTTTATGCTGCCATGGATGGGCACCAGGAAAGGAAAATTACGGTAAGTATGATACAATTTTCCGTTTTTCCTGGTGCCTCCATGGCAGCATACATGTGATAAATAACTAGCTCACATGGGTGGGTTTAATGCTTTAACAAAAAATAAACTTTAATCAAACACAGACATAGCAGCATGAAGCGCTTTACTCCCGAACTCTACGGTTGTAAGAGCCCCGGGATCAATACGATAATGTTTGAGGAACGTGTGTCGGGAAGACCAAGCCTAATGCTTCAAGAGAAACATTTGCCCTCGCTGCCCAAGATGCCGATACTGCTCTTGTTGAGGGAGCATTCACCTGAGCCGAAACTTGCTGTGGCTTCCAAGTAGGCCCTGAGAACTTTGGATATGTCTAACTCATAACAGGAGTTTGATTCTGAGTCCATGAAAACTGGTAACGCCCATGGTTCTGATAGGTTTGCCATTGAGGTGACCTTGGGTGTGAAACCTCTGAGAGGGCGAAGTTCTACCCTATCTGGAAAAAAAAGGGATATGTGATCATCCCCAATGCCCAGGGAGTGGATTTCCAAAATCCTCCTGTCGGATGTAATAGCCAACAGAAAAGTTGTTTTTAAAGTCAAGTTACAAATTGAGACCTCTTCAACCGGTACAAACGGATGAGTGGATAGGACTTCCAATATTAGAGGAGGATCCCACTTTGGAAAGGAACGTCTGGATGGGGGACACATCTTCAATACTCCCCTGAGGAACGTAACCACTAGAGGGTCTTCTGACCCCCTGGTGTTAGTTGCTGCAGAAGTTGCGGAAACTTGTACCTTGAGGGAACTCTGGCTGAGCCCCAAATCGAGACCAGTTTGCAGAAAACTCAGAACATCAGCAGTGGAAAGAGAGATAGGATCAAATACTTTTCCTGGGGCATAGGATAAGAACTTGTCCCAAATTCTTGCATAGATTGTGATGGTTGTAGGCTTTCTAGCTTTTAACAGGGTGGATATGACCTCTTGGGAACAGCCTAACGATTCAAACCTCCTCCTTTCCACTTCCATACACAAAGATCCAGTTTCTTTGGGTCTGGATGGTCCAGCCTGCCCTGGGTCAACAACTGCAGAAAGGGAGGAATTCTGATCGGATGATCCACACTGAGGTGCATGGCTAGTGGAAACCACGGTCTCTTCGACCAATAGGGTAGCACTGCTAGCACTTTAACTGGTTCGTTCAGGAGTCTGAGGAGAAACCTCGAAATGAGTGGGCGAGGAGGAGAGGTGTAAGCTGTCTTGAAGGTCCAAGGACAAGATAGCGCATCTACTCCTTCCGCCTGTGGATGTGGAAGGTGAGAGAAGAATCTCCTGATTTTGCAATTCTCATGCGTAGCAAAAGATCCACCAGTGGGGTCTGCCCTAGATTGGAGATTTGGATGAACACATGGGGATGTAGAGACCACTCGTTGTCCCCAAACCTCCTCGATAAGACATCTGCCTCTGTGTTCATCTTGCCTGGGAGATACATTGCCCTGAGGTCTACCAGGTTCCTCTCTGCCCAGAGCATTACAGGTTCCACTTCCCTCAGAAGTGTCTTGCTGTGGGTGCCCCCTTGTTTCTGAAGGTACGAGACCGCCACCTTGGTGTCCAAACATAGAAGTACTCTCTGTCCCTTGACCTGAGATGCAAAAGAGGTTAAGGCTAGAAATGCTGCCCTCATTTCTAGGACGTTGGACACTGTCCCTCTGGTGGGCAAGGACCATCTTCCCTGAATTCTCTGCAATGGGCACCCCACCCCTGGCCACTCGCATCTGACGTAATTGTGGACCATGAGTGGGAACCCAAATGATAGAGCCGGGAGAGATTCTCTGGATTCATCCACCAGTGTAATGACCACTGCTTATTAGCGTTGTTAAACGGATTGTCTGAGACAGATGTTGTCGTCTCCATTGCATTAAGAATCCCGTCTGGAAGCGTCTCAGATGCTAGTGAGACCATGGAACTAGAGGTATGCACGAGGACATCGTGCCAATAAGGCTCAGACACTGCAAGGCTGATAGATGGGATCTCTATGACCTTGGATACCTTCTGAATGATGCCCTCCATCTTCATCTGGGGTAAAGAGACTGTGCCTAGGAGCGTACCGAACATTGCCCCTAAGTAAACCATCTACTGTGTTGAAACTAATTGGCTCTTCCGATGGTTCACCAGCCACCCGAACTCCGACCACGACTGGAGAAGAATCTCCCTGTGGACTAAAAGGTGGCTCGAGTTTTTTTTTTTTGACAGCAAGAGGATATCGTCCAGGTAGTGATAAATTCTTAACCCCCTCTCTCTCTCTCATAGGGGCCAAGACAGATATCAACACTTTTGTGAACACCAGAGGGTAGGTGCATAGCTCTAAGGGCAGAGCTTGAAATTGCAGGTGGACATGACCCACTGCGAACCTTAAGTATTTTTGGAAGGATGGTAGAATAGGGATGTGGAGGTACGCATCCTGCAGGTCTATCGAGATTAATCAATCTCCTGGTTGTATGGTTTGTATGATCGTTTGGAGTGACTCCATCTTGAAGCTTTCGAGATGGATGTATTGATTTAGCTTTTTTCAGATCTATTACAGGTCTCCAGTCACCTGTTTTTTTCTGCACCAGGAAAAGGGTGGAAGAAAAACCTGTAAAAATCGATCTGATGGGGGGACAGGTATTGCTGCCCCTTGACGCTGCAGGGACTCCAAAAAAAAATTGGTTTAAGGCCAGTGCCTTCTGTGGGGAGGCTGGTAACTGTCTCTTTGAAGGACGTGTGAGGAGGCTGCTGAGAGAAAGTCCAGAAGTGACCGTACCGGATCGTTGCTAGGACCCATGGGTCTTGACATTTGGAGGCACAGATGGGGAAAACGTTTTTTTAACCGGGCTCCCACTGGGGGCGTTTCCTCCCCGCTGACGTCAAAAGGATTTTGTCCCCTCCTGGGGAGCAGTGAGGGACTTGTACTTTCTGGCTCCCAGAAAAGAAGTCTGCGTGCCTCTCCACGATTTCTTGTTGTCCCTAAAGGGGCGAGACTGCCTGAAGTCTCTAGAATTTGATTGCCGGAATCGTGATAAATAGGCCTTTGTTCTCCGGACCTTCCTGTCCTGAGGAAGTAAGCCAGATTTGCCCCCTGTTACTCTGGAGATTACTTTGTCGAGTTTCTCAACAAACCAAGATTTTCCATCAAGGGAAATCTTGCATCAATTCTGCTTTGATGCTAGATCGGCTGTCCAAGGCTTTAGCCATAAGGCCCGCTTTCCCATAACAGAGTTGCAGCATTGAATTGGCTGAACACCGGATTGTGTCAATTGCAGCTTCTCCCACGAAATCCGCCAACTTAAGCTCCTCCAGAGCTTTGATTATGTCATCTTTGGGAACGTCTTGGTGCAGGGATGTCTCAATATTTTCCGTCCAAGCCCTGATGGCATTGGAAACAGATGTCAGCGCAATGGCTGGTCTGCAAGCCACCCCTGCTTCTAGATAGCTCCATTTGAGGTCTAGATCAATACATCTATCTAGGGGATCCTTGAAAGACGTTGAATCCTCCATTGGCATTGTTACATTTTTTGCCAGACGCACTACAGCCGCATCAACCACAGTCATTGAACTGAGTATCCGAATCTGCCAGTGGATACATTTTGCATAAACGTGCTACAGAAAACTCTATCAGTTTTGTTCCACTCATCCTCTATGATCTCCCCCATTAATGGGAAGAAGATTTGGTTTCTCTTGAGGAATGAGAAATAGTTTTTTGATTTTTGCGGAGGCCCTTCCGGGTCTTCCCAGGCAATGTCGCTCCTCACCGCTTGTACAAAGGGTTGAACCAGGGAGAAATTGAATCCAGACGGTTCTGTATCATCTGAGGACTCCTCGGATGAATCTACCGGTGGGATTTGTTAAGCTGTTTTTCCTGATGGAGGCAAAGGAGTACTAACAGCTGATGGGCCCGAAATGTCGGGGTCCAAATCCAACACCTGGGCAGCTTGTGAAACCGGGTGAGCTGGAATCATGGCCGTCAGTTCAGAAAGAGAGTCTCTCATGGTTTGCTTAAGCAGGTCAACCACCTGCTGGCCTTCTAATTCCCGGTTAGCTGCGTAGTCCCTGAGACAGTCTCTGCAGACGAGCTTATCAGGGAGTGGAACCGCGCCACAGGCCCAACATTTTTTCCTTGACGCCCGCGGTGGAGGCGAAGGCGAATGGCGACGTCTATAAGATCCTGATCTTCTGGAAGATTTATGATGAGAAGAGCGCGGTCTTCGCTCAGGACTATCGTCATTGTCATAGCGCCTTGAGGACTTTTTGGACCGCTTTGAAGGAACAGGGCTGAAACAAACAAAGTTTGTCAGTGGCGCACTCTTTTTTTTTTTTTTTTTTTTTTAATACTCACGTACAGGTGGTCCACATACCTATTGGATATGAGGATCTTGGCTTTGTGACGAATGGCTCATGGTAAATAATGGGCATGAGGATCAGCTGTAGGAAGGCGAAGTAAGAAAGCAAAAAGAAATAGAGTCTATTTGCACACCAAATTTTTAAACGAAGTCAACGCAATAGGAGTGAGATAAAAGTATATGGCTGGCCATACACTACCCAACCCCCGTCTATAGATCTCCCTCAGATCTATAAAAAAACATACAATATGTGGTCAAATCTAATCACCCCCAATTTGCATGCAATCAGGCAGGCCCCTGTACCACACAGTTGAAGGCAAACCTAATGGAAATCGAACAAGAAAATTGCATGGTGAATGGCCAGCTCCACACATACCTGTAATGCTGAAGTAATCTGGACTGCAGGGCATACACCTGATATGCAGAGCAGCCCTGAGTCCAATTTAGAGCCAACACTTTAAAGCTAAAAAAGGGAGAGCAGCTTAATTAAAAAAGACCTACCTTATTACTGGCAAAAAAAAGAAACAAAACCAAGGCCACGGCAAGAGAGTGAGAACCCTGAAGGGTAGAACAAAAAAGCTAGAGAAAAAACATCAGAAATAGCAAGGAAACGCCCGTTCTGCACATGTGCAGACCAGGAATAAATGTCTTAAAGGGGACATTTTTTTTTTTTTTAAAACCTATAAGCTTTAACCACCAGGGCTCAAAAACAGTGCAGACATGGAAGCAAAAGGAAAACCTAACCTGACCAAGAAGGAAGAGAATCTGATCCTCCCGCCGTCATCACCAGCATTCGTTTTTCTGGAAATTCAGCAGACTGCGTTCCTATGAGGAAACTCTGCAAGACCCCAAAAGATCCTCAGAAGGGGTTCCCAGTCTTATCAGTGCATTGAGCGGACCCAAGAACAGGGACTGCGCACGGGAGAGGCTTAACCCGGCGGACGCTGCCGACTGCAGAGGTATGGACATACATACTGCTACTCTTCACCAGTCAAGAGGAATGAGGAAAAAAAGGAGAATGTTGGGGGAGGGGCTATGCCCTTTAATTTATGCTATTCACTAGTCCTGAAGGCGGAGTAGAGGCGGAGCTCTATCACATGTATGCTGCCATGGAGGCACCAGGAAATTAGTTTTTGCAGGTTGGGATGTCTGCCATAGTGAAGGCCAATTTTGACAGGTATTAGTGCAGATCCTGACTGGCTATATTAAGCAACGGGCAGAAAAAAAAAAGAAGAGAAAGTTGGAAATAGTCCTTGAATAAACAAATCTCTTGCCAGAATGATATCTAGCCTCAAATGTGCACTCTGTTGAGTTAGCTGTCCATCTAAATTGAACCCGACCTGTAAATAATCTGCATGCATTAACCACATTGTATAAAAAGTGAGAACATTTACAGTGTACTAACATACATTTGACTAGTTTATAAGATAGAGCAAGATTAATAATTTCAGAAAGTTCTTGCAGTATTATATATAGAACTGCTGGCTGATGAGCTCATCTTATCCTCCATGCAGAACTTCCCAGCTGGCTTTGCTTCTGAACAATTTTAGCTATCTATAGGTAAAGTGTTTCATAATTTCTCTTGAAGAAAAGCAGGTAGGAGGCTTTAGTAAAGTTTGTTTAACTTCTCGCAATGTAATTTAACCACATCAGCCCTGGAAGGATTTACCTCCTTCCTGACCAGAGCATTTTTTGCAATTCGGCACTGTGTCGCTTTAGCTGACAATTGCGCTGTGGTGCGACGTTGTACCCAAACATTTTTTGCGCTGTAATCAAAAAAAAGACCGACAATTTTGAAAAAAAAAAAAGCAATATTTTTTACTTTTTGCTATAATAAATATATCCCCAAAAATATATAAAAAAAACTAAATGTCTTTCACAGTTTAGGGCCGATATGTATTCTTCTACAAAAATGTTATTATAAAAAAATGTTTTCACTAGTAATGGCAGCAATCTGCGATTTTTATCGGGTCTACGACATTAGGGCAGACAGATCGGACACTTTTGACACTGTATTGGGACCATTGGCATTTATACAGCAATGAGAGCTACAAATAGTCATTGATTACTGTATAAATGACACTGGGAGGGAAGGGGTTAAACACTAGGGGGCAATCAAGGGGTTAAGTATGTTCCCTGGATGTGTTCTAACTGTAGGGGGATGGGCTCAGTACAACATGACAGAAATCCCTGCTCCCGATGACAGGGAGAAGTAGATCCCTGTCATGTTGCTAGGCAAAACAGGGAAATGCTTTGTTTACATAGGCATCTCCCGTTCTGCCTCTCCTCGCCGCAATCCCGGGCCGCCGGCAAACATTGAGTTTGTGGGAGTGTCTGTGCCCGCTAAGTGGCAAATTCAAAGGGACTTTTGCCTGCCCATGCCATTCTGCTTACATAAATCGGCGTGCAGCGGTCGGCAAGTGGTTAAAGCGGTAGTAAACCGCTGCAGAATAAAATAAAAAAAACCCTGTAAGACAATGGCATTATGAAATACTTACCTTAGAACAAAGCCCTTCCAGAGGTGCCCGGTCACCGCTGGAAGGGCTGACATATTCCACTGGCCTTTCTTCCAAGTTCGCGGGCTCAGACTCTGTGAGTGGCTGGAGCCACGATGACGTCACTCAGTTCTGGTAAGAAGCTCTGAAGATCTGGCACGGTATGCAGGACCTTCAGAGCGCATGCACCGGTGACGTCAGCGGTTGCATGCCGGGTGAATATCTCCTAAACGATGCACGTTTAGGAGATATTAATTTTACCTACAGGTAAGCCTTATTATAGGCTTACCTGTAGATAAAAAATAACAAAGCCAGTGTCATGTCATATTCTGTCCCCCATCAGAAAGTGTCCGCTGTGTACTGCACATGCGCAGTACAGAGGACAACCAGATTCCGAAAATAGCCGAGGATGAACGGCGCCTGCGCCGTGAGTCCAGTTTCAAGCCCCACCATCCAAGTGGACATAGAGTTAGAATAAAAAAGAGCCGAGCACAGCGAGGCCGTGCACGAAGCGTGGCGAGCGAAGCGAGCCCGCGAGGGGCCCTCTAAGTTTGTGTAGCCCTATGTCCACTTGGATGGTGGGGCTTACACCTCGACTCACGGCACAGGCGCCCTTCATCTTCGTGATTTTCCAAAAATCCTTCTGCTCCGTACTGCGCATGCGCAGTACACAGCAGACACTTTATGATAGCCGGACTATTGCTGACAGAACACCGGCATTACTACCGCTTTAAAGACCCAGAAAGGCTTTTTTTTTAGGCTGGATTTATTTTAAAGTGTATCTAAGGCCAATTTTTTTAATGTTTACTGAAAGCGGAGTTCCACCCAAAAGTGGAAGCTCCACTTATCTGCTTCCTCCCCCTCTCTGATGCCACATTTGTGAGCTTTGTCAGCTTCCAGGAGACCTGGCTGCGGCGAGATGCGGCGAGGTCCCCCAGAAGTTCTGCCCCTTCCCTCGCTGCAGGGCCATTTACAAAGCGCTTCACGCATGCACAATAGGGAATCGGCTGTGAAGTCGCAAAGGCTTCACTGCCCGTTGCCCTTACAGCCAATGGCGGGGGTAGCACCCAAGAGCCAATGGAAACATCAGCTGGGGTGCTGACATCGCTGGATCCCTGGACAGTTAAGTAGTGTCCTAATATTAAAAGTCAGCAGCTAAAGTAATTGTAGCTGCTGGCTTTTCATTTTTTCGTAAGGAGGGGTAAGCCTCCTCTCCTTTAAAGCCAAGTTAACAAATTGTATAATGGGTGTATGGGACTTCCCTGGCACCGAAAATAATTCAAAAACAATTTATTACAAAACATAAAACCATATCTCAAAAACTACACTGTGGGCTTAGACCATAGGGGAACAAACCCCCATATATAACTCTCATAGGTTTAAGCATAATAGTCTTGATCTAGTAGCTACCTGATGTGTTTTGAGTATCACTATTCATCAGGGGCGTAAATACACAAACTCACATAGAGGGTAGCGGTTGCAAGCCTACAAATGAAGGTTAAAAAAAATAAGACTGGCGATGAAATACCTGCTTTTCCCAATTGCCCCCACTTTGCCACAGATTGAACCCATTTGGGGTGGTAAAGTGGTCTGGAGGCATGTTACCATAGTCCTTAGTTATGGTCCAGGGACACTGTTCATATTCGTATATAGTTATTACATGGACATTTTTTACAGTGTTCTTCTATCACAATGCTCATCTCATATTCTAGACTGTAAGATACTCATTCTTTTTTTTTTCTTTCTTTTTTCAATGATGCCTGATTTCAACGATATCCCATATATGAATGTAAATATATGCTCTGTATCGTTTTGTCTCTCTGTCTGTTCATTATTATTCTTTTATGAGAAAATAAAAATCTTAAACAAGAAAAAAATAAGACTGGTAATGCGGTAATGCCTCCCCATGGTGAAAGGATCCCAAAATGGGAAAAAAAGGACAATTGTAAATGCAGAGATCCAGGGGGGGAAGCTTAACCACAGCCCAAAATGGGTCTATCCAAGACCATGGCGGGTCACAACTCTCCAACAGAAGGGAAGATACATCTGGTCTGCATCTTCTCTGGTGTTGGAGTGTTGTGGCCCAGTTGCTCTCCGTGTATACATAGAAACTCACACGTGTGCAGATGTTCTGGAGGTCTCCGAAGCTCAGCAGTTTCCTTTAACAAATCTGCGTACAGGTGTGCGCCTTGCAAAACTTTTTCCTCAACAACGTGACTTGTGCTGGAGATGTAAGATTTACAGGGGGACACTTCTACACATATTTTGGAACTGTCCATCTATACGTCCCTTTTGACAGCAGGTCCTCAGAATTATCCATGGACTTGACCCTTTCACTGCCAGGTCAGTACGCCGGACGGATGTACAGAAGTGCCCGCAGGTGGCCAGATCAGTACGGCGTACGGACCTCATTTCTCCATCTCCTATAAGCTTATGGTCACTTCAATGACCATAAGCCTATATCAGAATTGTTCAGCGGACTCTGCTAAACAATTTTAAAACTCTGATCAGCGGATTACATCCCGCTAATCAGAATTATTAACCCCTAATTTTAACACCCCACCACACCGCCGCCTCCCTGTCCCCTGCCTCTCCACCCCCGCCTCACCCTTTCATCTAAAACTGCTCCCCCACTCTCCTCTCCTATCCCCTTCACCCCCCTTCTCCCCCTAGCACTAATTACCCCCCCCCCCCCCCACACACACACATTGGACCAGTGTGTATATACAAGCTGTATCACAGTGGGAGATCGCCGCTCTGTGTCATCCGGCCGGCAGATCCTCCTGATTCCTCCCTGATGCATTGCTGGGCATTGCTGGGCAGTGGCACTGATGAGGCTGCAGGTATGGGCAATTATAAGCTGCATTGATGGATACTGATACGCTGCACTGATGGCCAATGATATGCTGCACCTATGGGCAATGATACGCTGCACTGGTGGGCAATGGTATGTTGCACTGATGGGCACTAATACGTTGCACTGATGAGCAATTATACGCTGCACTGATGGGCAATTATATGCTGCACTAATGGGAAATGGTATGCTGCACTGATGGGAAATTATACTGTCAGAAACCATGAAATCAGACCGAGACAGAAGTACAGTTAAATCACACTTGTTTAATAATAAAAGTAAAAAGAACAAACATAGTCAAAACATAGCCAAAGTTCAGTAACCGAAGCGTATAGTCAGCCAAGCCAGAAGTCAGGGATCAAAGTAGTGGAACTTGCTGTTCCACTACTTTGATTTGGATCTGGAGCCAGAAGGGATGTCAGCAAAGCCAGTCTTTAAACAGGAACACAGGAGATAGTTTCTTGTAATGTGACCAAGGCGAAGGTAGAGCTTCTCTGGACTGGACGGCTTAAGTAGGCAGGACTGATGAGCAGGATCATCAACAGCTGAGTAACTGTGGACAGAGATGGGAGCTGGCAATTAGCCAACATCTGAGCGGCCAACTCAGAGAAGCCCTGACAGTACCCCCTCCTCAACAACCCCTCCCCCTCGGAGGACCACCAGTCTTGAGGGGAAAACGTCTATGGAAATTACGGAGGAGCATAGGGGCATGTACGTCTGAGGAAGAGACCCAAAAGCGTTCCTCCGGACCGTACCCTTTCCAATGCACCAGGTACTGTATGCGTCCACGGAACCTACGGGAGTCAACAATGGACTGTACTTCATACTCCTCATGGTTCTCAACCTGTACAGGGTGAGGATGTGGCACAGAGGTGGTAAAGCGGTTGCAGACCAAAGGTTTTAATAAGGAGACATATTAAATACAGTATATCAAATACATTCGAAATAATAAACCGAGGTGCTAACTTCAGTGAGGGAACACGAAGTCGGAGGTTGCGAGATGACAGCCAGACCCTGTCCCCAACCTGGTAGGAAGGTGCAGGCAGGCGTCTTTAGTCAGCATGGAGTCTGTAGCTATCATTAGGCACAAGCCTCCTGGACTTGTGCCCAAGTGGAACAAAGACCACGAAGATGCTCCTCTAACGCAGGAATACTCTGCGGAACAACCAAGTCAGGCAACATGGAAGGTTGGAAACCATAATTTGCCATAAACGGGGGCAATCGGGAAGCAGAATTCAAGGCACTGTTGTGAGCAAACTCTGCCCACGGTAAAAGGTCTGACCAATTGTTATGATGGTCAGAAATATAGCAACATAGGAATTGCTCCAAAGACTGGTGGGCTTGTTATGTGGCCCCATTAGACTGCAGGTGATACGCAGAGAAGAAAGCAGGCTGAATTCCCAACTGTGCACAAAAGGCTCGCCAGAACCGGGACACAAACTAACTACCCCTGTCGGAGACAATCACCTTGGGTAGTCCATGTAAGCGAAAGATCTCCTGAGCAAAAATGGAAGCCAGTTCCTTAGAAGTGGGCAACTTGTTAAGTGGAATACAATAACACATCTTTGAGAACCGGTCAACCACCATAAGGATAACATTGTTGCCTTGGGAGTTGGGTAACTCCACAATGAAATCTATAGACAGGTGGGTCCAGGGCCATTGGGTATGGGTTGTAGGAGGCCCACTGGAAGGTGTCGTGGAGTCTTACTCTGAGCAGACACTAAACAGGCACCTACGAAGGCAGTTACATCAGCACGTAAACTAGGCCCCCAGAATTGTTGGGCAATGGCCCAAACGAGTTGATTCTTCCCAGGGTGGCCAGCTGCCTTGGGAGAATGGTAAGTCTGGAGAACGGCAGTACGGAGACTCTCTGGGACAAAGCAGCGGTCACAAGGTTTCTCAGGAGGAGCATGGACCTGAGCAGTAATAATTTTGTCACCCAAATGAGAAGTGAGACTGATGCGAACCATAGCCAGAATACGATCAGGAGGAATCACAGGAACCGGAACCGACTCCAACTTGGGAGTGGAGGAAAATTGCTGGGTAAGAATGAGACAATGTAACTGAAACTTGACAAGAAAAGAGCCCATCGCACCCTTCTGGGAGAGAGGCGTTTAGCCTCAGACAAGAATGTGAGATTCTTATGGTCAGTAAGAATAAGAACTGGCACAGTGGTACCTTCGAGATGTCTCCATTCTTTCAGGGCTAAAATGATCGCCAACAGCTCTCTGTCACCAATCTCCTAATTGCACTCCGCAGATGACAATTTCTTGGAAAAGTAGCCACAAGGATGCATATCAGAGGTAGGACGTTGAGACAGAAGGTGCCAACCAGTCTCAGAAGCATCATCCTCAAGGATAAAAGGTAACGTAGGATCAGGATGTGCCAACACAGGAGCATAAACAAAGGCAGCCTTGAGACTCTCAAAGGCCTTAATGGACTCCAGAGACCAACTCTGTGGGTTACGGTTCTTTCTGGTCATATCAGTCAGGGGCTTGACCAGAGACGAGAAGTCAAGAATAAACTTCCGATAATAGTTGGCAAAGCCCAGGAAACGCTGCAGAGGACGTAAACCCACAGGTCGTGGGCCACTGTAGGACTGCCGAAAGTTTCTCTGGGTCCATCGAAAAACCAGCAGTGGAAAGGACATAGCCCAGGAATTTGGGGAAAAAGACACTGACTGGAGATGATGTTTTGCTGCTCACCCCTAGGATGTAAAAACTACGCCATACAAACACAACTGGGCACTCCGTCTTTGGAACTCGCAACCCATACAGCATACTCTGGCTTGCAATATATGGGCCTTTATACGCACCTCGCAATCTGAGCAAAATACACCAACTCTATTAGGTGTGCAGAACAGGGGACCTCAAGGAACCCCACTTCCATCCCTCCTCCCTTTTTCTCCCCCTCCCCCTGCCTGTTTGGCCCACGCATGGACCCGTGGGTAGCCTACCTATTGGATGTGACCCCTCGTAGGTCTCGTTGTTGGATCGCCTTGCCTGCCGCGCGCCCGCTGGGGGGGCGCTATAGCGGGACGCTATCTAGGACCTGGAGCGCACCGACCTAGAGGGAACCCCATCACATATAAGGAGTAATCTACAAGAAAATTTACACACTAGACAAAACTACCTTTGAGGAAGACCCTCACTAAAACGGGTCGAAACGCGTCAGGTTTACTTTTACCCCCAACATTTGGCTATGTAAACTACATTGTTGTAAAAGCCTTTTGTCTGTCAGTGTAAATCTGTTTTAAAATTTCTGTATTGTTTTATATATTTGGGACCCATGTCTCCTATTTTTATTTTTATTCATATGTCACATGCGACATCTTTAATCCAATAAAGATTCATATTTTGAATATAACAATACCTCTCAGAGAACTTATTTTCCAAACGCTGCCAAAAAACCCCACCAATCCCTCTTGGGGGGACTTTTCCTTTTTTGTTTTTATAGCCCAGGAATTTAACCTGTTCACGATGGAACTCGCACTTCCTCAGTTTACAATAGAGATTGTTCTCTCTTAGTTTCTGAAGCACACAACAGACATCTGTGTGGTGGCTCTCCAGGGACTTGGAAAATATGAGGATATCATCGAGATAAACAACCACACATAACTGCAACAAATCCTGGAGGATATTGGTAATAAATTCCTGGAAAACTGCCGCAGTGTTACAAAGGCCAAAAGGCATTACAAGATACTCATAATGGCCTGTTCTGGTATTAAACGCAGTTTTCCACTCGACGCCCTCTTTAATCCTCACAAGATTGTATGCCCTTCTCAAATAAAGCTTTGTGAAAACCATTGCTCCCTAGAGGCGGTCAAATAACTCTGTAATCAACAGAATAGAATAGGAATTCTTAATCGTGAAACGTTTGAGACCCCTATAATCAATACAAGGTCTCTGTTCACCACTCTTCTTCTTCACAAAGAAGAAACCAGCACCATTAAGAGACGAGGATTTGCGGATGAAACCTCGAGAAAGTGCATCTACAACATACTCCTCCATGGCCTTATCCTCCAAGACCGACAAAGGGTAAACCCGGCCACAAGGGGGTATGGCACCAGGTTGAAGATCAATTGCACAATCATACGGCTGGTGTGGAGGCAAACTACCGGAGAGTGAAGAGGTGCACAGGACCTTGGCTACCCTCTGGAAGCATGTCTCACTGCATTGTGGTGACCAGGAGAGAACCTCCGCATGGAGCCAATCAAAAGAGTAGTTGTGCCTCTGTAACCAAGGATAACCAATAACCAACGGAAACTTAGGTGAGGAAATAACTTGGAATTGGATTATCTCATGGTGAAGAGCCCCTACAGCCATGGACAACGGAACCATCTCATGAGTCACATGGGCAGGCTGTAGAGGTCTCCTGTCAAGAGCCCCAATGACAAGTGGAGTGTCACGCAGCTGCAGCGGAATCGAGTGCTTTGATACAAAGGCAGCATCAATGAACAGGCCTGCATCCCCAGAGTCGATTAGAGCCTGTATCTCGACGGATGACTCAGCCCAAGAAAGGGTGACCAAAACAAGGGGCTTATCCTTCTGAATAACTGGGGATGAAACAATGCCACCTAAGTCTGTGACAGGACCTCAATGTTCAGACGTTCCATGGACGGGTAGGACAAGACTTCAAAAAGTGACCTGCCTGGCCACAATAAAGGCACAATCTCTCCCTCCTCCTAAAGGCTCTCTCATCCGCAGAGAGACGCGTGAAACCCAAGTGCATGGGTTCACCTTTACTGCCCGAATCGGTACCAGGAGGCATGGGAGGTGAGGGAGGCACGGGTGGGACTGAAAAGCTTGGAGACAAATGTACAGGAGGCTTCCGCAAGCGCTCCTTAAAAGAGAGTCTGGAGTCAATGAGGATGGCAAACGTGATCAACCTCTCCAGCTCAGTGGGTATATCTCGGCTGCTATCTCATCCTGGATGGTATCCGAGAGACCATGAGAAAAAGCAGTCATAAGGGCCTCATTGTTCCACGCAACCTCTGCTGCCAGAGTACGGAATTCAATGGCTAAGTCGGCAACAGAACATCAAATACCCTTTTAAACGAAGCCACAAACTCAGGGTAACTCAAGACAACAGGTTTTTGCGTCTCCCATAGAGGGTTTGCCCAGGCCAAGGCTCTTTCAGAAAGCAAAGATATCACAAAACCTACTTTGCTGGGAAACGCCTGGGGCAGCATCTCAAAGTATTTCTCAACCTGGTTGAGAAACCCTCTGCATTGGACTGGATCGCCCCCAAATCACTGGGGAAGAGGAGAGGAATCAGACATACCTCTAATAGAGGTAATACTTGGGGCGGGTGCCTGCACAGAGACTGTAGCAGCAGCAGGGTCGGCCTGCAACATAGGTTGTATCGGGGTGGCCACAGTGGGAGATTCCAGGTGAGCCGTATGACAATGAACTGATCCATGCGGTGATCCAGTTCATCCACTCTGGAAAAAATATTACCAACGAGCGGATTGACTGCATCTTCTGAATTCATGGCCTTCGCCTATTGTCAGAAACCATGAAATCAGACCGAGACAGAAGTACAGTTAAATCACACTTGTTTAATAATAAAAGTATAAAGAACAAACGTAGTCAAATGTAGTCAATACATAGCCAAATTTCAGTAACCGGAACGGATAGTCAGCCAAGCCAGAAGTCAGGGATTAAAGAAGTGGAACAGCAAGCAGGATCTGGAGCCAGAAGGGATGTTAGCAAAGCCAGTCTTTAAACAGGAACGCAGGAGATAGTTTCTTGTGATGTGACCAAGGCGAAGGCAGAGCTCCTCTTGACTGGATGGCTTAAGTAGGCAGGACTGACTAGCAGGATGATCAACAGCTGAGTAACTGTGAAGAGAGATGGGAGCTGGCAATTAGCCAACAGCTGAGCAGCCAGCTCAGAGAAGGAAGGGCTGAGCCCAGCCCTGACAGATACGCTGCACTGATGGGCACAGATAGGCTGCACTGGTGGGCACTGATAGGCTGCACTGGTGGGCACTGGTAGGCTGCACTGGTGGGAAAATGGTAGGCTGCACTGATGGGAAAATGGTAGGCTAAACTGATGGGCAACGATAGGCTGCACTGATGGGCAATGGTAGGCTGCACTGATGGGCACTGATACGCTGTACTGATGGACAATTATAGGCTGCACTGATGGCCACTGATATGCTGCAATGATGGCCACTGATGAGGCAGCACTGATGGCCACTGATGAGGCGGAACTGATGAGGCAGAACTGATAAGCTGCACTGATGAGACTATACTGATGGGCACTGATCGGCTGCACTGATGGGCACTAATAGGCTGCACTGATGGGCACTGATATGCTTTAAAATTTTTATTGTTAAAGTTGTTGTTAATATTTTTTTTTGGAACTTAATTCTTCATAAAACTTTTAACAGTGTAATTTCATGAGATAATTTACGAGGGCGTGTTTAGGGGCGGAATAATAGGCGGGGCAGGGTAGGAGTTAAAAACAGATTAGAAATTGCTAATCAGACAATGGCAGCTTGATCCTTCTATTTAGCTTTTGCCTCAGATTTTGGCCAAGTGGGGAGACAACTGCCCATCCTTAAAAAGGATACCACCATGGTATGAATCTTGCCCAGCACTGAGAGAGATGCTATGGGGTTGATTAAGGCCCCTTTCACACGGGGCGGTCCGTTCAGGTCCGCCTGTCAGTTTTTTTGGCGGACCTGAACGGATCCTCCATAGACCCCTATGGAGGGACGGATGTCAGTGGTGACATGTCCGCTGACATCCGACCTGCTCCGATCCGAAAAAGTGTGACGGAGGAAAAAGCTATTTTTCCATCCGTCTTTGGATCGGATGACGACGGACTCTACGGTCCGTCGTCATCCGATCTCCCATAGGGGAGAGCGGCGCTCTGACAGGTCCGTCCCTGCACAGAGTGCAGAGACAGACCTGTCATCTTCCTGCACAGCGGGGGATCGACGGAGCTATCCCCCGCTGTGTAGAGCGGGCTCCGTACATGGACACGTCCGTGTGAAAGAGCCCTTACTGAAACTGGAGAGTGCAAAATTTGGTGCAGCTGTGCATGGTAGCCAATCAATTTCTGCTTGATCAATTAAGCTTTGACAAAAAAAAAAAACCTGGAGGCTGATTGGTTTCTATGCAGAGCTGCCCCAGATTTTGCACTCTCCAGTTTTAAATCTCTGTTAGTTTCTGAGACACTTTTTATAGCCCTCTAGCATATAAAAACACCTGGATAGTTGCAAGCAATGCTGTACATCAAGAGAATTTCTTGTGTTTATTGAGTCACTTTTGGGCAACTCAAATTTCCATTGTCTTAGCCACCCACCTCTAGCAGACTTACATGGATTGAAAAGGTCATTCGTATCTCCAGGTCTGATAGGACAGCCAAAGATTTCTGTCGGAGCCCTGATACTGCACTGGGCTCTGCAGGTTTTAGTGCCAGCTCAGGTCAGCTTTAGCAGAACAGATTATACCAATTATTCCCTTTAAAAGCAAGCAATATGCCTTGTGCAAATGTGAGGTATTTGGCTTCGATTGAGAAATGCCATCCGAATAAAAACAGGAAAAAGCTTTGCAGTGGCAGTAGCCACAAAAATAAACTTGACCTTTCAACAAGGAATAAAACTGCCGAACCGCTGGCTGATGCCTTTTTTTTTTGCCCTCAGATTTAGCAGATTTCTTATTGCCTGATGGTCCCAAAGCCTGTGTGTGTGTGTCAGCTGTGTGCAGCATCTGTGGTGTTAATTGTGGTGCCTAATTCTAAGGAGGCTCCTGTGACAGGCGTCTCCATGACAACGCATCATGTTTGTCCTGTTGATAACAGGGAGGGCTACCTCCATGGCAACCATGTTAGCTTTCGCTGGGTCATTAAATTAGCAGAACAAATACAAAAAAAAGTGTTTTCTCCTGTGTAAAACTGGGGAAAGATATGATTCTAGCAGGGGGAAAAAGCCATCCCCACCGGGAGAAGACAGTGATTATTGCTAGGGGCAATAGCAGTCTATGGCTTCTGCAAGCTTTGTATAGGCTTAACCACTTGCCGACCAGCCGCTGCAGTTTTACTGCGGCAGAATGGCACAGCTGGGCGAAACAATGTTATCTTACATCGCTTCGCCTTGTGGCCACTATGGGCGTGCGCGCGTGCCCGCTGCTCGCCCCCCAAACTGATGAGAGTGCCTGGCGGGTGTGATGACCGCCGGGCTCCCGCGATTGCTCGTGACACAGCGAGAACCGGGATCTGTGTGTGTAAGTTCTCTGAGGGGAGAAGAGACAGATCGTCTGTTCATTCAATGTATGAACAGACGATCTGTCATCTCCCCTAGACAGTCCCATCCCCCATTCAGTTAGAACACACACTAGGGAACGCAGTTAACCCCTTGATCGCCCCCTAGTGTTAATCACTTTCAGACCGGACCAATTTGCAGCCAAAGGACCAGGCCCATTTTTGCGATTCGGCACTGCGTCGCTTTAACTGACAATTGCGCGGGTCGTGCGACGTGGCTCCCAAACAAAATTGACGTCCTTTTTTTCCCACAAATAGAGGTTTTTATTGGTGGTATTTGATCGCCCCTGCGGTTTTTATTTTTTGCGCTATAAACAAAGAAGAGCGTCAATTTTGAAAAAGAACGCATTCTTTTTAATTTTTTGCTATAATAAATATCCCCCAAAAATATATAAAAAAACTTTTTTTTTCCTCAGTTCAGGCCGATACGTATTCTTCTACATATTTTTGGTAAAACAAAATTACAATAAGCGATTATTGATTGGTTTGCGCAGAAGTTATAGCGTTTACAAGATAGGGAATAGTTTTATAACATTTTTATTAATAATTTTTTTTTTTTATTAGTAATGGCGGCGATCAGCGATTTTTATTGTGACTGCGACATTATGGCGGACACATCGGACATTTGTGACACATTTTTGGGACCATTGTCATTTATACAGCAATCAATGCTATTTAAATGCATTGATTCCTGTATAAATGACACTGGCAGTGAAGGGGTTAACCACTAGGTGGCAGTGTAGGGGTTACGTATGCCTAGGGGTGTGTTTCTTACTGTGGGGGGGCGTGGCTGTCAGCTAGTGAATGCTGATCTCTGCTCCAATCACAGGGAACAGAGATCGGCGTCACTAGTTGCTAGGCAGAACGGGGAGATGCTGTTTACTTCAGCATCTCCCGTTCAGCCTTCCCGTGAGACGATCGCGGGTGTCCCCGCGGCGATCGAGTCCGCGGGACCCGCGACCGGCCTCACAGGGGTCCCGACCGGCGCGGGAGCACGCCGCTCCTGGCGCGCTCCTGATGGCACGGACGGCATTAAAGAGGGACTTATATATACGCCCTCCTGCCTGTCCGTGCCATTCTGCCGACCGGTTAACCGCTTCCCTGCCAGTGACATTTTTATAGTAATCAGTGAATTTTTATAGCATTGATTGCTGTATAAATGCCAATGGTCCCAAAAATGTGTCAAACGTGTCCGATGTGTTCGCCATAATGTTGCAGATTGCCGCCATTACTAGTAAAAAAAAAAAATAATAATAAAAATGCTATGTGTTTTTTTCAAAATTTTCGCTCTTTTTTTGTTTATAGCACAAAAAATTAAAACCGCAGAGATAATCAAATACCGGCAAAAGAAAGCTCTATTTGTGGGGAAAAAAGGACGTCAATTTTGTTTGGGTTGAATCGCAAAAAATGCTCTGGTCATGTGTATAAGCAGCTGTCACCAGCATTAAACATTTTTTTCACAAACTTCGAAACAGCCAACTTATTTTTCTTTCTTTCTTATTTTTGTTCGAAATTTCTATTTAAAAATCCTATGCAAACTTCAGAGAGGAATTAAACGGATGTGGCGGGAGCTGAAAAGTAAATTTTTTCTTCTGGCTAGAAGTGTACGGGCCACGAGGGATATCCCTGGATTCTGTCCTGTGCTGCTGGCGCTGTCTGTCCCAATGACCTACGAACCTACAGAGAGGGGCTGAGCCCAATCACAGCTGTTCAATTTGGACTACAGCACTTGGCAGATGACGGCTAGAAGATTCAGGGCATCTGACAGCCCGGGTGAAATTAGCACAAAGAGGACATTCTTCTGTCTTGTAATCGACAGCGTATCACACGCCGCCCAGAATCCTACCTGCAAACTTTACCTGAGAGCAACGTTTAATGTGCCTTTGCCTTTAACCACTTCAGCTCCGGAAGATTTACCCCCCCCCCCTTCATGACCAGGCCATTTTTTGCGATACGGCACTGCACTACTTTAACTGACAATTGCGCGAGCATGCAACACTTTACCCAAATAAAATGTTTGTCCTTTTTTTCTCATAAATAGAGTTTTCTTTTGGTGGTATTTGATCACCTCTGCGTTTTTTATTTTTTGCGCTATAAACAAAAAAAAAAAAAGCCAATTTTGAAAAGAAGAATAATATTTTTTACTTTCTGCTATGAAACATACCCAATTAAAAAAAATATAAAAAAAGAAAATCTAATTTCTTCATTAATTTTAGGCCAAAATTTACTCTGCTACATGTTTTTGGTACAGAAAATCCCAATAAGCGTATATTGATTAGTTTTTGAAAAACTTATAGCGTTTACAAACTATGGGATATATTTTTCTTTTTTTTACTAGTAATGGCGGCGAATAGCAACTTATAGCAGGACTGCGATTATTGTGGCAGACAAATCGGACACTAATGCCCCGTACACACGGTTGGAAATTCCGACGGAAAATGTCCGATCGGACCATGTTGTCGGAAAATCCGGCTGTGTGTGGGCTCCATCGGACTTTTTCCGATGGAAAAAATTTGAGATCCTGCTCTCAAATTTTCCGACAACAAAGTCCGATCTGACTTTTTGTGTAGAGAATTCCGACGGACAAAGTGCCACGCATGCTCAGATCAAATTACGAGACCAAAGCTATTGGCTACTAGCCTCTACGTAGTTCCGTCATACGCAACGAACGTCACCACGTTCAGAATGATCGGATTTTCCGACAACTTTGTGTGTGTGCAACACCAGTGTCGGACAAAATCCGTCAATTTTGTGGTCGGAATTTCCGACCATGTGTACGGGGCATTAGGGCTCATTTACACTTGCTTCGGCTTCAACACACATTAAAGCGCCTTCCGCTTCAACATGGTTTTATGATGTGTTTGTGATGCTTCAGTGGTGTTTCGATGAAAATTTAGTGATGCTTCGGTGATGCTCTATTGAAGCTTGGCAGATGCCCTGTGTGTGTGTGGGTATCTCATGCCTGCAATTTATCCAAAACAAAGGGAAGCTAAAGCTAAATAAAAGCCTCTCAAAAGCTGCAGGTGCTTCAAGAGAGCTTCAAGCGAGCTTTGCCATAGAGTTCTATAGAGGCCAGTGGCGTCACTAGGGTTTGTGTCTCCTAGGGGTTGCCACCTGTTCAGGATTCACCCTGACAGTTTGGATTTTGAATCATGTGTCCAGGTTTCAGGCGGACTGAAACCCGGACACATTATTTAGACCAGGCTGTGGCTCCTCAAGTAACCGAGATAGTTACGCACAAATCTGTTGCCGTCTGGGAGCTGTGGGCTGCTGTCTGGGGGCAGGTTCAGGATCACTGGGATGCAGGGTGATGATGTCAGCAATAGCAAATTGGCCACAAATACTGTTCGCTGTGGCACGCTATGCGCACCACATTACTACTCTCCTTGGGGCATGCAAAGGTGTCCCAGGCTGCTAAAGTGTTCGGGTTTGGCTTGAAGAAAAGGTGGCAACCCTAGCGGTGAGAGATGGTGTCATCTCTCTGCTCGCCTGTCGCACCTCAATCGGTGCAGCCTTCGCAGCCCGGCTGCAAGTACAACACGGACTGTAAAATATAAAATATAAAATATATAAAGTTACCAATCTGCCAAAGCAGAAAACACTGTATCAATCAATTGATTAAGACATAGGTAGCCCCAGCAGAGAACCACAGTAAGGGCCCTTTCACACTAGGAATCGCATGTGATTCGCATGCAGTTCTGTGCAGTGCGATTTTACTGCACTGTACCAAAAGTAGAGCATGCACTACTTTTTGAAGTACACGGCAACAGGATCACATGGTCCTTTTGTACCATGGGATCTGTTGAGGGCAAGCGACACTGTGTTTGCAAGCTGTATTTGGGGTGTCGTTAACTTTGCACTGACACCAACAGCAGATCACAAGGGCAGTGCAACTGGAATGCGGTGCGGGAAGCTGCACGGGAAAGTAACTTTCCTGCACCACATTCTAGCGTAAATGACCCTAAAACTGTAGTCTTATGCAGCCTGGGATGGTGGAGCAGGGAGCTCTTTTAGGGTCCATTTCCATTGGAATGCGGTGCGGGAAACCTGCGTTCTCCACACTACCCTTGCGATCTGCAGTGGGTGTCAATGCAAAGTTCAGGACACCCCAAACGTAGGTCACAATTGCAGTGCGTTTGCCCGCATCAGATCACATGGTACAGAAGAACCATGCAATCCAATTGCAGTGCATTTCTAAAAGTAGTGCATGCACTACTTTCGGCATGGTGCGGTGTGATTTCCGCCCATTTGAAATGAATGGGCTGAAATCGCACTGCATTGCACCCAGATCACATGTGAATCTCACGGGAACACATAGCACTTTCCTGTGTAATTCATATTGTGAAAAGGCCCTTAAGTTGTGAAAAATAAACAAAGATCCTAGTGCACAAAGAGCCTCTAAATATAGCATAAAACAAAAAAGTTCTCACAAATGGAGAAGCGATCAGCCATTAACCAGTTCCTGCCTGGCCTATAGCAGATTGACAGCCAGGTGGGCCTTCGTCCCTCGGGCCATATGACATCCTCCCCTACTTGGCATGCAGCAATCGGTGGTGAGCCGTGTTCCTCAGAAACAGAGCAATTGCCTCCCTGCCTTCCAGGCCTAGTCCACTCCTGATCCAAGTGGAACTATCAAAAGCAGAAACCCGCTCGCCAATAAAAAATAAAAAAATAATGACGTGGTAGAGGAGGGAGGAGGAGGACAAACAGCAAAATTTGGCCTTTTCGCGAAATTCTGCTTTACAGCGGTAGTACACCGCAGTTGGTGAAAAAAAACAAAAAAAAACATGCAAGGCAATGTCATAATGTGCTAGAATGCATCGCATACTAGCACATTATGAGAAACTTACCTTAAAACAAAGCCCCCTAGTGCTGCGCTGTCACCGCTGAGAGAGCTTCCATCTCCACGCGGTCTTCCTTACGGGTTTGCGGCCTCCAGCTACATGAGTGGCCGGGGGCACGATGACGTCACTCCCGCGCATGTGCGTGGGAGCTGCCGTTTACCCCCAGGGCTCTAAAGATCAGGCACTGTATGCCAAACATTCAGAGTGCACGTGCCGGTGACGTCACCAGCTGCATGCACTCTGAATATCCCCTAAACACCTAAACACTGCAAGTTTAGGAGATGTTCACTGCACCTACAGGTAAGCTTAAACAGAGTTTACTACCACTTTAAAGTGGAAGTAAACCCACCTATCGTTTTCAGCCAAGGAAGCTGCCATCTTTGCCTCTGTTTAATCTTCAACTGCCACAGTGCTGCACATGTGATCCGTTATGACACCAGCCATTGGATGGTTTGACTGTTTGGTTGAGAGCACAGCCAATGTGCAGTTAGCATTCACGGCATGCCTTTTTTTTTAGACTGTTAAATCGATGGGTTTACTTCCGCTTTAAGGAGTCACAGGAACAGCAATATCTCCCAACAGGGGCAAATGATCTGTTGACAATTGTCATTGGTGGGCTATCCTCCCACTTTAAGATTTCTGCTCACATCCTGTTGTGTGTGTAGGACAGGAAGTGAGGGGAATCTTCCCAGCATGGACACAGACAGTAATGAAAATGGGAAAGATGTTCTAACTTTTCCCCGGTCAAAACAAAGGAAAAAAGGTTTTGGCTGGAGTTCTACTTTAAGTGCAACTAGAGGGAACAGAACCTGAAGTTTGCATACCTTACATGTGCTATTTGCTGGGACACTTGTAACCATCTATTTCGGCACCTCTGAGGTCTTTTAAGATCTGCTTCAGATATATCCGTTTGTCAAAAGCCAGTTAACTTGCAGGTTCCTAAAACAAAGAAAGGAGACATTTTAGTAACAAAACTATCAGAAGTAAGAGACAACATCTACAACAAAAAAGCTTTACAGGACAAGGCGGTAACCCACCACAGCTTACAGAGGATATTCACCAAAAAATTACAATGTAATACATTACAGTTCACCAGATGTGGTGACTGCTTTAGTTTAGGATTTTTCCCCTTTAACTTCACTGTAAAAGTAACAAAATTCCTGTCTTAGGGTGACAACACCCCCTTCCCTGTATCTTGGAGGAGCAGCGTTGTCACCCCAGGCTCCTCCCCACTCCTCCCATAGCTTGTAGGCGCTATAACTTTTGTGCAAACCAATCAATATACGCTTATTGGGATTTTTTTTACCAAAAATATGTAGCAGAATACATATTGGCCTAAATTGATGGGTAAATTCGTTTTTTTTTTTTACATTTTTTTTTATTGTTTTGTAGCAGAAAGTAAATAATATTTTTTTTTTTTTTTTTTTATTGTCTGTCTTTTTTTTGTTTATAGCGCCAAAAAAATCAAATACCACCAAAAGAAAGTTCTATTTGTGGGAAAAAAAGGATATGCATTTTATTTGTGTACAGCAGGGGTGCCCAACCAGTGGCCCAGGGGCCACATGTGGCCCGCGGAGCCCTCTGATGTGGCCCGCGACCTCCTGCTCTGGGATGGAATAGAATAGAATACTGTTATTAATAGTAAGTTCATTACTAAAATCACAGTGTATATATGGGCATATCTGTTCTGAAGTGGTTACTGGGCTGCTTTTAAACTGATCCGCAAGTGCAGAGTAGTGCACCTGAAGGTTACCTGCACTGAGCCATAGGCCCCTTTCACACGGTCAGTCCGACCCAATTGGACCCTCCATTCACCTCTAAGGAGTAGCAGATGTAAATGGACTTGTGTCCGTTTACAAACGCCTACCTCCAATCCGATCCACAAAAAAAAAAAAAAAGTAGAGTGGGCTGCCATGCACCCGCTCTGCTCATTGTGGCCCGCGACCGGTTACCAAGTCGCTTAGGTGTCCCTCGCTCTTCAAAAGGTTGGGCACCCCTGGTGTACAGCATCGCACGACGTGCAATTGTCAGTTAAAGTAACGCAGTGCCGTGTCGCAAAAAATAGCCTGGTCATGAAGGGGGGTAATATTTCCAAAGTAACAAGCACACTGCATTTATGGCAGGACCAACAGATATTATTCTGTACTTGCATAAAATGTTCTTAGTAATGTTCTGTAAAATGCAAAACAAATGCAGCCACCACAGCTAAGAACTAGTAAAGCTGCAATAGGTTACGTTTGTTGTTAACCTTTAAATTAAGGATCTGCAAACTTTTCAGTACAAGGGCCACAGTGTATACTTTACAAACATTGGAGGGCCAAGAAAAACATTTGTTATATATCAATAAAATTCAAATCAATAAATATGTTTTTTACTGCTTTTTTTGTATTCAGCAAAGAAAAAAAACTGCAGGGACCCTGAAGGGGGACTCTAATGTAAAGAAGGACTGTGATCTGGACCCATGATGTGGGGGGGGGGGGGGGGGGGCTCCGATGGGGTCTCTCATGTAAGAGGAGACTGTGAAGGAGTACTCTCATTTAACAGGGGACATTGATGAATACTCTCATATATGAGTGGACTCTGATGGGGACTCTCTTGTAAGAAGGTCTCTGATATGGACACTGATGTGTATGTGGGGGGGGGGGGGGGGCTCTGATGGGGTCTTTCTTGAGGACTCTCATGTACAAGGGGACTTTGATGGAGACACTCATGTAAGAAGGAACTCTGATTGGGAAACACATGTAAGGGGAGCTCTGATGAGGACTTTCATGTGGGGGGGACTCGGATGAATACTTTCATGTAAGGGGGGACTCAGATCTGAACCCTGATGTGTGTGTGTGTGTTTTGGGGGGGGGGGGGTGGACTCTGATGGGGTCTCTTAAAGGGCCTCTCATGTAAGAGGGGACTTTGATGGGGACTCTCATTTCAAGGATGGACTCTGATGTAGGGGGATAGTAACGGACACTGAGGTAATTGTGGAAGGGGTATAGTAAGGGACACTGAGGTCATATCGGGGGGGGGGGGGGGGGGGGTAGTAAGGTACACTGAGGTTTATTGTGGGGGGATAGTAAAAGACACTGATGTAATTGGGGGGGGGGGGGATAGTAAGGGACAATGAGGATTTTGTGTGAGGGGTAGTAAGGGACACTGAGGTAGACGTGGGGGGGGGGGGTTAGTAAGGGACACTGAGGTAGATGTGGGGGGTAGTAAGGGACACTGAGGTAAATGTGGGGGGTAGTAAGGGACACTAAGGTATTTTTTGGGGGTATAGTAAGGGACACTGAGGTAATTGTGGGGGGTAGTAAGGGACACTGAGTATGGGGGGGGGATAGTAACCGGACACTCAGGTGATTTTGGGGGGTATAGTAAGGGACACTAAGGCAATTGTGGGGGGGGGGGGGTAGTAAGGGACAATGAGGTAATTGTGAGGAGAGGATAGTAAAGGACAGAGATAATTGTATGTGTGTGTGGATAGTATAGGACATCAAGGGTAATTGGGGGGGGGGGGGGGGGGGTAGGAGATAGTAAGGGACACTGAGGTAGATGTGGGGGGGGTAGTAAGGGACACGAAGGTAATGGGGTAACTTATACCTGGGGGAACCAGCCTTTTTCTGAGGTAACAGTTATGTGCAGGCCAGGGAATCAATCATTTCATAAGGTAAGGTTCATACCCAGTGAAACCAGCCATTTTCTAAAAGTAATAGTTATGCCCAGGGAGCATCCATTTTCTGAGATAAGATTCATACCCAGGGAAGCCAGAAATGTTATAATACTTATACCCAAGAGTGCCAACCATTTTCCTAGGTTAAAATGATACCTGGGGCAGGGAGACATTTTTTCTGACGTAATAATACCCAGGCCATGAAGACAGCCAATTACTGAGATAAAAATCATACTCGGGGTGCCATCCATTTTCTTGGGTCAAGCTCAAACTCAGAGGAGCCAGACATTTTCTGAGGTAATAGTTATATCCGGGGTGCCAGCAATTTTCTAAGGGAAAATTCATACATAGGCCAGGGACCTAGCCATTTTTAGATGAAAGTCATAATAACCATGAGAGACTGACATTTTTGAGGTAAAAGTCACATCCAGGGGTGACAGACATTTTTTGAGTAAGACCGCTTTCTCATTGCCCCTGCTGCGGTTTGTCAGCAGTGCAGGTGTAGAGTACCCGCTATTTTTGTGCGAGTTACCTGTGGTTATCTATAGATTTCTATTATGTTATGTTTTTTTGGTGCATTTTCTGAAAGCACACCAAAAGTCTTGCTCGTAGCATGTTTCATGTTCTGAAAACGTGGGATGTTATAGAAGTCTATGGGAAAGTGCAGGTAACCCGCATGAAAAACGCAGATACACTAAGCTGCACCCGCGATGTGGCCATACAGCAGCAGGGCAGTGTTAAGTGCCCTTAATAAATTTTACCCAGGACAGGAAACCATTTTTCTGAGGTAATAGTCATACTCAGGTCAAGGAGCCAGCCAACTACTGAGATAAAAATCATACCAGGTGTTTCATCCATTTTCTTATGTCAAACTCAGAGGAGCCAGGCATTTTCTGAGGTAATAGTTATATCTGGTGTGCCAGCAATATTCTGGGGGGAAATGCATCAAAATCATAATAACCAGGAGGGACAGACATTTTTTAGGTAAAAGTCACACTGGGAGAGCCAGACATTTTCTGAGGTAACAGTTTTATGCAGGCCAGGGAGTCATCCATTTTCTGAGGTAACAGTTCTATGTAGGTCATGGAGTCGGCCATTTTCTGAGGTAACAGTTCTATGTAGGTCATGGAGTCGGCCATTTTCTGAGGTAACAGTTCTATGTAGGCCATGGAGTCAGCCATTTTCTGAGGTAACAGTTCTATGTAGGCCATGGAGTCAGGCCTTTTCTGAGGTAACAGTTCTATGTAGGCCATGGAGTCAGGCATTTTCTGAGGTAAAGTTCATACCCAGGGAGCCATTCATTTTCTGAGGTAAGATCCATACCCAGGGAAGCCATACATTTTTTAATACTTATACCCAAGAGTGCCAGCCATTTTCTTAGGTTTTAGTTATACCCAGGGTAGGAAGCCATTTTTTCGGAGGTAATAGTCATACCCAGGCCACGGAGCCAGCCAATTACTGAGATAAAAATCATATCCGGGGTGCCATCCCTTTTCTTAAGTCAAACTCAGAGGAGACAGGCATTTCCTGAGATAATAATTATATCGGGGTGCCATCCCCTTTTCTTAGGTCAAACTTAGAGGAGACAGGCATTTCCTGAGATAATAGTTACCGGTATATCGGGGTGCCAGCAATTTTATGAGGGAAAATTCATACCCAGGCCAGGGACCTAGCCATTTTTAGATGAAGATCATAATAACCTGGTGAGACAGACATTTTTGAGGTAAAAGTCGCACCAGGGGAGCCAGACATTTTCTGAGGTAACAGTTATAAGTAGGCCAGGGAGTCAGCCATTTTCTGAGGTAAATTCATAGCCAGGGAAGCCATACATTTTCTAATAGTTACAGTATACCGAGGAATGCCAGCCATTTCTTCTGTAATAGTTATAGCCAGGAGGAGCCATCCATTTTCCGAGGTAAAAGTCGCACCAGGGGAGCCAGACATTTTCTGAGGTAACAGTTATAAGTAGGCCAGGGAGTCAGCCATTTTCTGAGGTAAATTCATACCCAGGGAAGTCACACATTTTCTAATAGTTACAGTATAGCGAGGACTGCCAGCCATTTCTTCTGTAATAGTTATACCCAGAGGAGCCATCCATTTTCTGAGGTAAAAGTCGCACACAGGGGTACCAGACATTTTCTGAGGTAACTGTTGTAACCCGGGTCAGGTCAAGGAACCAGCCATTCTCTGACTTTGGTGATTTATACCTAGAAAAAGCAATATGGAACTATTAGAGGCAGCAACTTCATGACTGAAATAATAGTACTAAACAGTAATGGCAAAAATTCCTTGTTTGAGGTAATAATAGTAAGACCCAGCCAAGGCCGCCATTTTGTGGACAATTCATAAACCATTCTTGTTCTCTATGCTACAGACAGCCAAGTGTGGGTTAAGGCAATGCTATAACTTGTTAAAAACGACCTGTCCTCTGACATAAAGGACTTAATTCCACAAAGGACTCTAGGCGGACTGAGAAGCCTTACAATCTGGTCTCCATAAACATGGCCGCCTTCACTTCTCGCATCCAGCCCTCCCGGGGACATGTTCCCAGCACTCGTTTCCCCCTGGTAACCCGAACGCCTTTTGTGTACTTTGTCTCTAGGCTGAGCCTCTGTCAGCGTCCGGTGGTGACAGCAGTGTGACAGGGCGGCGCCGTTGTCATCCAGCTCCAGTGAGTGGGTGTAGCAAGATGGCGGCGCTGGGGCTCGTCCTTCATGTGGGGCTCCTGGCCTGGTGTGTGTTCGGGGTCTGGCAGAATGTGGTCATCACCAGCTCGTCGCAGGGACACGGGGCCCACACGTACGGGGGCAGGTGGAAGTACCTGACCTTCCTTAACCAGGTAAGAGAAGGCATGACAGCACCCTGCATGCTTCTTCATACATCCCCCAGCATTGGGGCCTATTCACACCAGCCTACTCCATTGTGGTGAGCATATTATTATGTGTGTTGTGTGAGGGCATCTCATCAATTGTAATGCATTGCCTATTGCACATTTTTTTTTTTTCTTGTATTGCAGTGCACCACCACGTAGTGGGTGATTGCATGCATTGTGGGGATGCATTAAGGTGCCTTTATAATAGTGTCATAACACACCAATGCATGTAATGCAAATTACGGGGTGTGGAGGCGATGCACGTTACTTTTCAAAGGCTAAGTTCACCTTTTAGGGAAAAAATATTAAATTCCGCATGTTTTTGCAGGGGGAGGGGGGAAGTGCATTTATTTTTTTTCCCCACAGGAGTCCGCAGAGCATTTCACCCACGATCAGGGGTGCAATGTCAGGCTTCTGTAGACAAGCCCTACAGCTTTCTGCCTGTACCTTTTTTTATATGGGCTGTCATTTGGAAAGCTGCAGGGATTGTGAATTATTAATATTATACTACAGGATTTATATTGCGCCAACAGTGTGCGCAGTGCTTTACAACGTGGGGGCAGACAGTACACTTACAATTCAATACAGGAGGAATCAGAGGGCCCTGCTCGATAGAGCTTACAATCTAAAAGGGAGGGTTCAATGATCTAAAAAGTAATAACTGTGGGGGATAAGTTGATGGAGAAAGTGAAAATACATTTGTTAGGTGGGGGAAGGATAGGCTTCTCTGAAGTGAAGGGTTTTCAGAGATCGCCTAAAAGCAGACCGAGTAGAAGATAGTTGGACAGATTGGGGTAGGGAGTTCCATAGATTGGAGAGTCTTGGAGGCGATCATGGGAGGAGGTGACGAGGGCGCTCGAGAGAAGGAGGTCTTGAGAGAAACAAAGAGAATGGTTTGGTTGGTGTTTTGGGATGAGGTTAGTGATGTAGCTGGGGGGGAATGGACGAGTTGTGGATGGCTTTGTAAGTCCTTAGCATTTTGAACGTAAAGCTTCACAAAAAAAAGGGGTAAGCTCCGTTTTGTTTGCACCCTCCACTGCCACATTTTTTTTGGGGGGGGGGGTGGGTGGGTACCTGGTTTTGACAGGTACCCGCTCCCACTTCTGGCTCAGAACGCCCTCATCGAAACTACGAAAGTGCTCATCAGCACCCTCAGTTTGTTGAGATCTACAAGCCATCTGCTGTGGTAGATGATGGGATTTGTAGTTCTCTCATTCACAGATTCCTATGAATGAATGATGCAGCTGTGTGGGAGGAGCCCCACACAGCTGCGCTGTTGTCAGAATGTGACAGAGGATCCGCCCAGTCACAGGGGATTGTTTGAGGAGGACATGTGCTGGAGTATGTTACACGTTACATCCTAAATATGGGTGTAACATGCTCCAAAAAGTGAGTTTATCCTTTTTAAAGGCTATTGTTTTGGGTGTCAAATGGTGTAAATGGGATCCACCCCTATCCTGTGACAGCTGTCACTTTGCTTAGATGTGCCCGTCTGTGGCCAGCCAAGGGGTTTGCACTTTTGAAGCTCTCGCATGATGTGTACAGAATGTAACTCAGGGTATGTCTTTCCCATACCTTCCAACATTTTGAGATGGGAATGAGGGACACCTACTGGAAAATGTATGTAGGCTTAGGACACCCCCCTGCCACACCCCCTTAAAGGTGAATTAACCAAAAAAAAGGTTAATTAAATCCACAAGGGCTTTTTTTTTTTTACCACTACTATTCCTCTATATTGGCTTTAAAAATGTACTATTGCAGCAATGTAGAAATCAGATGAAAGGTTTAGTGCTGGGAAAACACTTTTTGAAAGATAAAAAGTGCATTTTATATACATCTATATAGATCAGACCAAAATGAGGAGGCAAGAGGGACTTTGTTCCAAATCAGGGACAGTCCCTCGATAATCAGGGACAGTTGGGAGCTATGCATTCCCCTTTTTTTTTTTTTTTTTTTTTTTTAATGCAGAACACTTTCCTGACCATTTTTTTTTAACAAAATGTACTTTCCTGACCATTTGCTGTCTGTGGAAAGCCTCTTATACACACAAGCGGAATTTCCGTCGGAAAAATCTTGGATGTTTTTTCCGACGGAATTCCGCTCAAGCTTGGCTTGCATACACACAGTCACACAAGTTCGCTGAACTTTCGACCGCCAAGAACGCGGTGACGTACAACACTACGACGAGCCGAGAAAATGAAGTTCAATGCTTCCGAGCATGCGTCAAATTGTTTCCGAGCATGCGTAGGAATTTTGCGCGCCGGAATTGCTACAGACGATCGGGATTTCCGATCGGAACTTTTTCCGACTGAAAAATTGAGAACCTGCTCTCAATCTGGGAATTCCGCCAGCAAAAGTCCGATGTAGCATACACGCGGTCGCATTTTCCGACCAAAAGCTCTCATCGGTCTTTTGCTGGCCGCGTTTCCGATCGTGTGTACTCGGCATTAGTGGTGTGGCAGCCCTTGCATTACAGATAACACTTGCAGAGATCCGTTTTGACAACAATCTTGTTGATAAAAGAAAATATTTAACTAATGACTGTGATCAGCCCCCCCCCCCCCCCCCCCCCGTTCTTTCAGATGGTCTTTGTTCGCGTTTGTGTTTTTTTTATTTGTTTTTTTTTGTTTTTCTTGCTTTAGCATATTCAGGTGTTTTTGGGTCATCAAAGCAGTGACAGCTTTTTGTTGGCCAAGTTGCTATTAGCTGTTGCACTTTGCTTTGTGTGCATAGAAGCCAAGAAGACTTTAAACCTTGCCCCTATTGGGTTTATCAACTATTATATATCTGATCCTGATCTCACTTATACCCCAGTCACACAAAGCGGCCTGCTTACACTTGGCCTTTGCTCTCTGGAAAATCTTTATGGTCATCAAAGGTGAGCGTAAAAAAAAAAGAGATATAGACACAACTTTTTTTTACTGCAATTTGTCAAATATTTAATCCTCCAGGTGATGGTGAATCTGAACAGATGCCAGAATGCTGGTTATGTAGCAAGTTGAAAAGCCAGAGCAGTTTAATTTACACAATTACCTGTAATGTAGGTCTGGATCACTGCGTAAGGCCCAGTTCACATTACAGCGTAGCAGGAACGAGCAGTCCCTCCTTTTTTTATTTATTTTTTGACAGTGCAATTTTCATGCGATTCTGCACGTCCCATATGGCAGCCTATTCACTTGAATAGCACAGCAAAAGAAGCTCCTGCTCCTTTTTGGGTGACGAGCTTCATGTGATTTGCTGCATGACAATTACAGCAGAATCGCATCATGTTTGGGATACCATGGAAGGATAATGGCACCCCAAGCATGCACTGCTGTGCATTGTTGTGCTGCGATTGACAAATGATTTGGAATCTCTGTCAGAATCGTGGTGATTCTGCCTGCAATTCCAAATTGCAAAGTGTGAATGGAGCCAGAGGTCAAAGTGTTGCTCGTGGTCTTTGTCTAGGACTTCCTTTTATTTATTTTTTTACTCAGAATTTTTTTAATTTTGAACACAATAAACAACTTCCGATACAAACTTCCGATTTCAGATGTAGACAGTTACATACTGCAGTTATCATTGCAACATCACAGAATATAGGCATATTGTACAAAGTCATACAGGCCCCTACTCGGTCATAGAATTCACTTGGCACAAAGTATATCAACCATAGCAAAATCACCCTGTAGGGCATTGTAAAATTCTAGACATTACCAAGTCCTTGGGGCATAGTCCTAGTGCAGGGGTCTCCAAACTGCCATCTGAGGGCCAGATGGGGCCCTCTGCTATCCTTTATCTGGCCCTCGGGGCACTATTCTTCCCACTAGGGCTGCAACTAATGATTATTTTCATAATCGATTAGTTGGCCGATTATTGTTCCGATTAATCGGTTAATAGATTCTTTCATTCAGCGAATGTACAAAGATTTTTCGCATGAATATTCTTGTCTGAAAATTGATGTGTGGCCAGCATAAGGCTCGGTACACACCTATGCAGTTTGCGTTTGATCAATTTATGCAGTGCTTTTTGCTGCACGTGATTTAGCTGCGATTTGCGTTTGCTTTTTTTTTTTTTTTTTACTTTTTTTTTTTTTTGCCAATTTGTCGTTGGGATGATTTAAAAAACACAAATTGCTGCAAAAACGCACTACATGCTTTTCTGCAGCTTCTCCATTGAAGTATATTAAACCAAAAAAGCACCGTTTTGCGTTGAAAAAGGTCCTAGACCCTTTCCAGCAGCTGAAAAAAGATGATAGATGTGAACGTTAAATTAACTGTAGTGCGTTTCTGCAAAAAGCATCAAAAAACACATGGGTGGGAACCAGATCTAAGATGTTTAGTAACATAATGTGGTTAAAAAAAAAAATTAAAATAAAAATTAGACCAAAAAAAAAAGCAAATAATCGCTACTGTAGGGGTTCATTTTTTTTTTACTGTGCAACAGTGAAAGTAATATTTACAGTAGCGATTATTTGCTCTTTTTGTACTATAAAGGGCTAATTTTAGTTTTTTTTAACCCCATTATGTTACTAGCCGATTAATCGATTATGAAAATAGTAATTGATTAATTTCATAATCGATTAGTTGTCGATTAATCGATTAGTTGTTTTGGCCCTACTTCCCACTGACACGAACAATGGGGCACTATACCTTCCACCAATACCAATGATGGGATAAATTTCCTCCTACTAATAGGGAGCACTACTCCTCCTCCTATTGACCACCAACCCTGAGGACATTTTTATTTTCACTGATGCTGGGCCCGTGACATTTTCTGCCTCTACTGGCCACAATCCAGCCCTCCTAAAGTCTAAAGGACAATAAACTGGCCCTTTGAAAAGTTTGGAGACCCCCCCCCCCCCCCTGTCCTAGTGTATCAAGCCACAGGGATCATATCCTTTCAAACCTACCTGGGCTCCCCCTATGTTAATAAATGTATTGCTCCATAATAAGAGGGTGTCCCATGTGCGTGTTGTCCAAGAATCGGCTGTGGGCGGTGAAGACGATTTCCATCCTATCAAGATGAGCTTTCTAGCCTGGAATATCGCCCGGAAGAATGCAATCCTAAACATCTCCTCTGGGATCACCTCCTCCAGAACTTCCAATACTGGAAGTCCCCGAGTTACAAACACAATAGGGACTGTAGGGTTGTTCATAAGTCGCAACACTGCATTTGTAAGTGTAACTTCTGGTCGGTGCGCTGCGTTCCTAAGTGTAACGTTCGCCTGTGCATTGATGTGGGATGTTCCGGGCGCTTGTTATGTTATCTGGGGCTCTTCTGGCCATGTAGTACTGCCGTATGGGATGTGTCCGGAGGTATCCAGGACCAGCGTGGAGCACAAGTGGCCGGCATTTGAGGCCGTTCGTAAGTAGGAGTCGTTCGTAACTCGGGGACTTCCTGTACACAGCAGATTGGATCTAATGGTACACTCCTCTGAAACACCCGGTGGAGTGTTTCAATTACCGCGCTCCAGTAACAATGGAGCTTCGGGCATCACCAGAGGAGATGGATAAGGTCTGCCCATCCTATGAAGCTTTTTTGGGGTGTAGTGTACTTCTAAGTACAATATATAACTGAGATACTTTGTGAGCTACATAAAACTTCCTTTTAGATTGTGCTTATGGCTCTAATGCTGCAGCTATTGGCGGCACAGTGCTGTAGAGGGTAGACCTGTTGCCTTGCAGTAAAAAGGGGTCGTTGGTTCGAATCTCACCCACGACATTTCCTGCCTGGAGTTTGCATGTTCTCCCTGTGCCTTCACGGGTTTCCTCCGGGTACTCCGGTTTCCTCCCACACTCCAAAGACATACTGGTAGGTTAATTGGCTTCTGTCCAAATTGGCCCTCGTATATGAATGTGAGTTAGGAACCATAGATTGTAAGCTCCTTGAGGCTAGGGACCGATGTGAATGTACAATGTATATGTAAAGTGCTGCGTAAATTGATGGCTATATAAGTACCTATAATAATTATTCAGTGTGCAAGAGGCCTTGGGCTGTATGCATGGAATGGACAGCTCCTGGAATTTGGGAAACCTGCGGGTGAGCCTCTCTTTCTGCCATAATTGACTTTACAAATGTATGGGGAGGATGGCTGCTGATGGATGTGGTGTGTTTGGATGTCTAGATCTTTATTATTCCAACTTCTTTTCCACTGAGTTCATACATTTCATCCTCAGCAGCTGGTCCCATCTTTTCATAATACACTCAGCAATGAACTGCTCTTTACACCTGCATCTAATCCTCTTCTGCAGGCCTGGCGCAGTGACCTGTCTCCTTTAGTTGATTTGTAATGTAATATCTGATGCCGGGAGAATTTAAGGAATCCCAGAGATGTGAATCATCTGTCTGCTCTTGCAGTGGTAGTGCTTAGCGGATAACCACATGAAACGGCTTTTTATGTAATGTTAGTTGGGTAATCCTTTTTGAGAGCTGGGTTGCCCCATAAGCGTGCATTATCACATGGCTGCTGTTGTGTGAGGTGAAGACAGCAGTGCTGATGTGCTATATATTTATTTTATTTTTTTTTACTTATTTTTTGGTTAGATAACCAAATTATCTTTGAGATGTCAGGAAAGTGATAGTTCATTCAGTTCTTTTGGCCGCAGTGCAATGGATTAGTTGCAGAATGAACCTCATTACAGAGGAGTGAACAACTGCTGTCATAGGGAAGAAGGCACCTTGTCTGTGCGTTGGGCAAGAGCACCCAGCACAGCGCAATGCTTCTGGTGTGGACAAGCCCCTAAAGGCAAAGAAACATGAATATTTAACGTTTTTAAATGTACTAAGTGAAGCTACCTGCAGCCTTATGTGAAGAAATGGCTATTGTCCTCCACACAGGATTCCTCCTGTGAACCTACCGGACGCTATCCTCTGTTTAGGTCCCATTCGTACGAGAGGTTCGATCTGTCCCACCTGTCCGTTTTTTTTTTTTTTTTTTTTTTTTTCTTTTCAGCCTGACCCTCTATTCTCCTCCTCCTCCTATGGGCAGTCAGATGTAAATGGACTTGTGCTTGTTTACACCCAGCTACCTCCGGGTCTGATCCGTTCTGGCAAAAGAAAACGGGAGAGGGATCCATCCCTCTCCATCTTGGATCAGAGGGCAGTCAGGTGTAACCAGATAGCTGGTCTGTTTACATTTGGCTGCCCATAGAGCAGACCGGGCTGTGTCTGCGTGAAAGGGTCTTTATGCTGGCCGTACACTATACAAAAAATCAGCCGAAATTCGGTCATTAGACAGTTCGTTTTTCTGGCCAGTTAATGGGCACAAAATCGCTAATCGTTTGGACGTTTGAATAGAATATAAGTGTATGGACAAGGGGAGAAGAAATGGGTTACAATTGATAGCAGGAATGAAATTGTGAGAGTTCCACTGAACTCGCACAATTTCATTTCTGCATGTCAGTCCTGACCTCGGGGACGATTTCAGAGACATCTGTGCGGGTTTCTGCACAGATGTCTATTGAAAATTGCCCCCAAAATCGCCAAAAGTAGTACAGAAACTACTTTTTGAGCCGAAAAAACGAAGGACAAGTTTGGAAATTTTCTGACGAACGAACGATAAATTGAAAGGTTAATGTGTTTCCCGTCCAACCTGTCTGCACTAGGTATATGTAAAAAAACGAACATAAAATGTATTTATTTATGTCCACTGAACGATTTATCGGTCATTACATGATGGCACTATCGTTTGCGCTGGCGGTCGAAAGTTTTTTTTTTTTTTTTTGTTTTGTATAGTGTATGGCCAGCATTACTCTGACTTCTAAGTCCTTACATGGACAACATTCACACACGTATCCCACTTTTTTTTTTTTTTTAATTTTTTTTTGAAAATACCTTAATGAACATTATCAAATGATGTTTATCATTGTCTGTCTGGTGTTCACGTGAATATGCAAAACTAATAAAGGAGTTCCAACTGGCCAATCAACATTTGGGTAAAAATCTTTTAGTTTCTAAACTGTTTGCTCATGTCCAAAAAACTTTCAGTTGGTGGAGAGAATGCAATAAAGCGGCTGAAGCTGATCTCCAGCTTGACTGTCACTTTAACTAGTTTGGGCCAAAATGGTCCAAATACATAATTTTCAACACTAACAGGTGTGTCCACCAGGTGACCTGTGTGGAGGGTCTGTAGCTTTAGCTACTGTGGAGGGTATGTAGCCTTCGCTACATACGGTATTCAGACTTATTCGGGTGTGAGAAGACTTTTCCTGGTTCACACCCCAAACAAAATAAAGTCGGGTTGAGCAATGTTTAGCCATTCATAGGCAGCTTTGTATTTTGTGAATGAGTATTAAAGCTTCCTCTGATTTGGCTGGGTTGGAGATATTGACCCCCCATCCACCTGCCTCTCCGCTTTAGCCAGTCAGAGGCGGCGCTGTATTTACTCATAGAATACAAAGCTGCCTATGAATGGCTGAGCTGTCTCACACGCTCCATATTTTTATTTTTATTTTTTCTCTGGGTGTGAGATGGGAAGGTCTCGTACCTGGAACACAGTACTGTATGTAACTGAGAGTACATGCTGTTCATGGAATGTGCTTAGCAGGTGCAAACTGTTGGCGTAGAAAATGGTTTGTTTGCGCCAACATGGCTCAAACAAACTTGTTAAAGTGACAGTATAGCTGAACTCCAGCCTTCCCTTCATTCTTGCACAGTTGTACACCTCCTTTTCCTGTACTGAAATTGCCTATTTTGATTTCACTGCACACTGTGAGCTCCTCGCAATGAACTTTTAAGAAGCTTCAGCACTTTGGATACAGACCTGTTTGAGTGAACATCTACAACTTCTCCAGTGACTTGCAGATGTTGCAAAAAGTTTGCCCTGCATCAAAATGAATGGGCTGTGTACATAACACTCCTGTCTGGTCACTTCTCTTTTATAGGGTATGTCTGAGATATTAGTGAACTTACAAAGTCGTCCTGCTTGATCAATGTTGGTTGTCCACCCAGACACTTATGACGATTTTTTTTTTTTTTTTTTTTTATATATTGAGAGATCTGTTTCATATTTCCCTTTTACTCTCATTCAAGTCCTATAAATAAAGAATTGGGGCAAAAAAAAAAATAAAGGGTATCAAGAACTTACTTGTTCTTTATATCTATAACTGTCATTCTGCATTTATTTGATATATGTTCACATGCACTAATTTACCTGTGTGCTCTTGTTTTATTTTTTCCTGCAGGTTCTTCAGGTGGTGTTCTTTGGCATCTGTGTGTCATGCGACCTTGTCCAGCTGTGCTTCTCCAATAGGAATCCATTATCCTCCTTCCTGACTCGATTAAAAGACTATACCTTTGCTACGCTGGTGTTCCCAGTTGGTGTGGTGGGTATTTATTACTGGATTACAAAAAAAATAGTTTCCGAGAGATTTCCTTTACTAAAACTGGACTTCAAATCAGGTACAGCTGTGCAGAGAAACCAATCAGCTTCCTCCATGTTATATATATATTATTAGGGCTGTTACTGATTAAAATTTTCGTGTTCGATTAATCGTTTTTTTTTTTTTTTTTTCTTTTTATCGATTAATCGACTAATTTCGATTTAATTATAACGCACATACAGATCCAACTACTTTTAGCTGATCTACTTGCATTGCAACTCTGCAATAGTCAGTGGTAAATGTGGTATACACTATATACAATCACCCGACACTAGTTTCCACAATCCATGACTTAACTTCACAGTTCACAAATACGTTTTAAATTCAAACTGTAGCACTGACGTAAGTCATTTTTTTTCCCACAGTAGCGTGACAATCCCTCCACCTCCGGTCTAACTAATCACTCTCACCTTATGGCATGGACCCCTGTGCAAACAGGTGGTCATGCAAGCGGGTATCAAAAGGGTTAACACGGACCATAAACTTCTCTCACGTCTCCTTAGATCTCAGCAAGGACGCCAGGTCGTGGGTAGAAAGAAAAGATCTATGTGCTCACCGCTTAAGTATAAGATTAAATTTTTGTGTTCAAACACAAACTACTCACATAAAGATGATAAGCCGACAATCGTGTTAGTTCCGTAGGGCAGCAGCGGGTGACGTCATGCGTAGCTCCTCCCCCGTACGCATTACGTTCAATCAGAACTTCAACGTCACCGGACTCCTCCCCCCTTCCCTCCGTTAGCAGACGGAGGAACTTGGGGAAGGGGGGAGGAGTTCGGTGACGTTGATGTCCGTGACGTCACCGGATCTCCGACGGAACTCCCTGAAGACCCGGAAGCCGGCGGAGAGGTGAGTACCAATCAAAAGCATTTTGATCGATCAAAAGAATTTATCGATTTAATCAAGGAATTAATCTTTCATTTCCACAGCCCTAATATTTTTTATATATATGTGTGGGTGTGTGTGTGTGTGTGTGTGTGTGTGTATGTATATATATATATATATATATATTATATATATATATATATATATATATATATATATATATATATATATATATATATATATATATATATATATATATATATATATATATATATATATATATATATATATATAAAAAAAAATTTTTTTGGTCCAAGCTTAATTGAACAAGCTGAAGTTAGACGCTGATTGGCTACCAGTCAGAGCTGCACCAGATTTTGCACCCTCCAGTTTTAGTAAATTCACCCCACACACCGTTCTACAGATTTCTTGATTTCTCCACTGAGACTGTTAAAAGCATCTATTTAAGCTCTTTTTAACCCAAGTGCTCCACCTCCTGATATAAACCAGGGAACAATGTAAACTTGACACTTCAGAGCTCAGATATTGTAGGAAAGCTTTCCATAAATTATGCAAATGACACTGTGCAACTCGAGTGGGTGGTTAAGAAGGTGTGGCCCTCCTCAGATCAGGGAATCCGGTACTACACCAACAAAAAAAACCCAAAAAGGATGCAAATTCCATGAGGTTGGAAGGTGAACTTCTGGATTTGTGTTTTTGAATCCCTTAATTAATGTGCTGGAGGTAATACACTAGGCATTTGCACCCTTTTTGTGGTTTGTGCACCACCTTCTGATATGTCCTTTCCTGTGAAGATATTCGGGAATAGTGTAATGACTCCGATGCCCTGCAATAATAGACAGTTAATTGAAGACTAGATGGTGTCTGAAGAACTGGGGTAGGAGACAGGAAGACACAATATAGGAAAAGATACAATCTTAGAATTCCTCAACCAGTCAATGGGATGGACAATTGGAGTGAAATAATGCAGTGTCCTTAACCGCTATTCAGATCTCCTTTTCAGTGAAAGGGGAAAATTTATTGATTTGCTATGGCAACGGCTGCGCTTTGCTCTGTTTTTTGCTCTGGTTTTTATAATTTACCAGCAACAATGTTTTTATATATTTATATATAGTTTTTATATATTTACCAGCAACAATGAATCTCAAGCTTTAAGTGTTAGGTGCAGCTTCTTGATATTCTGTACTCTGTATTGTATGTATGAAATTACAAATAACGAACACTGTGTTCCTCTCTAGTTTGTAGTCACTTCATTCTGGAGCCTTTATGTGTATGATCGGGAGCTTGTGTATCCAAAGGTATTGGACAGCATCATTCCAGAATGGCTGAATCACACAATGGTAAGGAGGCTTTGTACTGATCATTGCACTTACTTTATCATCATGGGTCCCTCTGATGCTAAGTGAGCTGATCATTTCCATTGACTTGGCTATTTTGGTCTTTGTGCAGTGTCGGCTAAGAATAATATATTGTATTATTTTTCAGCACACCGTTATCCTTCCTCTGGTGCTCATTGAGGTATTTGCCTATTCTCACCAGTATCCTGGCAGGAAAAGTGGGCTTGGCTTGCTGGCTCTGTTCGCCGTGGTGTACTTATCATGGTAAGTATCTAAAAGATGTTTAGGAATTGGTGTAACTGTAAAACTGCACAGAATGACTTTATCTAATCATTCTCGTACATTGCACTGTGAGATTGTATAGCGTTTCTTACTTTTCTGTTCCAATGATAAAGACCAGCATAGATTCTTGCACGATGACTAAGGAGGAAAGCTGTGATAAAATGGCCACCTTCACGGTTATAATCCGTAAAGTAGTATTAAACCCTAGACATAAAAATCATTTTGTTCCCTTTAGCAGCACATTTCTATGAATTATTGGCAATGCTTTTAGTCTTATTCTGCCCCAAAGACTCACTTTTTCAATCTCATTGCTTCCATCGTCCTTACAGCACTTCCCTGAACTTCTGGCCAAAGTGTGCACTGTTCATATCATTCAGCAGTCAGGTGGTTCACTGCATTGGGACTGCAAGCCCTATCATTTCCTGTGCTGCTGACCTTAAGCACGAGTGCCTGTGCCAGAGTATTTAAAGCAGGAGTCTCAAGCTGGCGGCCCTCCAGCTGTTGCAGAACTACAAGTCCCATCATACCTCTGCCTGTGCGAGTCATGCTTGTAACTGTCAGCCTTGCAATGCCTCCTGGGACTTGTAGTTTCGCAACAGCTGGAGGGCCGTTAGTTTGAGACCCCCTGCTTTTAAAGGATAAGTTCACCTTTGGGAACATGTTCTATCCAATTTTACAGTGTAACATGTTCCCAGTGCTTCAGCAGTATGGGGAGAAGTTCCCAGTACTAGCTGCCACTGTTTGAAAAACAGTGCGGCCCTGTGGGGATCAGCCCAAATCGCTGTCATTCAAATTAATCTCAGTGTGTTTGAATGAACTACAAGCCCCAACATCCTTAGCGGCTGTCGGCTTGTAGTTGTCAATGAACTAAGGCGCTGTGGTAGTTCATTGAGTGTTCTTGTCAGGGAGTATTGGCTTACCCGTACAGGATGCACTGTACACTGACAGTATTCAGGAAACCTGCATGGCATCGGCGATCTGCTGATTGCTGGTGCAATGCTTTCCAGTCTCCTGCAACAAAAAAAGTGTGTGTGTGTGTGTGTGTATGTATATATATATATATATATATATATATATATATATATATATATATATATATATATATAAATTTTGTGAACTTTATCCTTTACCTTGGTTGCTTTGTGGTGCCTGTCAGCATACAGTCAGGGCTGGAAGCGAACATGTGAGGGTGGTTTCATGTAGCTCTGTGGTAGAATATTGAACCTAGAGAGTATTGAAAGGTTGAAATATCTGCTTTTGCTGTGGGTGTTGCTAAGCAGATGCAGTAAACTGTTACTCTGAGTATTGTTATATTATGGTGGTATATTCTATTGCAAAGCAGCTTAAAGCGGAGCTCCACCCAAAAGTGGAACCTCCGCTTATCTGCCTCCTTTTAAGCCCCCCCCCCCCCCCCACACACCTGGTGCCACATTTCGGGGAGCGCGAGTATCTGTCTTGACAGGTACCTGCTCCCAGATCACCCGTAAGTTCACCCCCCGCCACCAAGCCATTCACAAAGTGCAGCGCGCTTCAGGCATGCACATTAGGGAACATGCTGTGAAGCTGCGAGGCTTCACTGCCAGTTTCCCTTACATGCATTGGTGGCAGCATCACCTGAGAGCCGATTGGGGGGGGGGGGGGGGAATCGGCTGGGGTGAAGACACCTTGGCCGCAACCGCCGGGTGACGACACTGCTTGATTACTGGACCGGTAAGTGTCCTAATATTAAAAGTCAGCAGCTGAAGTATTTGTAGCTGCTGTCTTTTCATTTTTTTTTGCTGAACGAGGCTTTACCTCCTCTTTAACTTGTATATGTATGTATGTATGTATGTATGTATGTATGTGTGTGTTTGTATACTAATACCCACCAATCTCTCTGCAGGGTCCTCTGGGTGCATCATGCAGCTGATATCTGGGTGTATCCCATCCTTGAGAAGCTTGACCCTGTAGGAATGTCGGTGTTCTTTGTGGCAAGTTTTGTCGTCATGGTTCCCTTCTACTATATAGGAGAGTTATTGACTCAGTGGCGTTGGGGTAAGTTATTGTTGCTTTGCATAAGTATCTTCACATAATTTTTTTTTTTTTTTTTTTTTTTTTAATATATAAAACGGTTTCATAAAAACGTTCCAAATTGCCTTACAGCAATTAGAGTAGGTTTTGCATCTCTGCAGCTGGGGAACGTGTGCAGACCTGCACAGAAATGCAGTGCACTTTAGAAGATGCATGGGGGTTCCATTAATTCTTAATGGTGCCCCCACGTGTCAGCATCTGCGGCATTTGTTCACAACTGCCAAGCTACATGGTGCTACAGCTGCATGGGGCTCAATGCAGCGCAATTTAAAAGGCTGGGGGCTTCTTTCACCCACGTTGCCAGGCCAGGGCAGTTTCCAGGTGCCAGGGACCACTAACCCTGTTATTTAAATGGCCCCTTGCTGTTTGGTTCCCTACTATCCCCTGGGGCTGATGTGACTCTTGTTCTTCTGAGAGAATCCAGCCACTGGGCAGTGACTGGAGAAGAACCCAGCTGGATATAAACAGAAGAGGAAAAAAAGATTTGGGTCTGGAGTGTTGCATGACTGGCAATAGGTAAGTAAAAAAGGTGTTTAGATACGTATTTTTTTTTGTTTTTAATCCAGCCATCAGAGGGGATGGAAGGGGGCTTTGGTTATCCTGAAGATGGGCTTTTAGTGTTTTTATTTATGTGTGTATTTTTATACAGTATATGATATGCCTTTAGCTGTCCAAAGTGATAACCTATGCTATTTTACGCCACAGGATCTGGTCGCCCATCTAAAAGGAGGAGGAAAAAGAAGAACTAAAGGCACTACTAATGATTCAGGGCTTTTATTGTTTATATATAATTTTTTTTTTTTTTTTTTTTAATGATCCAATAATTTTCCTCTGTTGCTGGCAGGGGGATACAACTACTTCAATTTGTTTTGCTGATTCGTACAGGTAAACCATTCTACATTTCAACGAGCGACCTTGGATATCACTACTGTGTTTTTATGGGATTCCAGCTACATGCAGGAATGTTTTTGTTTTTCTCCAGGATCTCAGTGGTTGGACAAGCACTTTTTTTTTATTTTTATTTTTTTGCTACTGAAAGAACTTCAGGACAGTTTATTGTATTTTCTACCCCTGCCTGCCAAGTGAGATTTAAAGAGTTACTTGATTATAAGCTGTTTACATGATGGGGACCTAAATATTGAAGGATGCACTGTCCAGCCATAGTCTGTTATTCTGTGGCTGTGCTGTCTGATGGAGGAGTAATGTCGGGGGTTGGTGCATTACTACAAGACTTTGAGAGGTTTTGGCGCTGTTTTCGATGACTGTTTATAACAACTTTTATGTGACATCTTGTTGACTGTAGCATAGGAAGGAGGTGTTTTTTTTTTTTTATTTTGCATTCCCCTCCATTATTGTCTGATATGTGACACTTCTACTGTTTTTATATGTGTTTTTTTTGCTGTTTTGAGTTTTTCAAGATTTAGATCTGTTCTGCCCTCTAGTGTCCAATCAAAATGTAGCTGTGCTCTTAAAGTTTAAAGAAGATGTTTGTGTAAGGTAAAAAGTTCTAAATAGATGCTCATCACCGCAAAGGTGTGGCATTCAGCACAAATCGGTATGTCTCTATCATAGGTATTGCCTAATGTTTGTTCCAAGAGATGTTTGCTTTCCTCACTTAGAGTACCTGTCCCTTTTACATAGAAAATGGTACTATCACCATTTGCTTTACAAAAGGTAGCTTGGTAGTCATGTATTTTTGGAGTGCTGTATTTACCAGCCTTACAGAACAGGTCCTCTTTAACATCAACACTTGAACACAAATATAATTGGATACCTGTTCTCCATGTTATCCTGTACATGTACTTCAGTGCAATGCAGATTTTTTTTTTTTTTACAAAGACCATGCAAATAACACCCTTGTCAACCGGTCAGAAATGTATTTATTTTTTATTTCTTTAAAGCGGTAGTAAACCGCTGAAGAAAAAAAAAAAAACCTGCAAGACAATGACATAATGTGCTAGTATGCATGAGGGGGGCTGATATGTTGCCTCGCCGTTTCTTCCGGAGTCGCCATGACGTCACTCCTGCGTATGTGCGTGGGAGTCCTCCGTTCCAGCGCGATACGCTGGACGTTCGCTGAACCTTCACTGAGCATGCGCTGCTGACGAGGAGATATTAATTTTATTTATAGGTAAGCTTTATTATAGGCTTACCTGTAGGTAAAAATGTCCAAGCGGGGAATATACATACAACCGCTTTAATCTTTAAGTTTAGGAAACTGAAATCTGGCTGCGGAGAGGTACTGCGGTTTTTGTTCTTTACACAGCTTTAGCAAACATGCCAGATGGAACATGCCAATTGGTTAACCATTAAAGAAAATTTCACACAATAAGTTAAATTGGGTTACATCCCATTTTCAGGGTCCTGGATCATACTTGAGTAGTTTCGGTTGTTGAATGTAATTGCCTGTTAGACTTGACGCCCCTTTGCAAAAGGCTTTGGCCAGGATAATATTTAATGAAGGAAATGTTAAATGTTTGTTGCATCCAGCCTTTGGTATGTACATAAACTCTTATAAATATACTGAGTTGTTCTTGTTTGTTTATTTTATTCATTTATACAGCGGGGACATGTAATGCAACACCAAATTGAATCAGACCTGCTTGTTTTAAAACTCATTCCTCTTGTCCGCCCTAGGGTCTAGCGACTTTGAATCCAATATCACTGCGCGGCTTGCGTATCGACTTCTTTAACAGAAGTCAATGCTAGTCGTATTGAAGTCGCACCAAAAGTAGTTTAGCAAAAGGTTCCTAAGTCGGAGCGACTTGAATCGCACTGATTAGAAAGGCTCCATTGCAGGTAATAGGGCGTGACTTGTCATGCGACTTTGAACTCTCAAGTCGCATGACAAGTTGAGGCAGTGTGAACCGGGCTTCAGAGGATAACTTGGTGCTCCCAAGTCACTGAGGGAGATTTACTAAAACCGCTGCACACAGAATCTGCTGCAGCTGTGCATAGTAACCAAATCGGCTTCTAGGTTTTAGGCCGGGTTCACACTGGTACGACAAATGCTCCGACATTGGGAGCTCATGGCGTGTGAAAATCAATGTTTCCCTATGGGAGCCGTCTTAACTGGTCTGACACAAGTCGGTCAGATTTTGAAAAATGCTCCCTGTACTACTTTGGTCCGACTTTGATCCTATTTCAGCCCATTGACTATTATTGAAGTAGGATCAAAGTCGGATCCTTGTCCTAACCATCTGACTTTGGCATCCGACATTGTGTTATTTCCTGCCCCCTGCTGTAGCCCCTCTCATTGGTCAAAGGACAAGTCATACTAACACACAATCAAAACTATCTGAAATGTCGGATCAAAGTAGTATCCTGTTTATTCAAGTCGGATGGATGTAGGAACACTGTCGTAGTATAGTGTAAACTCAGCCTCATTGTCAAAGCTTAATTGAACAAGCTTAAGTTAGGAGCTGATTGCTCACTATTTACAGATTGTGTGCACCGATTTTTGTAAATCTCACCCACAGCCTTAAAGTGAGGGGGGGAAAAAAAGTATTTAATCCCCTGCTGATTTTGTACGTTTGCCCACTGACAAAGAAATAATCAGTCTATAATTTTAATGGTAGGTTTATTTTAACAGTGAGAGACCAGAATAACAAAAATATCCAGAAAAACGGATTTCAAAAAAGTTATGAATTGATTTGTATTTTAATGAGTGAAATAAGTACTTGATTCCCTATCGGCAATATTTCTGGCTCCCAGGTGTCTTCTATACAGCTAATGAGCTGCGATTAGGAGCACTTTATTAAAGGGAGTGCTCCTAATCTCAGCTTGTTACTTGTATAAAAGACACCTGTCCACAGAAGCAATCAATCAGATTCCAATCTCTCCACCATGGCCAAGACCAAAGAGCTGTCCAAGGATGTCAGGGACAAGATTGTAGACCTACACAAGGCTGGAATGGGCTACAAGACCATCGCAAAGCAGCTTGATGGGAGGGTGATATTGTTTGGTGCGATTATTCACAAATGGAAGAAACACAAAATATAACTGTCCCTTGGTCTGGGGCTCCATGCAAGATCTCACCTCGTGCAGTTTCAATGATCATGAGAACGGTGAAGAATCAGCCCAGAACTACACGGGAGAATATTGTCAATGATCTGAAGGCAGCTGGGACCATAGTCACCAAGAAAACAATTGGTAACACACTACGCCGTGAAGGACTGATATGCAGCCCCCGCAAGTTCCCCCTGCTCAAGAAAGCACATGTACAGGTCTGTCTGAAGGTTGTTAATGAACATCTGAATGATTCAGAGGAGAACTGGGTGAAAGTGTTGTGGTCAGATGAGACCAAATTTGAACTCTTTGGCATCAACTCAACTCGCTGCTTTTTGGAGGATAAAAGAATGCTGCCTATGACCCCAAGAACACCATCCCCACAGTCAAACAGAAAGGTGGAAACATGCTTTGGGGGGGGGGGTTTCTGCTAAGGGGACAGGACAACTTCACTGCATCAAAGGGACGATGGATGGGGTCATGTACCATCAAATCTTGGGTGAGAACCTCCTTCCCTCAGTCAGGTCATTGAACATGGGTCGTGGATAGGTATTCCAGCATGACAATGACCCAAAACACACGACCATGGAAACAAAGGAGTGGCTCAAGAAGCAGCACATTAAGGTCCTGGAGTGGCCTAGCCAGTCTCCAGACCTTAATCCCATAGAATATTTGTGAAGGGAGTTGAAGGTTTGAGTTACCAAGCGCCAGCCTCGTAACCTTAATGACTTGGAGAGGATCTGCAAAGAGGAGTGGGACAAAATCCCTCCTGAGATGTGTGCAAATGTGGGGGCCAACTACAAGAAACGTCTGACCTCTGCGATTGCCAACAAGTACTAAGTCATTTTTTGCAAAGGGGTCAAATAATTATTTCACTCATTAAAATATCAATTTATAACTTTTTTGAAATGTGTTTTTCTGGATATTTTTGTTATTCTGTCTCTCACTGTTAAAATAAACCTACCATTAAAATTAAAGACTGATCATTTCTTTGTCAGTGGGGAAAACGTACAAAATCGTCAGGGGATCAAATACTTTTTTCCCTCACTGCATAATCTGTAATGGGAAGTGTGAGTTTTGGATGTGCTGACAGTTAAAGAGCTTCTTGTACAAGAATCGGATCCGTCACTTTTATCTCCAATTAACAGTATTTTCTGTACATACGTTTTATATTTGGTAAATGTGTGAGCAGAAGAAAAAAAACAAATTAAAAAAAAATATATATAATCACAAAAGTATGTACACCCCTCACATTTTTGTAAATATTTTATTATATCTTTTCGTGTGACAACACTGAAGAAATAACACGTAATGTAGTGAGTGTATATCTTGTAGAACAGTGTAAATTTGCTGCCCCCTCAAAATAACTCAACACACAGCCATTAATGTCTAAACCGCTGGCAGCAAAAGTGAGTACACCCCTAAGTGAAAATGTTCAAATTGTGCCCAATCAGCCATTTTCCCTCCCCGGTGTCATGTGACTCGTTAGTGTTACAAGGTCTCAGGTGAGAATGGGGATCAGATGTGTTAAATTTGGTGTCATCGCTCTCACTCTCTCATACTAGTCACTGGAAGTTAAACATGGCACCTCCATGGCAAAGAACTCTCTGAGCATCTGAAAAAAAAAAAAATGAATTGTTGCTCTAGAGTCTACATAAAGATGGCCTAGGCTATAAGAAGATTGCCAACACCCTGAAGCTGAGCTGCAGCATGGTGGCCAAGACAATACAGCTGTTTAACAGGACAGGTTCCACTCAGAACTGGCCTCGCCATGGTCGACCAAAGAAGGTTGAGTGCATGTTATCAGCGTCAAATCCAGAGGTTGTCTTTGGGAAATAGACATATGAGTGCTGCCAGTATTGCTGCAGAGTTTGAAGGGGTGGGCTGGGGGTCAGCCCCCAGTTACATAGTTAGGTTGAAAAAAGACACAAGTCCATCTAGTTCAATCATAAGCTCATACCATAGCTCAACCATAGTTCATGTTGTCACATGAAAAGATATAATAAAATATTTACAAAAAAATAGATAACACTGTCCCTGCTGGGCTTTAGGGGGGGGGGGGGGGATTCTGTGCCTCCTCTTATGTCAGTAAAGGGCCAGGGCCACAAATTCTATCTGGGCTGAATTAGTGTGACCCTCCCTAACAACCAGCCTATTTACATTCCTTTTGCAGCTACAGTGGAGCCTCGGATTGCGAGTAACTCTGTTAACGAGCGTTTCGCAATACGAGCTATTGTGTGTGTGTTTTTTTGTTTTTTTTTAACTCCTGACTCGGTTTGCGAGTGTTGTCTTGCAAAATGAGCAGGATTCAAGCCTCTGCGGTGTGCAGTACCGCATTTGGCCAGAGGTGCGGGGGCGCCGGTGATACTTGGAGCCGTTAGGAAAACACTCGGAAATACTTTTAGTGTCCGAGTGCATCCAAGCGTTTTCCGAGTCTCTCTGGCGCCCCTCCACCTCTGGCCACATGCGGTATTGTATGCAATAGAAGTCCAGTGTGGCAGGAATTATCTTCATTTCCATTGACTTCTTCTATGGGGAAACTCGCTTTGATATGCAAGTGCTTTGAATTACAAGCAGTCGCCTGGAATGGATTATGCTCGTATTTCAAGGTGCTACTGTAATTTTGAAGAACAGATTTTCGAAAGCTAAAGTTATTGTAGTTTAGTGGGTGATGACACTTTAATGTCAGCCCTCATTCACTGTGAAATATAACATTAATGCAGGGATAACTTCTTTAAAGGATTCTTAGATTTATCTTTATGTTTCTTTATCTACTTTTGGTAATAGGTTTATGAAATGTGTTCCTCTTTAGGTACAAAATTTGTTTCTACTCCAGCAATGCTAGAATTGCTCCTATGAAAAAAAAAATGTAGTTTAGGGCTGCCCTGCATCTCTGCAGTCCGAACACTCGACTGAGAAAAAAGGGCCCCAGATGGGCTTTGGCAGCAGTCAAGGAGTTAGACAATGAAGTACATCTGTGGTGGGTTAGATGACTTCCTGAAAAACCTGAGCCATCTACCTCCTATGGATTTGCTGTGTTATGGATTATCTCCCTCTAAACTCGGAGTTGGGGGGGTAATCCTGTCTTTCACCATCCAGGGGAGATTTTCAACAAATGTTCAATTCCAAAGCAGGCATTATAGCAGCTACATCTGTAAAATTCTGAATGTTCACAAACTGTGGCAGCATTTGTTTCTGTTACAGAGAAGCTCCTTTCTAAACAATTGGCTTGTAGCTTGGAGCAACATGTCAAGTGTTGCCTTTTACCATTGTAACCCGCGCTAAAATAAAATTGCAACGGGCCCGGGTTGCAGTCATACTTTGTAAGGTATTTTCATTCTTGCAAAGTGCCTAGAAAAAGGCCTTTAATTAAAGGACGCTTCCATTCCCTAATCCATACTCATACTTGTGACAGATATTCCCTCTACATAGGACTACCTAATTACCAGATTGCACGACTACTCGTCCAAAACACAGCAGCAAGACTAGTCACGGGAAAGAAACCCTGGGAATCCATCTCCCCATCCCTAAGGACCCTCCATTGGCTAACGGTAAAGGATAGGATCACAAACCAAAACCGCCTCCTCATCCCCAAGTCCCGCTACAAATCGAAGGGAGAACGAAGATTCGCAGTCCGAGGACCACGGCTATGGAACGATCTACCCACCAACATCCGCATGGAAGAAAACCATTGGGCCTTCAAAAAAAAAAAACCTCAAGGCCCACCTCTTCTAAGAAGCAGGATAACACAGGACAGACCAAGTGCCTTGAGGCGATTCAGTTCGCATTTGCAGCGCTATACAAATCATTCATTCATATTTAGTGAATAAATTCAGCCTTATAGCCCTGAAACTAGCAAAGATTAAGGCTGGCCATACACGGTGCAAATTTCTTCCAACCACTGGTTGCAGGAAAGAAATTTGCACGATTCCCCCAACAACACAGACCGGGAAATCAGCAATTGTCTTCTCCCAGGGGCAGGGGGTGGCGGTGGGCGAGGGGAAGCCATTCCCACTTGGAGGAGACCGTGATTGGACCACCCTGCCGGATTCTCTTGTGATTATCTCTAGTGGCTATGCCCATTAACAGTTCGAATCTTGTCCGGTTCAGCATTCGAACCGTGTATGACCGGCCTAAATTACTTTGGCAATGGTTACGTCTATACCAACCTTCTCAGAGAATTGTTTGGTTTGGCAAGTGTCCTTTTAAAAGACCTGGCGGTAGGAGGGTTAAATTATCTCAGATCTCCCATACATTGTTCTCTCTTTCCATTGTGCCCATTGCTTTCAGTGTTCCTTGTCTGACTCCCAATTCTCCTATTTCTGCCATAATTTAGTCCATTTGTATCTTTCTTTCATTTTGTTTCAATTCCCTCTTTTTGTAACCATGTTTAAAGTGGATGTAAACCCAATGTCATCCTTTCTACACTTCTGCCATAGGGGTTATCTATAAGGATATACATGCCTCCTGCATGTATCTTTACCTGTCAAATGTCTCCCCTCTGTCTGTTATGAGACCTGAAAAACTGCAGATTCTGTGGGTGGGTCTGTTGTCTGGAGCTCTGTGGGTGGAGTTGTGATATCAGTAGACTCCCCACCCACCTCTACACTCCCCTTGTCAACATGCATTTTCTCCTGTGTATTTCTTACACTGAACTTCTGCTATGATCACTAACATCCAGTGAAAAGACAGGAAAGTCCCCACATGACTTCAGCATGCCTAGTTATGCTGAGGTGTGGAACATCCAATCCTGGCAGAGCAGCAGAAGAAAGGAGTGGGAGGGAATTAAAAAATAATGCATGTCTTAGGCTAGTGTACGAGATATGTAAATCACCTGTCAATCACAGTAAGGTGGAAGATTTGACAAAGTTTTTCTGTGTTTGTCAAGATTTATCTCACTGAACGATAAAAGAGGATTGCCCAGAGCTGGATTAACTCTTTGTGGCAAGACTGGGCTCAAATGATAGGAAATCTTATACTCTGCATTATGACATCAAAAAAAATAATAATTTAGGGTCTACATCCACTTTAAGGTTAGAAATCCATGCACAAATCGTAATTCTTTGTCAGGCATGGTATCCTATAAATAACAATAAAGACCTGACAATAGTTTAAACATGGAGACAAAAGGCAAGAATATTCACCAATGCTCCAACTGTCTGGCGCACATGCCCCCCCCCCCCCCCCCAATACTTAAGTCTGAGGCTCTCCTAGGTTTTTCCCTCCTGATTGGCTAAGATGCAGAAGCCATTGGCTCCCGCTGCTGTCAATCACAACCAGTGAGGGGGGTGGGGCAGGGCTGAGCCATGCTCTCTTGTGTCTTGCAGAGACAGAGAGAAGGGCTCTGGGGTGACCACGCATGAGTGCCCCCACAGTAAGCCGCTTGCTATCGGGTACTCTGCGCGGGTGAGCGCCGTTTTTTTAAATGTTCCCTTTACAATCACTTTAAGGGGGAGGGGGGGGGGAACACAATTGTGGGTGATCTAGGTATGGGAAATCGCAAAAAGGCAATTAAATATTTATTAAAATATTGGACAAAAAAATGCTGTATTGTTCTTTATTTTGTAATCAATTTGAAAGTATTAAATGAAATTATAACTGAATAATCAGAAAATTGTAAACAGCCAAGAAAAACAAGGTGGGGGCCATATGTCATACGTGTCAATCAGATTGTTCAGTTAAAGTGGAGTTCCACCCACTTTTACAACTCTTCAGCATTCCTCACCAAAGTGTGCACTGTAAACGAATTGGATATTTTTTTATTTTTTTTCTCAGCACCTACTGTATATGTGCTGTATTCATTTTTCACTTCCTCCTCCCTAGCTGCGGCCCATCGCATCATGTCCTGTTTGCAATGCCTCCTGGGAAGGGGCGGCAACTTCCTCTGACACTGCCGTTGCTATGGAAACCTGACCTGAAACCTATTACACTGCTTGTGCTGCACTGAGCATGTGCGAGATCTGCAAGGATGAGATCCAGGAAGAAATACAGTCTGGCTTCAGATGCCCACACTTAAGATGGCCACGGCCTGCTGTAAGTTTATAAAATAACAAACTACTGCTATAAACTAACAAAACGGACCTTAGTTTACAGACTAACTTTACTAGAATACATTAGGCTTGTGTATTATAGGGGTATTTTTATTTAAAAAGTATAATTTCGGCCGGAACACCGCTTTAAGGATTGGCTTCAGCTCAAAACTCCTCCCATAGACCACACCCCGCTGATGTGTTTTCACATTGATAGGGTCCTATTGAAGTGAAATGCATCAGTGGATGTGGTCTATGGGAGGAGTTTTGAGCTGAGGCCATTGGTTGACTGGATGATCAGGTTAACATGTATGGAATGCGGCCCCCATCCTTGATGTTTGTTGATGGTAACAAGGGGGTAAGACGTGCTCTTTTGGGTTCTGAGCCGACTGGGGGTGGGGGGTAATATGCTGGGCTTTCCCGTGGTGCTCTTCTAGATGCTTTCACAATAAAAACATTTGTTGAATCAGTCTGCATTTTGGTACTACTGATGTATTACTAAAGTGCAGGGGGTAAAGTGATGTCACAGACTACTTGTTGTTGGCTAAAAACAGGAGGAAGCGAGGCTTTGCATGCAAATATTTGAAGGTGAATAAAGTCATTCATAGAGCTTAGTGCTTTGAGTTTGACAGCTGTCCTCTAGACAGGAGCTTCTCAAAAGAAGAGGATTACATGAATTGAGAACTTCACATGTAGTCAGGTCAATAAACCAAAGGATGGTCCAAAGTCTTTAATCCAGTTTTTCTCAACCTTTTCACTGCAGAGGAACCCTTGAACTAACTTTACGGTCTCAGTTAACGCCTGCTAATAATTACTATATCTACAATTCATAATACATGTGATAGTCAGTGTGAAGAATGAGTCTTAGGGCTCTTTCACACGGGGCGGATCAGTGCAGATCCGCCCCGTGGATAGCCGCTTGCTCAGCGGGGATCGCCGGAGCGATCTCCGCTGAGCAGGAAGATGACAGGTCCGTCTCTGCACTCCGCCGCTCTCCCCTATGGGGGATCGGGTGACGACGGACCGTAGAGTCCGTCGTCACCCGATCCGCTCTGCAGACGGATGAAAAAATAGGGTTTTCCTCCGTCTGCAGAAACGGAGCAGAGCGGGCACAGACGAGAGCGGGTGTCAGCGGATGCTCATCCGCTGACACCCGCTATCCCATAGGGATACCTGTATGTCCGTTTTTCATCCAAAAACGGAAGGATGAAAAACGGACATACGGTCCGTCCGTGTGAAAGAGCCCTTACACTTGTGATCATTTGGAAGAATTAACCCCTTATAGATTTGCTAAAAAGATCAATGGTGTCAGCGGGATCTTATCCGAGGGGCAGAAATTGCTCAAGGAACCTCTAGCAACCTCTGTAGGAACCCTAGTTGAGAAACCCTGATTTAAACTTTCACTGCGTTTTGGGGGGAGGGGGGATTCTTCATCAAACAGGTTAAAATTATACATGTAAGATTGACAATAGAGACACATTTCTGAATTTGCATTAGCAACATATGAATATGACATGCTGAGGATTGTCCATAAACTTTAACCACTTTACACCTGCCTGCCGTCATATGACGTTGCAGACTTTGAGTGGTGATATCTGAATGATCCCTATATATTACCTCCTCACCACCTCTTAATCAGCTCTGAAAAGCGATCCAAGCATGGATCTTTTCAGGGAAGCAACAGTCACTTCCACACATGTGAAGGAGCCCTAGGAGTAGCCAAGTAAAAGCATGCAGGGAAGTAAAGTGTTAAGTCTTGTCACATGATAACAGAAGGTTCAGCCTGATGTCCAACCACGATGACAGTGTAAAGCCTCATACACACGATCGTACGACACGTAGTGACGTTTCAACGTACTGACGACACTTCAAAAGAGGACGTTCGAATACTCCAGCGCCACCTTTGGTCAACTTCTATATTGTCTGATCTTTTGCATTGGTTCTGAGCATGCGTGTTTGTACTTTGTACAAAAGTCCGTTGGTTTTGTGTACACACGGTTGGACTTTGGTCCATCTGACTTTTGTTGGCAGAAAGTTGGTCCGTTCGCACAGCCAACAAAAGTCTGATGAAACCTGGAAAAAGTTGGTTCGATGGAGCGTACACACGGTCGGATGTTGGTCCAAACCAGCTAATTTGCATGTTGGTTGTCAAAAAGTCCGATCGTGTGTACGGCCTTAAGGCCCCTTTCACCCTGATGGACCATTCAGATCCGCCTGTCAGTTTTGACGGCGGACCTGAACGGGCGCTCCATGCTAGTCTACAGAGCAACGGATGTGAGCAGAGACATGTCCGCTGACATCCAACCCAGTCCGATCCGCCAAAAGCAGACGGATGGCCCTACGTCCAGATCCGTCGCTATCGGATCGGGTGAGATCTGATGAAAACAGACACGCTGTCCGTTTTCATCCGATCTCTCCATAGAGACCAGCGGCGCTGGACAAGCCCCTCCCCGCTCAGTGAGCAGAGAGGGACCTGTCATCCGTCGGCTCAGCGGAGATCAACGGAGAGATCTCCCGCTGAGCCGGCGGACTCCGTGGAAGCGGAGTCCGCCTCGTGTGAAAGGGGCCTTAGGTGATACACAGTCTATGATTCTATGCTGACCGGTCCCACAGTCAGGCAATTGGAGGCACATTCCACAAGAAGTTCACTGATAACAGAAGATAAGAGCGATCAGGCAGCCTGCCTGTGACAGCAGGGGATGGAGATCCAGGTGTCATCCCCACAATAAATGAGGCTGAGCTCTGGTGAAGTGAACATTCTCTTATCATGTTTAACTTTATTTTCCTGCACTTTCCTCCCTAGTGTGTGGACACCTTGCTGATTCCAGGGGGGGGGGGGGCTTGCCCCCACCTGCGGACGCCCATGGGTGATGAAACATTGTTAACCCCCAAATGTAGATGGCAAATGCAGTGGACACAAAGTTTTACAAGAGAGTGCAGGGTTCGGGAGTGCGTTACGCTCAGAATGTACTGCCTCCCTTTTATATTGTAAAGAGCTGCGCAAGCTGTTGGCGCCATATAAATCCTGTATAATAATAATAATAGTAGTGATAATTTTTCTTGCTGTCAGTGGAATGATTTAAGACTTTGGACTCAAGATTTTGGTTTGGCCCTCTTGTCCTGATTATACTTGTGTTGGCTGGCAGGTGTACATTTATCACCAAACTGAATAAGAAAAATAAATAACCTTTGGTTTAAAAAAAAGCTTGGTATTCAGCTTCTTCGGTCATGACATCTCTATCCAGCAGCTACTCTTTTCTTTTATTGCCAGGGCCGCATCCATAGGATTTTTTTTTTATGTATCCGATTTCTCTCCACAACCGCTGACTTGGCTCTGAAAGACCTTTTAATAAATAATATTCCTGGCTTTATCTCCTCTGTCAGTATCTCCTGGTCAGCCAGAATGTGGTCAGAAAGCCACACAGACCCGACTGTTTATTCCTGCCTTCAGCATTGCGTGTGCTTATTAGAAGTCCCTGGCTGGAAATCTACACCGAGACGCTGGAGATGGTCACCAGGAAATATGGCGAAAACCTTTTAATAGATAATATGAGGAGGTTGAGAATTGTGAGGTTAGCTAGTATGTTGGTGGTCATATAGGAAGCTGCTGTCACCCTATGCCCTGACCACACAATGATTGCTCTCCCAGGCTCTTGTCTCTCAAGCTTACCCTTTCGCTTCCCGTCCCCTCTTTCCAGCACTAGCCGGGTGGTCCCTGATCACAGCCGCAGTACGTCACCTTTTTTCCTAAGAAAGCCTTTATCCTCTTCCCTGTGGGAACTGGGGTGCCAGTGACACAGATCTGAAAATGGCCTTTTCACTGGGCGTCTGGGGCAAAGAGTGTGAATATAAGAGACTTTCAGCTTTCAAAGGCACGCTGCCTACTCAGAAAGAGAGCGGAGAATGTGATCCGACAGGCGTGCCTGATTAACCCTTTCACATAGAAGGGCCAGGGGCTAACCTGTTTGATTACGAACTCTGGGTGACTTTAATAAAGCGGTTTCTGTTTTTGTTTTGTACGGGAGGAGTGGGCCAAACTGCGCTATTGTAGCTCCGGGTAAAGGAAGCTGGGTATTAATCATCGCTGGATGGCATCCAAGCATTAACCACTTCCAACATGCAGCTAATGGCTATTAAAGGGAAACTCAACTTTCACTAAAAAAAGATATAGCGTATATCATTTGTAAACATGCAATTTCTAGTTTAATTATATTGAAAAATTCTCTTTCCGCTTCAATATCAAGCGACTTTAGTTTTCAAAACTGCCAAGAATTCAAATGTAATTTCCTTGTAGCCATACAGACTGCTTGCTGGGGCTTATATGATGTTTGTGAAATAAAGAAATCTCCACTTCCTTCCTTGGTTGACTCCAGAGGTCTGCATAGTTTGTTTTTTTTCCCCCCAGAGGTCTGCAAGTTTGAAATCACATTACAGGCATCCTCTGCATTATGGCTGATAGATGGTTCAAATGTCGGTCGGTTCACCAGGGACTGGCTGAGATTGGAACCATCTATGGGCAGGCAAGCCGTTGCAGGAAAGAAAATTGCATCATCTATGGCCTGCTTTAGTTCTAGTTTAAGAGCCATTCTTCTGAAAGCTTGTACCTGTACCTGCAAAAAGTGATGCTTGGGCTGCAAATTTTCTAATTGCATAGTTGCCTGATGACATGGTGAAGGCAGATCCTCCTAGTTAACAGCTTGATTAAAGTGCTGGCAAAGCCTGCATCAATATTTCCCGAACAGAAAAAAAGTAAGAATCGTCAGAAACATTTGCTAAAAATCCTTGCAATGTACAGTGGGCAAAATAATTATTTGAACCCCTGCAGATTGGAATGTAAGTGGGACATGGTGACAATGAAAGCAGATCCTCCTAGTCAACAGCTTGATTAAAGTGCTGGCAAAGCCTACATCAGTATCTCCTGAACAGAAAAAAAGTAAGAATCAGCAGAAACATTTGCTAAAAATCCTTGCAATGTACAGTGGGGAAAATAATTATTTGATCCCCTGCAGATTGGGATGTAAGTGGGAAAACTTACAAAGAAATGAAAGGCCGATCATTTTTATCATGGGCATATTTTATAGACACAGAATAACAACCAAAAATCCAGAAAAAAACACAATACAAATGTTATAAATTGAGTTGCAGTTCAGTGAGTAAAAAAAGTATTTGATCCCCAAGCAAAATAAGACTTAGTACTTGGTGGAGAAACCCTTGTTGCAAGCACAGAGGTAAGACGTTTCTTGTAGTTGGTTACCAGGTTTGCACACACCTCAGAAGGGATTTTGATCCACTCTTCTTTACAAATCTTCTCCAAATCCTTAAGGTTTCGCAACTTGAAGTTGCAGCTCCCTCCATAAATGTTCTATAGGATTAAGGTCTGGAGATGTGCTTCTTCTTGAGCCACTCCTTTGTTGCCTTGGCGGTATGTTTTGGGTGCTGAAAGACCCATCCACAACCCATCTTCAGTGTTCTGGCTGAGGAAGAAGGTTCTCATCCAAGTCTTTACAATACATGGCTCCATCTATTGGCCCCTCAATGCGGCAAAGCCAGCAGCTACCTTTAGCAGAAAAACAGCCCCAAAGTATAATGTTTTCACCTCCGTGCTTGACTGTAGGGATGGTGTTTTTAGGGACATAGTCAGCATTTTTCTTCTTCCAAATATGGCAAGTCCAGTTAATGCCAAAGAGCTCAGTTTTGGTCTCATCTGACCACAGCACTTTCGCCCAATCCTTTTCTGAATCATTTAGATGTTCATTGGGAAACTTCAGACGGGCCTGTACATGTGCCTTCTTGAGGAGGGGGACCTTGCAGGCACTGCAGGATTTGGTATTGTATTACCAATGGTTTGTTTGGTGACTGTGGTTCAACTGCCTTGAGATCATTCACAAGCTCCTCCCGTGTAGTTCTGGGCTGATCCCTCACTTTTCTCATGATTATCCTTACCCCATGAGGTGATATTTTGCATGGAGCTCCAGACCGAGGGTCGATTGATGGTTATTTTGTATTTCTTTGATTTGCGAATAATAGCTCCAATAGTTGTCTCCTTCTCACCAAGCTTCTTGCTGATGGTCTTGTAGCCCATCCCAGCCTTGTGCAGGTCTACAACCCTGTCCCTGATGTCCTTTGACAGCTCTTTGGTCTTGCCCATGATGTTGAGGTTTGAGGCCGAGTTCACATATCTGTGGCCGCTGGTTCATGGCTGGGGTCTGGTGTGTCCCTGTTCACCGGTTTAGGTGTGAATCAGGTCCGGATTTATGCCTGATTTCGCACCTGATTCAGACCCAAAGACGTGGCCACCCCGGACCTGCGTGAACTGGCTCCATTGAGAGGCAGTCACACTCGCCTGTCATGAGAATTGAATGATCAGCGTCCAATTCGCAAACGTGTGAACACAGCCTAAGCCCAGTTTCACATTGCTGCGGGATTGAAATTGTGCGAGTTCAGCTGAACTTCCGATTTCATACCCGCTTGTCAGTCTGAATTCGGGGGTGATTTTCAGAGACATCTGTGCGGGTTCATGCACAGATGTCTATTGAAATCGCACCCAAAGTCTCCAAAAGTAGTACAGAAACTACAATTTGGGAATCGGTGCAGCAACACAAAGTCGGCTTCGCCCCGATTCCAACAATGCCATTCCCGGCAACAGCCGCCGGTTTGGCATGCGATTTGACACCTTCCTTCCATGTTTCTAGGGCAGATTTAAAAGTGAAATGGTGGAACGTGTCACTACGGGTAATAGATCTTTGGATCATTCCTGAGATTAGTTACTATTTGAGGCTTGATCTGCTTGGAGTCTGCATGATCTGTTGCCGTGTTTCTAAGGCCTTGTTCACATGGGCATATAACTGCATATACCCATGCAAGCGCTGTGTTTGCCCACACGGGGACACAGCGGCTGCACATACACTGCTCTGTGCGAGTGTATAGACCAAGCACAGATAGTGAGAATTTGGGGCCATACACAGCTGTCAAATTGGGAGCAGCGTCTGTGTCCATGCAGCCGCTTCATCCCAATTGACATGAATGGGACTACCTGCGCAGGGATGCATGGAACGCCTGTGCATCCTTTTGTGTGGGCAAACACGGCCCTCGCATGGGTGTACGCTGTAGTACACCCGTATAAAAATGGCCTAATGCCCTGTACACACAATCGGAATTTCCGATGGAAAATGTGCGATACAATACACAATGCGATCGTGTTGTCGGAAAATACGATTGTATGTGGGCTCCGTTTTTCGTTGGAATTTCCGACACACAAAGTTAGAGAGCGGGATCTAAAATTTTCCGACAACAAAATCCAATCGTTTAAATTCCAATCGTGTGTAGACAATTCCGACGGACAAAGTGCCACGCATGCTCGGAATAAATTAAGAGATGAAAGCTATTGGCTACTGGCCCGTTTATAGTCCTGACGTCTTGTACATCACCTCGTTAAGAACGATCGGATTTTCCGACAACTTTGTGCGACCGTGTGTATGCAAGACAAGTTTGCCACAAAATCCGTCGGAAAAAATACGACGGATTTTGTCGTCGGAATGTCCGACCGTGTGTACAGGGCATAAGATTTGCCTCCTGTTTTCTCCGCTGTCCACTTGGCTTCCACATAATGTAGCCCTACGGGAGATTTACAATTTTGGTAAGCTCATAAATCTGCTACAAAGGAAACAAATTACTGAATAATTTGTAATGCATTGCATGTATAGAGTAGTAATGTATTCAATGTGATTTCCTGCACTAATCATTATCATGCCAATTTTGTATCTGCTGTTCTGTAGGAAACTAAAAGTAGCAGGATCTAGAAGAATTTTGCTGCCCTCTTGTGTTCATCACCAATAATGCAGTGTACATAAAGTTGTGTAACAAGTCACTTGATGGAAAGCATAAGCCAGAGTACAAAGTGCAGTACCTTTTTGATCTTTTTTTTTTTGTGATGTAACCTAATAGAGATATATTCATTGTGCTATGGATTCAGCAAGGAGCTGGGAATTTTCTGAAGAAATTTGGTCCTTGAAAAAAAAAAAAAACATGGAGTTTTTGCAGATTTTCTGGATACAAGTTCCAATGTGGCTAACCCTGGTGTTCCATAAAGGGTACAACTTTTCAGTTTTATGCAGTGCCCCTCATAGCCTAATTTTCTTGTCCTTGGCTTAAGAGTGGCACCCATTGGTGTCTCCTGCTGATGAGGCCTGTCATCTTCAAGGCTTGATGCTGAACTCCAAGCAAATAACTGAATATATAGTGAAGTACAGTGCATTCAAGTACAAGTATTCATAGCGCTTCACTTTTTCCACATTTTGTTATGTTACAGACTTATTCCAAAATGTATTAAATTCATTATTTACCTCAAAATTCTACAAACAATACCCCAGAATAAGTATGGGGAATAGTAGATGAGCCCAATATGCAGAGGAAGGCCTCTCTTACGCCTCTGACTCGAGGCCCCTGATAGAGCAGACAGGAGGCGTGGGAGTGCAGAGTAGCTCGAGTGCCTGGCAGGATCACCAGCAGGGAGGCAGGTCCAGAGTTGCGAATGGCACTGAGCAGGGTAGTCAGCAGAATGAGGAGCTGGGATTGGCAGACTTGGCTGGAAACTGGAGCAGGCTTGTGTCTGGGTGCCATGCAGAGGTGAGCAGGCAGAGAGGAGGTTCCAATGGGACTGGAACGCAGGAAGGTCAGGCAAGCCGGGTCATACACAGACAGGTAATACTGGAACAGATGCAGAGGCAGGAGGAGGGTCACTTGAGCAAGCCGGGTCGGTATCAGGCGGGCAGCAGAGGTACCAGAGGAGAAGGCAGGTACAAGGTCAAAGACAAGCTGGGGTCAGATGTAGGCGGACAGCCTGGGTAGTTAGAGGCAAGCCAGACAGACACAGGAACAGGTGCAGAGTTGCAGATATCACACAGGGAACACTGTAGATCAGACAGTAATGTTACTGTGTGTCAGCCTGGTTTAAATAGCTTGTTTGGCACCATAAATCGCGTGCACGTGCATTGGCACCTGCAATCGCGCACCAGCTTGCACAGATCTTCTGTTTCTGGCAAGACCTTCCTGACAGTGGTGGATCACGTGGTGAAAGTAGATCACATATATGCATTTGGATTACTGTGATTTCATGATTGCATGGACATTCTTTTTCATTTAGGACTTATTTTTTCTTATTCATTAATTTGAATACATATTTTGATGCGTGTTTCAATTTTTTTTTTAAACGTATTTTGCATTTAATATATTTTATTATTAGCGCTGCATATTTTTTATTCTAATATTGATTGTACAGTTTTTGTCTGACTGGTTTTGCTAGCAGCTAATGTATGTCAGCGTGTTATCTCCTCCCCTTGTATACATTCTATAGATATTATTAATATCGCAGCAATATATTATCAATCAACGTATTGTGGCACTTACATATACTCATATGGACCATATAAATATGGATGTGTTTGAATATAGATCCATCACACCCACTGTAGAAACTGAGTTGGAAGGAATATTATTTCTAATGCCGCGTACACACGATCGGAATTCTTGTCAGAAAAAGCTCTGATGGTTTTCCCGTCGGAATTCTGACGGAATTTCGCTCAAACTGTCTTGCCTAGACACGGTCACACCATATTCCGATGGTCAATAACACGCGACATACAACACATTCGGCGGCACTATAAAAGGGAAGTTTAATGCTTCCAAGCATGCGTCTGAATTTTGCGTGTCGGAATTGCATACACATGATCGAAAAATCTGTCTGAAAAATTAAGAACAGGCTCTCAATCTAAAGTCCGTCGGAAATGCCGACAGAAAAAGACAGATGGGCATACACACGGTCGGAAAATTCGATGGAGAGCTCCCATCGCACTGTTTCCATCGGAAATTTTGTCCGTGTGTACGCGGCATTAGACTAAAAAATCTTATGGTATCTGAACTGCATGCTCATTGGGACATAGCATTTCTCGAGTAGCATGTTAAGGAGAAAATGGTACCGCATGGTTTACGTTGGGATGCTAACCCCAATAAATGGGAATCTGATATAGAAGCTTGGTTTTAAAGTGGTTGTAAACCCTTACAAACCACTTTGACCTACAGGTAAGCCTAGATTAAGGCTTACCTGTAGGTCCAATAAATATCTCCTTACTTTTTTTTTTAACAACCAGGTTGGTTTTTTATTATAGTGGAAAAAGGAATGATACAAGTAAAATACAACAAGCAGTAGAACAATTTGTCATAAATACATACAAGTGCATAGTACAGAGCAGAGGATTAATAGTAGAACAGTGGGTAGGTAACCATCTCCACATTTCCCTTACAACATGACATTCGGGTGTGTTATAACCGGGACGAGGGGGGGGGAAGGGGTGGCCCCAGCCGCCCATACCCAGTTCCCAGATCCAAGGGGGGAGGAGAGCCTCCCCGCGGGGGCGGTTCAAACTTGTTCTATCCAGGGTAACCACACACGGTCAAACTTCAGTGGGCATCCCCTGCTGGCATATGTCAATCTATACATGGGAAGGACTGCATTGACCATGGTATCCCAGGAGGCCACTGAGGGAGGGGAAGACGATGTCCACTTCACTAGAATCGCCTTCTTAGCATAGAATACTAGTAGGGAAATCAGTATCTTTGTATACCTGGGTCTTTGGTCGTCCTCATGGATGCCCAGCAGCGCCAGTTCAGGCGAGGCAGGTAAGGTGAGTTGCAGTCTCGTATTAATACAATCAAAAACCCTGGACCAGTACCTTTGGAGACGGGGACAGGACCAGAACATATGTAGAAATGACCCATCATTGGATTGACACTTAGGGCAGTCCGGGGATTTGAGGGGGAAGATTCTGTGCAGTCTCTGTGGCGTGTAGTATACCCGATGCAGGAATTTAGTGTGAATTAGTTTATCCTTAGAGGAAATAAGAACCTTAGCTCCTTCCTCAAAGCATTCTTCCCAGGTTTCCCTATCCAGGCTGGGAATATCATTCCGCCACCTAACCCAGAGGGCTTCCATCTTGGGCGAATCAACCCCCAGCAGAACGAAATACAAGGAAGATAAGGTTTTCTTAAGCATCTCCTGTGACAATACTTCCTCAACGGGGTCCACTGCCAGGGTGATTCCCCCCTGAAATTGTGCCCTAGCTGCGTGTCTTAATTGGTAGTATCGGAACAGTATATTACTCGGGATGCCATGCTCGGTCACCATGTCTTGGAATGTTAACACAGCCCCATCCCTAACGATATCCCGGAGGGTCATAACCCCGTATCCAGCCCATATCTGCGAGTCTGATATCATTCTAAAGTGGGGAAGCAATGAGTTCTCCCAGAGTGGCATATTGGGTGAGTATTGTTGGGGACGAAGGAACCTTTTCCTCGCCATCATCCATACTCTTAGGGTTGTCTTAGTAGGGTCAGGTAGGGGAGAGTGCCCCCCCGAGCCTCTGTGCACTACGTTACCCAACCTCTGGAAGGAGCCCAGTATTGCCGCCTCTAGGCAGACGGCCGCATTTGATTTAGATTGGGCAAACCACCACTGCACCGTGACCAGCACCGCCGCCCAGTAGTACACCTGCAGGTTGGGCAATGCGAGACCTCCACAGCGGGCTGGTAGCTGCAGCGTTGATCTGGCCAGTCGCGGAGTGGCACCTCTCCAGAGGAACGACCCAATATGTGTCTCCAGGTCCTTGAAAAAGGATACCGGGATCCACACGGGGGAGTTGCGGAACACATAAGTAAACCGGGGTAGGTAAAGCATTTTAAGGACATTAATACGGCCCATTAGGTTAAGTGGTAAGTCTCTCCATTTAGAGCAATGCTCTTTTAGTCTTGTAACTATGGGCTGGAGATTCAAACGACCAAAGTCCCGGAGGTCCCCGGTCACTACAATGCCTAGGTATTTGAACTCCTCTACCCAGAGCAAGGGGGAGTTTGGCCGAAGCTCTCGGGGGTGCGGATCCAGCGGGAAGAGTACAGACTTGGACCAGTTGATCCGGATCCCCGAAAACCTGCCAAATACATCAAAAACCCTCAGCGCCTCCTGTAGGGAGGCACCTGCGTCCTGCAAATACAGCAGCGCATCGTCTGCATATAATGAGATTTTCTCCTCCAGAGGGCCAATCCTCAACCCCCTAATCTCCTCACTCCCACGAATGAGAATGGCCAGAGGCTCGAGCGCCAAGGCAAAGAGGCTGGGTGACAAGGGCCCATTAGGTTAAGTGGTAAGTCTCTCCATTTAGAGCAATGCTCTTTTAGTCTTGTAACTATGGGCTGGAGATTCAAACGACCAAAGTCCCGGAGGTCCCCGGTCACTACAATGCCTAGGTATTTGAACTCCTCTACCCAGAGCAAGGGGGAGTTTGGCCGAAGCTCTCGGGGGTGCGGATCCAGCGGGAAGAGTACAGACTTGGACCAGTTGATCCGGATCCCCGAAAACCTGCCAAATACATCAAAAACCCTCAGCGCCTCCTGTAGGGAGGCACCTGCGTCCTGCAAATACAGCAGCGCATCGTCTGCATATAATGAGATTTTCTCCTCCAGAGGGCCAATCCTCAACCCCCTAATCTCCTCACTCCCACGAATGAGAATGGCCAGAGGCTCGAGCGCCAAGGCAAAGAGGCTGGGTGACAAGGGGCACCCCTGCCTCGTGCCCCTCCGGAGGAGAAAATAGTCTGAGAGAGTACTGTTGACACGTACCCTGGCCCTAGGAGACTTGTACAGCAGGCCCAACCATCGCAGAAAGTTGGGACCGAACCCAAATCTCTTTAGTACCTCCCAGAGAAAGGTCCATTCCACAGAGTCAAACGCCTTCTCTGCGTCCAGAGAGGCGATGACTCTGTGGCCTCCATTGTCATGGGCAGTGGTCAAGTTGAGAAACAACCTCCTAATATTGATGTCGGTGCCCTTCCCCGGCATGAAGCCCGTTTGATCTTGGTGAATCAAATCCTCCATAACAGTCGTCATCCGCAGGGCCAAGATCTTGGCTAGCAGCTTGGCATCAGCATTTATTAATGAGATGGGCCTGTATGAGGCGCAGTTTTCCGGGTCCTTACCGGGTTTGGGCACCAGCACCACTACCGCCTCTGCCATGGAGTCAGGTAGTGACTCCATAGATGAGAATTGTTTAAATAGTGTGACCATCTTGGGGGCCAGTAGTTCCTGGTGTACTGAGTAAAATTCTATCGGGAGTCCATCGGGTCCCGGGGACTTACCTGCCTGCATACAACTCAGGGCCTTCTGTACCTCTTCCAAAGTGATCTCCCCCTCCAGAGCCACGCGCTTAGCCGGGTCTAGAGTAGGAAATCGTACCAGGTCAAGATATCTAGACAATTCCCCCGTAGAATACTCCGCCTTAGAGGAGTATAACTCCTGGAAGAAATTTAAAAATTTGTTCCCAATGGCTTCCTGGGTGGTCAGGAGGGACCCATCTGGTTCCCGCAGCCGGCCAATATGTGTGGTTGCAAATTGCCCCTTGGCTAACCAGGCAAGAAGCCTTCCATTCTTGTCCCCAAACTCAAACACCCTCTGGGCACTGTCTAGCATTGACTTTTTGGTGAGATCAACCCTGAGCAATGACAGCCTGCTTAAAGTGAATTGCCAGGAGGCATAGTTACTTGGGCTGGGATCACCGACATATGTACGCTCCCCCTCCTGGGCCTGCGATTCGAGTAGCTGGAGAGACTGCACAGAACTCCTCTTCTTGTCACGTATGCGTCTAATGTATTCCCCTCTTACCCAGGCCTTAAAAGCATCCCAGGTGACCAATGGACTAGTGGAGTCCGTGTTGTGTACCCAAAAATTGTATAGGCCCTCGGGAATTTCCTCTTGGATGTCTGGCTCCATTATCCAAAATTTGGAGAGCCTCCACAGTCCCCGACCCCCACCTGCCGCCGCACACACCGTGACTAGGATAGGTGCATGATCCGAAATACCACGGGGGAGGATCTCCGCAGAGACCGTCTCCCGTAGCAGTCCTGGAGAAGCAAAGGCCATGTCCAATCTGGACAGTGAACGGTAGGTGGTCGACAGGCACGTGAACTGGGTGTCGGAGGGGTGAAAGTGCCTCCAAAGATCAGTCAGGCCAAAGGAGGCCGCCCACCGCGACAGCCCATTACACTGGGCGGCCGCCGCGCGCAACCTATCCCTATCATTATCCATGACCAGATTAAAATCCCCCACCAGCAGAACCCTATCCACATTATACTGTGCAGACATGGACATAAGCAAATGTAGAAGTGCAGGGTCCGCTGGAGGGGGTAAATACAGACCAATTATCACATAGGGGAACCCCGCCATCAGGGCATGCATGAGGACGTATCTCCCATATGGGTCAATCTTAAGGGTTAATATAGTAAAGTCCAGAGACTTGTGAACCAACACACTTACTCCTCTGGCATAGTTAGAGTAGGTGGCATGGTAGTGCGCACCCACCCAGGCCCTTTTTAATGCTAGAATCTTGGATCCGAGCAGGTGTGTTTCCTGAAGGATGCAGATTTTGGGGCGATGTTGTTGCAAAAATTTAAAAACAAGTGAGCGTTTTATAGGTGAGTTAAGACCCCTGACATTCCATGATAGTACTGTAAAATTAGCCATATTCCATGTGCAGCCATAAATTACCAGTTCTAACTCCCCCAGACACTTCCCAGAGCCATCTGTGAGCACCATCCCCCAATCTCCGCCAAGCCAAGGACACCAGCAGCATAGGGAAATCGGGGGGTGGCGCACCGTTATTCAGCCACCTGTTGCATATTGACAGTATATTCAGAAAAAAACCAACCTTTGAACAAAAAAAAGGAAAACTAAACATCAAAAAAACACTGAGGACAGCAACGGCCATCCAACCCCCCCCCCCCCCACCCCGTGCCACTCCTAACCGTGGAGGGCACATGAGTCCCAGAACAATTGAACCCAGTTCAATCAAGCGATCAAATGATCAAGGGGCGTGTGCCCGATGTAAACTTCTTATTGAAGTAACGGTCCATTTTGCAGAGATGCTGGACCAGTACTGTGCGATATCTATCAGGGTAGAGCCCAACTAGGGCCCGCCAAAATTCAAAAATCAACAGTCAAGAGAGGGCAGTTACCCATCCAAGGAAAAATAATAAACCAAATAAAGGTGCCGACACCTAGGGTGTCTGTTCCAGTGGCAACTGTCACATAGGTGTGGGCGAGGGTATGGGGCACACATATGCAGGGGTCGCCATGTCAGCAGGGCTTGGCAAGGCCTAAACAGGGAGCAACATGTCAAGTGCAACCCAGGGCGTAAGTCCATGTTCCAGCAGCGGCCATACCCCATACCTCTATCAGTAGGAAAACATCACCGATTCTCCCTGGTCCGAAGCCCAGCCGGGCCGTCGGGGAAGCAGAGTACATCTTACGGTGGTAGGGTCTCCATCCAGGCCTTAGCGTCCTTCGGGTTGGTGAAGATCCGGACTGTTTCTCCATCTACCACGCGGAGCTTGGCAGGAAACAAGATGCTATACCGAATTCCTTTGGTGCGGAGTGCAGCCTTCACTGTGTCGAACGACCGACGTTGTTTTTGGGTTTCCATAGTGTAATCCGGAAACAGCATCAGTCTAGTATTGCGATAGGGGACTTCTCCAGCCGCCCGGGATGCCCGCAGCAGCTCGTCTCTATCCCTGAAATTGAGCAGTCTTAGGATGAAGGTGCGCGGCGGGGCCCCCTCCGGCCCTGGTCTCGGCGGGACCCGGTGGGCCCTTTCAACCGTGAAATGTGGTGACAGCTGCGCCGCAGGGAGGACCATTCTCAGCAGGTCCTCCGCAAATAATGAGGGGTTCCTCCCTTCAGCACCCTCCGGCAGACCCACGATTCGGAGGTTGTTCCTCCTGCTTCTATTTTCGGCGTCTTCCGCACGATATTCCAGCGCCTTAACTTTCATCTGTAAGGTACGGATGGCTGCCTCGTGGTCTGTTACCGCGTCTTCTGCGCCGCTGACTCTCTGCTCCACCGAAGTGATCCGGGAGCGGATCTTTTCGAGGTCCTGTCTCATCAGGCCCACATCAAGTTGGACGGCTTCGATTTTGTTGGTAAGGGTCGATTGGCAGAGGGTAATGGCAGCCATCACCTCAGGGATACCAGGGGGAGCGGCATCTTCTTGATCCGTTTGGGACGCCATATTGCTGAGGCGCGGGAGTGAAGGCCCCGGGGACAGGGCCGGAGTAACTTCTGCTTCTACTTGCGGGGGAAACTTAAGTTTCTTGGCCTTTTGCGGGCCACTGGAACTCCTAGACGGCATACAAAGGTGTTTGGGAGGTAGATTGCAGCAATAAATCGCAGTTTTCGGATGATTTATCGGGTTCTCGTCCAGCAGAGCTCTGAGACACGTCCGCTCAGTTCAGCATCTCGGCCACGCCCCCTCCTCTTTAATACTTTAACAATGCGGTGACCAAATTTTGGAGCTTCCTAATTGGTAAAAAGAAGAACAAACTTTCTTCAATTGATAAAGAAATTTGGGAGATTAAGGATAAACTTCTCCCCTTAAAAGAAGGTGCAGTATATGTAGCTTTCTCTTCTAATCTGAGGAACACTCTGGAGAAAGAAGAGAAAGAACAGAGACTCAAAAAAGAAAAAGAAATATATGAGAGATATAGGTGACTACCAATCAGGTTATGTTTTTGGCTGACAAAAAAATTAGGTAGTTCCAATGGAATTGGTTAAACAGAATACCAACAACGGTGACAGAGAACAAGGTGGGAAAAATACAAGTAACCATCCATCACAGGGTGGATCCAGGAATGGACCCAATTCAAACAACAATCCCTTACCTTACTCTCAAAGCAATAACCAGCATCGCCAACAAAATCGAAATTCAATTTAGAGCTACCAGTATGGTAATCGACATTCTAATCCATACTACTCACCACAGTCGTTCTTATCATTCTCCTTCGGGGGGGGGGGGGGGGGGAAACCCAGACATGTACCTGTCATGGCTCTACACATGTACAGTGGTGTGAAAAAGTGTTTGCCCCCTTCCTCATTTCCTGTTCCTTTGCATGTTTGTCACACTTAAGTGTTTCGGAACATCAAACCAATTTAAACAATAGTCAAGGACAACACAAGTAAACACAAAATGCAATTTGTAAATGAAGGTGTTTATTATTAAAGGTGAAAAAAAATCCAAACCATCATGGCCCTGTGTGAAAAAGTGATTGCCCCCTAAACCTAATAACTGGTTGGGCCACCCTTAGCAGCAACAACTGCAACCAAGCGTTTGCGATAACGTGCAATGAGGCTTTTACAGCGTCCTGGAGGAATTTTGGCCCACTCATCTTTGCAGAATTGTCCTAATTCAGTTTCATTAGAGGGTTTTCGAGCATGAACGGCCTTTTTAAGGTCATACCACAACATCTCAATAGGATTCAGGTCAGGACTTTGGCTAGGCCACTCCAAAGTCTTCATTTTGTTTTTCTTCAGCCATTCGGTGGTGGACTTGCTGGTGTGTTTAGGATCATTGTCCTGCTGCAGAACCCAAGTTCGTTTCAGCTTGAGTACACGAACAGATGGTCGGACATTCTCCTTCAGGATTTCTTGGTAGACAGCAGAATTCATAGTTCCTTTTATCACGGCAAGTCTTCCAGGTCCTGAAGCAGCAAAACAGCCCCATACCATCACACTACCACCACCATATTTTACTGTTGGTATAATGTTCTTTTTCTGAAATGCAGTGTTCCTTCTACGCCAGATATACTTGGACACACACCTTCCAAAGAGTTCCACTTTTGTCTCATCGGTCCACAGAATGTTGTCCCAAAAGTCTTGAGGATCATCAAGATGTGTTGTGGAGAAATTGAGACGAGCTTTGATGTTCTTTTTGCTCAGCAGTGGTTTTCTCCTTGGAACTCTGCCATGCAGGCCATTTTTGCCCAGTCTTTTCCTGATGGTGGAGGCATGAACGCTGACCTTAACTGAGGCAAGTGAGGCCTGCAGTTCCTTGGACGTTGTTGTGGGGTCTTTTGTGACCTCTTGGATGAGTCGTCGCTGCGCTCTTGGGGTAATTTTGGGCGGCCGGCCACTCCTGGGAAGGTTCACCACTGTTCCATGTCTTCGCCATTTGTGGATAATGGCTCTCACTGTGGTTCGCTGGATTCCCAAAGCTTTGGAAATGGCTTTATAACCCTTTCCAGACTGATAGATCTCAATTACTTTCTTTCTCAATTGTTCCTGAATTTCTTTGGGTCTCGGCATGATGTGTAGCTTTTAAGGATCTTCTGGTGGACCTTACTGTGTCAAGCAGCTCCTATTTAAGTGATGCCTTGATTGTGAACAGGTGTGGCAATAATCAGGCCTGGGTGTGGCTAGAGAAATTGAACTCAGGTGTGGACAACCACAGTTATAGTATGTTTTAACAAGGGGGGCAATCACTTTTTCACACAGGGCCATGATGGTTTGGATTTTTTTTCACCTTTAATAATAAACACCTTCATTTACAAATTGCATTTTGTGTTTACTTGTGTTGTCCTTGACTATTGTTTAAATTGGTTTGATGTTCCGAAACACTTAAGTGTGACAAACATGCAAAGGAACAGGAAATGAGGAAGGGGGCAAACACTTTTTCACACCACTGTATATAGGAGTATAACGAGGGCCTGTCATGGCTCTATACATGTATAGGAGTATAGAGAGGACCTATCATGGCACTATACATGTATAAAGAGGACCTGTCATGGCTCTATACATGTATATTGGAGTATAAAGAGGACCTGGCATGACTCTATACATGTATATAGGAGTAGTATCTCACGAAAGTGAGTACACCCCGCACATTTTTGTAAATATTTTATTATATCTTTTCATGTGACATCACTGAGGAAATTACACTTTTCTACAATGTAGTGAGTGTACAGCTTGTATAACAGTGTAAATTTGCTGTCCTCTCAAAATAACTCAGCACACAGCTATTAATGTCTAAACTGCTGGCAACAAAAGTGAGTACACCCTTAAGTGAAAATGTCCAAATTGGGCCCATTTTGCCATTTTCCCTCCCCGGTGTCATGTGACTCGTTAGTGTTACAAGGTCTCAGGTGTGAATGGGGAGAAGGTGTGTTAAATTTGTTGTTATTGCTCTCACTCTCTCATACTGGTCACTGGAAGTTCAACATGGCACCCCATGGCAAAGAACTCTCTAAAGATCTGAAAAAATAATTGTTGCTCTACATAAAGATGGCCTAGGCTATAAGAAGTTTGCCAAGACCCTGAAACCTGAGCTGCAGCACGGTGGCCAAGACCATACAGCGGTTTAACAGGACAGGTTCCACTCAGAACAGGCCTCGCCATGGTCAACCAAAGAAGTTAAGTGCACATGCTCAGCGTCATATCCAGAGGTTTTCTTTGGTAAATAGAGATATGAGTGCTGCCAGCATTGCTGCAGAAGTTTAAGGGGTGGGGGATAAGCCTGTCAGTGCTCAGGCCATACACCGCACACTGCATCAAATTGGTCTGCATGGCCGTCATCCCAGAAGGAAGCCTCTTCTAAAGATGATGCACAAGAAAACCCGCAAACAGTCTGTTGAAGACAAGCAGACTAAGGACATGGATTACTGGAGACATGTCCTGTGGTCTGATGAGACCAAGATAAACTTATTTGGTTCAGATGGTGTCAAGCGTGTGTGACGGCAACCAGGTGAGGAGTACAAAGACAAATGTGTCTTGCATACAGTCAAACATGGTGGTAGGAGTGTCATGGTTTGGGGCTTCATGAGTGCTGCCGGCACTGGGGAGCTACAGTTCATTGAGGGAACCATAAATTCCAACATGTACTGTGACATACTGAAGCAGAGCATAATCTCCTTCCTTTCCGAGACTGGGCCGCAGGGCAGTATTCCAACATGATAATGACCCCAAACACACCTCCAAGACAACCACTGCCTTGCTAAAGAAGCTGAGGGTAAGGGTGATGGACTGGCCAAGCATGTCTCCAGACCTAAACCCTATTGAGCATCTGTGGGGCATCCTCAAACGGAAGGTGGAGGAGCGCAAGGTCTCTAACATCCACCAGCTCCGTGATGTTGTCATGGAGTAGTGGAAAAGGACTCCAATGGCAACCTGTGAAGCTCTGGGGAACTCCATGCCCAAGAGGGTTAAGGCAGTGCTGGAAAATAATGGTGACCAAACAGAATATTGACACTTTGGGCCAAATTTGGAAATTTTCACTTTGGGGGGCCTCACTTTTGTTTCCAGAGGTTTAGACATTAATGGCTGTGTGTTGAGTTATTTTGAGGGGACAGCAAATTTACACTGTTAAACAAGCTGTACACTCACTACTCTACATTGTAGCAAAGTGTAATTTCTTCCCCTTATATTGCCTCTCCTGCCATCTCCCAACAGAGCGGCACCCTGCCCATTTAAGTGCATTCCGCTAGTAAGTGCTAGTAATTGACTGAAAAGTCAGCCCAGTTCACCATGAACCCAAACCCCTCCTCCCTGCACCAGTTCCTCCACCATTTGTTAAGCACCTTAAAGCGGAAGTAAACCCATCGATTTAACAGTCTAAAGAAAAAAGGCATGCCGTGAATGCTAACTGCACATTGGCTGTGCTCTCAACCAAACAGTCAAACCATCCAATGGCTGGTGTCATATCGGATCACATGTGCAGCACTGTGGCAGTTGAAGATTAAACAGAGGCAAAGATGGCAGCTTCCTTGGCTGAAAACGATAGGGGGGTTTACTTCCACTTTAAGCTCCTGCTGCCTCTCTGGTGTGGCTCGAGGTACAGGCAGTATTTCTGAAAATATTGCCTTGGGGATGTTTTCTTCAATATAGCCCCTAAGTCCCTGAAATTATTTTGTGGGGCGCTACATCTTTCTCGAACTTTGTCATTGGTACCGTTATATACCATGACAGCTGGGTCCTCTCCAACCCCATCCAACAATCTGTCCATGCAATCTGCAATGTTCCGAACCCGAACGCCCGGTAAACAACATACTGTTGATAATGGCGATACTGGTCTTTCTGACAGATTGCTCTCTGTAGCCTTCCAATAACTGATTCCCCTACTACTAGTATTTGTCTATCCTTTCTTGTAACCTTGCCCCAATCTTCACTGTTCCCCTGGCATTCTTGTGGATTATCTATGTGAATGTCACATGCTGGTGGAGCCTCCATGTGAACGTCAAATGCTTGTGGAGTCTCCATGTGTCAGAAACCATGAATCAGACTGAGACAGAAGTACAGTTAAATCTCACTTGTTTTTCTGTTAAAAAAAAAATCTCACTTGTTTAATAATAATTAAAAAAAAGGTAAACAGAGTAAACGCAGTCAAAACATAGCCAGAGTTCAGGAACCAGAACAGATAGTCAGACAAGCCAAAATGTCAGGGAGCCAGAGATGAACGTAGTAGAACAGCAAGCAGGATCTGGAGCCAGAAGGAATGTCAGCCAAGCAAGTCTTTAACAGGAACACATGAGAGCGTCTCTAGAGATGTGACCAAGGCGAAGGTAGAGATCATCTTGGCTGGACAGCTTAAGCAGGCAGGACTGACAAGCAGGATATACTGCCAAACCATATTTTTTTTCATTTCTAACCCTTTCCATTAACCCTTTCTTTGCCAAACCAAGATGTTTTTACCCTTTAATTTTTTTAACCCTTTCATCGCCAAAAACAGTCTCCCCCCCCCCCCTTTTTAACTCTTTCATTGCCAAACCAATATTTTTTTTCCCCCCATTTCTCGTCGATATGTTAAAGTATAACTAAAGGAAAACCTGTTTATTTTAGTTTTGAGTGGAGAGGGATTAGAACCCCTGTCACGTTTTTAATGCTGTCTGCACCCCTTTAGGGAGATTCATTCTCTCTATTTACCATTACCAACAAAAGTACCATATTATACCACAATATTATAGCTCCCTACTTACCGAAGTAGTTAAGTTTGTTTTAAAACCCCTCCGGGTACACCTTGTGGGTAAACTGATTTGATCTCTAAATACTGATAGAATTTCTGTTAGATCTGTATCTCTTTACTCTGATCATAAAGGTCTAACTATATCTATAGGTATTTGGAATTATTTTGACCCAGCTTTATACATGAGAGGAATTGGTTTGGAAGCCCTGTATCTTTTGCTACGGTGTGTGAATCATTATAATAATTAAAAATCTTGACTCTCTTTGCTCCATAATTTATATACAAGACTGTATTCCATGACCTTAATGACTTTTGCATCAGACTGTGGACTTGTGCGCCCCCTGGTGTATTGTTCCCACATTCGCCGGGACAGACCTGTACTGGTGGGTCTATATTTGGCCACGTCCTGGGTAAGATTACATGCAGTTCCTGTAAGCACACCTGTATTTTATATTTTTCCATACCCATGAATGTTATCATTATTTCCTTTTTTCTTCTGCTTATAGAATTAAAGTTGATGCTTGCTCTATAATTTATAATAAGCTCCAGAAAAAGCAGAAGTTTGTCCGCGAAACATGGCGAGCGCTCGATACACAGATGTTATATGACAACTCAGAAGTATTTGCCCTTCAGTGTCACTGCATCTGTGACTTCATAGAGTGCTTATGCTTTTTTTTTTATATGTACGTCTGGTTTAAATTAATAATTTTTGTAATAAATTACATTTTTTATACTTGCTCTGTCTATGTCAAGCCTTCGTATGGTACCATGAAAGTCCACAATAGCCTCAACCGAGCATCCTCTCCTTAAAAGTGAAAGAAAATCCCACATTTTGGGTTGTCACCAGAACAGGAATTTGAGGGGAAATCTTCCAATGGAGACATCCAGGGATTCCATCACTTTGGGGGATTTCTCTCACTTCTTTTCTGGCTATGGGAAAGGAAGTGACAGGAAATCCCCCCCCAATGGGGACACAGGTGGCAAAGAAAACCTGACAGGGGTTATAACCCTACCTTACTGTATTGTAAATGAAAAAAAAAGATGTTTGTCTTTAGTTTTGTTTTAGCTGTTATCTGGTATGCAGGGGATGGTGGACACTCAGTCTAAAATAGGGTGCAGCATATTACACATGGGGCTCAGTGGGGGTATAGTCTCTGCAGACACTAGCCAGTGCCACTGCCAGAGGGGGGGGGGGGAGGGGGGAGGGCTCAGATAGTCAATTTGAGGGTAATTTTAACCTTTTCAACGTTGGATTTATTTATTTTTTTCATTTTTGCACATGTGCTAATTGCTGATTTCTGCTCTCCCAGCATTCCATAGTTTGTGAAATGATGAAGGCCCTAGTCACACCTCATGGCGTGTTGTGGTTTGTTTTATTAAATTTTGCCACATTTGTTGTATTGGCGTCTCACGTTTGGGGGACATTTACAATAAATGGCACTACAAGCGCGTTGCACCTTTTGTTGCATGTTCCGGGATTGCGTGGAAACGTGCATTTATGTGCACATTACCGAAATGCGTAGATGTGAATGGAGACTGATATGGTGGAAAATTGGCACAGAGGCATGTAGTGTTCCGCCATATTTCCTTTTTTTTTTTTTCTTTGTTCCTTGTTCCAATTTTTCCTTTTTCTCCCTTATTGGGGGTACTGATATGAGGACAACTAAGCTATGGGGCAACTAATTTATATATGTACTCTGATGGATGCAGGTAATCTATGGGGGCAACTAATCTAAGGGGACAATCTGATGGGGTAACTGATCTATGGGGGGCACACTGATTTGTGGGGGCAACTGATCTATGGGGGAATCTGAAATACACAAATGCACTATACTGCAGCTGACAGTCCTTAGATATGGTGGCTGCATTCGTTTTCTTTTTCCTTTGTTTTAACCTGGTGATCCTGCCAGTAACTCACTTCCTGTCCTAGGGTGACAAAACTCAGTGTACTGAATCTATGGAGATGTTGCGTTGTCACCGTAGGACAGAAAATGTGTTTGGACTACAGAATACTTCCCCCTGTCTATAACATAGTGAGGTGATGTTTTGTAGTCCACATAGAGAACTTGGACTGAAAACAGTCCAGTGGCAACAAGACTTCCTGTCATACATGTACTGCATTATGACCACTAGATGGAGCTGAGGATCATCCTTATTTTTCTTATGCTACTCATTGCCATCTTTCCCCATTCACATTGTTTTTTTTTTTTCTTTTAAAGTGGTATTCCAGGATAGATTCAACTAATCTTAAAACTGCTCCCATGGCCCTTCTAACACCTACAGTGGGGGAAAAAGTATTTGATCCCCTGCTGATTTTGTACTTTTGCCCACTGACAAAGAAATGATCAGTCTATAATTTTTATTTTAACAGTGAGAGACAACAAAAATATCCAGAAAAAGGCATTTAAAAAATATATATAAACTGATTTGCATTTTAACGAGTGAAATAAGTATTTGAACCCCTATCAATCAGCAACATTTCTGGCTCCCAGGTGTCTTCTATACAGGTAATGAGCTGAGATTAGGAGGACTCCCTTAAAGGGAGTCCTCCTAATCTCAGGTTGTTACCTGTATAAAAGACACCTGTTCACAGAAGCAATTAATCAATTGGATTCCCATCTCTGCACCATGGCCAAGACCAAAGCGCTGTCCAAGGATGTCAGGGACAAGAGTGTAGGCCTACATAAGGCTGGAATGGGCTACAAGACCATCGCCAACCAGCTTGGTGAGAGGGTGACAACAGTTGGTGCGATTATGCGCGAATGGAATAAACACATAATAAATCTCCCTCTGTCTGGGGCTCCATGCAAGATCTTACCTCGTGGAGTTTCAATGATCATGAGAACAGAGAAGAATCAGCTCAGAACTACACAGGAGAATCTTGTTAATGGTCTCAAGGCAGCTGGGCCCATAGTCACCAAGAAAACACTTGGTAACACACTACGCTGTGAAGGACTGAAATCCTGGAGCACCTGAAAGGTCCCCCTGCACATGTACAAGCCCGTCTGAAGTTTGCCGATGAAGGGGGGGGGGTGGAGCCAGTGGCCGACATGTGAACAGCGCTGTGAAGGAGCTCCGGCCAGGACGACTTCTGCTACAGAACATCCTGAGTGTCAGAGACACAGATCCTGACCCAAACCTTAAAACTCCCCATAGTTGGCAGAGTGGCTGGCTATGGTGAAATACGGGCCAGCACCCATGGAATCCACCGTGGAATGCCTCCAGTTTTGCATGACGATCTCAAGATGGCGGCGACCATGAGGAGACAGCCCAGGGCCCCAGCAGCATACAGCAGAATGGGGCTGATCGCTCACCCACTGACCCCAGCAAGGTAAGTCCATTACCCTGCAGAGGGCTAAGGAGAGGTTTCTCCCTGGACAGGCTGTCCCAAAAAGACCTGGGAGACATGGCGCTGGCAGAGGTGGAAGGAGAGCCCTCTCTGAAACTAATTATGGAAGCTATACGCACCTGCCAAACTATCCTGACTGAGCATATAGATGGCATGAGGGCTGAAATGTCCTTCTTGAAGCAGGATGTGCAGACTATTAGAGAAAGGGCCACAGAAGCTAAGCAAAGAATGAGCGATCTGGAAGATGTAGGTTGCCCCTTAGAGAGCACAGTGCAAACTATTCAAAGGGAAGTTAATGCCCACACTGACAAATTGGGAGATATGGAAGACTGTCAGAGAAGGAACAATCTTCGCTTTGTAGGATTTCCAGAAAAGGCAGAAGGTAAACAGCCCAAAGACTTCTTGGAGCTCTGGCTTAAAGACAATATGGCAAATACCACATTTTCATGCTTATTTGCAATTGAAATGGCGCATAAAATCCCATCTAAACCCCACTGCCTGGATCACACCCACGCTCGATTATCGCACGTATCCTACACTTTAGGGATCGTGAAAGTATCCTCCGTGCAGCACGATCCCTGGGAGACCTACAATATAATGGTAACCGCATTTCTATACACCCGGACTTCTCGGCAGCAACACAGAGGCAAAGGGACAGTTTCATCCATGTAAAGAAAAGGCTCCGGGAATTACAATTGGCATACAGTATGCTTTACCCTGCAAAATTGAGAGTGGTAGACAGACAAAGTCTACTTCTTCAACACCCCCCCCCCCCCCCTCCGATGTATAGTGCTGGCTGGATGCTAGGGGGTGCTCAAGCCCTGCTGCACACCGTTAAGTGTCCTGGGCATCTTTTGCTATGCATGTGCCGCACGGCCTACACACATTCTCTTGTTAATTAAAGATGGGGACATATGGGTATTCCCTGACACTACGTTCCTTCTGAATGAATGAATGAATGAATGAATAACTTATATAGCGCTACAATGCGAACTGAATCGCCTCTGCGTGAAGTCCCGCACAGATCTACAAGTTGACTGAGAAAAGTTCCTGCAACCCCAATAAAAGGAAAATTGTTTTTGTATTCAGATCTCTTTTGGTCCCTAGTTGGACGAACTATATTTCTGTAATTTTTTGCAACGATTTCTGTTTTTTTTTTATTTCCCCGTCTTTTGTTTGTGTTTTTGAGCTGCACTTTTCTTCTATCCACATATTCCTGAATATGCAAAAAGAAAGAGTTTGCTATAGTACTGGATGTTACTTAGCTCCTTTAAAGGACTCTACATACTGATATGCAGCTACTACTCTATTCTAAAGACCTTTGACCCCCCTGAGGTCGACTAAAATTACAGTTATGAGATATAGGCGCACAACATGTTGGGGTTGTGTGAAGTTTGCTGATAAAAATATGAATGTTTCAGAGGAGAACTGGATAAAAATGTTGTTGTCAGATGAGACCAAAATCAAATTCTTTGGCATCGACTCAACTCTCTGTGTTTGGAGGAGGAATGCTGCCTATGACCCCAAGAACACCATCCCCACCGTCAAACATGGAGGTGGAAACATTATGCTTTGGGGGTGTTTTTCTGTTAAGGGGACAGGACAACTTTACCACATCAAAGGGACGATGGACGGGGCCATGTACCGTCAAATCTTAGGTGAGAACCTCCTTCCCTCAGTCAGGGAATTGAATATGGGTCGTGGATGGGTATTCCAGCATGACAATGACCCTAAACACATGGCAAAGGCAACAAAGGAGTGGCTCAAAAAGCAGCACATTAAGGTTCTGGAGTGGCCTAGCCAGTCTCCAAACCTTAAAGTGATTGTAAAGTATTGCTTTAAAAATATATATAAATAATAAACGTGTTATACTTACATTATCTCACAAAAGTGAGTACACCCCTCACATTTTTGCAAATATTTTATTATATCTTTTCATGTGACAACACTGAAGAAATGACACTTTGCTACAATGTAAAGTAGTGAGTGTACAGTTTGTAAAACAGTGTAAATTTTCTGTCCCCTCAAAATTACTCAACACACAGCCATTAATGTCTAAACCGCTGGCAACAAAAGTGAGTACACCCCTAAGTGAAAATGTCCAAATTGGGCCCAATTAGCCATTTTCCCTCCCGGGTGTCATGTGACTCATTAGTGTTACAAGGTCTCAGGTGTGAATGGGGAGCAGGTGTGTTAAAGTTAGTGTTATCGCTCTTACGCTCTCATACTGGGCACTGGAAGTTCAACATGGCACCTCCATGGCAAAGAACTCTCTTAGGATCTGAAAAAAAGAATTAATGCTCTACATAAAGATGGCCTAGGCTATAAGAAGATTGCCAAAACCTTGAAACTGAGCTGCAGCACAGTGGCCAAGACCATACAGCGGTTTAACAGGACAGGTTCAACTCTGAACAGGCCTCGCCATGGTCGACCAAAGAAGTTGAGTGCCCGCGTCATATCCAGAGGTTGTCTTTGGGAAATAAACGTATGAGTGCTGCCAGCATTCCTGCACAGGTTGAAGGGGTGGGGGGGGTCAGCCTGTCAGTGATTAGACCATACGCCGCACACTGCATCAAATCGATCTGCATGGCTGTTGTCCCAGAAGGAAGCTTCTTCTAAAGATGATGCACAAGAGAGCCTGCAAACTGTTTGCTGAAGACAAGCAGACTAAGGACACAGATTACTGGAACCATGTCCTGTGGTCTGATGAGACCAAGATAAATTTATTTGGTTCAGATGGTGTCATACGTGGAATGGAAGAAAGGAAGGAAACCATCAGGCCTTCAGGAAAAAACTCAAGACCTACCTCTTCTAAGAAGCTTGACAACAAAGCATGAATACAGTGCCTTGAGGCGATTCAGTTCGCATTGTAGCGCTATACAAATTATTCATTAATTCATTCATTCAAGCGTGTTTGGCGGCAACCAGGTGAGGAGTACAAAGACAAGTGTATCTTGCCTACAGTTAAGCATGGTGGTGGGAGTGTCGTGGTCTGGGGATGCATGAGTGCTGCTGGCACTGGGGAGCTACAGTTCATTGAGGGAACCATGAATGCCAACATGTACTGTGACATACTGAAGCAGAACATGATCCCCTTCCTTCAGAGACTGGGCCGCAGGGCAGTATTCCAACATGATAACGACCTCAAACACACCTCCAAAAAAAAAAAAGCGTGGGGGTACCCCCAAATTCAATAACCACGCCCTTCAAGTCTGCTATGGATATTAAGGGGTACCCCAGCCAAAAAAAAAAATGGCGTGGGGCCCCCCAAAAAAAATGGCGTGGGGGCCCCCCTCAAAATCCATACCAGACCCTTGAGGTCTGGGATGGATTTTAAGGGGAACCCCGGCCAAAAAAATGGCGTGGGGTCCCCCTCAAAATCCATACCAGACCCTTATCTGAGCACGCAACCTGGCAGGCCGCAGAAAAAGAGGGGGGACGAGAGCGCCCCCCCTCCCTCCTGAACCGTACCAGGCCACATGCCCTCAACATTGGGAGGGTGCTTTGGGGGTCTGAGACCCCCAAAGCACCTTGTCCCCATGTTGATGAGGACAAGGGCCTCTTCCCCACAACCCTGGCCATTGGTTGTGGGGGTCTGCGGGCGGGGGGCTTATCGGAATCTGGAAGCCCCCTTTAACAAGGGGACCCCCAGATCCCGCCCCCCCCCCCTGTGTGAAATGGTAAGGGGCTTTATACCCCTACCATTTCACCAAAAAAGTGTCAAAAATTGTAAAAATGACAGGAGACGGTCTTTGACAATTCCTTTATTAAAATCTTCTTTCTTCTGGTCTTCCTTCTTCCTCTCTTCATCCTTCGGTTTCTTCATCTTCTCCTTCCGGCATCTTCTTCCATCTTCTTCTTCCATCATCTTCTTCCTCCAATCCGCTTCTTCTTGCTCTGGTCTTCTCGTCCGGCATCTTCTTCCATGGCGTCGGTGTCTCTTCTGGGCCGCTCCGCGCAATGGGAGGCTCCAGCTGTGTGAGGCTTCGCTGCGTCTGACAGGTATTTTATAACGGAGGGCGGGGCCACCTGGTGACCCCGCCCCCCTCTGACGTCATGGGGAAAGCCATAGGGAATTCCCCATGACGTCCCCGTGCGTCATGCGCCCCTTCACAGGCATACTATAGACACCCCCAGGTACGAAATTTAAAGGAATATTACACTTTTATTGTTTCACTTTAAGCATTATTAAAATCACTGCTCCTGAAAAAACGGCCGTTTTTTTAAAATAAAATTTGCATTGATACATGTCCCCCGGGGCAGGACCCAGGTCCCCAAACACTTTTTAGGACAATAACATGCATATTAGCCTTTAAAATTAGCACTTTTGATTTTGAACGTTCGCATCCATTGTAACTAATTGTAACTAATAGGGTTCGAATGCTCGCATGGACTTTAGGTCCGTTCGCGGGTTCTGGTGCGAACCGAACCCGGGGGTGTTCGGCTCATCCCTAGTGTGGAGGTAAGTTTTAAGATGACTGAAATATGGAACAGCAAGCATATAAATCTGTGAAAGTCAAGTCGAAAGCGTAACTCCACAAACATTCCCCTCTGGTTGATCTCTGTACATTGCAAGGATTTTAACAAACTTTGTTGCAGATTTCTACCTTTGTTGTTCTGAAGAAATTCCTGTGTGTTTGTCTGTGTCCATGTGGGAAAGTGAATCTAATGGGCGTGGTTTCATAACTATCAATCAGCTGCGGCACCTGCAGGGCTCTAAATGAGGAAAGCTGCTTTACCTGCATCCCTTTAGGTGTTTGAATTGGGAGTATCTCTTCAAAAGTGACATTTTTGTTGCAGGGGATGCCTGAAATCTGACTTGTATCTTAGTGCAGACTTCTGAGAAAATTGGTGAGCCAATCGCACAAGCAGGAAATTATTTATCTGGGGGGGCGTTCTGTATACATTCTGTGAACAGAACACCTCCAGGCAGCCATATTGCATTTTACAGAAAATGACAGAGCTGCAGATTGAAAAGGAAAGGTAATTTTTAACCGCTTCAGCCCCGGAAGATTTTACCCCCTCCTGACCAGAGCACTTTTTGCGATTCGGCACTGCGTCGCTTTAACTGATTAATTGCGCGGTCGTGCGACCCAAACAAGATTGACATCCTTTTTTTTTCTCACAAATAGAGTTTTCTTTTGGTGGTATTTGATCACCTCTGCAGTTTTTTTTTTTTTGCGCTATAAACAAAAAAAGAGCGACAATTTTGAAGAAAACACAATATTTTTTACTTTTTGCTATAATAAATATCCCCCAAAAATATATAAAAAAATTATTATTTTCCTCAGTTTAGGCCGACATGTATTCTTCTACATATTTTGGGTAAAAAAAAATTGCAATAAGTGTATATTGATTGGTTTGCGCAAAAGTTATAGCGTCTACAAAATAGGGGATAGTTTTATGGCATTTTTATTATGAATCTGCGATTTTTATCGGGACTGCGACATTATGGCGGACACATCAGACAATTTTGACACATTTTTGGAACCATTGGCATTTTTACAGCGATCAGTGCTATAAAGATGCATTGATTACTGTAAAAATTTCACTGGCAGTGAAGGGGTTAACCACTAGGGGGTGATCAAGGGGGTTAATTGTGTTCCCTAGTGTGTGTTCTAACTGAAGGGGGAGGGGACTGTGTAGGGGAAGAGATAGATCACTGTTCATACTCTGTATGAACAGACGATCAGTCACTTCTCCCCTCAGAGAACCGGAAACTGCGTGTTTACACGCACACAGATCCCGGTTCTCCGTGTGCCCCGAGCGATTGCGGGAGCCCCGGCAGTGATGGCGACCGCCGGGCACTCGCATCGGCTCCGTGGGCGAGCAGGGGGCGCGCGCCCCTAGTGGCCACAGGGCGAAGCGACATTACATAACGTCGTTTCACCCAGCCGTGCCATTTTGCCACAGTACAACTGCGGCGGCTGGTCGGCAAGTGGTTAATAACATTGAGTTATAATATGACTTTTGTCACAATTGTATACACTATATTATTTTTTCTTTATTTGCTATTTTTTTTTTCCCCACGAAAGTGGAGTTACCCTTTAAAATGATTCTGAAGTAGCATTACAATAATTGATCAATATATTATAATACATTATGAGTTAGATGGAAAGGATAGTGGCATCTGCATAGGTACTCATCCTAATCCTGGCTTTAAAGCGGTTGTATAGTCAAAAAATGGACTTTTACCTACAGGTAAGTCTATAATAAGGCTTACCTGTAAGTAAAAAAAAAAATATCTCCTAAACCTGTACGGTTTAGGAGATATTCCCCGTGCAATGCGCCGCTGACTGCAAGGCCGGCAGAATCCGAACCTTGCCGGGAAGAAGTCTCCCGTGCGCATGCGCGGGAGTAACGACATCGCGGCTCCAGCCACTGACAGCGATGGAGTCGTGATACCCGGAAGACATGCCGAGGGAACATGTCAGCGACCTGGGCGTGGACCAGGTGAGTTACCGACGCCTCGTTCTAAGGTAAGTATTTCATAATGAGCTAGTATGCGGTGCATACTAGCTCATTATGCCTTTACCCTTACAGGTGTATAAAAAAAAAAGTTTCAGTGGGTTTACTACCGCTTTAACCACTTCATTACCCGGCCATTGTCATATGACGTCCACAAGGTGGATCTCCCATCCTGGGTGGATGTCATATGACGTCCTACCATTCCCGGCCGCCTAGGGGGCGCGCACGCGCGCCGGCGTCGCTCGGGACCTGCGATTGCCCGGGAAAACAGCAGGACCGTGGATCTGTGTGTGTAAACACACAGTTCCACGTCCTGTCAGTGGAGAGGAGACCGATCATGTGTTCCCAGTACGGAGGAACACCGATCGGTCTCCTCCCCTTGTGAGTCCCCTCCCCCCACAGTTAGAATCACTCACATAGGGAACATATTAAACCCTGCAGCGCCCCCTAGTGTTAACCCCTTCCCTGCCAGTCACATTTACACAGTAATCACTGCAGTTGTATAGCAACGATCGCTGTGTAAATGTGAATGGTCCCAAAAATGTGTCAAAAGTGTCCGAAGTGTCTGTCGCAATGTCACAGTCATGAAAAAAAATCGCAGATCGCCGCCATTACTAGTAAAAAAAAAAAAAATGCAATAAATCTATCCCCTATTTTGTAGACGCTATAACTTTTGCGCAAACCGATCTATATACGCTTATTGCGATTTTTTTGTTACCAAAAATATGTAGAAGAATACGTATCAGCCTAAACTGAGTAAAAAAAATGTTTTTTTTTTTTTTACAAATTGGATATTTATTATAGCAAAAATTAAAAAATATTGTGTTTTTTTTTTTTCAAAATTGACGCTCTTCTTTTGTTTATAGCGCAAAAAATAAAAACCGCAGAGGTGATCAAATACCACCAAAAGAAAGCTCTATTTGTGGGAAAAAAAGGACGTCGATTTTGTTTGGGTGCCACGTCGCACGACCGTGTCAATTGTCAGTTAAAGCGACGCAGTGCCGAATCGCAAAAAGTGCTCTGGTCAGGAAGGGGGTAAAAACGCCCGGTGCTGAAGTGGTTAAAAAGGATGCATTTTATTGGTTGCATGCTTGTTCCAGGCAGTGAACCAGGATACGGATAAAATACACCTGCCGTACTTGTTGCAGGGTCAGCACAGTGTAAGTGGCACAGTGTGGCAGGACGGTGATGGTACACACAGGCGGGGACAAGCACTTTTAGTGCCACGCATTGAGAACATGGCAGAGTACCTGGAGATCAGGGACAGTTGGCAGTGATGTGACTGGGATCTGACAATGTTCCCAGTGTGACAGTCCTATTTTGGAGGCCAGGCCCGTCACCTTTCACCTAGTTACACAATGTAGTCGGGCTGGTTGCGTCATGCTCAGGGTGGGGTCCTGTCCTTGGCTTCCAGCCTGCCTCACTCATCTGTTAGGTAATTGATAGAAGAAAACACTGAGACTATATATACATCGCTGTCCTGGACTCCTACATTGGGAGGCCCACGAGTTCTATTTCCATACCGCAGCCCCACTCTTATAACGTCGCTTGTGACTTCTTCTGTCAAGTCTGTTTGGTTTCCTGAAATGTAATGTGTGCTTGCCTGACAATTCTTACATGTCTGTCATACATTTTTTTGCTCGAAAAATGTCAGAAAATGACACAGAACTCTCAAACATTATATATACATACATATACAGTATCTCACAAAAGTAAATACACCCCTCACATTTTTGTAAATATTCTTTTCATGTGACAACACTGAAGAAATGACACTTGTCTACAATGTAAAGTAGTGAGTGTGCAGCTTGTATAACAGTGTAAATTTGCTGTCCCCTCAAAATAACTCAACACACAGCCATTAATGTCTAAACCGCTGGCAACAAAGGTGAGTACACCCCTAAGGCCCCTTTCACACTTGTGCGACTTTAAAGTCGTGCGATCTTACTGCGATTTGTGCCGCGATTTTAACCTGTAGCCGACCGCCCACTGTCAATTGAAGGCGGAGCGGTGCGGCTCTTGTGGCGGGCTGCCGTCATATGGCGTCGCTAGCATTTTGGCCCCTAGGGGGGCGCGCACGCGCGCACGCCGCGTCGCTGGGGACCCGATGCGCGTGCCCGGCGGCCACAATGTCCGCCAGGCACCCGCGATTGCCCAGTAACTGAGCAGGACGTGGATCTGTGTATGTAAACACACAGATCCACGTCCTGTCACTGGAGAGGAGACCGATGGTGTGTCCCTTGTACATAGGGACACCGATCGGTCCCCTCCCCCCACAGTTAGAATCACTAACATAGGGAACATATTAACCCCTGCAGCGCCCCCTAGTGTTAACCCCTTCCCTGCCAGTCACATTTATACAGTAATCAATGCATTTTTATAGCACGGATCGCTGTATAAATGTGAATGGTCCCAAAATTGTGTCAAAAGTGTCCGATATGTCTGCCGCAATGTCGCAGTCATGATTAAAATCGCAGATCGCCGCCATTACTAGTAAACAAAAAAAATTATAAAAATGCTATAAATCTATCCCCTATTTTATAGACACTATAACTTTTGCGCAAACCAATCAATATACGCTTATTGCGATTTATTTTTTTACCAAAAATATGTAGAAGAATACGTATCGGCCTAAACTGAGGAAAAAATTTGTTTAAAAAAAAAAAAAAAAATTGGATATTTATTATAATAAAAAGTAAAAAATATTATGTTTTTTCAAACTTGTGCCTCTTCTTTTGTTTATAGTGCAAGAAATAAAAAACGCAGAGGTGATCAAATACCACCAAAATAAAGCTCTATCTGTGGGGAAAAAAATAATAAAAATTTTATTTGGGTACAGCGTTGCATGACCGCGCAATTGTCATTCAAAATGCGACAACGCTGAAAGCTGAAAAATGGCTTGGTCAGGAAGGAGGTGTTCATGCCTGGTAGGCAAGTGGTTAAGGAATGCCTGTGTAAGTGGCATCAAAATCGGACCAAAGTAGTGCAGGGACTACTTTGAAGTCGGAATGACTTGAAGTCGTACTAATATGAATGGCTGTCATTGGAAATAATGGGGAACGACTTGTCATGCTACTTTGCAGTCCCAAATCGTGGGACAAGTCGTATAAGTGTGAAAGGGGCCTAAGTGAAAATGTCCAAATTGGGCCCAATTGGCCATTTTCCCTCCCCGCTGTCATGTGACTTGTTATGCCGCGTACACACGAAGGGACAATCCCGCAGGATTATCCTCTGGACCGAAGTCCAGCGGATAATCCCCTCGTGTGTGGGCGCCGGCGGACTTTTTTTGGCCAAAGTACGGCGGACTAAAGTTTGAAGTTTTGTTTTCAAATTATCCGCTGGACTTGGAAGTCCAGCGGACAATCCCGCCGTTAGTGGGCAAGTCCGCGGGACTTTTGAAATGAAGGGACTTGCCGCTCATCGGCAAGTCCGTTCATTTAGCACGTGACTTCAGGTTACGTAGCTAGCGTAGGCAGTTACTGCCGCCGCGCTAGCTCCGTGACCTGGCATGGATTTAAAGGGACTCCCCACGCCGAAAAAACGGCGTGGGGGTTCCCCCCAAATCCATGTCAGACCCTCATCCGAGCACGCAGCCTGGCAGGCCAGGAAAGGGGTGGGGACGAACGAGCGCCCCCCCTCCTGAGCCGTACCAGGCCGCGTGCCCTCAACATGGGGGGTGCCCTGGGGAAAGGGGGGCCGTGCGGCCCCCCCACCCCAAAGCACCTTGTCCCCATGTTGATGAGGACAAGGGCCTCTTCCCGACAACCCTGGCCGTTGGTTGTCGGGGTCTGCAGGCGGGGGCTTATCGGAATCTGGGAACCCCCTTTAATAAGGGGGCCCCCAGATCCCGGCCCCCACCCTATGTGAATGAGTATGGGGTACGATGTACCCCTACCCATTCACCTAAGGTGTAAAATGTAAAGTAAAAAAAAACACCCACACTTTTGAAAAAATAGTTTATTGCACTGCTCCGGGGGTCTTCTTCCGTCTTGGGGGTCTTCTCGCCGGACTCCTCCGCTCTCTTCTGCTCTTTTACCTAGCTCTTTCACGAGCGGGGGAAGTCCGGCTACCTTCTTCGTCGTCGCCGCCGTCTGGGGGTCTCGATCCGCCTTCGGGGGTCTTCTTCCGTCTTGGGGGTCTTCTCGCCGGACTCCCCCGCCATTTACCAAGCTCTTTTACCGAGCGGGGAAGTCCGGCTACCTTCTTCGTCGTCGCCGCCGTCGTCTGGGGTCTCGATCCGCCTTCGGGGGTCTTCCGGGGTCTCTTCTGTTCTTGCGGCGGTCGTCGTCTTCCGCGCCGCCGGCGCCTTCTCCTTCTTCTTGTCCTTCTTCTTGTTCTTCTTCTTCCGATGTTGACCCGACGCTCTCTCTGCCCGGAATGCCTGTGCCGCTCTGCGCTGAGACTTATATAGGGACATGGGGGACAGGGTCACATGTCACATGGTGACCCCGCCCCCTTGTGTTGTCACAGTCCCGGAGGATGCTGGGACTGTGACATCGCAAGGGGGCGGGGTCACCATGTGACATGAACATGTGACCCTGTCCCCCATGTCCCTATATAAGTCTCAGCGCAGAGCGGCACAGGCATTCCGGGCAGAGACAGCGACGGGTCAACATCGGAAGAAGAAGAACAAGAAGAAGGACAAGAAGAAGGAGAAGGCGCCGGCGGCGCGGAAGACGACGACCGCTGCAAGAACAGAAGAGACCCCCGGAAGACCCCCGAAGGCGGATCGAGACCCCCAGACGACGGCGGCGACGACGAAGAAGGTAGCCGGACTTCCCCCGCTCGTGAAAGAGCTAGGTAAAAGAGCAGAAGAGAGCGGAGGAGTCCGGCGAGAAGACCCCCAAGACGGAAGAAGACCCCCGGAGCAGTGCAATAAAATATTTTTTCAAAAGTGTGTGTGTTTTTGTACTTTACATTTTACACCTTAGGTGAATGGGTAGGGGTACATCGTACCCCATACTCATTCACATAGGGTGGGGGGCCGGGATCTGGGGGCCCCCTTATTAAAGGGGGCTCCCAGATTCCGATAAGCCCCCGCCCGCAGACCCCGACAACCAACGGCCAGGGTTGTCGGGAAGAGGCCCTTGTCCTCATCAACATGGGGACAAGGTGCTTTGGGGTGGGGGGCCGCACGGCCCCCCTTTCCCCAGGGCACCCCCCATGTTGAGGGCACGCGGCCTGGTACGGCTCAGGAGGGGGGGGGGGCGCTCGTTCGTCCCCACCCCTTTCCTGGCCTGCCAGGCTGCGTGCTCGGATGAGTGTCTGACTTACCCACGCCGTTTTTTCGGCGTGGGGATTCCCTTTAAATCCATGCCAGCTTGCGGAGCTAGCGCGGCGGCATTTACTGCCTACGCTAGCTACGTAACCTGAAGTTACGTTCGAAATGAACGGACTGCTCCGTGTGTGGGCAAGTCCGTTCATTTTCAAAAGTCCCGCGGACTTTTGGCCGGCGGATTATCCGCTGGAGAAGTCCGTGCGTGTGTGGGCAAGTCCACACCCTCGGAAAGTCCAGCGGACCTAGCTGGAAAGTCCCGCGGGATTGTCCGCTGGACTAGGTCCGCCGGCAAAAGTCCCTACGTGTGTACGAGGCATTAGTGTTACCAGGTCTCAGGTGTGTTAAATTCGGTGTTATGGCTCTCACTCTCTCATAGTGGTCACTAGAATTTCAACATGGCACCTCGTGAAAAGAACTCTCTGAGGATCTGAAAAAAAGAATTGTTGCTCCACATGAAGATGGCCTAGGCCAGTGATGGTAAACCTTGGCACCCCAGATGCTTTGGAACTACATTTCTACAGCTACACTGCACAGTGCATGAGCATCATGGGAAATGTAGTTCCAAAACATCTGGGGTGCCAAGGTTTACCATCACTGGCCTAGGCTATAAGAAGATTATTGCCAAGACACTGAAACTGAGCTATAGTACGGTGGCCAAGACCATACAGCGGTTTAACAGGACAGGTTCCACTCAGGACAGGCCTCGCCATGGTCAACCAAAGAAGTTGAGTGCACGTGCTCAGCGTCATATCTAGAGGTTGTCTTTGGGAAATAGACATATGAGTGCTGCCAGCATTGCTGTAGAGGTTGAAGGGGTGGGGGGGTTAGCCTGTCAGACCATACGCCGCACAATGCATCAAATTGGTCTGCTTGGCTGTCATCCCAGAAGGAAGCTTCTTCTAAAGATGATATACAAGAAAGCCTGCAAATAGTTTTCTGAAGACAAGCAGACTAAGGACATGGATTACAGGAACTGTTCTGTGGTCTGATGAGACCAAGATAAACTTATTTGGTTCAGATGGTGTCAAGCCTGTGTGGTGGCAACCAGGTGAGGAGTACAAAGACAAGTGTGTCTTGTCTACAGTCAAGCATGATGGTGGGGATGTCATGGTCTGGGATGCATGAGTGCTGCCGGCACTGGGGAGCTACAGATCATTGAGGGAACCATGAATGCCAACATGTACTGTGACATACTGAAGCAGAGCATGATCCCCTCCCTTCGGAGACTGGGCCGCAGGGCAGTATTCCAACATGATAACGACCCCAAACACACCTCCAAGATGACCACTGCCTTGCTATAGAAGCTGAGGGTAAAGGTTATGGACTGGCCAAGCATGTCTCCAGACCTAAACCCTATTGAGCATCTGTGGGGCATCCTCAAATGGAAGGTGGAGGAGCACAAGGTCTCTAATATCCACCGTGATGTCATCATGGAAGAGGGGAAGAGGACTCCAGTGGCAACCTGTGATGATCTGGTGAACTCCATGCCCAAGCGGGTTAAGGCAGTGCTGGAAAATAATAGTGGCCACACAAAATATTGACACTTTGGGCCCAATTTGGACATTTTCACTTAGGGGTGTACTCACTTTTGTTGCCAGCAGTTTAGACATTAATGGCTGTGTGTTGAGTTATTTTGAGGGGACAGCAAATTTACACTGTTATACAAGCTGTACACTCACTACCTAGGTGGCACTGATAGGCCGCACTGATAAGTGGTAGTAATGGGCACTGATAGGGTGGCAGTGATGGGCACTGATAGGTGGCAGTAATGGGCACTGATAGGCAGCACTGATAGATGGCAGTGATGAGCACTGATAGGCAGCACTAATAGGTGGCAGTGATAGTTACATAGTTAGTAAGGTTGAATAAAGACACCAGTCCATCCAGTTCAACCTGAGTGAGTGTGGGTGCGTGTCCACAACTATCCCTATTTAAGGTATCCATATAGCGCCGTCAATTCATGCAGCGCTCCACACATACATCGCACACTCACATCGGTCCCTACAATCCAAGGTCCCCAACTCACATTCATATACTAGGGCCAATTTTGGACAGAAGCCAATTAACCTACCAGCATGTCTTTGGGGTGTGGGAGGAAACCGGAGTACCCCGGAGGAAACCCACGCAGGCACAGGGAGAACATGCAAACTCCAGGCAGGTAGTGTTGTGTTTGGGATTTGAACCAGCGACCCTTTTTACTGCTAGGTAAACCCATCGTTTTAACAGTTTCCCAAACAGTTCCATTCAAGGCATGCCATAGATAACAGTTGCTTGTGCTCTAAACTGAACTGTCAAGCCATCAAATGTCTGGCGTCCTAACTGATCACATGGGCAGATCAGAGAGGATAAGATGGCGGCTTCCTTGGCTGTATAGGAGAGGACGGTTTAGTTCCCTGTAATGGTAAGTTCAGCAGAGTTTTGCTGTATTCTGGGCATAGTATGTTGATGATGATCACAGTCACCCCTCCCCCTTTCTCCCAGGCTCCCCCCACACCCACCATCATCGGTGATCAGAACCTCGGATGGTGTTCTTATTACTGCCAGTCCTCCTGGTGTCACTGGGACAGGAAGTGAGAGAAATCTCCCATATTGGGGGTCACAGACTGGAATAAAGCCAGACAGAAATGTCCCCTCTTCCCTGGTCTATGTAACATATTAGAGTATATCGGGGTTGGCATTTCTGGGTGTGTACTGTGGGGTGGAGATAGACCGGGAGGAGAGGGGAGATCGGGGATATGCGGGCCGTACAATAACATGAAGGTCACATCTTCTGTCCCTTTAACAAAGCCGGGTGCGGGGGCGTGGTCTGATGACGGAAATGCGATGACGTTCCCGCCGCTGATTGGCGGCCGGTTGTTCCCTGTGAGAGGGCTGAGCGCGGATCGATCATTCGGTGACCGGAGAGCGGAGACATGAAGATCTGGACCTCCGAGCACGTGTTCGAGTGAGTACCGGGGGGAGGGGCACCGTGGGGGGACAGAGGGGCATAAGAGGGGGATGGGCCTCTATGGAACCTTCTAGAAGGATCGGTGTGTGCGGAAGGAGAAGTCCCGGGGAGAGCCGCAGGCTCCGGCCTGTACTGTGCGCAACACAGGCTGTGCGCTCCCCGGAGGACTACAAGACCCAGCATGGGTCCTGCGGTGTCACGTGGAGGGGGGGAGGACAGGTCCTGAAAGCTCTGCGGTGTCACGGGGGGGGGAGGTCCTGGAAGCTCTGCGGTGTCACGGGGGGGGGGGAGGTCCTGGAAGCTCTGCGGTGTCACTGGGGGGAGGACAGGTCCTGGAAGCTCTGTGGTATCACTGGGGGGGGCAGGTTCTGGAAGCTCTGCGGTGTCACTGGGGGGAGGACAGGTCCTGGAAGCTCTGTGGTATCACTGGGGGGGGCAGGTTCTGGAAGCTCTGCGGTGTCACTGGGGGGAGGACAGGTCCTGGAAGCTCTGCGGTGTCACTCGGTGGGGGGGGGGAGGACAGGTCCTGGAAGCTCTGCGGTGTCACTCGGTGGGGGGGGGGAGGACAGGTCCTGGAAGCTCTGCGGTGTCACTCGGTGGGGGGGGGGGGGAGGACAGGTCCTGGAAGCTCTGCGGTGTCACTCGGTGGGGGGGGAGGACAGGTCCTGGAAGCTCTGCGGTGTCACTCGGTGGGGGGGGGGGGGGAGGACAGGTCCTGGAAGCTCTGCGGTGTCACTGGGGGGGGCAGGTTCTGGAAGCTCTGCGGTGTCACTCGGTGGGGGGGGAGGACAGGTCCTGGAAGCTCTGCGGTGTCACTCGGTGGGGGGGGGGGGACAGGTCCTGGAAGCTCTGCGGTGTCACTGGGGGGGCAGGTTCTGGAAGCTCTGCGGTGTCACTCGGTGGGGGGGGAGGACAGGTCCTGGAAGCTCTGCGGTGTCACTCGGTGGGGGGGAGGGACAGGTCCTGGAAGCTCTGCGGTGTCACTCGGTGGGGGGGGAGGACAGGTCCTGGAAGCTCTGCGGTGTCACTCGGTGGGGGGGGACAGGTCCTGGAAGCTCTGCGGTGTCACTCGGTGGGGGGGAGGTCCTGGAAGCTCTGCGGTGTCACTCGGTGGGGGGGGGGGGGGAGGACAGGTCCTGGAAGCTCTGCGGTGTCACTGGGGGGGCAGGTTCTGGAAGCTCTGCGGTGTCACTCGGTGGGGGGGGGGGGGGGACAGGTCCTGGAAGCTCTGCGGTGTCACTCGGTGGGGGGGGGGGGGGACAGGTCCTGGAAGCTCTGCGGTGTCACTCGGTGGGGGGGGGGGGGGAGGACAGGTCCTGGAAGCTCTGCGGTGTCACTCGGTGGGGGGGGACAGGTCCTGGAAGCTCTGCGGTGTCACTCGGTGGGGGGGGGACAGGTCCTGGAAGCTCTGCGGTGTTGGTGGGGGGGAGGACAGGTCCTGGAAGCTCTGCGGTGTCACTCGGTGGGGGGGAGGACAGGTCCTGGAAGCTCTGCGGTGTCACTGGGTGGGGGGGGGGAGGACAGGTGACAGGTCCTAGCAGGCCTGTAATTCTTGCCACCATAGGTGCAGATTTGATTGATTACAGGATGTATAGTGTCTCCTGTGCCAGAATGCTCCGTCACCTCTGTATTGGTACCAACGTAACTTATTACATCCCCTCCATTATATCACCATCCAACCACTACGTGTCCCATCATGTCCATCCTCCTCCTCCTCCTCCTCCTTTCCCAGCATGCCGACTCCTTCATCTCTAAGTGACAATACGAGGTTCCCATAGTGACCAGTCTGAGCACCGCACAGCTCCGCTGGATCATCAGTCTGCAGACAGGCAGTGATTGGACGGACGGATGAGTCGGGTTTCTGCAGAATGTGACATTCTGTGTATTTCTCGCCCCCCGGAGGAAATGATTGTGATCACAGGAAGAGGACTTCTGTATTTGCTGATTTGGCTTTGAATAGGCGCTGCGGTTTATTTCTCGCAGCACTACCACAGGAAATTACATTTGGTAACACCTGACATGTAGAAGTACAGGCCTGCCCGCTCCAGTGACTGTCCCCAGTGCCCGCCATAGATTGGTGACTGGTTTCTATAGTAGAGGTCAGGGTGCTCAGCCGTCATTGTAGAGGGGAATGGACTGTGTGTAGCGCAGTGGATTGGATTTGAATCGCAAGTAAAAGGACTTGATTTAAATCTTCATTTTTTAAAGAGCATCTGTCATCTATCCCGCAGCAGATCCTCCTCTGGCCCGCTGTTGACTCACCGACAGTCCCATTCACTTTAATAGGACGGCTGGTGATGTGGCAGTGACACAGCAAGGTGAGGGACATGGCGGCAGCAGGTGAGGGGGTGCCCGCTAACAGGTGCTGCCATGATGGATGTGAAATGACAGGTGCTATTTAAATGTAAGGACTTGCCGTATAAGCCGAGTTTTCAGTACATTTTTTATTTTATTTTTTTGTGCTGAAAATGTCCCCCTCGGCTTATACTCGGGTCAAGCATTTTTCTGCAACAGAGAATGACATTTTCTGACCCGAATTTGGGGCCCCGTATCTCGGGGCCACTTGGTGCTAGGAACCCCAAATTTGGTCTGCAAACCCAGTGGAACTAGCACTACAACACTAGCATCAAGTGGCCCCGAGATTCGGGGCCTCAAAGTCGGTCAACTGTGTCCATCTGCAGCAATGTCATTTCGGGACTCGTTGCGTCCAGAGACCCCAAATTTTGGCTGCAGCCAGGGGGCATCTAGGAACCCTTAACTACCAAGTTTGAAGTTCGGGGGGACCTGTGGCTGCAAATGGGCATTGTTGACCATCTTTTTCCACTTCCAGTAGCTGCACATTTCTCACCCTAGGCTTATACTCGAGTCAATACGTTTTCCCAGTTTTTTTGTGGTAAAATTAGGTGCCTCGGCTTATATTCGGGTCGGCTTATACTCGAGTATATACAGTATTCTTGCTGGTAGTTACAATCTTAAATATTTGCAAACAAAATGAAGAATAATAAGCTGTCAGGTTAGTAAAACAGCGATATCGGAACCGATTTTAGGTTAATCGCACATAGTTGAACTACTCAAATTCTTGAGTATGAATGAGTTTACCAAAAAATGTAAATATTGCAGAATATACAGCTTCATGCTACATAACTGAGCTCCATTTCATACTGAATAAACAAAATTATTAATGTATCTTAAAGCAGAGTTCCGCGTTCTTTCAAATACTGCAGCGGTTGACTTTTAAAATAAGGACACTCAACTGCCCCGGGTGCCGATCTGTCCCTCTGCTCTCGGGTGCTCCCGCCGCCATCTTCGGTAAGGGAATCAGGAAATGAAGCCTTGCGGCTTCACTTTCCGGTTCCCTATTGTGCATGCGTATCCCACTGGTCCCTGCTGTCTCCTGGGACCCATGTGTCTCCCAGAAGACGGGGGGGGGGGGGGGGATAAGTGGCGTAGATACCCTTGGGTATCTATGCCCCGGACCTGGGGGCACGATACTTGTATTAGACAGGTATCTGCTCCCCCCTGAAAGGTGCCAAATGTGACACCAGAGGAGGGGGGGAAGGGTTCCAAGAAGCGGAAGTTCCTTTTTTGTGTAGCACTAGAATAAAATAGAAAACTATCTTTTTAGATTTTTTTTATTTTTTTTTTTTTTGTTTACTCCAAAAGCATTTTATTTAAATAAATTTGAGAAAAATCCAAACAATTTGACTTTAAATCAAATTGTTGTGTTTTTTTTTTTTTTTGATCATTGCTTTTTATCCACCCTGGTGTGTATTATTACTTTATGTACAAATCATGTCACATGAGTGATCACCAAATACTGCAGTCCAGGCCCAGTGTCTTCCACATGTCAGCCCCTCGCTGGCTGGATGAGAACGGCATCGCTGCCTGAAATGCTGCAGAATATATCACCGCCGTCTCATCCAACCCGTAAGAGGGCCTCACATAGAGCCAGGCGCCCCCCCCCCCCCTCCTCTGTCATGTATAATGATCCTGTTGTTTCCTAGTTGTCGCCAACAATAGAATGTGTGAGATCAGCCTGAATGTTGGAAGTGGTATCTGGGGAACGTCTCCAAGCTAGGACAGCAGACTAGCCAGCGATAACATTCTCTACAGCGGAGCAACCAATTAGATCTGAACTTACTGTCCCCAAATCAGGAAATCCTCAGATTGGGCCGTCTCGTGCTCTTGCAGTGTTTGTGAACACAAATCAGTGTGACGTGTCGGAGGGAGGAGGTGTGTTGGGAAAGATTATTCATTTTACATGGGCTCCCTATAATGTAACAGATTGCATGGATTTATCTACCTCCTCCCATGCTCGCCTTCAGGACTTCTCCAGAGCCTCTCCCATCCTCTGGAACTCCCTGCCCCAGTATGTCCGATCAGCCCCTAACCTGTCCACCTTTTAGGAGATCCCTGAAAACTCATTTATTTATTCAGGGAAGCCTATCCCACACCCACCTAACATTATCTGCAGCTATTACCTTTTGTATCACCCCCCCTCACCCCTTTTTAAATGTAAGCTCTACGAGCAGGGCCCTCCTGTACCTTTTGTATTGAACTGTAATTATGTTGTCCCCCCTATACATTGTAAAGCGCTGCATAAACTGTTGGTGCTATATAAATCATGTATAATAAATCGTGTATAATAATCTACTTCAGCAAACCACAACGTACGTTCCCTTTAGTTGTGTGCTAAAATGTACATTATTATTTATTATTATTATTTATTATGTGCTTGTACGGTATATTGTATTGTGGTGCCTCTATGGATAAGTGGCACAGGAGCACCCCATAGCACGACATGACTGTATGTTTTTGTGCATTGCAATAATGTGCATTTTGCATCTGATCACAATTTTTTTGGCACATACACACCAGGGATTTGTGTAGATTGGTGCAGTAAGCACCCGGCCCTTGTTCACACCTAATGCATTTTTTATGTGTTTTCAGACCATTGCGAATTGAATGCAGGTTCAACGCATCCAATTCGCAATAGCAGGAGATTTTGACCGTCTCTCTCTATGGAGCTGGTTCACACATCTCCGGTGCAGATTTGAACAGGAGCCCTGTATGTTTTTTTTGGTCCATTTGAGACAAAAATTCGGGCTGAAATCTGACCTCAAACGGTGAACCAGGACGCATGGGATTGTGTGAACCCAGCCTCGATGCATGCATGTATGGGCAGGCTGGTTGTGCACAAATCAGTCAATTAATTTGTATACTAGCAGTCGGTTGGGTTTTTCTCAAATGAGTTCTGCCGGTTATAGCCAGCAACACTGATCATTGTATTCTAATGGTAGGTAAGGCTCCCTCTGTCAGAATAAAATGCCACAGCGGGAGGGATTCTCCCATCCACCTTGACTGTATTGGTGGGGGTATAGAGGGAGTTTAAATTGCATAATCTATTAGGGGTGTTGAAAATAATTGTTTAATCGATGCATCGCGATTCAGCCTTGCACGATTCTGCATCAATGCAGAGAACAGCTGAATCGCGATTGCATTGACGTCATCCCGACGCTCCTCTCCCTCCCTCCCCCTCTGTCATACATAGAGGGGTTCTCCCGCTGTGTCACGGAGCTTTCATCAGAAATGCCCAGGGCGGCCGCTCACCACTGCCTGGGTCGCATCTCCAACTGTGTCGCAGAGCTTGGATTTCAATATCCCGGTGGCCACTGTAACAAAGTCCTGCCTCCTAGACCAGCTTCTGTGATAGATGGCACACTGGTCCAATGCAGGACTTTGTTACAGCGGCCACCATGATATTGAAATCCAAGCTCTGACACAGCGAGAGAGGCCCACTGTGTGTGATCCAGGCACTGGTGAGGCTGCATTTGATGGGCACGGTGAGGCTGCATTTGATGGGCACGGTGAGGCTGCACCGATGTTTTTTTTTTTTTTTATGAAAACCATGGGCAGTAATCGTGATATATTGTGGAATTGAATCGTTGACACGATAATCTAATCGTGAGACCTGTGAAGATGTGCAGCTCTATAATCTATGGTGTGCTTTATGCTGGGAATTGTTCAGTCATGAAGGATAAGGAATGGACAGGATGGTACATGTCGGACCTAGGATAATGGTACAGTGGAATGGTAACCGGTATAATGGAGGGTGATTTGAGGTCAACTTGCTGTGTGATCTAATGACAAGCTAGATAGACCAGCTGGTTGAACAAACAAAATGCACAATGAGGTTGATTTACTAAAGGCAAATCCACTTTGTACTTGGAAGTGCAGTTGCTGTAGATCTGAGGGGGGCATGCAAGTAAAATAAAAACAAACAGCATTTTTACTTGCACACGATTGGATGATAAAATCAGCAGAGCTTCCCCTCATTTCAGATCTACAGTGACTGCACTTGTAGTGCAGAATGGATTTGCCTTTAGTAAATAACCCCTAGTGTATTGGCTGCCTTTCAGGTGTGCGCAGACCTTTAAGTGACTTCCAGATGACTGCAGACCTTCAATGACGGACTCTTATCGGTCATGTTGCGATGTGCAATACCTGGTAACCTTCTCAGTGTATGTGAGTGTACACATTCCTCAGCTTCCACCCGACTGGTTATTCCAAGGCGGCACGTGTTTTGCTGAGTGTTCATGATGTGTCATGTGAAAGGTCTAGTCCATAAAACTCTCTGTAAATGACAGCATTATAGACTGATTCTAGTAACCTGTACTAATCAGTCCTGGCCAGAGGCACCTTGAAAGATAATACAGGACTGTGGGGGTAATTTACCAAAGGCAAATCCACTTTGCACTACAAGTGTACTTGGAGGTGCAGTCGCTGTAGATCTGAGGGGGGGGCATGCAAGGAAAATAAATAACAGCATTTTTGCTTGTACATGGACCCCCAAAGGGTCACGAAATGATAAACCGCCGCCATAACTTGATTGGTTATCACGTCTCATTGTCACGCTATAGAAATGTTCTTTACTGAAGAGGTTTAACAAGTGTGAAACGGCTTGCTGAAGTTGGTCATCGATTCCAGTAAGATGGTCTTAAAGTGGTTCTAAAGGCTGAAGTTTTTTTTTTTTTTTTACCTTTTATACATTCTATGCATGAAGGTAGAAATCACCATCACTCCTGCTACTTATACTTGCCTGATCTCTATCCAGCGATGTGTACAAAAGCTCTCCCAGCTCTCTCCTTCCTCATTGGCTCAAACACAGTAGTTGGAGCCATTGGCTCCGGTGTCCTGTCGAGAAATGTCCCCCGTTGGATAGTGTCCGCCCTATACTGCACTTGCGCACTACGGAGGACAAAGGAGACGCCGAAAGTCTCTGAAGATGAACGGCTGATTGTCAGCTCTACACGGCGCCTGTGCACTTATTAGTACATTCTGCCCTGAGTCCAGGTTCAAGCCCCACCATCCAAGTGGACATAGAATATAAATATACCGAGCGACGCGAGGCTGTGCCCGAAGCGCGGCGACCCCGTGAGGGGCCCTGTTACAAAGTGGTGTCTTGCAACGTCGGGAGCGTGTGACAGAATGTACTATTAAGTGCGCAGGCGCCGTGTAGAGCTGATAATCAGCTGTTCATCTTCAGAGACCTTCGGCGTCTCCTTTATCCTCCGTACTGCACAAGCGATGCACCTGCGCAGTATAGGGCGGACACTGTCCGATGAGGGGACCTTTTCTAGTCAGAACACTGGCTGCTGTCAATCGCAGCCAGCATTCTGTGTAGGGGTGCAACGGATCGTCGCCGATCCGAATGGATCACCCTGTTTGGATCGACACACCCCGCAATGCGCTGAGCGCTCCTCGGCCTTCAGGAAAGGCTTCGGCCTAGCTCCGGAGCGGCGGCCATCTTGGTACACCCGGCGGGCGTTTACAATGTGATCGCTCCGTCAAATGACGAAGCGTTCACTTGTAAACATACTCTGCCAATACTCTGCCAATACTCTGCCAATACTCTGCCATACTCTGCGAATACTCGGCCATACTCAATGTTACAGTGGGGGAGATGATGTGGATATTACAGTGGGGAACTATATGGTGGTGGAATTTTCACAGGTTTTTGCAAATTCAATTATGATTTGTTGATCCGAAAAATTATCCGATCTGTGACTCTGATCCGAGGAACGATCCGATCCGTGAGTTTTTTTGATCCGTTGCACCCCTAATTCTGTGTGTCAATGGCTACACAGAGCATAGTGTGCACAAATAGCCCCCATATGGGGCTTGCTATGAGGCACTTAGCGGGGTTGGGGGGGGAGAGCGCAGAGCAGTGGTGGGGGTCCCCAGAAGAGGAGGATAAGGGTTGCTCAAAACCATTATACAGAGCAGATAAGTGTGAAATATTTGTTATTTAAAAAAAAATAAATAAATCCTTTTAATAGTGTCATCACATACTATAGCGCTGCCTTACAGTGTATACTGTTAATCATTATTGCTACTAATGTATGGACACCTAACAGGAAACCCAGATAAGGCGGCCCTGCTCTTCGGCTCACAATGTAAATCTTAGATCTGATCTTCCATTTTGTTTAGAGAAGTTGCGTTTGGCCTTCAGGAAAGTTTGAGTGACGGGGGTGGTGGGGGGGGGGGGTGTGTCGGTTTCATCTGCCTCGTGCTTTTTCCATGATGAGGGGGGGCACCGTCATCTCCTCCTCATGTGACTTCACGTCAAAGGACCGTGCACAGTGTGACCTTCCTACACCTCCGATAAAGAGGAAAGTGACTCCTCCGAGGACATTCCTGACCAATCCCGCTCTGCCGCCTTCACTTCCTATTATAGGAAGAGGTTTCCTGAGCTTTTGCAGAACTCTCCCTGCACTTCTTCTGCTCACTGACATCTGATTCTAATTATGTGGAGTCACATGGCCTTTTTTTTTTCCCAGCAGCTTCTCGCAATAAAACAGCACAATATTATTCAGAGAACAGGACACTGAGGCAAGAACTTAATTATATTGCATAATACACGAGAGCCACCTCCCTGTACAATGTGCAACAGACAGCAAGAACAGCAAGTACACAATACATAGACGGGTCACTCATTGTTCTGTTGTTATGAACATATGATTAAACGCACCTATTTATTGTACATGATTATCAGGTTTGTAAGGGTGTTGCTATGGATAGACTTGTTCCCTTGAGAGAATACTGCCACCAAGGTTGTCTGCTTTGTAAATATACTCAAACGCTTTTGACAGGGATAGGCGATTAGCCGACCTCCAGCTGTTGCAGAACTACAAGTCCCATGAGGCATAGCAAGACTCTGACAGCCACAAGCATCACACCCAGGGGCATGATGGGACTTGTAGTTTTGCAACAGCTGGAGGTCCGCTAATTGCATATCCCTGACTTATGAGATGCAATGGGGTTTATTTACTAAAGGCAAATCCACTTTGCACTACAAGTGCATTTGGAAGTGCAGTCGCTGTAGAGCTGAGGGGGGACACGCAAGGAAAATAAAAAACCGCATTTTTGCTTGTACATGATTGGATGATGAAATCAGCAGAGCTTCCCCTCATTTCAGTTATTCCCTCAGATCTAAAGCAACTGCACTTGTAGTGCAAAGTAGATTTGCCTTTAGTAAATAAACCCCCCATGTATCAATCCTTTATTTTTAATTTTTTTAAAGGGGCGCCTTCTGGTTCTATTTCGAATGGGGGGGGGGTGATACCCCCATTCCAAATAGAACCAGAAGCTTCTCCTCCTCCTCCGGGGTTTATTTTTATTGATACATAGGGGACTTGTTTTCTTTGTTTTTTTCATTTTTATTCTGCTATAAAATGTTAAATAAAGGATTAAAAAAAATAAAAATGGGTTGAATGGAAAAAAGAAAAATAAGACCACAGATTATGCAAATTTTTTTTATTTATTTATATATATATTTTTTTATATTTATTCCTTCCTTTAACCACGTGTTGCAGGAAAGAAATTTTGCTTGATTTCCCCGATGAACACTCTGGTCATGGGGGAATCCGTCCTGCGAGCTATTGTGTTCTCCCGGCGGGGCGGTGCGTGGAGCCGTTCCTTCAAGAGAAATCTGACATGCTGGTTGTACCCAAGTGGATTGATTAACTTGGGCCCAGTCAGCCTCTCCATAGATGGATCGAATCCTGGCCAGTCAATGCTGAACCAACGAAAGTTCAAACTATCTATGGCCAGCTTAACCAAATTCCTCCAACCACACAAACAAGAATTCCCCGTGCCAGGACATTGTATTCTGATAGTGACACCCCCAGCTGTCAGAATATCCTGATCAGCAACTAATTGGTTACAGACACTAATCAAGAAGTTTTCCAGCACCTTTCTTTAACAGAAATCGATCAAATAATTAACTTTTGTCTAGTGGAGTCAGCCACATGCCAATCCAAATTCAGATGTTCCCTCTGAACTGACCAAATTTCAATCGGTGTATGGCCGGCTTTAGCCTGACTGCCACATAATACGACTTCTCCATTTTGAACTTTGAAGATGAGCCTGCGGGTTTAATATTCACTTTGAATAGCCAGACTGATAAGCCAACAAAAATTGTGTGTGGTGGGGTGTTTTTATTATTATTTTTTTTTTTTTTTTTCTCTTCATCCCCAAAAAAAGGAACAGGAGACAATAAAAAAACCTTAAAGAGGCTGTAACCCTTCTCTGCTCTATGCAATACAATCTAAAATGTTATGCTTTAAATGCTGGTTTGATATTGTACAGACCTGATGTATGTCACTTTTACATATGTTTGTTTTACTTAATGCTTTTAATCCTGTTCTTTACAGCCACCCATGGGAAACGGTCACAACGGCAGCCATGCAGAAGTACCCCAACCCCATGAACCCCAGTGTGATTGGCGTGGATGTGTTGGACAGACACGTGGATAACAGTGGGAAGTTACACAGTGACCGGCTGCTGAGCACGGAGTGGGGAATGCCTTCTTTAGTAAAATCAGTAAGTCCGATTCCATAGAAGAAACACAAGTGTATCCTAACCCAAGAACAAAAATGTATAATGCCGCGTACACACGGTCGGAATTCTCGACGGAAAAAGCTCTGATGGTTTTCCCGTCGGAATTCCGACGGAATTCGGCTCAAACTGTCTTGCCTACACACGGTCACACCAAATTCCGACGGTCAATAACACCGCGCCTTAAAAACCGTTCGGCACTATAAATGGGAAGTTTAATGCTTCTGAGCATGCGTCCAATTGTTTCCGAACATGCGTCAGGATTGCATACACACAATTGGAAAATCCGATAGAATGGTTTTCCGTCTGAAAAATTAAGAACAGGTTCTCAATCCAAAGTCTGTCGGAAATTCCGACAGAAAAATACTGTTGGACATACACGGTCGGAAAATCCGATGAAAAGCTCCCATCGGAAATTCCGACCGTGTGTACGCGGCATAACACTTTACCAGTCCTTAGATGTGGTGGCTACATTCGTAGCACACTTGCTGTCCCAGGGTAACCGCACTTGTATTGGATCTATGCGGAAACAATGTTGTCTTAGGAAAGGACGTGTTGGCTAGAGAACCCCCCCGCCCTTCTTTAACATGGGGGTGTTCTGTAGTTCTGGCACACTTTCTGATATCATCGTTTTAGAAAACACTGCAAGGTTAACTGGAGAAAGGGCAGCACCGGATTTATGGCAGGTCCTTTATTGCAATTATTGAACAGTTATAATAAAATGCTTAAATTGTAAATTCAAGAAACCAAAAGGAAGCAAATAAAAAGGTTAATTTAGTGTTTATATGGACTTTAATTCTCTCCTCCCACGGCCATCAGTGGCAATTAGCTGAGCGTAGGTCGTTTCCTGTGAATGGCTTTCACTGGTCACAAAGAAATTCTCGTTATCAGCAGATTCCCTGCAGTTCACTGGAACTTTCTTAAAGGGATCCTGTCAGGATAAAAATACAGCTGTTTTTTTCTGGTTAGTTATTTTTTTAAAGGGTGTAGAATCTAATGCTGTTATCCCTGTCTTTTAAAGAATTGCTGACCTTAAACAAGTGCAGTATATACATATCAGTGGCTGAATGCCAGATGCAGGCTGCAAATGTGTAGTACTAGTCCAAAGCCATTTCCACCCATAATGTCAGTTTTAAGCAGTTACTTGCAGTTTGTCATATATTGACTCGTTCTGTCTATGGGACCTAATGGTGATGTATTTCCAAGTTTATGCACTACTGCAACTTTCAGAAAAGGGTCTAGTGCTGTATTAAAGTGATACTTACCACACTTTAATTTACATTGTCCCTTCTCTTTCTGTATGTGGAATTGTAATTATTTTAAAGGAGACGTACAGCCAAAGCTTGTTTTGGCTGTACTTCCCCTATGGATCACAGGAGTCTAGTTTGTTTTTCACTCCTGTGATCTGTTTTCAGCAGACAGTAGGCTGAAGCCCGCTGTCAGCTGATGTCACAGAGCCATTCCAGGCTTGGGCAAGAGCGCCACCAAGAAGTCGGGACCCGTCCACATGCCTGAGCGGCTGCACCTGCCCCCTACACAGTGCAGAGCTCCAGTGAGCGGGAGGGGCCAGAGCAGAGTGGGGTGACTGGCGGTCACCAGCTCTCCGCTCAGGGAGAACTGATCGCTCGGTGTTAGAGCCACCGGGTGACTGATGCAGCATCCACCTATTTACCCTGGCAGAATTTTATTTCTTGGCCATTTTCAGAGAATATGAATAACGCAAACTTTTCTTTGACTCACACAAACGCTGTTTGGCTGAAGCCATTTATTAATCAACTGTGTTTACTCTTGTTAAATCATAATGGCAACGAACTACCCAAATGACCCTGATCAAAAGTTTACATACCCTGGTGATTTTGGCCTGATAACATGCACACAAGCTGACACAAAGGGGTTTGAATGGCTATTAAAGGTAACCATCCTCACCTGTGATCTGTTTTCTTGTAATTAGTGTGTGTATAAAAGGTCAATGAGTTTCTGGACTCCTGACAGACCCTTGCATCTTTCATCCAGTGCTGCACTGACGTTGGATTCTGAGTCATGGGGGAAAGCAAAGGAATTGTCAAAGGATCTGCGGGAAAAGGTAGTTTAACTTTTATAAAACAGAAAAGGGATATAAAAAGATATCCAAGGAACTGAGAATGCCAATCAGCAGTGTTCAAACTCTAATCAACAAGTGGAAAATGAGAGGTTCTGTTGAAACCAAACCACGGTCAGGTAGACCAACTAAAATTTCAGCCACAATTGCCAGGAAAATTGTTGGATGTAAAGAAAAACCCACAAATAACTTCAGGTGAAATACAGGACTCTGAAAACATGTGGTGTGGCTGTTTCAAGATGCACAATAAGGAGGCACTTGAAGAAATATGGGCTGCATGGTCGAGTCTCCAGAAGAAAGCCATTACTACGCAAATGCCACAAAGTATCCCACTTACAGCAAACAGCACAGAGACGAGCCTCAAACCTTCTGGTACAAAGTCATTTGGAGTGATGAGACCAAAATTGAGCTTTTTGGCCACAACCAGAAACGCTACATTTGGAGAGGAGTCAACAAGGCCTATCATTCCTACTGTGAAACATGGAGGTGGATCGCTGATGTTTTGGGGATGTGTGAGCTACAAAAGCACAGGAAATTTGGTCAAAATTAATGACAAGATGAATGCAGTATGTTATACTGGAGGAACATTTTGCATTCATCAGCCAGGAAGCTGTGCATGGGACGTACTTGGACATTCCAACATGACAATGATCCAAAACACAAGGCCAAGTCGACCTGTTATTGGCTACAGCAGATTAAAGTGAAGGTTCTGAAGTGGCATCTCAGTCTCCTGACCTCAATATCATTGAGCCACTCTGGGGAGATCTGAAATGTGCCGTTCACAAACAGATTATATATATATATATATATATATATATATATATATATATATATATATATATATATATATATATATATATATATATATATATATATTATAATTTCAACACATTTTTATTTTATTTTTTTCTATCTTGTGCGTTTAGTGACACTTTCAAATATTCTTCATAATGCAGAGTGATAAAATACATGCCACCCTGTGTGAGCTCCAGTGTCAGAGCTTACCAGGGGTGCTGGTGTCAGTGCCCTCTCCATCCTTCAGTGTGACAGTGTTTGGCCTGGTGAATTGGCTGCTCTAGCATCCATACCCACAAGCCCCGCTCTACTAGAGCAAAAGAGTGGATTTGTAAATCTACTTGGCTAGGGAGTGGTCTGTCAGGAAATAGTCACTTTCCCCTGAAGGGTCATAGTGTGTATTGACAGATAGGAGGATAAAAATTTCCAAAATGAATCCAGAATCTGTTTTGAGTTCTATGTTTTTATTTTTATTTTTTAGATTATTGGGGCAACCAGAACAAGGACATACGTTCAAGAACATTCGGTGGTTGATCCTGCTGAAAAAACAATGGAACTAAAATCAACAAATGTAAGTGTCGCTTTTGTGTTTTAGATTGTGTAATGCAAATTTAAAGACCTTCAAGTGTGACCAGACATTATTACTTCCACACTGCAGTTCGGTGTGGGGGGGGGGGGGGGGGCGGCGATGTTGCACACTGATGCTTGAACATCCTATCACATGTTTGGTATGGCACAATGTTTTACCTTTGAACCTCTGACAGCAGACGCAGCCACTCGGCCAGCTCTCTTCACTAATTTACACTCGTCATTTGCAGGGTAGGGATCATAACCTTCTGTCTGGTAGCTGGCTGAGTGTGCACTATTCCTAATGATAGAATGACGACTTCCTTTTTTTTCTCTGAGCTAAAATACAGCTAATTAATTGTAATGTGCCTATACACACAGGCGTGTAAACTAGCATTTTTTTTTCTTGCATTTTTGGTCTGTAATTTGTGCCTCGTGCGTGCAAATGACTATTAACATATTGTGAACACGAGAATAAGTTATACGCGTAAATAAATACATTTTAAAAAAGGGGGGGGGGGGCTGAAAAAAACAGATGCTCAAACAGGAGTATCATGTGCAAGAGGCCTTATGATTGCCACTAGAGTGTAAAATTAAACACCTCTAAATACAAATCGCTACAATGACAATATGGCCTGAAAGTATGTGAAAGTGTGTCCCTTCAACCATTACTTGCTGGTGGAACTTTAAAGATCAGGTCGCGAAAAATGTAAAAGTGAGCAGCTGCTAATACTGCAGCTGCTGACTTTTAATATATGGACACTCACCTGTCCAGGGAGCCCCGCAATTTCGGTACCGCATAAGATAAGCGGAAGTTGTTTGCTCGTTGTGTAACTTGTTGACTTGTCTTCTTGATTGTAGATCACATTCACAAATATGGTGTCCGTGGATGAAAGACTAGTGTACAAGCCACATCCTCAGGACAACAAAAAGTAAGTACAGAGCTGTGCTAAAGATCTCTAATCTGCTAATTCAGAACATATACTGGTGATGTGGAGAATTGTGTTTTTATCTTTAGGTATTGTTTTATTTTCTGTGCATTTGTATAGTCAATTTTTAACTGGGTCAACGTACTCCATAGCTGTGATTTACTTATAATCCCCCCCCCCCCCCCCCAAACAATTACATGCCTACAGAGGCCTTGTAGAATAAAAATGGTGTTAGTTGCAACTGGTTTTATTTTGCACAGAGTGCATGTGATCAGCTCAGGGCCAATCAGAACTATCCAGACAGAGGGTCAGGGGTCCTTCATCCTGATAGGTCAGCCAGTGCAGTATGAAAAACTCCTACAAGCTTTAAGAGGTATTAACACGTTTTATATTTACTGAAATAATTGCATTTCCATATTCTGAGTACTGTGGGAGACCAGATATAGTAAATGGAGGGTCCTAAGTTTAGTAACACCTTTTTAAAGAAGTTTTATATGGTAGCAGTCGCCAATATCCGTTCTAAGCATATAAATTGTTGCTTGATTCAGCTTTGGAAATGTCTTGGCATGCAGAGAATAAGAAGGGCGCTTTCTTATGTGTATTTGACTGTATTTTTCTCGGATAAGGCAAGACTTCAATGCAGTCTTTGTGTTTTCAGGACCGTTCTTACTCAGGAAGCGATCATATCTGTGAAAGGTGTCAGTCTAAGCAGCTATTTAGAGGGAATGATGGCCACTACCATTTCTAGCAATGCCAGTAAGGTAAGTATGCGACTAGCCTAAAATCCAGTACTTCCTGCCATTATTTGGGTGTGTCGTATTCTCCTGGGTGACTTCCATTGATGTGTGTTGTTTTTGTTAGGTGGGGGTAGGAAAACTAACCTGAAACAGATAAGCCTCCCTTATCTACTGTACTGCATCTAGGACTGTGCTGTCCATTGTCACATGTGTTTCAGTTACAACTAGAAATTCTGGCTTTCTTTTATGACTTGTATACGGCAGAATTAGTCCATCCACAGCAACTAGTGATTCAGGGTTATTGCATAAAGGTCAAGTAGGCAGTCTAAGCGGCCAAATATCTAGGAAAGACCTGCCTAAACCTTTATGGGAAAAGTAGTATAATTTTACATTTTGTACATGCATAGAAAGAACAGAAATTATCAGCTTACTTTAAATGGTCTTATGGCCCCTACACACGATCTGAAAATCAGATGAAAGATCGCCCGTTTAAAAAAAAAAAAAATGATTTTTTTGCATGCTGTCGCTTATCGAAATTGGAGGGGTTACTAAAGTTAGGAAAATTCTCGTATGACGGAATATAAAATCGGAAGTGATGTCACTTGTTGTAGTGTATTTTTGGAGGACAACTGTACTGATTAAATGAAAATCATATGATCTGGTATCATGCGAGAATTTTTTGTGTTTGTCCGATCGGATAATATTGGAGCAACTGTTGTGATCGGCTCTCGAAAGCGGTGTACCAACTATCCGATTTATCATATGTTTGCTTCGAAAGTGGTATTTTTTTGCCCAATTTTCAGATTGTGTGTATGAGCCATTGGTCTTAGTTTTAAGCTTGCTTTGAAAAGCTTCTTCTCCCTCCTCCCTCCTTCCTCCTCCCTCCTCCTCCTTCGCAATCATTGGTACTTTGAGACTATGAGTTAAAGCGGGGTACCACCCTAAAGTGGAACTTCCGCTCATCGGAAACCCCCCCCCCCCCTCCGGTGTCACATTTGGCACTTTCAGGGGGAGCAGATACCTGTCTAAGACAGGTATTTGCACCCACTTCCGGGCATAGACTCCCATGTGAGTCTATGCCTCTTCCTGTCCCGCTGTGCTGTCTGCTGGGACACACCCGGGTCCCAGAGACAGTGCGGAGCATTCCTATGGCATTGCGCGACGCATGCGCAGTAGGGAACCGGGGAAGTGAAGTGGAACTTCCGCTCCCCCCCCCCCCCCCCCCTCCGGTGTCACATTTGGCACCTTTCAGGGGGAGCAGATACCTGTCTAAGACAGGTATTTGCACCCACTTCCGTGCATAGACTCCCATGGGAGTCTATGCCTCTTCCTGTCCCGCTGTGCTGTCTGCTGGGACACACACGGGTCCCAGAGACAGTGCGGAGCATTCCTATGGCATTGCGCGACGCATGCGCAGTAGGGAACCGGGGAAGTGAAGCCGCAAGGCTTCATTTCCTGATTCCCGTACCCATGATGGTGGCGGCAGCATCCGAGGGACGGTTCGGCCTCGGGTGCCGACATCATTGGACCCTGTGACAGGTGAGTGTCTTTTTATTTTAAGTCAGCAGCTGCAGTATTTTATACTTACCTGCTCTGTTGCAGTGGGTTTGCACAAAGCAGCCCAGATCCTCCTCTTCTAGGGTTCCTTTTCTGTGATCCAAGCAGCTTGCTATGGGGGCCCTCAAGCTGCCAAGCCCTGCCCCCTCTCTCCCCTAATTGGCTAGCCAACTCTGACAGCATCGGGAGCCAGTGGCACCGCTGCTGTCTCTCAGCCTATCCGGAGTGATTGTTTGTTTTTTGTTTTTTTTCTCTAAAGAGATACAATATACTTACACTAATATTGTGAGTTGTTGTGTTTTGTTTTTTTTTATTAGTTTTACATAATAGAAATGGTACAAAACAAGTTATCTAGAATATTGTGAGTTTTAGAAATGCTTGACTTGTATGAATTTAATGACAGGTCCACTTTAATTGCTGCGTTCGAACTTGCTTGCTGCTTCAAGGGATTCTGGGTCATTTCTAAAAAATGATTACTTCTAACAATACTTCTCTCGTGATTCTTTAGGGCCGGGACGCTCTGGAGTGGGTGATTGGCAAACTAAACTCCGAACTTGAGGATCTGAAGGCGACAACAAGAGGGGGCATCAGGACGACCATGGCAGCAGCGGCCTATGTAGAGGAATGATGTTTACTCACGCCATAGCCATTGGGCGTTCCTACTGGAAATGCTAGGATATCCCTCTTGGCACTTCAATTATTTATTCTTATTTAAGAATGTAACTATTAAGTAGGATTTTTCAAATTGAAGCGTGGAGAGAGGGGGCAGCGGTGTGGGAACAATGAATGAAGGGGACCAGGTAGTTGAGTGACTGTACACAGTTGTACAGTGACTTTCTCTAAATACCTCCATCGCCCTTCCCAGTATTAATACTTGACAGGTTTTGATGTGATCTCAGCAGCTTTATCTCCACCATTGGACCAAGAGCCATGTTGAACCAGCTTCTTTCTTCAGGCTTTATTTATAAAGGTGTTCAAAGAAATTGTCCTGGACAGGCTAATGCCCAAGGCAGTTAATCATAAGCTTTCTTTCTGTTTCCTGGTGCCATACAGACAGCCCAAACTTGGCAGACACTTCAGTAAATGAGTGCCATTTTCATTGCCTGCAACTCATCTTCACACCAGCAATCTGACTAAACCGTGTACTAAGCTAGCTCTCAATTACAACTACCATCGATAAAGGATGAGGGAAACGTAGAGTCCCATTCTGACCCTTTTCCACATGCCATTTGCCTGGTTTGGTGATGGACAATTGCAGATCCAGCTGCAAACAGTCACATAACGAATTTGACTTTTCTCCGACTTGGTCTTTTGACCTGCTCTGAGTCAGTATTGAAGTTGTTCTGACAGGCAGGCAGGAAGTGACTGAAAATTGATGGGCTGCTTTGCAGTAAAAGTGCATCCACAAACATGGCTCCTTCGTCTGATGGGTGATAAAGTCTCTTGATATTGCAAAGGAACACCATGCTTGTAGCAGCTAATTTAAATCAGTCGTGGCACTTATACTCCAGGATTTTGAAGGCTATTAAAGACACTTTCTTATTTCTAGCAGTAGAGTTAATTGGATTTACATTATAAGTTAGTTTGTCTTTTGGATAAAGTTTGGAGAACCTAAATGTGGGGCAGTTGTAAGCCCTAGAGCACCCCTACATACCCCAGGCTGCAAAGTCTGAGTTTTGCTGCTCCCCCCTCTGCTTCTTAAAACCTATAAATGAGTTTGCATCAAGGGTGCGGCTTGGCTTTGACTTTCTGGCTGGGAAAGTTGGTATTTGCATCCAGAGTGAGCCGGGTTCAAGGGCTTCCAAAGTGCTCTGAAGACAGACATGGTGTGCCTGTAGGTAACCTCTAGGTTTCAGCTTCTAGGCTCTCCTTGATGTGGATAGCTTTAGTTACAAGTGTTCTTTTAAAATACTGTATGTGTTAGGATCAGTAAAAACAGCACTCAAAATAGATTTTTCTGTATCCCCTGCAATGGTCTGAGGCATCACCGCCTGTGCCACAGCTTGGAAATGTCAGTCTTGGCAAACATCCAATGTTGCCTACTGAAGTGTCTTTTCCACATTCCCCAAATTCAATCCAGGGTAGCAGGCACAAATGCTGCATTGTGTGTTCTGTGCTGGATAATTCTCTATAAGGATATATGGGGGAAGTAACTATTGCAGGGGATGCCTGAAGAAGCCTTTCACAGCTTTGGTAGAGTTGGAGGGTGATCTTGCCGTTGAGGTCCTAGATAGCTGTGAAGCTGTGAAGACCTGAACAGGGATCACACCTTGCCACCAAACCACCCCAAACGGACAAGTCAGTTTAATCAAATTAAGTGTTTTTCAGTCCAGGCTTTCAGCACAACTGAGACTCCTACTCAGTGCTGTATAATGGTACTTCCATCTTCTTCTGACTGGGGATGTACATATCACAAAAAAATAGGATACTGTACATCAGTTTAACTTTATGCTTTCATCCTTTCCCTGTGTCAGTTCATTAGTTGGGTTGTTTTAGGTTGACTGACCAATGTACAGCTAGGTAAATTCTGAAAATGTGGTGGTTGTAAAGTAGATGTATGAGAGCTGATGTGATATGTTTAATGTTAAAACCCCTCTTCGTGTGGAAACAGTATTGGGAGGGGGGCCTTCTAAAAATTCAGTGTAAACATTGGCATCTATAGCAGCCAATCAGATGCTAGTTGTTATGTTTTGTTATTTATTTTTTATTAATAATATTTTGAAAAACTCAATGAAGGGGATGTTGGCTGCACTGGAAAACACCACTTTTTTCTTTTGAAGAGCCAGTCATCTTGCTCAAGCAGGCAACAGTGTCATGGAAGGGTATCTGCTAACCCCCTTACTGCACTCCCTTGTAGCTCCTTGCTCCTCTTCAGCCGGCACTGAGATTGTCTCTGTCTGTGACCATGAGGACCAGTAATGTTCAGTCCCCCAATCGCGTGACAGGGCCTAGCGATTGGCTTCTCAGAAGGGTGCCATCGCTGGTTTTCTTGCTTTCTGCTGAGAAAGGAGCTGCAAGGGAGCGCAGGTAAAGTGAATATAAGGGGATCGGGGGGAGGGAGAATACCCTTTCCAAAGTCTCTGCCATTTACTTGGGCAATGTGACAGGCTAAGCCCACCTTTTGTATGAAAATTCTGTATGCAGCAAAGGTGCCCCCACAGTATGTTTAAAAATGTATGTATAATTTCATTTTTTATATACTGTGGGGCACCTTTTTGCGGCATACTGAATTTTCATACAAAGGTTGGCTTAGCCTGTATATATAAACATTTTTGGAGAGAAATTGAGCTTATTTTCGAGGATATTACAGTAGGTCAAGTCTGAATTCCAGTCAATGACGTCAGCTGCGTCCTGCCTTTAGGATGGGAGAACTGCTGGGCGCAGCATCTAAGGGGTGTCCCAGCAACTAACGAACTTCACCTTTTAAGCCCATTGAAATGGATGAATACAAGTAAAAAGGATCTCTGGTGAGCATGAAGACAGTTTGCAGTTAAATTGTCTCTTGTATAGCTGTGGAAGTCTCACTAATATTTTTTTTTTTTATTATTCCTTATCTCTGAAAATACCAGTTATATCAAGATACTGCTTGAAATATTTTTCTAATGAATAGTATGGCTAGCATGTAGAATTAATCCTGTTAAGTAGGAGTTTAAAAAAAAAAAAAACGCCACAAGGCTTCAACTTTCAGCATAGAGCTGCATAAATTTGGTTGTCGCCCAGTCCAGCAGCTATTTTGTGATTGGACTCCACCGCCTACCAGCTGGCTAGCAATATCACCGGGTGACCCATCAGCAGCGGCCATTTTGTCAGCTGAAGATCGTTGCCTTATGACTGCGTTGTCGCTGTCGCCAACTGAATCAGATCATTTCTCAGAATGGCGGACTGGACTGCGTGTAAGCATTTGCATCATACAAATCCTGTCCTATGGTATGAGCACAGTTTTGTTTCACCCGTCTAAAAATAGTTAATTTGTTTTATACCAAAAAAAAAAAAACAGCTGTTTGCTTGTGTGCCAGAAATGCTAACTTGGCCTTAACTGTACAGACAATAAGGGTTAAATGACATGTTTTATACAACTAGCACTCCTGAGTTTATTTTTATATTTTACCTTGTTGTTCTTGTTATGTATGTCATTTTGGACAAGCAAATGCCAGTAAAAACTGGAAATGTCTCCGACTTGTGTCTTCATTGTTCTATTCCATTATACATATTGGGAAGAAGGCTTGTAGGAACAAAACCAGACCAGGACAATACAGCAGAACAGAGTCCACAGTTTGGGGTGTTAATAAAGGGGGTTGACGGTGGGGATTTTTTTTCCCTTGCTTTCAGTGCCAATGGGTTTCATATTTGTGTAGAACATGAAGCTCATAGGCTGCAGTGATCTGTTTTGATTCAGTGAAAATGTGACTCCAGCCAAATCATTTTTCTATACTTTTTGTATGGTGGAAAACGGTTGGAACCCCTGTCTGTTTTTATTCCTGCCTCCAGCGGGGAGATTCATCCTCGCTCATCATTCTGATGACTTCTTCAATGGACAGGAAGTGAGTGAAAATCTTTAATGAGGAGAACCGAAACAAAAAGCACTGCTCCTAACAAAAACGAGGGAGAGATCTTTGAGGCGGTTTGGGAGCATGGTATACAGCGGTGCCAAACGCCCCTGCCCATTGGAATGAATGGGCACCACTTTGAAAGCACCGCAAAACAGGAGTTTTAACCCCTTTTTTTGGGGGGTTAAAAGCGGCACTTAAACAGTGGTAAAGCGCTGCTAAAACGAGTAGGTGCTTTAGCGCAGCCGTGGCCCCAGTGTGAAAGGGGGTCTTAGACAGGAAGTGTGGTATTGGCCAGATCACCAAATGATAACAAATGGGAAAGAAATTACTATTGCAACCACCACTGGTAAGCTACAATAAATCCCACAAAAGAAAAAAAATATATATTGATCAGCTGCTATAAATAAATGCTCTACTACTTTTTTTCAGTGCTGTTAAAATTATTCATAATAAAAAAAACGAATTTACAGTTCTTGTGCAAAAATCGTATAAATAAGTTCAAGTGCAAAATATCTATACAAAGGTGCATGCGCTAAAAAAAAATTCCTATTATTGAATATTCACAAAGTCCAATAGTATATGTTCTGAAAATTTCCACCACCCTGTGATTGCATCAATCTTGCTTTCAGGTGCCCTCCACCACTTCTTTTTTTTTTTTTTTTTTTTTTAATCAACAAAATAGAATTTTATTAAATAGAACACAAGGCATTACATGTTACAAGTGAGTAGGCATACAGTCATAAATCAGGAGATATAATCCTCATAACAAGAAATAATTAGTAGTAACTGCGTAGCCAACTAGTCTGTCAACAGGACAGGCATTGCATAATACCTCACGTTCATTACACTATCAAAACAAATACGTTTATATATAAACTGATAGACAAGAATAGCAAACAAACTGGAAGTACACATCAATCACCTGGTATTAGAGAGAACCCAATACCACATGTTATTCTCAGATATTGCGTAAGGTATATCATTGCTGACAGGTCATAAGTAGTCTCATACGGTCACTCCTCTGAAGGTAGTGCAGATAATTATCTAGCCCAGTAGTAATCTATCTAGAGCCAGCTGGCAAGGCTGAAGTGGCTTCTGGGGAATTTAACCAGCCTTGCCAGATGTTTATAAAAAACATTTCGGCAATTTCCTAGTAGCCTAGTTGTTTCTTTCTCAAGTAAGGATGTTGTTAACCGCTTGGATCCACTGCGCCTCCGTCGGGACTTGTGCTAAAAGCCAAAGTCGAGCAATCGGCTTCCTAGCTAGGTATAAAAGTCTTGTGGGGGCAATGTATACCGGTGGGGGGTACAGTTTCTCAGTGAGATTTCCAAACAGACACGTCAGCGGGTCAACTTCCAATTGAACTTGAAATATTTTGTTAAAGCGCAAGAAAACCCATTGATTTTAACAGTTTAAAAAAAAAAAAAAAAGGCATGCCGGAATGCTAACTGCACATTGGCTGTGCTCTCAACCAAACAGTGAAATCATCCAATGGCTGGTGTCATAAAGGATCACATGTGCAGCACTGTGGCAGTTGAAGATTAAACAGAGGCAAAGATGGCAGCTTCCTTGGCTGAAAACGATAGGGGGGTTTACTTCCACTTTAACTATTCTGTGCCAATATCTCACAAGCTTGGGACATCTCCAGAGCATGTGGATGAGGTCACCTGGGTGAGCCTGACATTTCAGACATATGGGAGTGTCTCGTCTACCCCATTTATGCAGCTACACAGGCGTACGATACACTCGGTGCAGTATAAACAGGTGTGAAAGTCTCTGTGCCACGGATACCGACACCAGTGGCCCCACCCCAAGAATTTGATCCCACTGTTCACCATTAATGGGACTGACATCTCTCTCCCATCCCTCCCTGCAAGGTACAATGTCTGGGGCTTGTATGTGTGCTAAGAGATGGGTATAGATTTGAGAGAGGATACCCTTTTTCTCGGGAGCAATGTATATGGATTCCAAGAATGTGGAGTTCTCTAAACGCAGATTAGAGTGTCTGTCTACGCTGGCACCTCATAGCATGTTGTAACTGTAGGTATTGATAATGACCCTTCAGCATTTGGAACTCCCGACTGAGCTGGACATATGGTTTCATGACAGAGTTATTTAGTATTTGGGCAATGTATCTAATCTCTGCCCTTTTCCACACTGGATGTCTAACAACCTTAGCTAGAGCTTTGTAAAAGCTGTTCCGCCATATAGGCGTTTGGCGAAGGAACCCAGTCAATCCCAATGTATGCTTAACACTTTTCCATAGTTTCATCAGTAGCTGAACTGTGGGGCAATGAGAAAGGACCACAGGGAAACACATTTCCATATGGGACAAGACCGAGTAACCTGTGTCAGAGCCGAGTAGCAGATCTCTAGAAGAGTCCATCACGTCGGCTCGATCCCATCCTGTAGAGTGTTGCAACTGGACTGCAAAGTAGTACATTTGAGAATGTAGAACAGCTAAACCACCCTGATCTTTGGGAAACTGCAGAGTGACAAGTTTAATACGAGTCCCTCCACCTCACCGTATGAGAGCCCTGAACTGCGAGTCAATGCGCCGGAACCAGTACTGTGCTATCCAGATCGGGGAATTATTCAAAATGTACAGTAATTTTGGGGCCCAAATCATCTTTGAGATTCACACGTCCGGTAATTGTGAGTAGTAGTTTATACCAGCTGGCGTGTTTCTGTTGAAATTATTGAAGTATGGGTTTCAGATTCAAGGTAATGTATTCCCACGGATCTCCGGTCACCATTATGCCCAGATACCTGAATGAATTGACTACCTGTATCTGAGAAACATCCTCTGTCAAAAGGAGCCAGAAGAGGATCTAACGGGAGAAGAGCTGACTTGTGCCAGTTTATGGCGAAGCTTGATAGACCTGATTGAACAGTTCGGGCACCTATCACAGCCCTTAAAGAATCCCCAGTATCTCCCAAATACAATAGAGTGTCGTCTACGTGTAGGGAGATTTTTTCCTCCCTCTGTCCCCTATGAAAACCCACAATGTTTGGGGGGGGGGGGGCCGAACCATCGCTGCCATGGGGTTCCACTGCAAGGGCAAACAGCAGGGGTGACAATGGGCACCCCCGGTCGTGTGCCACAAAAAAGAGGAAAGCGCTCCGACAAGGTATCATTTATCCTGATTTTCGCTGTGGGTGCAGCATATAAAAGTTGTATCCAGGACATAAATCTTTCGCCCAGACCGAACCAACGCAAAACCGCCTATAGATAGTTCCATTCAACGCTGTCAAAAGCTTTGGCAGCGTCGAGGGAAAATATAGCTCTGTTGCCTGGATTGTCTACAGGGATTTGCATGTTTATGTAGAGTCTGCAGATGTTTAATGCAGTGTATAGGGCAGGAATGAAGCCAGACAGCAGAGGAGAGAGGTTCATGGTGCCAGCCAGGGACCCGAGAAGAGGAGGGTTGGGGCTGCTCTGTGCAAAACCACTGTACAGAGCAGGTAGATATATGTTTGTTATTTTTTTTTTAATTGCCTTTACAAACACTTCAAATGCTTCCTGCACAGGTGGTGTCCTCTTTAGGCCCCTTTCACACGAGGCGGACTCCGCTTCCACGGAGTTCGCCTCTGTCCGCCGGCTCAGCAGGAGATGTCATCCGCCGGCTCAGCGGAGATCAACGGAGAGAAGTCCCTCTCTGCTCACTGAGTGGGGAGGGGCTTGCGAGTGCCGCTGGTCTCTATGGAGAGATCGGATGAAAACGGACAGCGTGTCTGTTTTCATCAGATCTCACCCGATCCACCAGCGACGTATCTGGATGTAGAGCCATATGTCTGCTTTTGGTGGATCGGACCGGGTCGGATGTCAGCGGACATGTCTCTGCTGACATCCGACGCTCCATGGACTAACATGGAGCGCCCGTTCAGATCCACCGTCAAAACTGACAGGCGGATCTGAACGGTCCGTCCATGTGAAAGGGGCCTTAAGGTTCCTCCTTGTATGCAGCATGTAGATATTATAAAACAAAAGCCCCCCCCCCGTAAAATAACTTTTTAACCAGGCTTACATATTAAAAACATATGACAATATACTTACAAACAACAGAGGATATAATCTTTAAAAGATACAGAAAATCACAAGATAAGCAAGGTAACAGAGTCAACCTCCAGCCGCTAGCAACCCCAACCTTCATCGTTCACAGATCACACAATAATGAGAGATCCGGTCCAGAATTGCTCCCAGCATTAGGCTCCAATAGCTCTAAAGAACGGGGTGCATCGCCTAAAACACGTAAGCCTCCCAGCTGAGTGACATATCCGGCAGGCTTCAGTAGGCTTTCAAGCAGTTCTGAAGCCTGCAAGCAGCTTCTTTACAGTGGCAGCCAGAATCCCCATTAGGATATGTGTATACAATTTTAAAACTGCAGCTAAATGGTACTTTAAAAGCTTCAACTGCTTTTATACAGTGCCTTGAAAAGGTATTCACACCCCTTGAAATTTTCCACATTTTGTTATGTTACAGACAAAAACGTAAATGTATTTTATTGGGATTTTATGTGATAGACCAACACAAAGTGGCACATAATTGTGAAGTGGAAGGAAAATGATATTCAATTTTTTTTTTTTACAAATAAATATGTGAAAAGTGTGGCATGCATTTGTATTCAGCCCCCTTTACTCTGCTACCCCTAACTAAACTCTAGTGGAACCAATTGCCTTCTGAAGTCACCCAAGTAGTAAATAGAGTCCATCTGTGTGTAATTTCTCAGTAAAATCTCAGCATAAATACAGCTGTTCTGTGAAGCCCTCAGAGGTGTGGTAAAGAACCTTAGTGAACAAACAGCATCATAAAGACCAAGGAACACACCAGACAGGTCAGGAATAAAGCTGTGGAGAAGTTTAAAGCAGGGTTAGGTCATAAAAAAATATCTCAAGCTTTGAACATCTCACAGAGTACTGTTCAAGCCATCATCCGAAAATGGAAGGAGTATGACACAACTGCAAACCTACCAAGACATGGCCGTCCACCTAAACTGACAGGCCGGGCAAGGAGAGCATTAATCGGAGAAGCAGCCAAGTTAACTCTGGAGGAGCTGCAGAGAACCACAGCTCAGGTGGGAGAATCTGTCCATAGGACAACTATTAGTCCTGCACTCCACAAATCTGGGGCAAGAAGAAAGCCATTCCTGAAAGAAAGCCATAAGAAGTTCAGTTTGTGAGAAGCCATGTGGGGGACACAGAAAACATGTGGTCAGATGAGACCAATATTTAACTTTTTGGGCTAAAAGCTGTGTGGCGGCATCCACTTGCCATCAATTGCCACCACTGTGCCATCAAATGCTACCACTGTGCCATCAAATGCAGCCACTGTGCCATCAAATGCAGCCACTGTGCCATCAAATGCAGCCACTGTGCCCCATCAATTGCCACCACTGTGCCATCAATTGCTGCCACTGCACATCACATCACTCTGAACACACCATCCCCACTGTGAAACATGATGGTGGCAGCATTGTGTTGTGGGGATGCTTTTCTTCAGCAGGGACAGGGAAGCTGATCAGAGTTGATGGGAAGATGGATGGAGCCAAATACAGGGGAATCTTAGAAGAAAAACTTATGGAGTCTGCAAAAGACTTGAGACTGGTACGGAGGTTCACCTTCAAGCAGGATAATGACCCTAAACATACAGCCAGAGCTACAATGTAATGGTTTATATCAGTGGTCTCCAAACTGTGGCCCCGGGGCCAGATGCGGCCCTTTGCCTGCCTTTATACAGCCCTTGGGGTACTATTTTACTACTTATACAAGACACTATTCTGATAACTGACATCAGCAATGGGGCACCATTTCTCCCATTGACACTAACATGGGGCACTATTCCTCCCCAGTGATACCAACGATTAGGCACTAGTCCACCACCTTATATTAAATGTGGTGATGTTTACTCCCACTGATGCTAGGAAAATCTCCATTCCTGCATGCCCCAGTCCGGCACCCCTAAAGTCTGAAGGACAATAAACTGGCCCTTTGATTAGAAAGTTTGGAGACCTCTGGTTTAGATCAAAGCATATTCATGGCCTGGTCAAAGTCCAGACCTAAATCCAATTGAGAATCTGGCAAGACTTGAAAATTGCTGTTCACAGACGCTCTCCATACAATCTGACAGAGCTTGAGCTATTTTTCAAAGAAGAATGGGCAAAAATGTCACTCTCTAGATGCGCAAAGCTGGTAGAGACATCCCTAAAAAGATGTTCTACAAAGTATTTACTCAGGGGGGCTGAATAGAAATGCACTCCACACTTTTCACATATTTATTTGTAAAAAAAATGAAAAACATTTATAATTTTCTTTCCACTTCACAATTATGTGCCACTTTGTGTTGGTCTATCACATAAAATCCCAATAAAATACATTTACGCTTTTGGCTGCAACATGACAAAATGTGGAAAATTATAAGTGCGAGTGCCCGTGGGTCCGTAAGTGCACGTGGGTCCGGGACCAGATGGCTTGCACCCAAGGGTACTTAGGGAACTTAGTCAAGTAATTGCCAGACCATTGTTCCTAATTTTTACTGACAGTCTACTGACTGGAATGGTACCAACTGATTGGAGAAAAGCCAATGTAGCACCAATATTTAAAAAGGGCCCAAAATACAACCCTGGGAATTAAAGACCAGTTAGCCTAACATCAATAGTATGCAAGCTCTTGGAGGGGATGATAAAAGAATATATACATGATTTTAGTAATGAGAACGGTATCATTAGCAGTAATCAGCATGGATTCATGAAGAATCGTTCTTGCCAAACCGATCTATTAACCTTTTATGAGGAGGTGAGTTGCCATATAGATAAAGGAAGGCCCGTAGACGTGGTGTATCTGGATTTTGCAAAAGCATTTGACACAATTCCCCCTTAAACATTTACTGTACAAAATAAGGTCCATTGGCATGGACCATAGGGTGAGTACATGGATTGAAAACTGGCTACAAGGGCAAGTTCAGAGGGTGGTGATAAATGGGGAGTACTCGGAATGGTCAGGGGTGGGTAGTGGGGTCCCCCAGGGTTCTGTGCTGGGACCAATCCTATTTAATTTGTTCATAAACGACCTGGAGGATGGGCTAACAGTTCAATCTCTGTATTTGCGGACCATGCTAAGCTAAACAGGGCAGTAACTTCTCTGCAGGAAGTGGAAACCTTGCAAAAAGATCGGAACAAATGAATGGGGTGGGCAACTACATGGCAAATGAGGTTTAATGTAGAAAAATGTAAAATAATGCATTTGGGTGGCAAAAATGTTAATGCAATCTATATATACACTGAGGGCAGAACCTCTGGAGGAATCTAGGATGGAAAAGGACCTGGGGGTCCTAGTAGATGATAGGCTCAGCAATGGCATGCAATGCCAAGCTGCTGCTAACAAAGCAAACTGAATATTGGCATTAAAAAGGGCATCAACTCCAGAGATAAAATGATAATTCCCCCGCTCTACAAGACTCTGGTCCAGCCACACCTAGAGTATGCTGTACAGTTCTGGGCACCAGTCCTCAGGAAGGATGTACTGGAAATGGAGCGAGTACAAAGACAGGCAACAAAGCTAATAAAGGGTCTGGAGGATGTTAGTAATGAGGAAAGGTTGCGAACACTGGAGAAGAGACGCTTGAGAGGGGATATGATTTCAATTTACAAATACCGTACCGGTGACCCCACAATAGGGATAAAACCTTTTTGCAGAAGGGAGTTTAACAAGACACGTGGCCACTCAAATACTAATACTAAAATGTGTATAAAAGAGGTTTAACCTTAAACTACATAGAGGGTTCTTTACTGTAAGAGCGGCAAGGATGTGGAATTCCCTTCCACAGGCGGTGGTCTCAGCGGGGAGCATCGATCGTTAAAAAAAAAAAAACTATTAGATAAGCACCTGATTAACTGTAACATACAGGAATATACAATGTAATACTGACATATAATCACACACATATGTTGGACTTGTGTTTTTTTTTTTAACCTTTAACTACTATGTAACTATGATTACTTTTTCAAGGCACTGTACAGGCTGAAGCCGGGGTGAAACATGACTAACAGCTGTGTGTTAGGATTTTGCCACGTTTGTCCCACTAAAACTGGTCCAGTAGGTGAATTTCTGGTCATCATCTATGAGAGTGGTGCTTAGTGGGGACCACTAACTGACTCGTGGACCATCACTGGAACAGGTAGCGAGTTAAAATCTCCCCAATGGGGACACATATATACAACCCTAACAGAAGTTGTAACCCTTCCCCACCCTGTCCCCCAAAAAACTTAGAGGTCTACTTAAAAGGGTCATGAAAAAAGAAAAGGTGAACTAACTCCAAATATCCTGGTCACCCCTCTGAGCCAGACTGCATGTAGAGATTGTGCTGCCTGTTTAGTGGTCCACATGCAGCATTACACAGCCCTGGAGTGAGTATCAATGAAAATGCTGACAATGGCATGTGCTCATTGGTCAGAGCAGCCACTTGAATGTGCTGACCAATGAGGAGTGCACCTGAGCACATCCCCCACAATTATTATTATACAGGATTTATTTAGCGCCAGTTTGCGCAGCACTTCACAATATAAAGGGAGACTGTACAGCAACAATACAATTCAATACAAGAGAGATAAGAGCAGTGGCGGCTGGTTTTAAAAAAAAAAAAAAATTGCGGGAGGGTGCAAACAAACTGAAAATTTTGAAAAATACAAAAAAAAAAAAAATAAATTGCATCCTCACTGTGCCCCTCAAATGCAGCCACTGTGCCCCTGTCAAATGCAGCCACTTTTTCATCAAATGCAGCCACTGTATCCCATCAAATGCAGTCAATTTGCCCCATCAAATGCAGTCATTGTGCCCCATCAAATGCAGTCATTGTGCCCCATCAAATGCAGCCACTGTGCCCTTCAAATGCAGCCACTGTGCCCTTCAAATGCAACAACTGTGACCTTCAAATGCAGCCACTGTGCCATCAATTGCCACCACTGTACCATCAAATGCAGCCACTGTGCCCTTCAAATGCAACAACTGTGACCTTCAAATGCAGCCACTGTGCCATCAATTGCCACCATTGTGACATCAAATGCAGCCACTGTGCCATCAATTGCCGCCACTGTGTCATCAAATCCAACCACTGTGCCCCATCAAATGCTGCCACTGTGCCCCATCAAATGCAGCCACTGTGCCATCAATTGCAGCCACTGTGCCATCAATTGCCACCACTGTGCCATCAAATGCTACCACTGTGCCATCAAATGCAGCCACTGTGCCCATCAATTGCTGCCATTGTGCCCCATCAAATGCAGCCACTGTGACCTCTGGGCCCCGCCCGCTGTCTGACCGACACTTACCCATTTTGGTGGCGGTTCAGGTAGCGGCGAGCTATGTCCTCCGTGTGTCTCTTCCTGCTAGGCGTCCAATGGCAGCCCCTGTTCTTTCAGCCAATCAGGTGATGGGTATCAGACCCGGCTACCTGATTGGCGGAGAGGAGGTTTAGTGTTAGAAAAGCAAATATTAATTTGCTTTTCTAACACACCTGGGTGGGCTCCGAGCGCAATGCTCTGCGCTCCGAGTCCAACTTTTTTGAAGCCTATTAGAGCCTATGGCTCTAATCAGGTGCTTCAAAAAAACACCACCACTGCTGTAATTCATGCAGGGGGGGAGGGGAATAGGGGGTGGCGGTGGCGGCCATGGATAGATTCATGCAATGCATGATTCTATCCATGATACATAGAGGGGGGGCGGCCCCCCTAATGGACTGGCCGCCCCTGGTTAAGAGTTATTACCTTTTGTACCACTTGCCCCGCCCTATTAGATTGTAAGCTCTTATGAGCAGGGCCCTCTTACCCTCTTATATATTATTGTATTGTAACAGTACAGTCTCCCTTTATATTGTAAAGTGCTGCTCAAACTGTTGGTGCCATATAAATCCTGTATTATAATAATCTGAGGCATCTTCTGGATGAAGGAAGCACTTCTCCTTGGTTAGTGCAGTCACGTGATTGTGTTGACCAAAGAGCACTTGCCATTCCAAGCATTATGACAGATGCTCACTCTGGGGTTCTGTATTGGGGTTTAACCACTTCAATACCGGGCACTTATACACCTTCCTGCCCTGACCAATTTGCAGCTTTCAGCGCTGTCGCATTTTGAATGACAATTGCGCGGTCAGGGAACACTGTACCCAAACTACATTTTTATAATTTTGTTCCCACAAATAGAGCTTTCTTTTGGTGGTATTTGATCACCTCTGGGATTTTTATTTTCTGCTAAACAAATAAAAAAAGACTGAAAATTTAGAAAAAAATATGTTTTTTTTTGTTTCAGTTACAAAACTTTGTAAATAAATAAGTTTTCTCCTTCACTGATGGGGCGGTAATGATGGGCACCGATGAGGTGGCACCAATGAGGTGGCATTGATGGGCTACTGATATTGAGCACTAATATATATGCGGCACTGATAGGTGGCACTGATATGCGACACGGATGGGCACTGATAGGCGGCATGGATGGGCACTGATAGGCGACACAGATGGGCACTGATAGGCGACACAGATGGGCACTGATAGGTGGCATGGATGGGCACTGATAGGTGGCACTGTATTGTAATGTATTGTACTGATGGATGCCAATCAGTGCCAAACAATAATGCATGCCAATCAGTGATGCCCATTGTGGGCACTAATTGGCATCAATTGTGGGCACTGATTGGCATCCCTGGTGGTCTAGGGTGGCATACCTGGTGGTGGGCATCCCTAGTGGTCTGGTGGCGTCCCTGGTGGTCCAGTGTGGGCATCCTGGGGGGGCTGCGCTGATAATAGATCAGCACAGACCCCCTGGCATCTGACAGACGCGAGTGAGGAAAAGCCGATCAGCAGCTCTTCCTGTTTACACTGTGATCAGCCGTGATTGGATGTCGCTGATCACGTGGTAAAGAGTCTCTGTCAGAGACTCTTTACCTAGATCGGTGTGCGGGGTGTCAGACTGAAACACCGCAACAACGATCGCCGTGATGCGCTTAATATCCTGAGGATGTCATATGACGCCCAGTCAGGATATTGAAACTATTTTGCCGCCATCATTCTGCTATATGGCGGGCGGCAAGTGGTTAACTGAAAAAAGGAAACTAAGACCCCTTTCACACTGAGGCAGTTTTCAGGCGTTTTAGCGCTAGAAATAGCCTCTAAATCTTCGGGGCGGTTTGGAAGCGTTGTATTTAGCGCTCCCAAAACGCCACGCCTATTGAAATGAATGGGCAGCACTTCCAAAGCACCTGAAAAGCGCTTCAGAAGCGCTGCAACATTGGCGTTTTTAACCCCTTCCTTGGGGTTAGAAGCGCCGCAATAACAGCCGAAAAGCCCAGCTTAAACAGTGCTAAAGCGCCACTAAAACGAGTGCCGCTTAAGAGCTAATGCAGTGTGAAAGGGATCTAAATGAGGCGTGTGACTCACAACTGGTAAAATTGATGCACGGTGGCACATTTTATTGATTCATGAGGGTACACATAAAGAGACATGGCACATTACAGAAATTAAGGGTATTAATATGAGCTGATGATGCATACATTGACATCAAATTGTGAAATCCATGATTGCACTAAATTCCATAAAATTCATATAAAACATCTAAATGTAAACGCATGATTGTATAAAGGCTGCATCCAAAAAATCTTGACGCGTTTCGTAGATTAGGCTCCACTTCCTCAGGAGCAGGTGCAGGATATATAAAAGAATACCAAAATAATCTGGTAAAAAATGGGAGGAGGGGGAATATTATTGTATTGGGACTTACAGTGTATGAACCACTACATCCGCAGCACAGGGCTGATCCTGCTCATCAGTCCTGCCTACTTAAGCCATCCAGTCTAGAGGACTGTCCTTGGTCAACATCACAGAAACTATCTCCTGTGATCCTATTCAAGACTTGCTTTGCTGACATCCCTTCTGGCTCCAGATCCTGCCTGCTGTTCCACTACATTGATCCCTGACTTCTGGCTTGGCTGACTATCCATTCCGGTTCCTGAACTCTGCCTATGTTTTGACTATATTTGTTCTTTTTACTTTTATTATTAAACAAGTGTGATTTAACTGTACTTCTGTCTCGGTCTGATTTCATGGTTTCTGACACCCTGTAAGGCAAAGGCATAATAAGCTAGTATGCACGGCATACTAGCTCATTATGAAATACTTACCTTAGAACGAGGTCCCCATATCGCAGGCCGGTCCACGCAAAGGGAGCTGACATTTTGCCCTCGGCGTGTCTTCTGGGTTTCGCGGCTCCAGCGCTGTGAGTGGCCGGAGACGCGATGACGTCACTCTTGCGCATGCGCGCGGGAGTCTTCTTCCTGGCCAGGTCCGGCAGCATCTGCCAGACCTTCAGCCGGGCATTCACAGCGCATGCGCCGCTGACGTCAGCGGCTGCATGCAAAGTGAATATCTCTTAAAACGTACAGGTTTAGGAGATATTCATTTTACCTACAGGTGAGCCTTATTATAGGCTTACCTGTAGGTAAAAATGTAAAAAATGGGTATACAACCATTTTAGCCCTTTGATCGCCTTCCTAACCAGTTAGTACAGTGACAGTGCATATTTCTTGGCGCTGATCACTGTATTAGTGTCACCGGTCTTCAAAAAGTGTCAGTTAGTGTCTGACTATCCACCGCAATATCAATGATCGCCGCCATTACTAGCCAAAATAAATAAATAAAAATATTCCGTAGTTTGTAGACGCTATAACTTTTGTGCAAACCAATCAATATCTGCTTATTGGGATTTTTTTTTACAAAATATTTAGCAGAATACATATTGGCCTAAAGTGATAAAGACATTTTTTTTTTTATTGGATATGTTTTATAGCAGAAAGTAAGATAATAATGGGTTTTTTTTTTGTCTTTTTTTGTTTATAGCGTAAAAAATAAAAAACGCAGAGGTGATCAAATACCACCAAAAGAAAGCTCTATTTGTGGGGGGGAAAGGGCATCATTTTTATTTGGGTACAGCGTCACATGACTGCGCATTCGTAATTCTGTCAGTTAAAGTAACGCAGTGCCGTATTGCAAAAAGCGAGGGTAAATATTCCAGATGTCAAGTGGTTAATTACTAAGCCATTTATGGAGAAAATAAGGGAGAATGTACAGAACAGAGTCGTTCCTCCAAACACAAAGGACACAAAGGACAATGATAACTAGCGGTGACCTTCCTAGTTTAGCCGAGTCAAGCAGTGTTTATATATGTACTTTACAAATAAAGTTGTTTGGAGGGGGAGAAAAAGCGCATGACCCGGAAGGTTTCTCACAAGCGGATGTGTGGTTTTACCTCGTTCTGTGATTGGTGGAAGGAACACGCTGCTGCGCGTTCACAAAGCTGTGTCGTGACTGGCTCGTCCCCCCCTGTATCCTGTTCGCTGATTGGTTGAGCAGCGCTCGCTCGGCTTTCCATTTCCGCTGGATTTCTCCTTCTGACCTTCTGTCAGCACAGCGCACGGTGACCGCTCGGAGTAACCATGGTGGCGCACTGGAGACAGGCCGGCCTCAGGTGAGGAGAACAGGGTGCCGCACATGGCATAGAAGAGTTCCATTGAGCTGGGTGCTGACTCGACACAGCCCCCACCTCTCTGATTTATACCTGAAACCCAGAGAGCCGTGACCTCAGCGGGCTGGTGACGAGAACCTGCTACCGCATAGGAGGGGATCACCAGAGAAAGTGTGTGGAAATCCTACATCTTTCCCAGGGAGTGACCCCATTCCTCTCTGTACACCGCTCTGACATACAGACTTTATGGTGACTCTGGAGATTCTGCCAGTGATGTCACTTCCTGCGGCAGGCTGACAACGCTTAGCCGCTGTCTCCCAATTATACGCTGTGTTAGCCTGCCATGCATGCACATTTCACCTGCCTATTAAACACCCCCCTATTGACGTCAGTGCAAAATTAAAAAAAAAAAGTAGTCCCCCTATTGACTTCAGTGCAAAAAACCTGTAGTCCCCCTATTGACGTCAGTGCAAAAAAAAAACTGTAGTTCCCCTATTGGCATCAGTGCAAATAAAAGTAGTCCCCCTATTGACTTCAGTGCTAAAAAACCTGTAGTCCCCCCCTATTGGCTTCAGTGCAAAAAAAAACTGTAGTCCCCCCTATTGACGTCAGTGCAAAAAAAAAACCTGTAGTCCCCCTATTGACGTCAGTGCTAAAAAAAACTGTAGTCCCCCCTATTGACTTCAGTGCTAAAAAACCTGTAGTCCCCCCTATTGACTTCAGTGCTAAAAAACCTGTAGTCCCCCTATTGGCTTCAGTGCAAAAAAAAAAACCTGTAGTCCCCCTATTGACGTCAGTGCAAAAAAAACCTGTAGTCCCCCTATTGACGTCAGTGCTAAAAAACCTGTAGTCCCCCTATTGACTTCAGTGCTAAAAAACCTGTAGTCCCCCCTATTGACTTCAGTGCTAAAAAACCTGTAGTCCCCCTATTGACTTCAGTGCTAAAAAACCTGTAGTCCCCCTATTGACTTCAGTGCTAAAAAACCTGTAGTCCCCCCTATTGACTTCAGTGCTAAAAAACCTGTAGTCCCCCTATTGGCTTCAGTGCAAAAAAAAAAACCTGTAGTCCCCCCTATTGACTTCAGTGCAAAAAAAAGCCCCCTCCTGTCCAGACCAATTTTCAGCGCTGATGAACTTTGACAATTGCGCGGTCATACTACACTGTACCCAAATTAAATTTTTATAATTTTTCCCCACAAATGGAGCTTTCTTTTGGTGGTATTTGATCACCTCTGGGTTTTTATTTTTTGTTCTAAAATTTTGCAAATAGGTAATTTTTTCTCCTTCATTGATGTCCACTGATGAGGTGGCAGTGATGGGCACTGATCGGCACTGGTTAAACTGATAGGCAGCACTGCTAGGTGACACTCGTGGGCATTGGCAGGTGGCACTGGCAGGGGGTACTGGTGGGCACAGATGAGGCAGAATTGTCTCTTCCTCTTCGGGACCGATGTCCCTTGTACATAAGCCGGTGATCGACTTTTTTTTTTTCTTCTCACGCTGTCAGTGTGAGGAGAAAAAAACGATTACCGAGCTTTTGTTTACATCATGTGATCAGCTGTCATTGGCTGACAGCTGATCATGCGGTAAGTGACCGGGACCGGACCCTTACTCGGATCTGTGATCACCCCAGTCTCAGTGACTCGATGATCACAGCACGCGCCGCGCCTGACTTGAAGGGTGCGTGCGGGGAGCGTGCAAAGGGGAGGCTGTCCTATGATGGCCTCCTGGAAATTCAGGTCCGCACTGTGGCCGTCATTCGGCTATAACACGGACGCCAAGTGGTTAAATAGCAAACATGTTATACTTCCGTCCTCTATGCAGTTGCTTTTGCACAGAGCAACCTGGATCCTCCTTTTCTCGGGTCCCTCTTTGCTGCTCCTAGTCCCTCGTCCCCCCCCCCCACCCCCCCCTTTGGGTGCCCCTCAGCCAGCAGCTTTCTACAGGGGTCTCCCAAGCTGACTCAGAGCTCTGTGTATCCATTCAGACATGGAGCCCCGACCTGGCCCTGCCCCCTCTCTCCCCTGATTGGCTGACTTTAATTGACAGCCACGGGAGCCAATAGAGCTGACGCTATGTCTCAGCCAATCAGGAGGAGTGTACTGGATGGCTGGAGAGAGAATGGGGCTCAGATAGGTAATTAGGGGGCGCTGGGGAGGCTGCTACACACAGGGTTTTTATCTTAAAGGATAGCTCCACTTTCGTGGTAGAAAAAATAATATAGCGTATACAATTGTGACACAAGTCATATTGTAATTGAATGTTATTAAAAATTACCTTTTCAATCTGCAGCCTCCTGTAATTTTCTGTAAATGTAGTGCAATATGGCTACCTGGAGTTGTTCTGTACACAGTGTACTGACCACCCCCCAGAAACATAATTTCTCTAAGCGTCTTCCAGGACAGCCCATGAGACCTAGGGCTCCTCCTACCAGGACAGAAAACACGTTATCCCCCCACCAGATAAAAGGGCGGTCCTCCAGGCCCCATCTCAGTATTGGTGTTTCCTCCGTATTGGGGGGGGGGGGGGGGTAACAGGTTTCCTGGAGCTGGTTCCCCTAGGTCTCATGAGCACGGCTCCTGTGGCATTTTGGGGTGGTATTCCTACCGTTTTCTTAGGTCTCAGAGTGGCACATTCACCAGGGCAGTTAGGCTTGTGGCTGCTGTCCCTGCTTCTCAGTGCATGGGGAATGCCAGCACCACAGTGTTCGTCTGAGCTCCTGCCCGCGAGTCACATGGCGGCAGTCGGCTTGTTTTCCCTTCTAAACAGCCTGGCTGGAGCGTGCAGTAGAAGCGGGGAAGCCGTTCCAAGCTGGCCCACAGGAAGTACCCGGCGGGATCACTTCCGGGGCGTGTGACGTCATCAGCGGGCGATGGAGACGCTAGTTCTGGTCTCTAAACGGCGCGAACAGGGGCGCTGGTGGTTTTTAAAAACAGTGAAACCCAGCAGAGGCTGCGGACCACTACAGGGCCGGGATGGACTCCTCTGCGATGCCTGCACAGGCAGCGGAAGCAGGGCCTAACACCAGCACCTCACAGGGAAGCCTTGCTGGCACATCCTGTGAGTGTTCTCCTCCTTGTAACCAATAGGGACTAGGTGAAGGGGGCACATTTTTCCTTTTCTCCTGCACGGGGTGTTATGGAGTGTATGTGGCGTAAAATTTATTGGGGTCATTTGTTCTCTTGTAGGCCAAGACACGGTGGGGGAAACTGCGTATGATTTGGACAGAAATCGTGTCACATTTCAGTTCAAATCGCATGCAATTTACGATTTGAGCCCGTTTATTTTGTATGGGCTCAAATCGCACTGCAAAGGTATCGTTACTCTGTATCAGTGAGTACTGAAAAAAAAGATTGGTGCAACCCTAAAACGAAATGTATGTATGTATGTATGTATGTGTGCATCTATCTATCTATCTATATCTGGCCATACATTATACAATTTTCCTTAGAATTACCAAAGTCATTTATGAGGTCAAACCTAAACACTTTCAATGTGTATACAATCAGGCAGGCCCTTGCTCTACAGAGTTAAAGGTAAATCTAAAGGAAATTGAGGAAGAACCTTGTATAATGTATTGCCAGCTTAAGACTCATACTTGTAGCTTACTTCATAGTAGGTGAGGTTGAAAAAAGACGCAAGTCCGTCAAGTCCAACCCATGTGTGTGATTATATGTCAGTATTACATTGTATATCCCTGTATGTTGCGGTCATTCAAGTGTTTATCTAATAGTTTTTCTCTAGTCATCTTCCAGGACGGCAGGCCTGAGAGGATGACTGGTCACACCTGGCAGGAAACACAATTAACAAAGTTTAAAAAGCCCCACCCCTCCCTCTGACCCTCAGTTATTGATTGTGTTTCCCACACGCTGATGGCTGCGAAACCGTTTGTTATTTTTTTCTAAGACCTCAGGTCTGGGACCATGGTCGCCCCCTTAATGAACAAACCCAGAGCAGTCAGTGGTGCCTGTGGGGTTCTCTGTTCAAGCATTTTTCAAATGCCATTAAATTAAGGGGTTTTCCCTCTGCTCTCCCTAGAAAGCTGAATGGGAGAGGCTGGGGCACTAGGACAGGTGAGTTGTCCATAACCCCAGGGGCCACCTAACCTTCCCTCTTTTCCTCCCCTCATACCTGACAGTGGTGGACGGTTGGGGGGGCCGCTGATACACCCCACGTCGGCCGGAAGCTGGGCTCCAATGGCCGAACGTTTTCTTCCCCTTAGGGGGCCGTGCCATCCTTAGGGATAGACCGCGGCGCAGAGCGGCGTCTGTAGCCGCTAGTGCGCATGTCCGGAAGCCGCCGGGCGCCGGTGTGACGTCATATCCGGCGCGCCGGGGCTTCAACAAAATGGCGGCGAGCGCGGCGGTCAGAGCACGAGGCGGCTGTTTGGAAAGAGGGGGCCCAAGGTCCACAGCCTTCACAGTCGATCCATCTACCGGTGTAGAGGCAGAGGATGGAAGGCGGACCAGAGCTCGCGGCATCAGAGGTCGCCACAGGGGGTGAGTGACTCGGCTGGAGCGAGGGGGGGCAGACATTTGGGGTGGCCCTATTGTCCTTGTCCCCCACACTGTATGTGTATGTGATGTGGCTAATGGGGTGTCCCTTTCTTACAGAGACCGAATGCCCTGCTCAGGAGAGAGCCAGTAGGTCTGGGAAAGCCACATCCAAAACTAAACGCTGTGGGTCTTGTAGCACTAAACTCCCACAGGACCACAGCAAGCCTTTTTGTTACAAATGTATTTACAAATTGGCAGGCAAAGAGACAGCAGAAGTTGCGAAGGAATGCAGGGCACTTCAGGTTGAGATGCTAGCTACCCTTCAGTCTTTTAAAGCCGTACTTGATCAGCGTCAGGGGGATGCCAGATCAGTAAGGGAAAGCTCTCCCTCACAGGAAGATAGATCTACCTTTACAGGAGGGTCTCAGGAACCTGCCCCATACTATTCAGAGGAGGAGGTTTGCAGCTCTGACCTGAGTTCCCAGGAGGGGGAGGACTCAGATCAGGATAGCCATGTAGAGACCAGATCTGGGGGACACCTCTTTTCAGCAGAGGATATGGAGGGTCTCCTCAGGGCAGTATATGCGTCAGAGGACATTCAGTTACCTTCCGCCCAAGTGTCAGCTCAGGATAAGGTCTATAGAGGTTTGGGTAAGCCACAGGCCAGATCCTTCCCAGTTCACCAGTCCCTGAAAGATATTATCTTGAGGGAATGGAAGGAACCTGAGCGTAAACTCCTCAGACTTAAAACTTGGAAACGGAGATGTCCTTTTAAGGAGGAGGAGGAAGAAAAATTTTTCAAAGTCCCACGTTTAGATGCGTCCTTGGCGCAGGTTTCTAAACGGTCAGACTTATCTTTTGAGGACGCGGGTAACATTCAGGACCAGATGGACAAAAAATCTGAGATCCTGTTGCGTAGAGCTTGGGAAGCGAATGCATCGGCCATGAGCCCTGCATTAGCTTCAGCTTGTGTAGCCAGGAACGCGGACGCATGGCTCAACAAGCTGATGGACCATCTCACACGTAAGAAAGAGTCCAGGGAGGTAGTAGAATCCCTGGAAGTGGTGGGGAGAGCTATCGCCTTTTTGGCGGACGCGGCAGTAGAGACAGTAAGGACGACTGCTAAGTCAGCGGCATTACTGAACTCAGCCAGGAGGGCCCTTTGGGTTAAGACTTGGGACGGAGACTTCACTTCTAAGTCCCGACTCTGTGGTATTCCCTTTGAGGGCTCCCTACTCTTTGGTTCGGGTCTGGAACAGGTCCTTTCCCGATCCACAGAAAAAGGTAAGAAATTTCCCTCCAAACCCAAGAAGGAAAAAGGGAGGAAATTTTTTTTCGTGGCCCCCCTGCAAAAGGCCAGTTCAAGGGCAAAGGGGGACAGAGGAAGAAATGGGGGATCGGAAAGGGCAAAGAAAAAGGTGGAATCCTTTTTTCTGGGTCCGGACCGTCCAGCAAGGATTCTAAATGACGCCATAAAAGTGGGCGCAAGGCTCTCGTATTTCCTTCCCCAATGGGAGAAGATCTCAGAGAGCCCTTATATTTTAGACCTAATAAAACTAGGTTACAAGCTGGAATTTCGGTCACTCCCACCTCAAAATTTTTTGGTTACTTACCTTCCCAAAGATTCTCTGAAGGCAAGGGGCTTGCTAGACAGCGTTCGCATGCTCGCAGAACAGGAAGTGATTATCCCGGTCCCATTGACTCAGAGGGCTTTCGGTTTTTATTCCCACATTTTTGTGGTCCCGAAGCCATCGGGCAAGTTTCGGTTGATTATCAATCTACGGAAACTGAACCACTACCTGTTGTACAAGCGATTCAGAATGGAGAGCATCTACACGGTCAGAAAACACCTCCAGAAGGGAGTTTTCATGATCACATTAGATCTCAAAGATGCTTACCTGCATGTACCCATTGCCCCGGATCATCAGAAGTACTTGCGTTTCGCAGTACGGACAGAGCAGGGGGTGCAGCATTGGCAGTTCAGGGCACTTCCCTTCGGCCTTGCGGCCAGTCCAAGGATTTTTACCAAAGTCCTGGCAGAGGTAGTATCCTTTCTACACCTTCAGGGGGTAGCTCTGATACCATACCTCGACGATCTGTTGATCTACAGTCCATCCAGAGACCAGCTCCTGAGAGATCGAGAGTTGGTCTTGTCGACCCTGGATTCCCTAGGTTGGATGGTGAGTCAGGAGAAATCCTCCCTGGATCCCTCACAGTCAAAGGTATACTTGGGGTATCAGTTGGACTCAGTAGCCCAGAAAGTGTTTCTTCCTCCCGAAAAGGTCGAAAAAATTCGGGGCACAGTGACAGTGTGTCTCGAAGCCCCGGAGGTATCTTTGAGAAACATCATGAGGGTGTTGGGCCTGATGGCCTCTTGCATCCCGGCAGTTCCCTGGGCTCAGCTCCACTCACGAGTCCTCCAGGGCTTCCTTCTCTCCTCTTGGGGCGGGAGAAGAGAAACCCTGGAGGAGAAAGTTCCTCTGTCAGAGGAGGTAAGAAGCTCCCTAGTTTGGTGGCTCGATCCCGTCAACCTATCGGGAGGTCGGACGTGGACACAGCTAGACCCAATAGGCATTACAACAGACGCAAGTGCCTGGGGTTGGGGGGCTCATTTAGGAGACCGCTACGCCCAGGGTCCCTGGGATCAGAGTCAGAGCAGAGCTTCCTCAAACTTCAGGGAGCTTCTGGCAGTCGGGAAGGCATTAAGTGTCTTCCGGGACTTGATCCAAGGAAGGGAAGTCCAAATTTTCTCGGACAACCGGGTGGCAGTATCCTATTTGAACCGTCAAGGGGGAACAAGGTCAGTCAGTCTAAGGGCACTGACCCAAGATTTCCTGGGAGAAGCAGAGAAAAACATTCTCTCAATCTCTGCGGTCCACATAAAGGGATCCCTCAATATACAAGCAGACTTCCTCAGCAGACAGCCCATTCTTCAGGGAGAATGGGAGCTGAACGAAGAAGTTTTCGCTCTGGTAAAACGTCATTTCGGAGTACCAGAGATAGATTTATTCGCTTGTCAAAGGAACGCAAAGGTGCGGAGATTCTTTTCTCTCACGAGAGAACAGAGATCCTCAGGAGTAGACGCTCTCGCTCAGAATTGGGACTTCAGCCTGGCATATGCCTTTCCTCCCCTGGTACTCATCCCACGAGTGCTTCAAAAGCTGTCACAGTCGGATGGAGACCTTATCCTGATTGCACCCTGGTGGCCGAAGCGGGTCTGGTTCCCCACCATGTGGAGGTGGTCAGTCGTGCCTCCGCTGCATCTCCCGGTCAGGCGGGATCTTCTCTGCCAGGGCCCAGTGCTGCATCCCAACCCGGGGTTTCTGTCCCTGACGGCCTGGCTCTTGAGAGGGAGATCCTCAGGAACAGGGGATGCTCGGAGAAGGTAATTGACACTCTTCTCCTTAGCAGGAAGAAGGTTACCAGACAGATTTATGCAAAGGTCTGGAAGGTCTTCTCTAGATGGGCTCAAGCAAATCAGAGAACTATCCAGACGATTCCAACCGTGCTGGATTTTCTCCAGGAAGGGGTAGACCAAGGGTTAGCGGTCAGTACCCTTAGGGTCCAGGTAGCAGCCCTGTCAGTGTTCTTTGACACAAGGTTAGCTCAAGACCCTCTTGTTAAGAGATTCTTGCTAGCCAGGGAAAGGTTAACCCCGGTAAGGACAGTTAGTTTCCCGCCGTGGGATTTGTCCCTGGTTCTGGACGCCCTGACGAAAGGGCCATTTGAGCCGTTGGATCAAATTTCATTTAAATTTCTTTCCCTTAAAATGTCCTTTCTTCTAGCCATCACCTCAGCTAGAAGAGTAGGCGACCTACAGGCCCTGACAATAAAAGAGCCTTTTTTGTTGATCCTAGAGGACAGGGTAATCCTTAGACAGGATCCTCTTTATTTACCAAAAGTGACCTCGGGGTTCCACAGGTCACAAGAGATTATTCTTCCATCATTCTGCCAGAATCCGAAGAATGAGAAGGAAGAAAGATTGCACCTTTTAGATGTTAGACGCTGTCTTTTAGTCTATCTAGAAAGGGCAAGGGAGTTTAGGAGATCAAATCATCTTCTAGTTACTTTTGGGGGCCAAAGAAAGGGTCTTCAGGCCTCAAAACCTACGATAGCCAGGTGGATTAAGCAGGCAATAGTTTTAGCCTATAAACACTCGGATAAACCGGTTCCATCCCACCTTAAGGCTCATTCAACCAGATCTCTGGCGACCTCCTGGGCAGAAAGGGCAGGTGCTTCCATAGATCAGATCTGCAAGGCAGCAACATGGACGAGCCATAATACCTTCCTGAGGCATTACAGAGTGGAGCTGTTGTCCCCTCAGGACTTGGCTTTTGGCAGGAAGGTCCTACAGGCGGTGGTCCCACCCTAAGGTAGGCCTTAACTTCTTGCTCATCGTCTCAGGTGTGCCGTCCTGGAAGATGACTAGAGAAAAATACCAGTTACACTTACCGGTAACGGATTTTCTAGGAAATCTTCCAGGACGGCAGGCCTACTTCCCTACCCTTAAATGTTGGTGATGTTTTATTCTTCACAGAATGTACCCTCTGACACTGGTGTGGGTGTTTACTTTGCCATAACTGAGGGTCAGAGGGAGGGGTGGGGCTTTTTAAACTTTGTTAATTGTGTTTCCTGCCAGGTGTGACCAGTCATCCTCTCAGGCCTGCCGTCCTGGAAGATTTCCTAGAAAATCCGTTACCGGTAAGTGTAACTGGTATTTTTTGGAACTATCAATGCCCCCCTGCTGAGACCACCGCCTGTGGAAGGGAATTCCACCTCCTTGGTCTAAGCGGAGAGCATCTATAGTTTCAAAAAACTATTAGATAAGCACCTGAACGACCGAAACATACAGGGATATACAATGTAATACTGACATATAATCACACACATAGGTTGGACTTGACAGACTTGTGTCTCTTACAGTAAAGAACCCAACTTCCAACTTGACTTCATGCCTGTTTCTCTTTTTTTTTAGCTACATCCGCTACTCTCAGATCTGTGCTCAGGCTGTGAGGGCGGCACTGAAGCCCCAGTTCAAGGCAGAAGCAGACAAGGTATCGGCTGTCAATGTGAGGGCCGTCAAACCGAAGAAAGAATGATCAGTAAGTTAACTGGAACTGCTTATTCTAACTCGTTGGGCTTGTTCTTTATCTATCTAGGACATATTCAGTGGAGCAGAATAAAAATGTACTAGCCCATTGAGTCAGGTAAAGTGGATCTGCACTGTATCTGAGCACCACAAACCAAAAACACAATTTAATTCACTTTTTTTTTGATTTTTTTATTCAAAGCAAACTCGCATCCATTTTTGTCTCCATGCTTTATTTTGCTGACAAATCATTTTGAAAAGCAACCTCCTAGCATTTCGAGCCTTGGCCATCTGGAATAAGGGCAGATGATTCATGTAGCATTAACTTCCTGGAATCCATTTATCCTTAGCTCAGGCATGTATGCAGAAGGGGGTAATTGGCTGAGAAAACCCCTCCTCCCCTCCCAAGGACTCCTGGGATGTATGATATCATTTGCATAGGAGAAAAACCAGGAAGAAATGTGTAAGTAGAAAAAAATAAAAAAAATTCAAAGCCGGTTCACACCACATGCATAAAAATAGGGGGTGAAGTTCCAGCACAGCGACTTACTGGTTGGCACTTATGACTTGCAGTGCTGAGGTCCTCATTTTGAATCCTGGATAAGATGCTGGAGTTTTCATGTTCTGACTCTCCTTGTGTGGGTTTCCTCATTCTGTACAGTACAGTACAACCAAATATGTAGCTGTGGCAGCGTAGAAATTGAGCAGACACACATTTTGGCTCGGCCTGTACAACATACCAGGAAGTTGCCAGCACTTCTTGGAATGTAGTATACAGTACTAGTATTGAAGTCCAACAAATTGAATACCATTGTATCTATTTATTTATTTTTTTATTTATTTTTTTTAATGTACTACTTTGTGTTTTGTATCTGTTATGTGTTGGTTAAGTGCATTTTTTTTTTGCCCACTTTAAGATCACAATTCTGATGTTATTTATAAGGCCTTACGGACACTGGATGTAATAATAACGTCATAGAAACGGCAGTAGCTTTGCAGGGAGTTTTTGCAATAGCGTTATTCAGTGTTGGCTTTTTTTGTGGATCAAAAACTTTAAATGCTGGTGAGCATTTATAGGCGTGTTGTGATGTTGGAGCGTTTTTTTTTACAGCTGAAAAATGCCTTTCAAAACCCACTAGTTGTAAAAAAAAAAAAATTCACTGCCAAAAAAATGCCCCAGCCAAAAAAGTTGATAACAGCCTATGTGTGCATGGACACATAGGATAACATGCTGGAGAGTTTGACCGTAGAAGAAAAACGTCCAAAGGCAAAAACAGCAGCTGTAAAAACATCCAAAAATTTCCAGTATGCATGAGGTCTAAAAGTTGCAATGAAAGCAGTGAATACAGAAAATCACGAGTCAGTGCAGTAAACTCCCAAAGTATTTTCAAAAATGCATGTAGCGATTTTGCTGTAAATGATGTGTGTGTGTGTTTGTGCATATATATATATATATATATATATATATATATATATATATATATATATATATATATATATATATATATATATATATATATATATATATATATATATATATATATATATACATATACACATGCACACACACATATGTTGCTGACCTCCAGTCTATAGTAATGCTTCAATGTTACTTCTCACAGCTGTCTGAGGTTGCGGTGTGAAGCCTGTCGTGTTTCTCATGGGAGTTCTTTTGCTTAGGTTAGAGCACAAATAATTTTACGCCTAGAGGAAAGGCCGGTCACACAAGTGATGGACACTGTAACCAGGCTACCCACCCACATTTTTAGTCCCAAATCCCATTAAAATTTTCAGTATTTTTGAAAGAGAATATTTTTTTTCTGTGGTTAGGCAAGATGGAGGCCTGTAAATTTGCTTTGATTTTTAGTATCTGGTTGTCTTCAGCAGCATGACTGCAGCTCTTTTTTTTTTTTTTACTGTCATAATTTTTTTTGTGTCTTGTATTATTTATGACTATACTGCCCTCTGTTGGTGAAAAATGTTTTTCTGTATTCATATAGTTGATCAGTGAGTCCTCTTGTACTTACAGTAAATTTCTTATTGAGGCAGAAAACATGACCTGTAGAGGCACTATAAGTGCCAGCCCAACCACTGCTGAGATTTATAGTTCCTTTGTGGCCTGGGCAACACAAGTTTTCAATCGATAAGCTGACTGGAACACAGGTTATGTCTTTGATAGCATATAGATGTTTACACAAACCACAGGATATAATGTTACTGTATAGTAGGCTGGAGTTGAGCTTTAAAAAAAAAAGAATTATGCTTGTCAGTCAATTGGATTTTTTTTTCTAGCTGCATTGGAAAAAGGATAGCTGGAATCTAATAAAATGGTCTGCTATATGCTTAATTTTTATGATGTATAGTGATGGATGTATTCACTTTTCAGTAATCGTGTTCCACCTTTTCTTGTTTTTCAGATGCTGGACACCAGAACCTCTGATAGAATAATGGATTATCCTTGGGTTGTTTCCTGAATACGTCTACATCTGTAAATGTGTTTTGTTTCTAATTGAAACCATAAGACCAAATAAAACAGGGATTGTTTTATTTGTAAAATCCTCTTTCTCTGGTTTTTATTGGTTACACCTAGTAGAGCTTTAGGGGATCAAATTGGTGCAGTTTGCGATGCTTAGACTTCAATTAAAAATGATTTTTTTTTTCTATTGATCAACCAAACTCTCAGGTTTTTCCTGCTATAGTCGGCAATACAAATCATTGTGTTCTGCCGGCAGGGACATCTCCCCACCAAAAGAAAACCATGCGGGAGGGATTCCTTAATAACACTAACTGTATCGATGGGGGAATTGAGCAATTTTCTTTCCATCCACCCATGGTGGAAGCAAAGAAAATTGCTCAATCTATGGCCTGCCTTTGCCTATTCCAGAGAATAACTATGCTAGCCATGCTGTAGGATACTATTGGTCAGTGTTCTTCCTCTATCTGGTTACTATATGTGGTAGTAAATTCTAACCCCCCCCCCTTCTACTTCCCCTTCAGTTCCTTTGTATTGTTATCTATGAGGCCATGGCTCGTACAATGACATTTCCTGTGTTTAGAGAATATTGTATCTTTAAGTAACAGAGGTGCTTCCTTGCATGTGATCTCAAAAAAGAGAGAATTGCTAAAAGAAAGTTTCCCGGATCTGACTTTGCAGGAATTTTGAGCCTCTAGAATTGTCTGTGATGGTTTTGTGTTGAAAACTGGGTTGTCATATCATCCTTTTAATCACAGCCACGAGAACGTAAAACAGGTAAACTATTAGATGAATTATAAGTCCAAAGGCTCCCAGAATCCTTCTATATTGAATCAGTGCTTAGACTGAAATTTGACTATGAAATACACTGCTTCCCATGGAGAGTTCTTGTTTTATGGTAACTCTGCAGAATCTTTTTAAGGGGGAGCCTTTTAGAAGCGGGTTCACATCTGTGCACTGCAGTTTTGGTGGAGCATGACCTATCTGCGGTTTATACGTGCTTTTAGATGTCCTCTCAATTTCTATTAGACCATGGGTGCTCAACCTGTAGCCTTCCAGCTGTTGTGGAACTTCAAGTCCCGTCATGCTTGTAGCTGTCAGCCTTGCAATGCCTCATGGGATTTGTAGTTCCGCAACAGGGAGCAACTTTGGAGGGCCATGTATTTGACTGTGCATTTTCCTGAAAACGAATCAAAGTCCTGCATGCTGCATCTTTTTGCTTTCAGATCTAATGGTCAATGGGAAACGTGCATAAAACATGGATTTAGGCTGGCCATACACTATACAATTTTCTTATTCAATTTCCTTTAGATTTACCTTCAACTATGTAGTACAAGGGCCTGCCTGATTGCATACAAATTGAAAGGGCTTAGGTGTGACCTCATGTTATATGGTTTTGGTAAATCTAAAGGAAATTTTGAACAGGAAAATTGTATAGTGTATGGCCAGCCTTAGTCACGCTGTGGCAAAACTGCAGCACACCAGTGTGAGCCCACTCTTATGTGTGGGCAACATCCAGTGACCTGAGATGGTCAAAGGATTATGGTTTCACCTCCTGTTTTTGGTTAAAGGCAAACTTCTTTTTTTTTTATTTTGGATACAGTAAGGAGGTTTTAACTCCTTTTTTCATTTTTTTTTTTTTTTTGCAATCTGTGTTTCATAGGGGAGATTTCCTTCCATTCCTGCTGCGTTGCCAAAACACTAATGTCCTCATTTGAAGATCTCCCCTCTATTACTGTTCTGATGTCAACCCAAACTTTGGGGTTTTTCTTTTATTTTCAATTAGAACAGTAAACAGGACAAATTTAGAGAGGGTGAACGGGGACACAGCACTAAAAATTGACAGGTGTTCTAATCCCTCTCCACCCTATCCAAAATTTTGCCTTTTGTTTAAATGTTTAAGAAATGCCTAAGCCTCCATTCTAAAACATGAAAAGAAATCACGTGCCACAAAAAGAAATGCATCTGGTTTTAAGTGTGTGTGTGTAACCTACATACAGTGCTGTGAAGAAGGGTTTGCCTCCTTCCTGATTTTGTATTTTTTTTCCATATTTCTCACACTTGCATGATTTCAGATCATCAAACAAATTTTAATATTACACAAAAATTACCCTAGGAAATCCAAGATGCAGGTTTTTAAATTATTTCATTTTATTAAAGTGGTGTTGCCTTTTAAAAAAAAAAATAAATAATAATAATAATTTAAAAGTCAGCAGCTACAAATACTGCAGCTGCTGACTTTTAATAATCGGACACTTACCTGTCCCAGGGTCCAGCGATGCAAAGGATTGAAGAGCGGCTCGTCCCCCCACCCCCCCCCCCCCCCTCTGCTCGACCGCATCGGCATTGTAACTGTGGGCGCCCGGCTGTGGCTTCACAGCCGGGCACCCACTGCGCATGCGCAAGCGGCCCCGCAATCATCTGGGACCTGTCACGTGTCCCAGATGATTGACAAGGGGGAGGGGGCAGAGCTGAGCCCTTCCTGTGCCAAGGGGAAGTGATGTCACCAGCCCAGGCACTGAGGGAGGCAGACTACAAGGGACCCCCTAGTAACAGCCATTAAGAGGTGAGTTTAAAAAAAAAAATCATGCCACATTCTAAAAAAATTCAAGAACAGATTAGAAACAACATGTATCGGTCTAGGAAGGGTTTCAATGCCATTTCTAAGGCTTTGGAACTCCAGTGAACCACAGGGAGAGCCATTATCCACAAATAGAGACAACTTGCAACAGTGGTGAACCTTCCCAGGAGTGGCCGGCCTACAAAAATTACTCCAAGAGCACGATGACGACTCATCCAGGAGGTCCTAAAAGAACCCAGAACAACAGCTAAAGAACTGCAGGCCTCACTTGCCTCGGGTAAGATCAGTGTTCATGATTAAACAATAAGAAAGAGACTGGGCCAAAGCCACTGCTGGCCAAAAAACACAAAGGCTCATCTCGCATTTACCAAAAAAAATAAATCTCGATTATCCCCAAGACTTTTAGGCAAATATTCTGTGGACCGATGAGCCAAAAAGTAACATTTTTGTAAGGTGTGCGTTCCGTCACATCTGGCATAAAACGAATACAGAATTCCAGAACATCATACCAACAGTCAGACATGGTGGTGGTGGTAGCGTGATGGCCTGGGGCTGCTTTGCAGCTTCAGTACCTGGATGACTTACCATAATGGATGGAACCATGAATTCTGAGCTCTACCAGAACATCCTAAAGGAGAATGTCTGGCCATCAGTTCAAGCTCAAGTGCACTTGGGTTATGCAGAAGGACAATGATCCGAAACGCAACAGCAAGTCCACCTCCAAATGTTGCAAACAAAGCAAAATTTTGGTTTTGGAGTGGTTTAGTCAAAGCCCGGACTTGAATCCAATTGAGATGCTGTATTATGACCTTACACAGGCCGTTCATCCTGGGAAAACCCTCCAATGTGGCTGAATTAAAACAATTCTGCAAAGAGTGGGCCAAAATTGCTCCACAGCAATGTGAAAGACTCATTGCCAGTTATCACAAATGCTTGATTGCAGCTGTTGCCGCCAAGGGTGGGACAACCAGTTATTAGGTTTAGGGGGCAAATACTTTTTCATGGCATTATACATGCATTCTTTTTATATAATAAATGTATATTGCTGCAGGTATTTTTTTTTTTTCACTAGCTTATCTTTGGAACATATGGACAGATTGCTTGTCTTCCTTCTCCATTTTTATATCCATAGAATCATCTCCTGCTTGTGCTTTTAAATGGTAAGTCTCTCAGTTTGATTAACGCAGGTAATGTGTTGCTATAAGAATGACATTCTAAGAAAGCTGCTAGAAAAACCTCCAGCCATGTGATAAAGTATTAATCTGCATTTTATTTGAATATTTATAGATATTGCAAAATTATTTTTTTCCCCATAAGCTGTGCTTGAAAACCACACTGATCATAAGACTTGTATCACATTTTTTATAGTTCCTTTTTTTTTTTTTTTTTCAGCTCAGATATTAATACAGTTGACTACATAGTAAACCTGTTGGAAAACCTAGCGCAAAAGAGGTTGGCAGTTCTGCTTTCTGTATTTCAGTTTCTGAAGAGTTTTTTCATCATTTTCCTTTTGTTTTTGCTAAAGTAGTTTAGAACAGGAAGGGGCTGGTTGTGGGCTAAAGAACAGTTCACCTGCCAAATACATCACCCTTGAAGTTATCTGAATACATATACAAACACATCTTGACTTCTTTAAGAAATAAAAAAAAAAAAAAAAACTGAGAAAAATTTAGTCATCTGAATTAAAGCATAAGGTAACGTTAAAAAAAAATATATAAAACTAAATGTACAATTTTTTTTTTTTTTTTTTTTTTGAAGGTAAAAAAATGTGTAATTCTTTTTTAATATATATATATTATGTGTTTAAAAATTTGCGGTAGATTAATTTTCACTGCCTCCAACCGCTCTTTGTAAGCAGGGGGGGTTGTACATATACCGCAGCCACAATGCTTTGCATTACAGAACATAACACCATTCTTCCCTCTGCCTGCCTTATTTGGCAGGCAGTATTGAATGGGGATGCCCTGCAACCACATCCATTGTGTGCACTGGTGCAGGGATTAAAACAGGCACTGAGGAGGTCATATAACATCTCGATGCCTGTTAAATCCCCTCTGTAGAGTGATCCAACTTGAATCATCTTCAGAGGGTATTGCAAGGCTAAATGAGGCTCAAGGGTGGTCTGATTGTATTAGACCTGCCAACAACTAGGTAGTACAAGGTCCTGTCTGACTGGATATAGATTGAATAGATAGTTAATTTCTTTTTTTTATAGCAAACATGTCATACTTACCTGCTTTGTGCAAGGGTTTTGCACAAAGCAGTCCCGATCCTCCTTCTCTGGGGTGCCCTGGCGGCGCTCCTGGCTCCTCCTCTTCATCGGGTGCCCCCACGGAGAGCCGCTTTCCCTGGAGACACCCGTGCAGGCACGCTCACGAGTCCCGCTGCTACGTCCATTGACACAGACAGCAGGACTCGGCCCTGCCCCGGCTCCTGTGTCACTGGATTTGATTGACGGCAGCGGGAAGCCAATGGCTCCTGCTATCAATCTATCCAATGAGGGCTCGAGACAGTGGCTGAAGCCGATGGGCTTGTGCTCGTCACTGGAATTATCAGGTTCAGGTAAGAAAAAGGGGTTGATCTGGGGGGCAGCTGAAGCGCAGAAGGTTTTTCATCTTTAATTCATAGAATGGCATTGAAGTGGCAAAGAAAATTGCAAGCGACTCAGAATCAAGCTGCTTGCCTGGTCTCCGGATGCGCCAGAACAGACCATCGCCAAGCGAGTACTATTCAAGGCAATGTGCTATATGTATAGGGCACACTGGAAACTGAGCCCAATGAATGGGCCTCTCACTATGTACCGTCAAGACCACTCCGATCCGCTAACTTCTCACAGAACCGACAATCAGCAGACTAAAATTTACTGGTAACAGACGCCTGGTTACAAAGGGCAATGAGCTGTGGAACTCTCTTCCAGCGTCTCTAAGGTCCTCACCCTCCCTCCTGAGTTCTTCTCTGTTTTACTCTACCTCTTTCATATTCGGCACCCTAGGCTGCATTTTTAACGTTCTATAGGAAATCTCAACTTGATTTTAGTGTCTCTGTACGCCTAGGCGCGCTCCTAATTGAGAGCATTTGGCGCAATACAAATCCCATATCAAATTAAGGTGAAAAACCATGAGAATTAACAATCTCTTTTTAAAGTATGTCCTGGTATTGCATAATTTTGGCAAATCTAAAAAAAGATTGTACAGTGTATGGCCATCTTTTGAGGCTGGGTTCACACCCATGGGAATTGGATACGGGTTCTCCGTTATGGCTGCGGAACAGCTTGCACAGGAATACTGTGTGTCTTTGGCTCTGTTTCAAGGCCAAAATTCAGGCCAAAAATTTGGGCCTGAAATGGAGAACAGGGATGCACCAGACCCCCTGCTGCGAGCCGCATCAGTCGGAGGTGTGAACCCCCGTCTAAAGGAAATGTTTCCCAGTGCAGAATGACTACAGTGGAAGCAGCCATTCTCCCAGGTCTTTATCCTTTTGGCTCCAGGCAAATAAATATAAATCTATTCAGATGGTTTCTCTGAGATTCAGCTACTCGTGAGCAGGGTTCTAATTAAGTCACTACAACTTGTAGTTGTGATCTAAGGGGTTGATTTAATACAATTGGAAAGTGCAAAATTTGGTGTAGCTTTGTCTAGTAATCAATCAGCTTCCAGTGCATGGTAGCCAGATTTTGCATTCCTAATTGGTCATAAAGCATTTCTGCGTTTCATTACTTCTTGAGAAGAATGAGGACAACTGAACACCTGTGTCAGCCCTGATGCTTAGACCACTAAAAACAATCCAGCAAAGACTGGTCCCATCATACACGTGTCCAGTATGTTGATAGTTTTTATTCACTGGGGGGGGGGGGGGACGACGGACAAAGAAATAGGGTTTGCTATAGACAAACTTCTGTTTTGATTGGTATTCATAAACCAGGACATTGAACTTGGTGCATTTTCATTATTTCTTCATAAAGATTAACAGCAGTCGTAACGCAGCTGCTTAGCTCCTATAGCAGCAAAATGGGAGAAAGAGAAAAAAATAGCCCAAACAAGGTAGATCGCAGCTCCAAGGTTTAATAAAATCTTCACAGGTAATTTTTTTTTTTTTTTTTTAATAGAATGGATATTACAAGGTAGATTGGAAAAATGTCTGCCTTTCTAAAAGTTGAAATATCCTTGTTTTACCGTACTTCTCTCATATTATTTCTAGTACAATCATTTTTATTGGGGGAAAAAAAAATATGCACAGGTGCAGATCAACAGTTTACCTACGCAGGGGGATCAGGAGAGCGACATACAATTACATAGAACATCAATGAATTAACCCAAAAGCGGTCCAGTTTCTAGCACAAGAGCTCAAGGTACGACCCCGTGGCACAGGCCGCAGATCTGCGATAATGACTGACGTCTAAAAGCAAGCTATTAGAAAAGGGTAAGAGAATGAGCAGAAGCCTCAAAGACAAGTGAGAGGAAAAAAAAAGGAAGAAAAAAAGGGGGGGGGGGCATGAGGGTAAAATGCTCTAGGCCCCACTATTAATTAGGAAGTGCCCAGATTGATTGGTGGTATTGTGGGGAGGGCATAAGACCACCAATCTCAGATTATTTCAAGCTGGTTTTTGGCGGAGACTGCCTTATTAAAATTTAAAAAAAAAAGCCTTTGCATGCATACCATTTCCCTTAGCTACGTCCATCTAGTAGTATCCAACTTCGAAAAATGCACAGAATAAAGATGTTGGAAACAGCAGCAATTAGTATTCTCAACATGTGGATTCTGATTTGTCCCTAGAAAATATTTAATTGCTTGTAATGTGGTCATTCGATTAAGCAGTTCTTTTGATAATCAACCCACCTTGCTTCCCTGTCTGCTTGCTGAAGTCCAGAGTGTAATCCCTAATGTAGGTGCTGTGTTGGACTCCCTGTTCCTACACTCTCATAACTGTTTGTGGCTTTGCAATAGGCCATGCAGACGCTGAGCACTTCAGTGGGATGGTATTGGAGTCAGGTGTCTCTCTAAACCATCAGGTATTTTCAAGGGCTGCAGCAGGGAATTGAAGTGAGGTGAGCTAAAGCTTAGTCTTATGAAGAGAACACTACACCTTCCCTTGAGTAGGCAAGTGCCTTGTTAAAAACTAGTGCTGCACAGTTTTAAATGTATGTGTTAACCACAGTCATATTGGCAGTAAATTAAAGGCAAGGCAATGATTGCTACTAAGAGCTTTACCCACTCGTTGACAAAGAAGTGCTATTGCTTGTGTAGCTCTAGAATTAAACTGACCAAAGAACAAACAAAGGCTCTTTAAAAGAGTGACCAATCAAATTTTCTTTTTCATTTTTCCAACACTGCACTAGAAACCTAAAACTCAGGGTGTTTGCTTGCTATATACAAGAATTGTTCTTTCTTCTGACCTTTGGCCAGTTGTCTTCTACTTGTACACCCTTTCTATGGTCTCCGTCACTTGTACTACTACTTCTTCCTCCTCCTCCTCCTCATAGTCCTCTATATCTGCTGTGGCCTCCTGGTATTGTTGGTATTCAGCAATCAAATCATTGGTATTGCACTCTGCTTCAGTGAACTCCATTTCATCCATTCCCTCGCCAGTGTACCAGTGGAGGAAAGCCTTCCTGCGGTACATGGCTGAAAACTGCTCAGCGATGCGTCGGAAGATCTCCTGGATGGCGGTGTTGTTTCCAATAACTGTGGCGGACATCTTAAGGCCACGGGGTGGGATATCGCACACGGCAACCTTAAAGTTGTGGGGGATCCACTCCACGAAATAAGCACTGTATTTGGACTGCATGGCCAACATCTGCTCATCCACTTCTCTGGTGGACATGCGTCCACGAAAGATGCCAGCCACTGTTAAATAACGCCCACGGTAAGGGTCACAGGCAGTCATCATGGTTCTGGAGTCAAACATCTGCTGGGTAAGCTCAGGCACTGTCAGAGACTTGTATTGCTGGCTCCTGCGAGATGTTAGAGGGGCAAAGCCAGTCATGAAGAAATGAAGACGAGGAAAGGGCACCATGTTCACTGCAAGCTTTCTCAGATCTGCGTTAAGCTGTCCGGGGAATCGTAGCGAGGTGGTCACCCCGCTCATGGTCATGGACACTAGATGGTTGAGGTCTCCATAGGTCGGGTTGGATAACTTCAGTGTGCGGAAGCAGATGTCATACAAAGCTTCATTGTCGATGCAGAAGGTTTCGTCTGTGCTCTCAATCAGTTGGTGAATGGACAAGATGGCATTGTATGGTTCCACCACTGTGTCTGAGACTTTGGGAGAAGGCATTACACTGAAGGTGTTCATTATCCTATCTGGATATTCCTCCCTTATCTTGTTTATAAGAAGAGTGCCCATTCCAGATCCTGTTCCTCCACCAAGAGAGTGCACCAGCTGAAAACCCTGAAGGCAATCGCAGCTTTCACTCTCATGTCTCACCACGTCCATCACTGATTCTATCAGCTCTGCTCCCTCTGTGTAGTGGCCTTTAGCCCAGTTGTTGCCAGCTCCAGAATTGCCTGTCATTTTAAACCATAATAAAGATCATCAGGTTACCAGTTTAAAAAGATAAAATCACATATTGAATATACTGAATTACTGTAGAATATTGGCCTGACTTGGCAACTTGGAATGATGAATGTCAGAGGCTCAATGGTCACCCATTCTGAGGAACATCCATATATTGAGAAACCACTTGAAATGCCTCCCATTACTTAGTATTATGCCCCATCCCTTTATGAGCACAGCTATTCACACTACTATATACCTTGATGTATGCTGTTTCACTGGATAAAAGAATGCTGATTTGTGTGATCTATCAATCCAGTCAATCAACAACTTTATAATTGCTTAATAACTTATTGATGGCCCTCTACCTTCCCCTAAGGCAGTGGTTCTCAACTCCTGTCCTCATGACCCATTAACAGGCCAGGTTTGCAAGATAACTGAAATACAACACAGGTTATATAATTTGCTGCTCAGTGATTCTAGTCTGCATCTCCCCAAGGTAATACTTAAAATCTGGCCTGTTAGAGGGTCCTGAGGACAGCAGTTGAGAACCTCTGCCCTAGGGGCTTGTCGTGTCCCTCAGCAATAGACTGCAGAGTGTTTTGTAACATACCATGAATATAACTGTCTGGACGAAACAGAGGTCCAATGACACTGGAGCGCAAACTGTCCATCGTTCCGGGTTCCAGATCCACAAGCACAGCGCGAGGGACGTACTTCTGTGCTGTGAAAGCATAAACAAAACTTAAAATTAGATCCAGGAGGAAATGTGCTTTTTATCTGACCTTTTATGAAAGAAGTCAAAGAATACATTTTACTAATAAAAATGTTTTTGGAATATCTACATTTCCTGTCTGCTTTTGAACTTGAAAACTGAGAGCCTGTGCTTCAGATTGACGCCACTGTCCCAAGCAACTACTCGCATTCTAACGTATACCGGAAAGAGATAGTAGAGTAGATAGGATAGAATAAACCCTTTCTGGGGCAACAGCTGAAAATATACACCAATCAGCTATTACATTATGACCACCCAGCATAACCTGTTGAGGCATAGACTCCACTAGACCTCTGAAGGTACGCTGTGGTATCTGGCAACAAGTTATGAGTAGCAGATCCTTTAATTCCTGTAAGTTGTGAGCTGAGGCCTCCATGGATTGGCCTTGTTTTTGTAGCACATCCCACTGATAATTTATTGAACTGAGATCTGCAGAATTTAGAAGTCAACATCTAAAACCTGTGTTACTCAAACCACTCTTGAATCAGACCAGGCCCTCTTCTTCCATTGCTTTGTGGTCCAGTTCTGATGTTCACGTGCCCGTTGTGGACACAGGGCAGCATGTGCAACCTGACCGTCGTGCAGTTATGCAGCCCCCTACACAACAAACTGTGACACACTGTTCCAAAAAAAAAAACAAGACTCAAATCCCAAAAGCTTGTACATGTATATAATCTAACTTATGCAAAAGGGGTGTGACCACATGTTAACACTACAAATTCTGGATGAACCGTCTGCACACTGCTATACACCCTTTCCATTGCTTGTATTGCAATATGTGTGAACTAAAAATGTCTGTTCTTCATTGGCTGGAAAGGGAGTATAGCAGTGTTCAGAGGGTTCATCCAGAATTTGTAGAGTTAACATGTGGTCACACCCCTTTAGCACCTGATAGATTATATACATGTACAAGCTTTTAGGATTTGAGCACAGGTACGTCTTGTTTTTGTTGCAATGCAGGTCAGTCCACATCTGAACCTAGTCGCTCTCCCCCCCCCCCCCCCCCCCCTCCTTGGGTCTTTATGCCCCATGTTTGGCATGTTGTCTACCGTAGCATTTGCAGTGGCAAAGAAGAGTAGGACTGGCCATAAGAGAGATTACTTTGATGCAGTTGGCCAGCTTAAAAATGTATTGCAATATGTGTGAACTAAAAATTCCTGTTTTTCATTGCATAGCTTGCTGGAAAGGGTGTATAGCACTGTGTGTTCTGACACCTTTCTATTGGAAGCACAATTCAATTTTTCAGCAATTTAAGCTACAGTAGTTCTTCTATTGGATCGGACTACATGGGTTAGCCTTCGCTTCTCACATGCATCAATGAGCCTTGGCTGCTCGTGACCCTGTTATCAGATTGCCAATTTTTTTTTTTTCCTCCTCTTGGACTGCTTTGGGTCAGTCCTGACCCCTGCAGAAAGGCAACAGATGCAGTTTTGAAGTTGCTCTGACCCAGTCTTCTAGCCATTACTATTTGGCCCTTTGGCTTGCCCATCTATTTTTTTTTTCTGCTTTCAACGCATCAATTTCAGGGGCAACATGTTCACTTGCTGCCTAATAATATAGCCCACTCCCTTTCAGAGGCCATTTATAACAAGATAATCAATGTTATTTGCTTTACCTGTCAGTGCTCATAATGTTTTGCCTAATTGGTGTAGGTCTATATAAGTGTTAAAACCATAAGGAGAGGTGAACAAATAAAACAGTGGCTCAAAATATGAACCCAAGTAGTCTCCTAATTTGCTGTCCTACTAAGCCAACACACTTTCAGAATGTATAATGCAGTGCCAAAAACTCACAGTGAGCCTCATTGAAGTAGACGTTGATCCGCTCCAGCTGCAGGTCGGAATCTCCTTTGTAATTTCCAGCATTGTCAATACCGTGTTCATCGGTGATCACCTCCCAGAACTAGGAGAGAAATGAAATGACCACTCTTTAGTACTATAGACGGCAGTCGTGGAAGACTATTAATGCCAATTGAAAAACACTATTAAAATACTCTTGCTACCATGTTAACCTACTGTTATTATTTACATGTAAATAGGCGTAAGGAACATGAAGTGAGCTTCTCACTTTTAAAGTCCATGTGAGGGCAGGTTGTTCCCATCACCCTTTACCCTCCACAAAAGTAAGGGCTTTGAGTGATGATTTGATTAATCTTATTGGAGTTAGCACTTTACAAAGTTAATGTTAGTAAGTGAACCTATGGTAACCTCATAGAACTTAAAGGGGAACTGCAGTCTGCTCACATCATTTTAAATAAAAACATCTTTGCTATTCTGAAGCTTCCCTCAAACCACTTTGCATATTATTTTATATATACTGTTATTCTGTACTTTCCAAATATGCTGCATAAAAATTTCCCTCCACTGAGTCTGGCTACAGCCATTTTAACTGTGAGGGTACACCTGCAGCTTTCATTGGCCCTCTTATGGCTCCCCCCTCCTCTTGGCAAACTCTCACAAGAGCGAGAGAGCCTTGCATCCTTGCATGATGTCATAAGCCTAGGCTAATGACCAGACAAGAAACAGGAAGTGGGCTGTATAAGGTATATACTGGCAGAATTTTTATTTTTTTTTTACTATCCAAAGTTAAAATAACAAAGGCCGAAGATTTAATAGATAGAAAGTTGAAAAAAATGACTGAAGATCCGCTTTAAGGTCTCCACTCATGCCCCTGTAAATCCATCTGGTGTTACCTGCAATGGGTGCTGGCTGTGCAGGAGTCCATCTAACGCAGCCATTCTCAACCAGGGTTCCGTGGAAGCCTGGGGTTCCTCCAGTGGTTGCTAAGGGTTCCTTAAGCTATTTGATGATGCCTACAGAGTTGAAGGTTCAGCACCACTTAGCAAAGCCTGTAGCATGACACCAAATATCGTTTTAGCTGTCTTTAAGGGTGACATTCTACCTATTGACCACCAATATAAGGCGCATTGTTCCTATTGAGTCCCGATGAATTGGTTTTAGTAAGGGTTCCTCGAGAAATTTAAATTATCTTTGGTGTTCCTCTAGGGTTAGAAGGTCGAGAGAGCCTGATCTAACTCCTCACATACGGTGAATATGCATAGAGAGAGGTCCCAAACACTGCACACCTAGCAATGCCATTAGTAAATGGGTGAAAGCAGCCTCAGCCGGCTTCATCCAAAGCCACACCCTCAACATGTTTCACCCCAACAATGGGGCTTAATCGTGGAAGTTGACTGATGATGATTATGCCCCTCTATGATTAAGCCCTGTAGGTGGGGTGAAACATGTTGTAGGTGTGGCTTTGGATGAAGTTGGATGAGGCTGCTTTCACCTGTTTACTAATGCCATTGCTAAGTGTGCGGTGTTTGGGACCTTTCTCTATGCATATCTAAAGTGAACCTATGTTCACATTCACCCAATCCTGTATTAGGGAAAATAAAGTAATTGCTAGCACACGATTGGTTTCGAGCATACATAACTTTGCTTTGTTTACATTTGGTAAAAATTCACTTGCCAAGTAAATAGTCTCTACTTTAGTAAATCGACTCTATATTTTTAGAACAGAACATGGTGTAATTTGTAATGGTGTGGAGGTGATCTGTAACCAAGCAGGTTATTAGTATATATAATTTGCAGAATAGAACTACAAGCTCTAAATGTCTGATACATTTCCTGAAGAGGCTGCGGTTCTTTTGACATAGCGTAGCAAAAAAATTAACAAATAACACTGTATATTCAAGTTCCTATCTGTCATCCCATTCACATGACAAGCCAGCATTTCCCTTATCAGCCTTCCCCACAGTAGTATGCAGCCACAACCACACCCCCATCTGTCCCAAAATCTTGATTAATAATAGCAGAGTATTATTACCCGTAGAGTAGAAAGTCAACTTTTTACTGACAAACTCAAATGACTTGGTGACAAATGAGACATGTTTGCACTGAAAAGCTTCAAGTTCCAGTTGCACGCTGGCATAATAATTTACTGATGTTTACTTGAGAAACTTGTTGACAAAGTCCATGAGTTAAAAAAAAAAAAAAAAAAAAAACTGTAAAGACCTGAGTATTGTTGAGTACAGGCGAGTAAAATTCCTCTCCATTGCCAGTCTTGTAATATACTCATTTACCGGTGCATCTCCAGAAATTTGAATATCATCAAAAAGTTAATTTATTTAAGTAATTAAATTCAAAAAGTGAAACTCAAGGTAGATTACACATAATGCCCGTACACACGATCAGACTTTTTGACAACCAACGTGCAAATTAGCTGGTTTGGACCAACATCCGACCGTGTGTACGCTCCATCGGACCAACTTTTTCCAGGTTTCATCGAACTTTTGTAAGCTGTGCGAACGAACCAACTTTCTGCCAACAAAAGTCCGATGGACCAAAGTCCGACCGTGTGTACACAAAACCAACGGACTTTTGAACAAAGTACAAACACGCATGCTCAGAATCAATGCAAAAGATCAGACAACAATATAGAAGTTGACCAAAGGTGGTGCTGGAGTATTCGAACGTCCTCTTTTGAAGTGTCGTCAGTACGTTAAAACGTCACTACGTACATGTTTGTTGCCTAAAAAGTCAGATCGTGTGTATGCAATACCAACTTGGGGCCAACGCCCTTTGGACAAAAATCCACGGGAAAGTTGGTCCATGGTCCGATCGTGTGTATGAGGCTTTAGAGTGATATATTTCAGGCAAATTCTTTCTTTTAATTTTGATGATTATGGCTTACAGCTGGTGAAAACCCGAAATTCAGTATCTCAGAAAATTTGAATATTGTGAAAAAGTTCAATATTGTAGACTAATTAACTCAGAACACCTTTAAGGTTTTCCTGAGCCTTTAAATGGTCTCAGTCTGGTTCAGTAGGTTACACCATCATGGGGAAGACTGCTAACTTGACAGCTGTCCAGAAGACAGCCATTGGCACCCTCCACAAGGAGGGTAAGTCACAAAAGGTAATTGCTAAAGAAGCTGGCTGTTCACAGAGTGCTGTATCCAAGCATATTAATGGGAAGTTGAGTGGAAGGAAAAAGCGTGGTAGAAAAAGGTGCACAAGCAACAGGGACAACCGTAGCCTTGAGAGGATTGTGAAGCAAGGGCCATTCAAGAATTTGGGGGAGATGCACAAGGAGTGGACTACGGCTGGTGTCAGTGCTTCAAGAGCCACCACACACAGACATATCCATGACATGGGCTACAACTGTGGCATTTCTTGTGTCAAGCCACTCCTGAACCAGAGACAATGTCAGAAGTGTCTTACCTGGGCTAAGGAGAAAAAGGACTGGACTGTTGCTCAGTGGTACAAAATCCTCTTTTTGGATGAAAGTAAATTTTGCATTTCATTTGGAAATCAAGGGATCCCAGAGTCTGGTGGAAGAGTGGAGAGGCACAGAATCCAAGTTGCATGAGGTCCAGTGTGAAGTTTCCACAGTCAGTGATGATTTGGGAAGCCATGTCATCTGCCGTTGTTGTTCCACTGTGTTTTATCTTTAAGTCCAAAGTCAGCGCAGCCCTCTACCGGGAAATTCTAGAGCGCTTCATGCTTCCCTCTGCTGACCAGCTTTATGGAGATGCTGATTTCATTTCCCAGCAGGACTTGCCACCCACCCACACTACCAAAAGTACCAATACCTGGTTTAATGATCTTGGTATTACTGTAGTTGATTGACCAGCAAACTCGCCTGATCTAAACCTCATAGAGACTCTGAGGGGTATCGTCAAGAGGAAGATGAGAGCTACCAAATCCAACAATAAAGGCGACCTGAAGGCCGCTATCGAAGAAACCTGGGCTTCAAATAACACCTCAACAGTGCCACAGGCTGGTCGCCTCTATGTCACGCCACATTGATGCAGTAATTCATGCAAAAGGATCCCAAAAAAATCTAATAATAATAATAAAAATAAGTGTGTGTGTATATGTATATGTATGTGTGTGTATATATATATTTTTTTGATAGATAAAAAGTGCATTTTATATACATCTATATAGATCAGACCAAAATGAGGGACAAATGAGGAGGAAAGAGGGACATTGCTCCAAATCAGGGACAGTCCCTCAAAATCAGGGACAGTTGGGAGGTATACATTGCGAATAGCACTAGCTATGTGTTTAGAGTTCAAATATGGGTATTTGTACTGTTTAGCACTAAAAACATTTTAGGTATTTTTTTGCAGTGCCAGTAAAGAATGTGGATCCGCCAGTAAATTGCATGATTGTTTGTCAGTAAAAAAAAAAATTGTAAATTTTGGCGTTCTGCCAGTAAATTTAACTTCAGCAGGTCTTAAAAAAAATTTTAAGAAACACAACCAACACATTTACCTTCTAGCAATCAGAAAGTAGTTGATCTGTATCCCCATAATTGACACCCTACAGATTGTACCATCCTCTCCACTTTATCCTAGTATTAACGTTGTACAATGCAATGGAGTTGATTTACTAAAGGCAAATATACAATGCACTTCAAGTGCACTTGTTTCGGAGCTTAGTAAATGAGGTAAAGCTTCAGTTCTAGAGCAAATGCACTTGAAGTGCACTTGCAGCGCACAGTATAATTGCCTTTAGTAAATCATTCTCATTGTATTGTATTATTCGATTTGTATAAGCTAATATAGACTAGGAAGTCCTATTGCATTATTATTATTATTATTATTATTATTATTATTATTATATACAGGATTTATATAGCGCCGACAGTTTGCGCAGCGCTTTACAACATGAGGGCAGACCGTACAATTACAATACAAATCAATACAGGAGGGATCAGAGGGCCCTGCTCGTTGGAGCTTACAATCTAGAAGGGAGGGTCAATTGGAACAAAAGGTAATACTGTGGGGGGATGAGCTGATGGAGAAAATGAAAATACAGTTGTTAGGTGTGGGTAGGATAGGCTTCTCTGAAGAGAAGGGTTTTCAGGGATCGTCTAAAAGCTAATAAAGTGGGAGATAAGCGGACAGATTGGGGTAAGGCATTCCATAGGATTGGAGAGGCTCTGGAAAAGTCCTGGAGATGAGCATGGGAGGAGGTGATGAGGGAGCTAGAGAGCAGGAGGTCTTGAGAGGAACGAAGAGAACGAGTAGGTTGGTATTTAGAGACTAGGCTAGTGATGTAGCTGGGGGCGAAATTGTGGATGGCTTTGTACGTAGTTGTTAGTATTTTGAATTTAATTCTTTGGCCGAGTGGAAGCCAGTGGAGGGATTGTGGATATACACTTTTATTTCTTTTTGATGTCTCAGACCTCCTTAACTATGACATGCCGAGGAGGAGGAGTGGCCACACATAACTATTCATTTACTGCATTTTTTTTTCTCATGTACCTGACAAGGTTTTGGGGAATTGGTCACGAGATCTCTACTGAAAGCGAGGCTCGCCATTTAGGCAGTTGTTGATTGGCCAGCTCCGCCCCCAGTGCGAGTTCCCTCAGCCCCTTTGGCAGAGTCCAGGGAACCATTTACAGCACTTGGCATTCACTGTTATAATCCAGCAGTAGGATGTCTGTATCTAAAAAAGCATGGCCACAGTCAATGAATGTGGCTGGAAGTTCTGTGGCCTGGTACTCCTGGCTCTATTAATCTTTTCTTTATCAGCAGAGCTAAACAAGTGCTGTGCATTACATCCAATTTTCGATTTGTAATTAACCAAACTTTCCCATCTTCCCTAGAACAGGGGGCCTACGGGAAATAGTCACAGCATTGTCTGGTAATGTATCACATCTGTTTCACATGATAGAATATTTCTTATTGAGTTTACAAGACGTTGGTTTTCTAGAATTCAGGCACTGGAACATTGCACTGTGACGACTTGAATTGCAGTTTCCTGGAACTGTTGTGCTGTACTGCGGCACAGACCAGATAGGATAAAGTGATAATATATTTTGCAAGGCTGAGGTCTCATGCCCCTCCCTCTTTTCTGGTATGTATTTTTTTTCTCCATCTGTAATACTATTTTAGTATGGAGATCTGGTAGTGCAGAAATGTGTTCATGTTTTCCTATACTGTGATATAAGCACTGTCCTAATCCTTAAAACTGAATGGTGGATATATTGCATTTATGATCTATTGTCCTTTGATTTTAAAAATGTTTTACTATACAACTTTTTTTGATCTACTAATCTGATGTAACTGCATTACTTATTATTAAAGCGGTAGTTAACCCCGCTGACACTTTTTCTTTTCTTTTTTTTTTCTTTTTTCTACACCTGTAAGGCAAAAGGAATAATGAGCTAGTATGCGCCGCATACTAGCTCATTATGAAATACTTAGCTTAGAACTCACCTGGTCCATGCCGAAGGAGCTGACATGTTGCCTTGGCATGTCTTCCAGGTATCGCGGCTCCATCGCTATGAGTGGCTGAAGCCGCGATGTCGTCACTCCCGTGCATGCACGCAGGAGACTTCTTCCTGGCAAGGTCCGGCGCCTGCCGGGCTTTCAGCCGAGAATACCCATGTGCGCATGCGCCACTGCAGTCAGCGGCTCATTGCAGGGGGAATATCTCCTAAACCGTACAGGTTTAGGAGATATTTTTTTTTTTACCTACAGGTAAGCCTTATTATAGGCTTACCTGTAGGTAAAAGTTAAAATTTTGACTATACTACCACTGTTTGAAGCTGATACATTATCACACTATGTGGAGTCTTTTGTTCCATATATACTTCAGCTAGCTGATCTACTGATGGTTTTTGCCACTACTTCCTGGTCTGTTGAGAGCCTTCTGGTTTACCAATTAAGGACACCTGAGAGAGCACCTGGGCTTTTCTTCAGTGGACCCGAGATCCAGTCAAGCGTTGTATGACCTCACTGAGTAAGGGGGGATCGCAGGCTTTCTGGTAAACCTCCATTTTTACTTTGGTGATGGGTGTTTGATCATCATTGCAACACGGTTTAGCAATGAACTCTACACATGGGGGGGTTATTTATTAAAGGCAAATCCACTTTGAACTACAAATGCAAACTACAAGTGCAAAGTGCACTTAAAATTGCACTGAAAGTGCACTTGGAAGTGCAATCGCTGTAGATCTGAGGGGGACATGCAAGGAAAATAAAAAACTGCATTTTAGCTTGCACATGATTGGATGATAAAATCAGCAGAGCTTCCCCTCATTTCAGATCTACCCCTCAGATTTACAGCGACTGCACTTCCAAGTGCAATTTCAAGTGCCCTTTGCACTTGTAGTGCAAAGTGGATTTGCCTTTCATAAATAACCCCCATGGACTTTAGTCCCATATGATTTTTTTTAGCAGAGATCTGCACCCTTTTTATATATTGCACTTATGGTTGCCACCTCATCCCTTTAAACCCGAACACATATTAATTACACAGGTTCTGTGGCTGATTAAGGTGGTAATTAAACTCACTTGGTGCCTTATCTGCATTTAATTAGCCTCAGAACCTGTGTAATTCAAAGGTGTTCGGGTTTAAAGGGATGAGGTGGCAACTCTAATTGCACTGGTATTTATGTTTGAAACTCATCTCTAGCTGAATTTTAGGTTTTGCACAATTGATGGCACTTATTGCACTTTAATTAGTACATATTTTATTTTTTGCTTATTTCTTTTTTTATGCAATATTTTGCTTTTGATCTCCTATAATGTTCAGACGCTATTGATTGCACTTTAGTAATCTTTGCACCTGTTATATGCATTGTGTTATATATTGCAAGTATATTTTTTAGCGCTGCACTTTTTATTTATATATTATTTGTGCCTGGTATCTGGGTTATAGTGCACAGCTGCTGTTTTGTTTTAGTTTATAAGTGCGGATACAATTTTTACACTTCTTTCCATCCAACAAATGGACAGAAGTACATCAGAGAAGAGGGGCGAGCAGATCTCTAGCTTTGAATGTTGGGAGACCTCTATTTGCATACTTTTGTGCCATGGAGCTCACGCAAGTGCCCAATCCAATATAAGTTCTGATATAAGAGCACCTGGGCCCAGACTATAGATATTATCTACACACACTCTTTGCAAACAGTCAACTAGATTTAAAACAAGCCCTCCCTGACCTCTGTAGCTGGAGACACTGTGGAGCAATTCATCCTTCGATCACAGTATAAACTCAGAAATCAGCTGGTTTCTAACAGGCTAGCAAATTCTTGCCCCCCCCCCCCCCCCCAGAGGAAGCCATGGAAAATGAGCTGTGATTTCAATGCTTGTGTTAATGATTGGTGCCTTTTAGCTACAAAGGTTACTGAGAGCTGCTTTTTGTGCCCATAGCCTGGTCACGGGTACACTTTCAGGTTGGGTTCACACTAATGCGAATTGGATGAGGGTTTCCCCTCTCAATTGAGCCAGTTCACCCAGCCCAGGGGTGGGTGCTGTCTGCATTTGGAAAGGGTCCTTTGCGTCTTCTGGTCCGATTCAGGTGTGAATTCCGGCAAAAATTCGGACCTGATTTGCACCTGAATTGGTGAACAAGGACGCACCGGACCCCCTGCTATGCGTCGCGACCGCAGCATGTGTGAACGGAGCCTAAAGCTCTGCGGTCAATTTAAAAGATTAAACAAAGAGCAGCTTCAGTTTAAAAGTTTTCATAACCTCTAACCTTGTTTATCACTACTTGGATAGTTTTCCTCTCATATTTAGTTTGCTATCTCTCCGAGCATTCATGCGTTGGACAGGATTGCTACACAAGCACTTGCACGGGAACCTGACACTACCAGAAGACTTGGGCAAAGGCCAAACACTTGTAAAAGGTGTGGGGAGCATTAGATGAATGTTTATTGCTTAAAAATGAACATTTTATGCACATAACTTAGAACTATTTTAGGTGAAATATGATACATTAGAGCAAGAAGTATGTAGGCAAAGAACACATCGGCAGTAATGCTGACCATGTTGATTATTGAACAAAAAATTGTTGGTTTACCCAGAATTACTTTTTACATCACTATTTTTTTTTCTTTATTTTGGCCTATCAAAATTACATATGTAATAATTTTAAAGGTTAACTAAAAGGTTAACTGCAGAAATTAAAAAATTGGGTTGTGTAAAGTAGATGTGGCAAGCAGGAATTCCAGCAAAATTGCTGTCAAATTATGGTTGTTCGTAACGCGTGGGAAAAATTCAGTAAAAAAAAAGTTAAAAATTAAACAAGTATTTCCCCCCATTATTGGGCTTTTCATAATGGTAGCATATTGTTGCTCTCATCACATAAAATGTTCTCATGTTACTTTTTAATTAAAGTGTTACTTGTAAAGATAGCTACAAAAAAATTTTTGGGTAGTTTCATTTTTGGGCCATTTCTCATTCTGAAAAATACAGTACAGTGGAACCTTGGATTACGAGCATAATCCGTTCCAGAAGAATGCTTGTAATTCAAAGCGAGTTTCCCCATAGAAGTCAATGGAAACGAAGATAATTCGTTCCACATTGACTTCTATTGTATGCAGTACCGCATGTGGCCAGAGGTGGGGGGGCGCCAGAGAGACTCAAAAATACTCGAAAAATGGCTCAGATGCACTCGGAAACTCTCGGCAAGGCTCGGGAACAGAGTATTTTCGGACTCCAAGTGTCACCAGCGCCCCCAAACCTCTGGCCAAATGCGGTACTACAGAGGCTTGAATCCTGCTCTTTTTGCGAGACAACACTGCTCCCCACACCTTTTACAAGTGTTTGGCCTTTGCCCAAGTCTTCTGGTAGTGTCAGGTTCCCGTGCAAGTGCTTGTGTAGCAATCCTGTCCAACGCATGAATGCTCGGAGAGATAGCAAACTAAATATGAGAGGAAAACTATCCAAGTAGTGATAAACAAGGTTAGAGGTTATGAAAACTTTTAAACTGAAGCTGCTCTTTGTTCTAATCTTTTAAATTGACCGCAGAGCTTTAGGCTCCGTTCACACATGCTGCGGTCGCGACTCATAGCAGGGGGTCCGGTGCGTCCTTGTTCACCAATTCAGGTGCAAATCAGGTCCGAATTTTTGCCGGAATTCACACCTGAATCGGACCAGAAGACGCAAAGGACCCTTTCCAAATGCAGACAAAACTGAGTCAGGATTTAAAAAAAATAATACCTCGTATTGCGAAAAATGCTCCTTAACCGCGTTACTTGCAGTCCGAGGTATTACTGTACTTTGTATTCAGCAATCTCATGAGTATGTTCTCTCTAAGGCAGGGGTCTCAAACTGGTGGCCCTCCAGCTGTTGCAAAACTACAGTCTAAAGTCCCATCATGCCTCTGCCTGTGGGAGTCATGCTTGTAACCGTCAGTCTTGCAATGCCTCATGGGACTTGTAGTTTCACAACAGCTGGAGGGCCGTCAGTTTGAGACCCCCTGCTCTAAGGGCTCGTGCACACTGCAGCTCAAAGAAGTGGCTCCTTCAGGCTTTTGAGCTTTTTTTTTTGAGCTCCTTATTTTTTCTGCCTGGAAACTCCCTTCCATGTTAGCCAATGTGTCCATGCACACTATGGCTTTTACAGGCATATACTCTTACAGGCAAAAAAAAAAAACCACCAAGCTCATGTTTTTGAGAGAAGCTTTCGAGCAGAAAAAATGCCTAAGTGCCCAAAAACACACGAAAAAGTGCCAACGAGCATGAAATAGTATGAAGAAGCTCAAACACACAAAAAAAATTGGAAAAATTAGCTGAGGGCAGGGTTTGTAAAAAAAAAATAAAAATGCTTACGCTCAAAGGAGCTCAATAAAAACGTACAAAAGAGCCCAAAAAAGTGCAAGCTTCTTCAAGCTGAAATAAAAGCTGAAATGCCTGTAAAAGCAGCTTATTTTTTTATTTATTTTTTGTTTTGTTTTTTGAGCTGCAGTGTGCATGAGCCCTTGCATAAGAGAAAAAGCTCTAATGGGAGAAGATATGCATACTTGATAACATGTAATCGATGGTCTCCACCAACCTAGGTCTTGTGAATAGGATTAATCGGACCTTTCCAAGTTTGGGGAGAGGGGAGGTGACTGCCGGTTACCATTGAGGTGGACGAGATGCACCTTTTGTGGATTTGGCAGACATTCCTGTTTGTACAGATCCGTTCGGTCATTCATATGATGTTATAGATGGCCCACATTGATTACTTTTATAGTTTCTGATTGGATTAATATATCTATAGAAACGTGGCGGATGGCCTGGGCCCTAGTGCACTAGCATTTCAGGTGACAACCCTGCCGTGTCAAAATGGAATTTTGACCTTTCCTCCACCACCTGGATGAAGAACGCAGTGACTTATTTATGGTAGAACTAGATGGACTTGTGTCTTTTTTTTTTTTCAACCTGACTAACTATCTAACCTGTAACAGGGATGAGCATATCTGGAATTTCGGTGCTTTGCTTGGATTGGTCAGTGGCTCGTCAAGTAGTAAGGAAAGGATTAAGGCAGCCCCTAAACCGGCACCTTCAAAGACAACTGGATAGAAATAAGCGAATGGCTATTGCTAAGAGGTTCTAGTCAGCTTATTTCTGGTCATTTTCCAGATTTTTGAGCAATTTTAGTTTTTTTTCCTCCCTAATAACTTTCCTGATTTTTGAACCGGTCAGCTGCACAATAAAATTCCTGTTCTGCAGAGTGTTGCCCTCAGTTCTTACTATTCTGTTAGCTTCAAAGGTACCATTTTTAAATAGAACTGATCAAAAAGTGATAAAAATGTAAACAAAGCAATAAAACGTGTAACCATGCTCCAAGCCTGCAGTACAGTTGGTCTCATGATCACTACTTTAGCAGTAAATTGCCCCCTCTTAAAATATTGGACGCTTTACCCACAATGGCTTCTAATTACCTTTCCTCCGATTTGGTTCCCACATTGGCCTATCTGCAGGTGGACGATCTCACGCATGGTGCAGCAGAGGAGGGTTGAGCAGATGACACTTGTTGTAGTTCAAAATGCCTGTGACTCTGCAAAAAGGGTCTAACCGCGTTTTTATAGTGGAGCTGACATCATCGGCTCGCTGTTATCTCTATAGGGCTGTTGGGTGCAGGGACTGGGCAAGGAGCTCCCTTTTGTAAGATAGCCAGGCTGTCCTGAAGGAAGAAGACAGAGGGGAACCATCCAAAGCACGCAGATAAATTAGAGAACTGAATTACATATTGGGACCTTTAAAGCGGTAGTTCCACAGTTTTTTTTTTTTTAAAGTCAGCAGCTACAAATACTGCAGCTGCTGGCTTTTAAAATATAGACACTTACCCCTCCAGCGCGCCCGCAATGTCGGCACCCGAAGCCGATCTGTCGATCGGCTCTCGGGTGCTGCCGCCGCCATCTTCGGTGTGGAAATCAGAAACTGATTCTGTGGGTATTGTGGGTACTGTGGGAACTGAATCTGTGGGAACTGAATCTGAAGCCGCAAGGCTTCACTTCCCGGTGCCCTACTGCGCATGGGCGAGTCGCGCTGCGCAATAAGGACGGTCCCTGCTGTCTCTGGGATCCGTGTGTTTCCCAGCAGACAGCGGGGCCCCGCAGGAGGTGGCGAAAATACCCACAGATTCTGCGGATATCTATGCCCGGAAGTGGGTGCAGATACCTGTATTATACAGGTATCTGTACCCCCCTCCCCCCTGAAAGGTGCCAATTGTAGCACCGGAGGGGGGAAAGGTTCCGATGAGCGGAAGTTCCACTTTAGGGTGGAACTCCGCTTTAATGTAAAACAGTCAACTGTTTTTCTTTCAAAAGGACAGTCCCTCTTTTGAACCCAAAGTATAGTCCCTCCTTATTTTTTTTAATTTTTTTTTAATAGGTACATCTGTTCTAGGACTGATATACGCTCACTGGCCACTTATTTAGGTGCCCTTTGCTAGTACCGGGTACCTCCTCTTTCCTTCGGAACTGCATTCATTTTAGTGGCATAGATTCAACAAGGTGTTTGAAACATTCCTCAGAAATGTTGGTCCATAGTGACATGATAGCATCACACAGTTGCTGCAGATTTGTTGGCTGCACATCCCTGATACGAATCTCCCACCACATCCCAAAGGTGCTCTATTGGATGAGATGTGGTGAGTGTGGAGGCCATTGGAGGACAGTGACCTCATTGTCCAGTGGTGAGATGATTGGAGCTTTGTGACATGGTGCATTATCCTGCTGGAAGGATCCATCAGAAGATGGGGACACTGTAGTCATAAAGGGATGGACATGGTCAGCAACAATACTCAGGTAGGCCGTGACGTTTAAACGATGCTCAATTGGTACTAAGGGGCCCAAAGTGTGCCAAAAAAAATATCCCCCCCACCATTACACCACCACCAGCCTGAATCATTGATACAAGGCAGGATGGATCCATGGCTTTCATCTTGTTTATGGCAAATTCTGACCCGACCTTCTGAATGTCGCAGCTGAAATCGAGACTCGTCAGATCAGGCAACGTTTTTCCAATCTTCTATTGTCCAATTTTGGTGATCTGTGCGAATTGTATCCTCGGTTTCCTGTTCTTAGCTGACAGGAGTGGCACCCTGGTGTGGTCTTCTGCTGCTGTTGCCCATCTGCTTCAAGGTTCGACGTGTTGTATGTTCAGCGATGGTATTCTCCATACCTTGGCTGTAACGAGTGGTTATTTGAGTTACTGTTGCCTTTCTATCATCACTGCCCATTCTACTCTGACATCAACAAGGCATTTTTGTCCACACAACTGCCGCTCACTGGATATTTTCTCTTTTTTTTAGACCATTCTCTGTAAACCAGAGAGATGGTTGTGGGTGAAAATCCCAGTAGATCAGCAGTTTTTGAAATACACAGACCAGCCTGTCTGGCACCAACAACCATGCCACGGTCAAAGTCACTTAAATCCCCTTTCTTCCCCATTCTGATGCTCGGTTTGAACTTCAGTAAGTCGTCTTCAACACGTCTAGATGCCTAAATGCATTGAGTTGCTGCCATGTGATTGGCTGATTAGCAATTTGTGTTACCATTCAATTGGACAGGTGTATCTATTAAATTGGCCGGTTAGTGTATAATATATATATTATTTTATGTTGGAGTGTGAAAATGTTAATACCCTGTCCAGGGTTTTTATTTTTATTTAATTTTTTATTGTCGTGTCCCTGTTGGGGACACTACCCTTTACTTCCTGTGTGTGGTCACTAGAACAGAAACTAAGCAGAATAATTCCAGCAGAAACAAACAGCAGTAAAAGCACTTTATTTTTATTTATTTTTTGGTGTAGTGGAAGATTATAATGTCTGTCAGATTATTATTACTCACAGAGAAGAAGCATAGAGCGTCACACCATTTGAAATGAATCCAAAACATAATATTTATTTCTGGTTTGTATTGCTGTCTGTGACCCTCTTAAGAGCAGGAAGTATCAGTAAATTTCTCTAGTGGGGACACTCGGAATGAAAACCCTTACCAAGCTAAACTTTTGTCTAACGCGCCACGCAATTTACATTTTACACTGTCATGTGACAACATTTTTATGTGTAATTTCTTTTTTTTTTTTATAAATCTTTTTATTAAATTTCTTAATTACAAACAAAACATACAAAGACACGACAAACCATCATACACTTTGATCAAGAAAAAAAATATAATAATACACTTTCCGAAATCTGATATTTGAATTATTAATCCAAAAAGGAAATGGAGAAATAAAAAACAGAAACATGTAATTTACACTGTAGTATATTATGTTGAATTTAATGTGCATTATAGATTTAGATTAAAAAAAAATCTAATGTTTTTGTACTTGGTGGCCAAATCCATATGTGCTTTATGGCCAACAGTTTATGGACACCTGACCATCACACCTTTTCGAGCTTGTTGCACAAAATTACCAGCATCATTATGTAGTCCCTCCTCCCTTTTGCAGCTACAACATACCCACTTTCCATAAGATTTTGGAGTGTGTTTGCAGGAATATGTGCCCATTTGTTTGGGCAGGTACTGATGTTGAATGAGAAGACCTGGCTCACAATTGGAATCCAGTTCATTCAAAAGGTGTGCAATAAAGTTGGAGTCGGGACTATTTGCAGGCCACTTGAGTTCCTCTACACCAGTGGTCTCCAAACTGTGGCACTATTCCTCTCATTGATTCAAGGCATTATTTCCTCCTACTGACACCAATGAAGAGGCACCATTCTTTCCACCGACGCTAATAATAGGGTAGAATTCCTCTCATTGACAAACAATGGAGCCCTATTCCTTCCACTGGCACCAATGATGGGGCACTATCCTCCCACTGGCACCAATGATGGGGCACTATCCTCCCACTGGCACCAATGATGGGGCACTATCCTCCCACTGGCACCAATGATGGGGCACTATCCTCCCACTCACACTAATGATGGGGCACTATCCTCCCACTGGTACCAATGATGGTGAACTATTCCTCCCACTGATGCCAACGATAGGACATTATTTATTCCACTGGCACCAACAATTGTACACTATTCCTCCCACGAATACCAATGACGGGGCACTATTTCTTCCACTGACACCAACGATGGGCCAATTTTCCTTCTCATACTGACCACAGGCACCATGTAATTATTTTACTCCCACTGATCACCAAGCCCAAGGCATTTCTAATCCCACGTCACAATGGCCCTCCCAAAGTCTGACGGACCGTAAACTGGCCCTTTGTTTAAAAAGTTTGGAGACCCCTGGTCTATATCATACTTATCAAACCATGTCTTTAGGGAGCCCCTAATGCCGTTGTTAAGATGAAACGTGTAGGGCAGAGTAACGCGGATAAAGAGAGAGATGGCAAGACTCGAGATACTGCCAGCCCCTACAGTACTTACCTGAGTACAGCTTTGTACACTATTTGACAGAGACTTGAGAGGAGGTGGCGGCTGAGTACTTATGATAAGCACATGGCCTCTTGTCTTATGTGAGTGCAATAGATTTTCACATTATTTAAGCGGAGCACTGCTAACATTATGATGGAAGGTAAACCGAAGCAGCCATCTGCAGCTGTTGATTTTACAATCAGTGGCAACATAATACTTCCATTGCTCCAAGATTGAGGTATTTTTGTGTGGTGAGCGTACTCTCATGGGCATCTTTGGTGAAGGTGTCCCATGCAAGCTTTCATTTCAAACAAGTGGCCACTGCCCCCACCTATGACTGGGCTATTGCAGCAAGGAGCCCTGGAAGGGGCGACGTATGTCAAACAAAGATTTCCAAGCTCAAACTTACTAAACAACCAGCGACCAACCAAATTGATATGTCTAACAATATGCGTTAAAAACAGGTTTAGTCTGCACACATTTGCAAATACATGTGTAAGCCAAAGGCCCCGTCAAGGCACCCTGTTTTCTGTAGTCCCTAACCCTGACTCCTGGGTCTCCACAATGGGAGCCTTTTACGGAGGGGTGGGCTTCTTCCAGGCCACTTGTCCTCACTTATCCATGAAAATGCATGTGCTCCCAATATGGAGACCCAGAAGTCAGGGCTGGCTGGCTGGTTAGTAAGTTTGAGCTTGGAAATCTCTTTGTATTTGTTTGATATGTGTCGCCCTCCCAGTACTTCTTGCTGCAATATACCAGTTATAGGTGGAGGCAGTGGTCACTTGTTTGTATTTTGATTATATTAGTCAGCAGGGCCATCTTTAACATCGATTGGACCCTGAGCAAACATTTTCTTGGGCCCTCCCAAGCCACCTATCAACTATTTACGGACAGTGTGGGCTCAAGGGGCAGCTGATTTGGGCCCTAAGACAGTGACTTGGCCTGGGGCAGCTGCCCCTTTTGCCCTGTTGGTCAGGCAATGCACTGACATCTTTGCTGTCATAGTGCTATATGCTGGGTCTTTAATGTGCCCCTGTACCCGTTAAGGAGGTGTGGGCTCCTTCAAGGGCCACCTGTCCTCACTTATCCATAAAAATGCATGTGCTCCCATTGTGGAAACCCAGAAGTCAGTGTTGGGGACTACAGGAAACGGGGTGCCTTGAGGGGACCTGTAGCTTACGCATGTATTTGCAAATGTGGGCAGACTAAACCCCTGTTCTTAACGCATATTGTTAGACAGGTCAATTTGGTTGGTCGCTGGCTGGTTGGTCAGTTTGAGCTTGGAAATCTCTTTTGTATTTGTTTGACAAGCTTTTATTTCACTTCGCAGTGGATGATTTTGTACTTGACGTTTTTGGACGTTTTTGGACTTGTGTGATTTACAGTGTGATTTATATATTTCTCTCGCTCTCTCGCTCTTTTCCTGCCCACTCTCATGTCATTATGGAGTTGGCGTTGTACAGAGGAGCACAGTCTTACTAGAACAGAAAAGGTCTTCCCCAAACTGCTCCCACAAGTTTGGAAGTGCCCAATGCTCTACAGCAGTGGTTCTCAACCTTGGGGTTGAATGATGATTTGCCAGAGGTCACCGAATCCTAGGCTGTTCCTGAAGCCTGCACTGCTCTCCCAGCCTTTTTGCGGCTGCCCAACAGGGCTGTCCCTGGAGCCCGCAGCCGCCCACTCGGCCTCTTCGCAGTCGAACATTCAGTTCACGGCATGGCTGGGGCCAGAGACTAGAGGTCAGCTGACTGGTGAGAAATGTGAAGTGGGAGGGGCTGGAGGAGACCCTATCTCCTGATTTCGGCATAGGTCTCACTGCTATGAGACACCACAAAGTCAGAGACACAGTGAGTAACACTACCTACCTAAAAGTCCCCACTACAGTTCTCAGATCAGCAGATGACCTTGATCAAGAGCACCTAAATTGGCTGATCAGAACTCCCCCCCAGCACTGCCACTGATCCCATTCCCCACCAGCACTGCCACTCATCCCAACTCCCCCGCCCAGCACCGCCACTCATCCCATTCCCCCCACCAAGGAGTAAGAGAAGGAATAAAAATATAGAATACTTGAAAGGGAGAGGAAAAGAGGGGGAGTAACAAAGAAAAAGGGAGAGAAATAATAAGAGAACAAGAAAGATGGCTAGAGAGAGGGAGGGGGGGGGGGGACAAGAAATTAGGATAGAGAGAGATAAAGGGAAAGAAAGGAGAACAAAGAGAGAGAGTGGTACATCCCATAATATACAATAAGGGGTTTTAATACTGTACGAGTGGAAGAGACTCAGGGAGCATTAAATGTCCATGGGCAAGGGGTGCAAATTTCTTGTCTTTCCTTGGGTGCGGACAACCAACGCTACGAAAATAATTTTACTGTTAGGGGTCCCCACAACTTGGGAAATTTTATCAAGGGGTCACGGCACTAGAAAGGTTGAGAACCACTGCTCTACCGTGTCTTTTTGTATGATGTACCCTTCACTATAAACACCTAAACTCAATCATTTGGAGGGGTTTCCACATACATTTGCCAATATAGTGGATGTGATGGTATGATGTCCACATACTTATGCCAAAAAAGGTTGTAGGCTAGCACAAGCTACACACATATATGAAGGGGAATTTAAGGTATATGCCACATCCTATATTCAGGAAAAGGGGGATCCCCTATGGATTGGACTTTTAAGGCATAAAATGTTTTAACCCCCAAATTAAAGATTAAATAGTATATATTGAAAATCATTTATTACAAAAATGTATAAAGTATTGACATACACAAGAATATATATATATATATATATATATATATATATATATATATATATATATATATATATATATATATATATATATATATATATATACAAATTTTTTTTTATGTTTGAACAATATTCAAAGGTAGATACAAAAGATGGATATATCTCATGAAAATTATCTCTCACACACGACGCGTTTCAGAGATTTGTGGTTTCCTCCTTCTTCAGGGGTGAGAGTATGATAAAGATCCTATTATAGAGAGATAATGATGGAACGGTATGTCAAGGTACATGTATTCATACATATAAATGCATAATAACAAGCATCGTAAAAGGAAAAACGACTTACAGCAATTTGAATACTGTGTGCAAAAACATTCCAAATTGGTTTAAAAACAAAGCCTGGGAGGAGGAGCTTCTTCACCCTATATTTCCCTAAAGGGCATGTATGGACAGATGATAGATGCCCATCAGCAGGTGGAGGAGCCAGACATGCAAAAGCCAAAAAGCCCCAAAAACCCTCCTCGATGAGTGTGGGGGGGGGGGGGTTTAGTACATGTGTCACAGTGGGTTTGGGAGGGCGCCGAAGAGGGCACACTGGGGTTGGACACCAATAGGAGAACCCTATTGGAGTAAAGCATATATATACATATATAAATAACCAATCATTTTGAAAAAAGATTTAAGTTTATTTGAAGATATAAATGTCAAAAGGCAAACTGTTACCTGTGCCTAGAATTTTAAAGCGGTATTACACCCAAAAGCACACATTTATTATATTGCAGCTTACCAGTTCTTAGATCTCTGGGCACATCATGCCAGACCACAGTGAAAATATAATTGCCAGTTTCCGCTTCATGAGCGCCTTCGTTTCTATCTATTTGACCAGAAACTGCAAATAATGTTTGTTTACTAAAGTATACCTATGAGACCGGTAACATAACATGGGCTGGGCAGAGTCACGGGGAATTGTGGGTTCTCCATGCGCTTCTTTTGTCTAACAGAAATACTATTGTGTAACATGCCAGACAGGCTTCAGCTTTTGTTGTCTCCTGCTGTGCTGTCCCTTTAAGGCTTTTGAAAAAAAATGAGGAGGGAGGGAGTGAGTCAGCAGAGGAGGAACTGTCTATGAGTGTGATATTCAACCCTCTTCCTCCAAATCACATGAGATTGTGTCTGACCTGCACCATGTACAGCCGGCTTCTGCTCCTACTACTCGCCCTGGTCTCCTGGGTCCAGGCAGGGTACTACTACAATCCGGGCCAGAGCTGCTACAAGCCTGTAGCTAGAGGAGACTTCGGGCAGAAGTGAGTATTACTATTTATTATTCTCATAACAGATAAGTATTTATTCATGTATTGATCACTGGAAGCTTGTGCACCACCCAAAGGAGCTATAATGCTTCTACCCTACCTATTGTATTGTAACTGCATTGTCTCTTTTATTTTGTAAAGCGATATCCAAAAATATCGGATTTACTGGATGTCTCGGTCATGTCTCTGCCCGTTGTCCCCTCCTGCCCTCTAGAATTGATCTTAAAGCTCACTGTGAGGTTGAAACCTGCCACCTTAAGAGACTCCGTTCACCCGCTATGGCATACATTCATACACATGTCCTAACATACACATTTTTGGATTCTGTGATAGGGGAGCACCACCTAGTACTTGGGGTGGTCTGTTTCGGTAGACCTCCCAGAGAATGGGGACCATCTGGTTTCGGCCAGATGGACCATGTGAAAGTACCCAAGTCCTCATCTGGAGCCTAACGCTCCGGGGATCAGGGCAAAGGTCCCTTCTTTTCAGGGGCTATGTACACCCTGTGCACCCTGTGCACTTTTTGTGTCTCACTTTTTGGTGAGCACTTTTTTCATCAGTGGAGTTTTTGGCTAAAAAAGATAGGGATCTTAATGTGAATGTCTCCATTGAAAATCATGGAGCTGCATTCAGATCTAGTATATCTAATTTTTTTTTTTGAAAGGAGCAGAGGGAAAACTTTAAGGTGTGCTCCAAAAACAGTAGGGACCGAGCTAGGAACACTAAGGAAGTGATGGTATTGCTGACGTCGCAAGAACAAAAACAAGCTTGCATGTGATTCAACCCGCTGGGCTCCTCCTAGGAGTAAATTATCATTCTTTAATGGGACTGCCTTGTTGACGTGACACTATCTTTATTCTCCCAAAAAATCCATATACAACCACTCCACAGTAGCCCTGTTTATTCTATTTTTTACTGTGTGTTTCTTACAGTGCTTTTTTTTTTTTTTCCCTCCTTTCCTCCTTCCTCCTTCCTCCTTCCTCCTTTTTTCCTCTGTGAACTCCTGAACCACTCCTCCCCCTCCCCCCCTTCACTTCAGTTTATTGGAATGAGAAGTGCACCTTAGTTGTTGTCATGTGCACTACTTGTATGCACAGTACACATCCCATAGTTCATAGTCCATCTTGGAAGGGAGCAAAAGAGGGTCGCTACATTACTCCATACAGAGAGACCATGGAGAACAAACGTAGCCACACTCTAAGGCTGGTTTCACACCGGGGCGGTGCGGGCGGCGGCGGTAAAGCAGCGCTATATTTATCGCTGCTTTACGTCGTTTTAGCCGCGGCATGCGACCGCTAGCGGGGTGGTTTTAACCCCCCGCTAGCGGCCAAAAAAGGGTTAAAAACCCCTGCAGCGGCGCTTTGCCGGCAGTATTACTGCGGTATCCCCGCAGTGTCCCATTGATTTCAATGGGGAGGAGCGGTGAATACACCGCTCCAAAGATGCTGCTAGCAGGACTTTTTTTACCGTCTGCTGCTAGCTAGCTAGCCCTCTGACTTTCACACTGGAGTTAAAGGACCCGCTTTTTTCAGGAGCATTACAGGCGCTATTTATAACGCTTTAGCGCCTGAAAAACTTCTGGGTGTGAAAGGGGCCTAAAAGGAAGTTGGATCACAACAGCAAAATAAAAAAAAGGCCAAGAGCAATAGAATATACTTTTTGGAGCTAAGAATACATAATTGAGTAGATTTTCTTTTTTTTTTTTTACATACCAGTATACCTCCCAACATTTTGAGATGGGAATGAGGGACACCTACTAGCAAACGTATGTAGGCATAAGACACGCCCCCTGCCACACTCCCTTAAAGGATAATTAAGCAAAAAAAAGGTTAATTAAATCCACAAGGGATTTTTTTTTAACACTACTATTCACTTATATTGGCTTTTAAAATTTACAAATGCAGCAATTTAGAATTTGGATGAAAGGTTTAGCACTGGGAAACACTTTTTGAAAGATAAAAAGGGCATTTTATATAATAAATATATATATATATATATATATATATATATATATATATATATATATATATATATACCTATATAGATCAGATCAAAATGAGGAGGAAAGAGGGACATTGCTCCAAATCAGGGACAGTCCCTCGAAACCAGGAACAGTTGGGAGCTATGTACCAGAGTTTACCTTTTCAGGTATTGTACTGGTAGTGTACTGGAATAGCCCATCTCAGGATCTGCAAAAAAAGACAGTTAAAGTTCTGCAAAAACGTTTTGCTACAACTTTACTGATAAAAGTTTTTTTGTTGTTGTTTAATAGTAAAATGAGTGTTTTGGGGTAAAAGATTGTTTTTTCTAATACATTTTTCACAGCTATTGTTTGAGTAAAATGCTTATCCTAGATATTTGTACAAGGAAATACAATTGTGTAATTCCCCCGCCCCTTTCACCGTGTTATTGACACAGCAGTCTATCCTCCAGGGTACTTGGAACAGTATTGGGGAAATTCTGGAGGTGAGAGCACATCCCGTGACACACCAGACCAGCTGCTTCCTGATCATAAATCACGTGGGCCAAATAGGTGGCCACATTATGAACATGGGGTCGACCACCTGGAACAGGCGGCTGTATTTTTACTTTCATACTTTTCAAATGCTGAGGTTTTTAGCATTACAAGTTTAAAAAAAACTTCCTTATTCTTCAAAAAAATCCTTATACAACCACTCCACAGTGGCCCTGTATATTCTATTTTTTAAATAATTTCTTACTGTGCTTTTTACCTCCTTGTAACATCCTCTGTGAGCTTCTGAACCTCTACTTTTCCCCCCTCCAGTCTCGGGTCTTTCGGAATGAGAAGTCCACCTTATGCCGTGTACACACGTTCGGACTTTGCCCACACACGGAGCAGTCCGTTCATTTAGAACGTAACTGCAGGTAGACGGGGCTAGCGAAGGCAGTGAATGCCGCCACGCTAACCCCGTCACCTGGCATGGATTTAAAGGGAACGCCCCCCCCCTCCTGAGCCATACCAGGCCGCGTGCCCTCAACACGGGGTGTGCCCTGGGGAAAGGGGGGCCGTGCAGCCCCCCCACCCAAAAGCACCTTGTCCCCATGTTGATGAGGACAAGGGCCTCTTCCCGACAACCCTGGCCGTTGGTTGTCGGGGTCTGCGGGCGGGGGGCTTATCGGAATCTGGGAGCCCCCTTTTATAAGGGGGCCCCCAGATCCCTGCCCCCCACCCTATGTGAATGAGTATGGGGTACGATGTACCCCTACCCATTGGTAGCAGGTTTTTTCGGCGTGGGGATTCCCTTTAAATCCATGCCAGGTGACGGGGCTAGCACGGCGGCATTCACTGCCTTCGCTGCCTGAAGTCACGTGCTAAATGAACGGACTTTCCGATGTCCCTTCATTTCAAAAGTCCAGCGGACTAGTCTACTAATGGAGGGATTGTCCGCCGGACTGCCAAGTCCAGCGGATAATTTTAAAACAAAACTTAAAACCTAGTCCACCGGACTTTTGGCGCCAAAAAGTCCGCCGCCGCCCACACATGAGGGGATTGTCCGGTGGTCTCGAGTCCAGCGGACAATCCCGCGGGATAGTCCCTTCGTCTGTACGCGGCATTAGTTGTGGTCATGTGCACTACTTTTATACACAGTACACTTCCCATAGTTCATAGTCCATCTTGGGAGGGAGCAAGAGAGGGTCACTACATACAGTAGTAGTAGTCTCCCCAATGGGCCACAGATGGGGGGGGGAGAAACTAGAAAAAGAGACTTACTTCAGTCTCACTCCCTTCAATCATGATCCTCGGTCTCCACAGCAACAAGTAACCAAGTCAGCCATTCCTCAGCTTAGCTTGGGAGTGTTATAACTGGATGTTGCAAGGCTAGCCTGGAGATGACCTGTGTCCAGGTAGCTCCATATCGGGTGCTTTTCAGGCTCCAGTATGGTAACCAATTAGTTGCAGCGTTCTTTCCAGGTCCCCAGCAAACTGTATTGCTGTTCTTTCAGCAGCCCTAGGGACAGCTGGCATTCCGGTAACCGTGACTGAGACTGATTCTGGCTTGCCTCCAGTCTTGCACTGTAGAGACTATCTTTGAAGAATCGCAGTCTCCTGCTATTGACTTTTGTTAAAAGGAACCATTTTGGTTTCTTATTGATGCAGGGTATGTACTAACCAGCATTTAGAGTATCAACCTGTTATCTCCAGTCTCGGGTCTTTCAGAGCCCCTACAGCTGTAAAGACTGCTCCATTACATCTGCTCTTTGAGGAATTCTTCTCTAGGGGTTTGAAAAACCCCGATAGGTCCTAGACAGCCCTTGAGCATCTACTGGGCTTGTTTCTTGTGGGGAAGATTGTGCTATGCAGTGGTTTTACCCACTGTGGGTTTGCAAGTGACCCAACTTAACAGGCTCACTTTCAAAGATTTTACAAGCCAACTATTCAAATCCCTCTTTAAAACGCTAATTCTTGCTGGCAGGCCCTACCCTGTTTTGTCCCACTGCCTTTCATGGTATCCACGTTGTGGGACACAGAAAATACCTCCTGTGGCGATCTATCGATGTGGGTTCTAGTGAACATTTTCATGACAGTTCTGACCTCTTCAAGATCTGGCTGGATATAGTATCGTCCAATGTTGTGGGCCTCTTCTAATTGACTACAAGCTGTTTATACCCACTTGGTTCTGTAGTAGACGTATCACCAGCTTCCACACCCTCATGACCTTGTCTATTGGTGAGGGAGTGCCCTGCTTCTCAGCTGTTGCAGAAGGGTCATGAGATAACCTTTCTTTAAGATGCTTCCCTTACCTTGGCCTGTTCTCAGGCTATGCAATCTAAAAGCTGTTCTCCTGTGCTCAAGTGGTATGCTCGGGGCTGTATATACACTGGATCTACTGTCTCAGTTCTTCACAAAGCCCAGAACCATAATAAAATGTATTTAAGGATAAAAGCAACAAAACATTATACTCACAAATGCATCAAGCTCTGATGAAAAGGGTTCTCCCTTGAAATGCGTCAGACAATACAGACTCCACTTTGGTCTTCCCATATCATTGGTTGATTATAGCAGACCTGGAGGCAATGTTTTTATTTGTTACGACATGCCTTTACTTACTCGCATTTGCAATTATAAAGTTTGTTGCTTTTATTGTTAAATCCATTTTATTATGGTAATTCTCTAGGTCGGTTCACGGTTCAGATGTCAGATCCTTTCTCTGCTGTTCCAGAAGTAGCTCATCCAGCTCCGGGAAAGTTAGTTAATTTTATCCTGCAAGATCATTCTCTGGACTGGTCTCTGGTTACAGATACCATTGGACTTCATTACAAAGCTGAATTTGCTCCACCATTGAGGAGGAACTGGAGATCTTGTTCTGGCAAGGAAGAAAGCTTGAGTCTTGACTCAAACACTACCTTGTATTCCAGTGTTCTACCCCTGTCTTTTGGAAGCTCTGTTTTTAACAACTGTCTACTTCTGGATATGTGGGAGTGGTCCAGGTTACCAAGTACCTTTCTCTGTGGTATGCTGAGCCATCATGCTGAACAAGCTAGTTTCCTGGTGCAGGATCCTCTAACAACAACATGGACTCTGTTGGATCTTGCTCTGGGATCTAGATCTTTTCTCTCTTGTTTGCTTTGCTGATTTGAGAGATGGAACTTTTTGGCCTCAAATATTCTTTGCCATCCAGTTTGATCTCCTGACTGTTGTTCCATGGATCCCGATGCATGATGCAATATGGGTATTCAGAAGCAGCTTTTGGCCTATGACTCCTTGAGTCTCCAGATTAGGCTGGTTTTCAGTATTTAGCTCTTTGCTGATGGGTGTTCTGAGTTATGTCTGCTGATGTAGCTGGTTGTTCTCTTCTTCATACCCTCTACTACTATTTGTGCACACAATCATGCTGTTGGAACTGTTTGTTACAAAACTGAGGCATGTTGGTTGTAAAAAGGGGTTATCCCTGTGCTGACTTTTTTTTTTTTTGTTTGATGGTGTCCAATGCTTCTGTATCCCTCAATGGATTCCAAGAAAGGATTTTACAGTGGGCACAAACATACTATGGTTTTTCCATTATGACTCACTTGTGAGAATGTGATCCCTTTGTAAATGGAGCAGTAGGTGGGGGTAGCTGGGAACCCAAATGGCTTTTCAATTGGGGTACCAAAGATCTTCAAAACTTGGGAGGGCATTCAGCTGTTCAGCATCGTCCAAAACTGGTATACTTTATGGGTGCACTGACCTTTTAATATGACATATGTTTATATCCTAGATTGTAAGCTCTAACGTGCAGGGCCCTCTGATTCCTTCTGTATTGTATTGTAACTGTACTGTCTGCCCTCATGTTGTAAACCGCCGTGAAAACTGTTGGCGCTATATAATAATATAATTTTTATATTTTTTAGGACATACCCAAGGCCGCACGAATACCTCTCTGTAAATAGTCTGCCAAAAGCGTGGGACTGGCGTAATGTCAAGGGCTTCAACTTTGTCAGCACTACACGAAACCAGCACATCCCTCAGTATTGTGGATCATGTTGGGCACATGGGAGTACCAGCGCCATGGCAGGTGGGTTATACTCCCCTTACATATCCAGCAAGGGGGGCAGTGTACCATACCTAAAACGTCTATACATTTTAGGAAACCCTCTGGGACAGAAGGAGGTTGAGTGGTGCATAGGGTTGTATTTCATTAGACACAGCACTTTAGGCAATACTGACCCACTGAATACTGTATGTCATGAGGAGAATAAAACTATTCACTAGGAAATTTTGTAAAATTTGTGACATTTTTTTTTGTCCAAAATACATGTTTAGAAAGGCAGAAAAGGAGGCCTTCGCACAGGGAAATGCCCCTTGTATGCATTACTAGTAGTACTTAATTTTCCCATCGCACACCTTCCTGGAAATGCTCTCAGATTTGGGTGCTGAAGCAACAACCAGCTGGATACTGGTTCAAGTCACAATGAAGATATTTGCCAGCACACCATGGAGCGACACAAATAGCGTCCAAAAGGGTGATTTATTGCATGATCACAACACAAGGATAGTGCAACGTTTCAGAGCCACGTAGGGCCCCTTCGTCAGGCATGTGACATGCCTGACGAAGGGGCCCTACGTGACTCCGAAACGTTGCACTATCCTTGTGTTGTGATCATGCAATAAATCACCCTTTTGGACACTATTTGTGTCGCTCCATGGTGTGCTGGCAAATATCTTCATTGTATGCATTACTGACACCCAATGAGTGCTTCTGTCTCTTCATCAGGAGATGGGAAAACTTCAAAACTTCAAAGAGCTGTAAAAAAATCCCTTTCTGGCTGCATCCAGGATTTTAAAATAAAAATAAAATGTGCTGTTTTAGGCTTTAATGAATTTTTGAAAAAAATTTTGAAAAAAAAGCGGCAATAAAATTGGATGCCGCTACTTTCTGCGCCTAATATTTCAGTTGATATTTTTTCTGTTCCTCTAACATGACTGTTCATAACCCTCCCTGCAGATCGCATAAACATCATGAGGAAAGGGGCCTGGCCATCTGCCTACCTGTCTGTACAGAATGTGATTGACTGCGGCGAGTCGGGATCTTGCGAGGGTGGAGACCATGGTGGGGTCTGGCAATATGCAAATACCCATGGTATACCCGATGAAACCTGCAACAATTACCAAGCCAAGGACCAAGGTAAGAGAAGGGGGACATCAATGGGTAATAAGCTGGACAACAATATATGTACCTGTCTTTGTTGACCCAAAGCAGCCATGTTCCTAGTCCGCAGAATCGATGAACAATAGGAGAAATCTGGTTGCTTAGCGTCTTCTGTGACGCTGTCTTAATGCATTTTGTTTCTTTTCTCCTTTTTTTTTTCCTTTTTTCTATGCTCACCCCCAGTTTGCACTTGGGTACATTGCTTCCAACTTGGGCACAACTGCTCCCAATTTAGTACGTTTTTTTTTTTTTTTGCTCCACTTATCTTGTTAGCATCTCTGGATCCATAGGGTGTGGGTTTGTGTGTGTATCTGTGCTTTGACATTTTTTTTTTGTTTTTGTGGTCACCCCATGTATCACGTGGGTGTGTGTGCATCTGCCCCCAATTAACTTGTCTGTGCAGGTGTGTGCAGTCATTTGTGAAAGATCTCAGTGAGCTGCTGTTTGCAGACAATGAGAAACTGTTCTGTACTGATAAGCAGGGCAGTGCTATTGTTTTATAGCATCCAGAATAGAGATTGTATTCCTGAGGAGCAAGGAGAGTCAACAGAGCAGGCATTGTATGCTAAAAGGTGTTGTGTTGTTTAAAGTGATTGTAAGGGCTATTTGTAATTTATTTTTATTTTTTTTAAGTTATACTTATCTGCTCTGTGCAAGGGTTTTGCACAGAGCGCCCCAATCCTCCTTTTCTGGGGTCCCCCAGCAGTGCTTCTGGCTTTTCTTCAAGTGCCCCCACAGAGAGCCGATTTTCATAGGGGCACCCATGCGGACGCGCTCCCGAGTCCTGCTGCTGCGTCCATTAACACAGACGGCAGGACTCTGCCCTGTCCCCCGGATCCTGGATTTGATTGACAGCAGGGAGCCAATGGCTCCTGCGGCTATCAACCTATCCGATGAGGACCCAAGACAGTGGCTGGAGCTGCTGTGCTCCATCGTTGTCAGTGGAACAATTTGGTTCAGGTGAGAAAAAGGGGGGGCTCTGGGGGGCAGTTGCAGCACAGAAGGTTTTGCACCTTGAGGCTGGGTTCACACTATCGCTGCGTGCGGCTCACAGCAAGGGTCCGGTGCGTCCTGGGTCACCATTTTAGGTCAAATTTCAGCCCGAATTTTTGGCTGAATTCGGATCTGAAACGGACCAAAAGATGCACAGGGCTCCTGTGCAAATTTGCAGCGGAGATATGGAAACCGGCTCCATAAAGAGTCGGTCAAAATCTCCTGCTATTGCGAATTGGATGCGGAGAACACGCATCCAATTTGCGATAGTGTGAACCCAGCCTAAAGAGGAACTGCAGTCTGCTCACATAATTTGTAATAAAAACCATCTTTGCCATTCTGAAGCTTCCCTCCAACCACTTTGCATATTATTTTATATATGCTGGGATTCTGTACTTGCCAAATATACTGCAGAAATCTCCCTCCACTGAGTCTGGCTGCATCCATTTTAACTGTGAGCAGCCGAAGCTGCTGCCTGTTCACTTCCTGGATCTACACAGACACACACCTCCAGCTCTGCAGCTCTCATTGGCCCTCTTATGACCCCTCCCCCCTCCCTTCCTGGCAAACTCTCAGGAGAGTGAGAGCTGTGCATGATGTCATAAGCCTAGGCTAATGACCAGACAAGAAACAGTAAGTGGGCTGTATAAGGAATTTACTGGCAGAAAAAGTTTTACTATCTAAAGTTAAAACAACAACAAGGGCAGAAGATTTAATTGATGGAAAGATGAAGGTCTGCTTTAATGCACAGAATGCATTAAAGAGGAAGATAAGCCTCCTTTAAAAAAAAAAAAAAAAAACGGAACCTGCAAGGCAAAGGCATAATGAGCTAGTATGCATAGCATACTAGCTCATTATGAATAACTTACCTGAGAACGAAGCCCCCGAAGCGACCCTCGTCCACGTCCTCCTCCGCCGCCATCAATCCCGGGGTGACTTCCGGGTCTCGCTGCTCCAGCGCTGTCATTCGCTGGAGCGACGATGACATCACTCCCGCGCATGCGCACAAGAGCGGCATATCGCCGTGATCTCGGCATGCTCAGTGCGCCTGCGCGCCACTGTTTCAGGGGCGCATGCGCCGTAGACAGCGGTGCCTGTTTTTTTCTAAATATCTCCTAAACCATGTAGGTTTAGGAGATATTTATTGGGCCTACAGGTAAGCCTTAATCTAGGCTCACCTGTAGGTCAAAGTGGTTTGTAAGGGTTTACAACCACTTTAAGGTGAAAAACCCAGAGGGTTTACAACTCCTTTAATTAAAACGTATATTATGGTTGCATGAAGTGACTGTATAGATTAAATCACGTATATTGCTTCTATATCTATAATGGTATCCCATACAAAGAATAGGTGATATGCATTCAGCCTGGATATTCATTATGTGATATTCTCTTGTTATAGTGAAGATCAGCACTTCTCAGTTTCATTATGCTATGTTCCCTATTTTAAAAGGCAGATTACCAAGTACTTCCGCTAACTAGCAGCTGTAAAAAATAAATACAATTTTTTTTTTTTTCACAACCTACTGTGGATTAATTTTTCCAAACAATCCTTTTATGCATTAAAACAACTAAAACACACAAGTCTGTGTCAGACATGATTTATTATCTGCTAAATGCTCTACCGTAATGATGGGCTCAGGCGTGTTCGGATCGTACCCACCAGGAAGCCGTCACTGCACAACACCAATCATAGGCAGCTACAGTCCGGGAAATGCCTCAATTCCTATGATTTGGCGGTGGCAGCGACGGCTCCTCGGGCAGGTATGAGCCGAACACACCTGAGCCCATCCCTACTATACTGTTATGAAAAGTCTAAAGTACCAAGTGAACCTGTCTGTAGGACCCACTGGTGTTCACGTATTGCTGGCCGAGTTCCCAAGGTGTAAGATCCATGTCCCACGAGTGATTTAATAGAAGCTGCAGAATCGGTCCTTACAGTTTTAGAGTTGATCGAATGATGTAGTGTTTTGAACTAGATACAGAAATCCACCTCAATTGGCTACTCATGTCACCCATGGATGGCCGTCGTGCACCAGTCCTTTCCAATTGTAATGATTTGTCTTGTATCCAGCTACAAACACAAATATTTAGATTTGTAGCTCCTACAAATTTTTTTGGTGTGATCGGCCCCAAAGGAAGCTTGCATAAGTCAGCATCTAATGATGTGAAACGCTTTAGCTATTGATCCCTGTTTTGTCCTTGCTTGATTTTACTGTAACGATGGATTTTTACTAGGGCTGTGGAAATTAAAGATTAATTCCTTGATTAATCCTTAATTTTTTTGATTGATCAAAATTCTTTTGATCCGGTACTCACCTCTGCGCCGGCTTCCGGGTCTTCAGGGAGTTCTGTCGGAGATCCGGTGACGTCACGGACATCGACATCACCGGACTCCTCCCCCCTTCCCCAAGTGCCTCCGTCTGCTAACGATGGGAAGGGGGGAGGAGTCCGTGACGTTGAAGTTCTGATTGAACGTAACGCATACGGGGGAGGAGCTACGCATGACATCACCCACTGCTGCCCTGCGGAACTAACGCGATTGTCGGCTTTACATGCTGTGTTTTTATCATCTTTATGTGAGTAGTTTGTGTTTGAACACAAATATTAAATCTTATACTTAAGCGGTGAGCACTTAGATCTTTTCTTTCTACCCATGACCTGGTGTCCTTGCTGAGATCTAAGGAGACGTGAGAGAAGTTTATGGTCCGTGTTAACCCTTTTGATACCCGTTTGTATGACCACCTGTTTGCAGGGGTCCATGCCATAAGGTGAGAGTGAATAGTTAGACCCGAAGTGGAGAGATTGTCACGCTACTGTGGAAAAAAAAATTACTTACGTCAGTGCTACAGTTTGATTTTAAAACGTATTTGTGTGAACTGTGAAGTTAAGTCATGGATTGTGGAAACTAACTAGTGTCGGGTGATTGTATATAGTGTATACCACATTTACCACTGACTAATGCAGAGTTGCAATGCAAGGAGATCAGCTAAAAGTCGTTGGATCTGTATGTGCGTTATAATTGATCGAAATTAGTCGATTAATCGATTTTTTTAAAAAGATCGATTAATAGAACAAGAAAACTTTAACCAGTAACGGCCCTAATTTTTACCTTTCACAATAAAGATGCCTTTCTACAGAGTGCGGCAGTCCAGGACCTTTCTTGTTTCCATAGACTTGCGCAAAGTCTATGGAAAGTTCATAGTAGGGTGGGAGCACCTGTGAAGGTTTGGAGGCTTAGTGATCGGCATTCCCCTTTCTAAGCTTGCATAAGTGTCTATGTAGGTTATACAGTACATAGAGAAGGCATTATTTCAAACCCCTAAGAGACATTCCTGAGAATCAAAATGGGATGCAGCAAAATGGGAAATGTGCATCGTGAACTGAAAAAATGTTTTTTTTTGTGTATAGACATTTTTTAAATTTTGTAAATATTCTGAAATTACAGCGTGCAACAAATTCAACCAGTGTGGTACCTGTGTGACGTTTGGGAAGTGCTTCACCCTCTCCAACTACACGCTCTGGAAGGTCGGAGATTACGGCTCTGTCAGTGGGAGAGAGAAGATGATGGCGGAGATCTATAAGAATGGACCAATCAGGTAACCAGACCCCTGAAACCAAGTTAAAAAATTGGTTACATGAAAGCTAGGCCACAAAAAATATTGTAAACCATCTGCATTCCCCAACATGAGAAGACATCAGGCTTATGCCGCGTACACACGATCGTAATTCTCGTCGGAAAAAACTCAGGCGGGGTCAGGGGGGGTCTCTACTTATTGTGAGTTGTGACCCTATTAATGCAGAGTCCTTATGAGCAAGGTCTGTTCTTGTTGCCAGAGCAGCCATACTCGCATTACTGTATATACTCGAGTATAAGCCGAGTTTTTCAGCACATTTATTTGTGCTGAAAATGCCCCCCTCGGCTTATACTCGAGACAAGCACTTTTCTGCAGCAGAGAATGACATTTTCCGACCCGACTTTGGGGCCTCGTATCTCAGGACCACTTGGTGCACAGTGGAACTAGCACCACAACATATCCAAAGATAGGGTTCCTAGCACCAAGTGGCCCCGAGATACGGGGCCCCAAAGTCGGTTTGGAAAATGTCATTCTCTGCTGCAGAAAAGTGCTTGACATTTGACCGACTTTTGCGCCCCGTATCTCTAGGCCACTAGGTGCTAGAAACCCCATGGATATTTTGTAGTGCTAGTTCCACTGGGTTTGCACACCAAATTTGGGGTTCCTAGCACCAAGTGGCCCCGAGATACGGGGCCCCAAAGTCGGTCAACTGTGTCAGTCTGTAGCAGTGTCATTTCGGGACCCTTTGGGTACAGAGACCCCAAATTTTGGCTGCAGCTAGGGAGCATCTAGGAACCCTTAAATACCAAGTTTGAATTTCGGGGGCCCTATGGCTGCAAATGGGCATAGTGAGGCTGAAAATGGGCATTGTTGACCCTCTTTTTTTCCACTTACAGTAGCTGCGCAGTTCTCACCCTAGGCTTATACTCAAGTCAATACGTTTTCCCAGTTTTTTGTAGTAAAATTAGGTGCCTCGGGCTATATTCGGGTTGGCTTATACTCAAGTATATACGGTATATCTGATTGGGCTTGGGAATGATTGCCAACAATGACTGCTCTTTTACATAATCCTTGTGTTACCATATTAATGAAGCCAGTTATCGTTGTATAGATTACTGTGGCCAATGGACAGGTCTTATTTCAGGTACCTTGATAAGTGAGGCTCAGTGGCATCATATTTGCTGCAATGAATATATCACTGAAGTGCTGTATGTAAAATAAGTGATGTTTATGTATATTTGTATTTTCTAGCTGCGGTATAATGGCTACAGAAAAACTAGATGCCTACACCGGGGGCCTGTATTCCGAGTACCAGCCCAGTCCCATGGTGAATCACATCGTGTCTGTGGCCGGCTGGGGTGTGGATGAGAGCGGCGTGGAATACTGGATTGTCCGCAACTCCTGGGGAGAACCTTGGGTGAGCCATCTCTTCTTCTCTATACTCTGCGAGGGGTTTGCTGAGGATAGAGACAGAAACCTGTGCTAAGGGAATCATTTTGGCTGCTCTGCTAGTCGCCCTATTGATCTATTGGCTTCAATATTTTCAGGCCCACTGACCTGGTACAATTTATACAGATGAAGTATTTAGATTTCACTTGTTGCATGCTTATTTCGGTAGGAGAATCAGAAAGTTTTGAAATCGGCAATAGAAATATAAGATGTAAATCCAGTGCAAAAACTCATACAAGCTTTAATATGTCATTTTAAAAGTCACTTTATCTGCAACATTTGATTAAATAATATCAATATTAATAATCCTGTTATTAAGGTCCCAACGTGACATTGCATTGTCACCCTAAAACTTGAACCAATCAAGGACTTTTGACAGGGTCACCAAGATCCCCTTTTTTTTTTTTTTTATATTTAATGAAAATTCGTTTTGAAATGGCATTACCCTGTTAAACGTTGATGAGGTTTTAAATGAGGGTGTGTATAGATGTATATTTTTGCATTATTTAATTCTTCTGTAACTCGCTAGTCTTCTTCTTCTATCATTTTGTTATTGCAGTAAGTATAGCCATTAGGGCTTGTATACACTTGTGATTGGGGGTGGTAAAATTATGCAGTTGAGCTTTAACCCCCCCCCCCCCCCCAACAACTGCTCCACCTTTTGCTGCCTAGGCTCACTGATGTGCTGGGACTCTCACACTAAACAGTAAACTGCTCAGTAAACTAGCTCCCAACTAAAGAGCCAATCCCAGCAAGACTGTCCTCGGGCAGGGACCTCTCAGAAGCAGCTAACCCTACTGGCAAAGCCTCCATTACCTTAAACTACGTAGAGGGTTCTTTACTGTAAGAGCGTCAAGGATGTGGAATTCCCTTCCACAGGCGGTGGTCTTGGTGGGGAGTATCGATAGTTTCAAGAAACTATTAGATAAGCACCTGAACGACCACAACATACAGGGATATACAATGTAATACTGACATATAATCACACACATAGGTTGGACTTGATGGACTTGTGTCTTTTTTCGACCTCACCTACTATGTAACTATGTAAATGTAAGCCTAGTGCACTCCCTGCCAAGTATCATTCACTGCTGTCCCTCTTATCTGCCCCCCCCCCCACCCTTATCGGCCCATTGATACCTTCACCACAACTGCTACTGGAGAATGATGTATTTCTCACCAATCAGATTGCGCAGCATGAGCTGCACCTGATCTGCTGCTCTTCATGTGGCAAGTCCACCCAAAACTAGCCCCAGCCGCTGAAAAAGAACAGGCCACTCATGGAAAGCAATGGGCCGACGGGGAGAGATCTCCCCTGACCAGTCCTGCATTCCACACGCACCATCTGGGCCATGTGGGGGAATTAATAATGGGCACTGGGCAGTCAGTCCTAACAGAAGCCTGGTATTTGGTTTCTGTAGTGTTATATTTATAGGGCTACGCTCTTCCACCTGACCCCAGGGCATGCCGATGTATGGCTTTTATGTAAACTTGGGGGCTTCCATAGTGTTGGTGCTGCGCCCTTTCAGCTCAGCAGGCACACAGACATTATGGAAGTCTGGTAGATCAAATGCCAGGCTTCCCTAGCATTACGCTTGTGCAGCTGCGCCCTTTTAAATCTGGGCACACACCAGCAAAGACTTCTGGAAAGTCAAGAGGGCGGCCAGTAAGAGGAGAGCTGGGATATGACAATACTTATGTCATATACCTGCCACTCCTAAATCTGCTCCACTTCCCCCAGGTGCCAGCACCAGGATCATGATACTCTTATGAAATAAAAGAATGCTGGCTGTAAGACCAGATTAAGAGCATCATGGGTGAAATATCATATAATAGTCTACAATAAAACTGTGAATTAGATGCAAACAAATGAAATCAAAGTTCACAATGTCATCCGTGCAAAACTTCCACCAGTGAATTCCTAAGAAGCTTATATGTGTGTGTGATATATTTTATGTGTGTGTGTATTTTATGTATTATATTATATGTACTGTATACATATATTGTGATGTGTTCACATACAAACATTCCACGACAGGCAGTTGGAAAATTAATTTTACACATCAAAAGGATGTTAATGTTGTGCAAGGTCACATTGGTATCTGTTTATCTAATTAGGCATTTCAAAGGGGACTTGTTGATTTAAAGGGGGTTGTAAAGGCAGAAGCTTTTTTTTTTTTTTTTTTTTATCTTTAGGCATTCTATCCATTAAGATAAAAAGCCACCTGTGTGAAGCAGCCTCCCTCAGCCCTTTAATACTTACCTGAGGTCCATCTCTGTCCAGCGATGTCTAGTGTCTCAGCTGTCCGAGATTCTCCTTCCTGATTGGCTGAGACACAGCAGCAGCGCAATTGGCTCCCACTGATGTCAATCAAAATCAGCTAGCCAATCAGGGGAGAGGGGGGGACGGGACCGGGGCGGTGCTTCATGTCTGAATGGACATAGGGAGCTGTGACTCAGCTCGGGTGCCCCCATAGCAAGCTGCATGCTGTGGGGGCACTGAACAGGAGGGAGGGGGCAGGATCCAGGCTGCTCTGTGCAAATCCACTGCAACAGAGCAGGTAAGTATAACATGCTTTATTATTTGTATAGGAAAAAAAACTAGACTTTACAATCACTTTATAGAGGAGACTTCCCAAACCAGGTTTACTCTACATATCAAAGGGGACAGATAATGAAGGATGCAAATTAGGACATTTTGATGACTACAGCTGTCCACAGCTAGGGGTCATTATCTGTCACTTAGGACAAAAGCAGATCAAAGGCCTAATAGGACTGCCCAATCAAATTGATTGTCCTTGTGGGAAAAAGGTGTATAAGAGTGAAGGTCCGGTTTGGCTAAAATGTGACAGGAGAAACTGGGTTCTCTGAAGGTGTCTGAATGCTGCACGAATAGCCTGTCACCTATTTTATCTGTACCTCTGTTGGATTGATTCTGAAGTTTCAATAAAGTGCATCTCTCTGGAAGAATTGGGTTGCTGCTGGAAATATATTGCATCATACTAATAATTGAATTGATCATCATCTACACACTACTACATCACTACAGTGTGATTTTCCGCTTTGAATCCACAATTGCAGGCAGCCACCAACTCGTGCTCCCCCAACCGCTCTGAGGCTTACCAGAGAGAATATCACCCTCAAATGAGAAGTCAGCAAGCGCTAGTTGTTTTCATCAATATGAATCACCATGGAATGGGGTCGATCACAGGTTCGCTTTTACTCTCCGTACAGTCAAGGCCAGGCATAAAGGTATAAAAGACAAAACAAGAGCACTTCCTTTAGTGCAAATATGAATTATATTTGGCTTTAAAGCAGGTTAAAAACACTCTCATGAACGCTCTGTAAAGAAAGATGTATACTGCAACTCCCAGCCTCTTCAAGGATATGCATGCATGTGCACTGACGTCATGACTTCTGGCTCCGCCCTACACATTTCGTCATGCCCAATTACGTCATTTATTATGAAATGCATAAGAAAGAGCCAGAAGCTGCAACATCAGTGCGCGTATCCTCGAGGATTCTGGGAGTTGTAGTTTACATGTCTTTCTATACAGAGCGTTTATGAGTGTGTTGAACCTGTTTTAAGCCAAATATACTTCAGATTTAGACTATGGGAAGTGGTCTTGTTTTGTCTTTTATACCTATATGCCTGGCCTTGACTGTACAGAGAGTTAAAGCGGACCTGTGATCTACCCCATTCCATGGTGCTATATATTGATGAAAACGGGCAGTGGTTGCTGACTTCTCATTTGAGGGTCACAATCTCTCTGGTAAGCCTCAAACGGTTGGGGGAGCAGGAGTTTGTGTCTGTCTGCACTTTAAAGCGAAAACTCACACATATAAGCTTCTTAAGAATTCACTGGTGGAAGCTTTGCATGGATGACACTGTGGACTTTTATTTAATTAATTTTCATCTAATTCACGGTTTTATTATGGCAAAAAGCAAAAAGCAAGGCACTGAGGTGATCCTGCCCAGATCTTACAGGAGCTGCCGAGGTGAACCATCCATCCATCTGCTCTTCATTCACTTATCATTCATCTACTCCAGGGGTCTCAGACTTGCGGCCCTCCAGCTGTTGCAGAACTACAAGTTCCATCATGCCTCTGCCTGTGGTAGCCATGCTTTTAACTGTCAGCCTTACAATGCCTCATGGGACTTGTAGTTCTGTAACAGCTGGAGGGCCACCAGTTTGAGACTCCTGATCTACTCTTACTTTATCCATCATCCACCCCTCTACCATTCATCCACTATTGCTATAAATATATAATACCATAGACTCTTATGCCCCGTACACACGGTCGGAAAATCCGACCACAAAATCCATCGGATTTAGTCCGACACTGGTGTTGCATACACACGGTCGGACAAAGTTGTCAGAAAATCCGATCATTCTGAACGTGGTGACGTTTGTTGCCTACGACGGGACTACGTAGAGGCTAGTAGCCAATAGCTTTGGTCTTGTAATGTGATCTGAGCATGCGTGGCACTTTGTCCGTCGGAATTCGCTACACACGATCGGAATTGGTGTGATCGGACTTTGTTGTGGGAAAATTTTTAGAGCAGGAGATACAACTTTGTCCTTCGGACAATCCGATGGAAAATGTCCGATGGTGCCTACACACGGTCGGAATTTCCGACAGCATTGAGGAGCGCTGGATGCTTTGTGTAATTTTCACACGTTTGTTACAGTTTTGTGGACTATTTTACGATATTCCACCCATAATGCTCTTAATCTGGTCTTGCATGCAGCATTTTGGGTGCTCAGATCCAGGGCCAGATTAAGAACATCATGGGCCTGGTGCTGAGGATTTTGGTGGGGCCTTTTATGAACAATAAATAAATAAATACAAATGCAAACAATTTTTTGTTATAACAAATTAAATTAGAGAGAGAGAGAGAGAGAGAGAGAAAGGGGATGAAAGAGGTGTTAGGGGTAAGGGAAAGAGGATGTGAGAGAAAGAGGATTCACATGAGCATGTGTGGAAATAACATCAACGCAGCCCGGCCAAGGCAAGTGACCGAAGGCACAGAACACAGAAGGAAGACCGGGTGAAGATGGAAGCGCCCGGGCTGGATTGATCACAGCACAGCACTGGAGGGCTCAGTCTGACAATTTAAGTGTACTCTAATGTGCTAATATGCTGTGCATACTTGTACATTATGGCATAACCTACCTAAGGGCCTCTAAAAAATAATAATGTTAGAAAAGTTTACTACCGCTTTAATATCATTGGAACCCAGGAGCCTCTCATGGGGCCCCCTACTGACCCGCATAGTTGCCAACATTTCAAAAATATTTTCAGGGACACTTTTTTACAAGTGCTATATTTAGAGTAGCTGACATCCCCTATGTTCATCTATACATCACAATAGTAATTACAAAATTAAAAAAGGAATAATAATGGGACAGAACAAATATGAGGACTGAGATTTCCTTTAGTTGAACTAACAAAAGTGGGCCCATTCTAGAGCTGGTAACATTGAGGATATGCAGTATAATTTTAAAGAACTATTTTTGTGGGTAAGAGGCATAGAGGAGGAGAATGGATGGTATAAAAGTGGGAAGTATGTGCAGGTGAGGGAGAGGAATGTGGAGGGTCTAACAGTGGGCACTATGTACATGAGAGGAGTGCGGAGGGTATGACAGAAGGCACTATGTACAGGAGAGGAGTGTGAAGAGTATGACAGTGAGCAGTATGTACAGGAGAGGAGAGTGGAGGGTACGACAGTGGGCACTATGTGCAGGAGAGAAGTGTATGACAGCGGGCACTATGTACAGGAGAGGAGTGTGTAGGATATGACAGCGGGTGCTATGTATAGGAGAGAAGTGTGGAGGGTATGGCAGTGAACAGTATGCACAGGAGAGAAGTGTGGAGAGTATGACAGTGGGCACTATGTATAGGAGAGAAGGATGAAGGAATATAGGAAGGAAAAATTTAAAGGTTTGTGGAAGGATGTTTAGGGACTGTGTAGTGGTTAAGTTGGCCATACATGGATTGAAATTACACTAATTACACTAATTAAGCAGAGACCAGCCATAGTCGATCTATGTATGGGCTACCTGGTTTTACACAAGTCAACCTATTAACCGAGTACAACCAGCCTGTCAGGTTTTCCCTAAAATAATCAGTGCTGCCAGCTATAGTTAGCAACACTGATCATTGTATTCACTGGCAGAACAGAATAACAATGCAGGAGTGATTCCCCCATTCACAGGTCAGCAGGTGAGAGGGTGTGTGGGGACAGGCTGGGGAGAGATACTGGGTAGGCACTGGTTAGTATCAGAGTCAGATACACACAGGTTACATATGCCACGATCGTTAGAGCGAGAACAATAATTCTAGCCTTAGACCTCCTCTGTAACTTTAAACATGTAACCTGTAAAAAAATGTAAAGCATCGCTTAGTACACAAAAAAAATTGTGCTAAGTGTTTTTTTTTGTTGAATGAAACAGTTTCTTTTCAAAAAAACTTTTGAAAAATTGCTGCGCAAATATCGTGTAACATAAAAAGTTGCAAAGACCACCATTTTATTCCATAGGGTGTCTGCTAAAACAACATATATATATATAATGCTTGAGGGTTCTGAGTAATTTTCTATCCAAAAAAAGATGATTTTTACATGTAGGAGAAAAGTGTCAGAATTGGCCTGGGTGGCAAGGGGTTAATTATCATAAGTAATATACAGATAATTATTATAAGCATTGTGAGTTCATCCTCTCAGTCTGCTGCAGAGAGTTCCAGCTTGTATTTAAACTGGCCGCTCTGTATGTAGCTTCTGACAGGCTGTGCAAGCAGCCCCATAGATGATAGCAGCCCCATATTTTAAGCAGTGCTGGAGTGGGTCTTTAGCTACCTACACCCTAAATGTGACTCCTGATCGCTGAGCTAAAACCCTTGAAGTCGATCTTTTTTTATTTATTTTTTATTTTTATTTGTAAATTTTTTATTTTTTTTTGAAATTTTTTTTTTTTTTTGGGACAAATGGGCCTATCTTGAGAAAGGGGCCTGGAGCTGCAGCTCCAATAGCCCCTATGTTAATCCGGCCCTGCTCAGATCTGGACACTTCTTTGGATGACTCGCCTGACCCTTTGAACGCTGGTTATAAATTGACCACAAGTTTTTAGCTATTTCTCACTAACCTGTTTTTATATCTCTTTGCAGGGGGAAATGGGCTGGCTACGCATTGTAACGAGCACATATAAAGGAGGAAAGGGAGCAGACTACAACCTGGCCATTGAGGAGGACTGTGCCTATGGAGATGTTGTACTACCATAATATAATAAGCATAATCGCAATAGAACAAAGCTGCTACATCCACTGCAACCTCAGCACTGGAAATGATCACAGCAATGCAGACAAATCATCACACAAGCTGCTACCAGGGGACTCTTCCGCTCCTAAATGCATTCATAGGACTGGACAGTAGAGAACGCAGCACTGGTGCCATGTATTCCTCACCAGGGTCCGGAAGCCAGGACTATATGCCACAAGTACAAAACTGTCATAAGAGGAGAAGCCATACAGAATGCCGATGAGGAAAATTTATGGTAGAACCCCAGCTAAAAAAAATAAATAAATTTGTTTACAACAGAGTGCAGAAGAATTAGAACCTTTGCTGGGTTTTTATTTCTGCAACTCCATTAATAAAATTTTCCAACATTTCCTGTCCTGGTGAAATAATGGGAAGTAAGCACATCTGAGTGGGGACACGGCAACAAAAACCCGACCGCCATTCTCAATCCAACCTTCCTTGCTCTCTCCTGTTTGACAATCATCCTACAAACACACACATGTACCTACAGCTGTGATTTCTAAGTTTGATATCTTTCATGTGCAATAAATTTTGCGTAAGTGCCATTAATTAGACAGAAAATGATTTTTAATTGCTTTTTTTTTTATTGTACAACATGGTGAAGTTGGAACTGATGACTAATTGAGATGTGTAAGAGAAATGCTGTCCTTGATGATTTTCCTTATAATAAAGATTTGATGAAAAGAATGTATTTTTTTTTTTTGGGGCGCTGTTGATCAAAAAGTGACAATGACACAGAAATGTCTAAAATATACCTTCTCCATGTACGAAGAAAAATGGACTCAAGGCGCTGAAGCCTTCAGAGGGAGGGTTTTGCAATGGCGGCCTATGTAGCTGTATATGTTTAAATGTAATACCAATTTGAAGTTTAGGCCCGAGCTATGAAGGGTTAACATCTCTGTGAAGATTTTACTGCTATTCCACATAACTGGTCACCAGGGCAGGAAGTGAGGGGAAATCATTCTGCATAATGGTGCCCATGTCACGTCACATTTGGCTACCCATCACATTTTGCTCCTGGCTGGTGTGCGCATGCGCGATGCTGCCATATGCGTTCCAACACTGTTGTAAGACACCACTTTGCCACAGGGCCACTCGCCACGCTTCAGGCACGGCCTCGCGTCGCTTTGCATAATTATGATCTAACTCTATGTCCACTTGGATGGTGGGGCTTGAACCTGGACTCAGGGGTGTGCCCACAAAATTTTGCGCAAACGCAGATCGCCACAGTGTTGGAACGCATATGGCGGCGTCGAGCATGCGCAGTCCAGCGGGTAGCCAAATGTGATGGGTCGCCATATGTGACGAAACACCCAGATAGCAGTAAAAACTGACATATTCTAATCCTCCAATCGCTATAATAAAAAGAAAAGCACAAAATGCAATAAGACATAAATCTGACCAAAGAGGGTTTCTTATGTATCTCATCTCAGGTATGTCAAGGACCTAAGCTGATCACACACATGGCTTGAATTTCATTCGATTCCTATTGAATTGGCAAAAATTTGAGCCCTGAGCTGGGGCACCACCCAGCTCCACAAAAGTTGATTTAAATATCAAAGTTCCTGGGTGGAAAATTATCAGACAAACATGACGGCATCCTATTAGATGCAGTCACTGTTGGAGTATTGTGATAGCTGTGGCTGTCTGATTACAGTAACCTACACTCGAGCTTCCTCCACCTGTGCTGTTTGGTGTGGTGGGGAAACTGAAGACAAAACATTTATGGCCAACATTACTATTGCACACTTTATTACCTGAAATCTACACAGCGCCTTGAGGCGATTCAGTTCGCATTGTAGAGCTATACAAATTATTCATTCATTCATTAATTCATTGAAATCTAATTAAGTGACATCTGTAAACTGGAGGTACTGAGACCAAAGCCAGGGAAAAACTAATAGTTTTTTTTTTTTTTCCGTTCAACCCACCCCTGTCCCCTCCGGGCGGAGCCACTGTACCACCATTACACTCCGAGCATTGGCTGAGAGTGCTGATCGGGAGCCTGCTGGCTGGTTTTCCAGCATGCTCGTCTTACAGAAACCAGACAAAGTTTCTGTCTGACCGGCTGCCATACACACGGACTGAATGCCGGCCATCTTTTATTGAACGACCCATGTCTTCCAACATTCGGTCTGTGTGTACTACGCATAGGGTTGCCACCTTTTCTTCAAGCCAAACCCGTACACTTTGCGGCCTGGGACACCTTTTTGGTTCCCCCAAAGAGAGTAGTAATACGGTAAGCATAGCGTACCGCAGCAAACTGTGGGTGTGGCCAAATTGCTGTTGCTGACATCATCGCCCTGCCCCCAGTGATGCCAAACCTGCCCCGAGACAGCTGCCCACAGCTCCCGGATGGCAACAGATTTGTGTGTGACTATCTCTTGGTTACTTGGGGAGCCACAGACCAGTCTGAATAATGTGTTTGAGTTTCAGTCCACCTGAAACCTGAACACATGATTCAAAGCCCCGACGGTCCGGGTGAATCCAGGATTGGACAGGTGGTAACCCTAACTAGGCATAAGACTGTACAACAAGCATCTGCTGGGACAAGGCCACAAGGAATTGTGGGCTCTCCATCCACATCTTTTGTCTAACAGGAATTCCATTGTGTAACAGTCTGGAAAGGCTCCAGCTTTTATGGTCCCCTACTGTGCTGTACCTTTTTAAGGCTTTATATATATATATATATATATATATATATATATATATATATATATATAAGGAAGGTGAAAGTGAGTTGGCAGAGGAGGAAAGGTCTATCAGTGTGATATTCAACCCTCTTCCTGCAAATCACATGAGTGTGTCTGACCTGCACCATGTACAGCCGGCTTCTGCTCCTACTACTCGCCCTGGTCTCCTGGGTCCAGGCAGGGTACTACTACAAGCCTGTAGCTAGAGGAGACTTGAGTATTACTATTTATTATTCTTATAACAGATACATATTTATTCATGTATTGATCACTGCAAGCTTGTGCAGCACCCAAAGGAGCTATAATGCTTCTAACCTACCTATTGTATTGTAAATGTATGGTCTCTTTATTTTGTAAAGGGCTATATAAATTTCTGTGTTACACATGCATGGTTTTGATGCATTTCAGTGCTTTTCTTGTTCAATATTTTTTATTGAGTTTGCATTTCTGTGCTTTTTTGTCCCCATTTATTTTTTTTTCTTTCATCTCAATTGAGGACGCTCGCAATCCAGTGGCATTCAGGGTGCATTCCATACAGAAAAATGCAGCATTTTCTACTTTTGTTGACTGCACTGTTGTGAACTACAGCCATTGGAATCCATGGCAAACCCTGTCCTTGCTTTTATGATGCAGAATAAAAAAGCACTGAGTCTGTCCTTGAGCTTAAGGGTATAAATCTTCATAAAAATCAAGTTCCTCCACCCCAAACTCGCTTATCCATGTCTTTATGGACCTTGCTTTGCGCACTGGTGCGCAGTCATGTTGGAACAGGAAGCGGCCATCCCCAAACTGTTCCCATAAAGTTGGGGAGCATGAAATTGTCCAAAATGTCTTGGTGTGCTGACGCCTTAAGAGTTCCCTTCACTGGAACTAAGGGGCCAAGCCCAACCCCTGAAAAACAACCCCACACCATAATCCCCCCTCAACCAAATGGTTTGGTGCAAGGTCCATAAAGACATGGATGAGCGAGTTTGGGTGGAGGAACTTGACTGGCCTGTGTCCTGACCTCAACCTGATAGAACACCTTTGAGATGAATTAGAGTGGAGACTGTGAGCCAGGCCTTCTCGTCCAACATCAGTGCCTGAACCTCATGAATGCCCTTCTGGAAGAATGGTCAAACATTCCCATAGACACACCTCCTAAACCTTGTGGACAGCCTTCCCAGAAGAGTTGAAGCTGTTATAGCTGCAAAGGGTGGGCCAACTCAATATTGAACCCTACGGACTAAGACTGGGATGCCATTAAAGTTCACATGCGTGTAAAGGCATGCGTCCCAATACTTTGGTTAATATAGTGTATGTTGACATACCACATTTCATAATGACATAAACAACATTTCAGGACTGTGCAAGGACCCTTCATCATGTTATGTGTTGAAGTCTCCCTAATAAAGGTTCTCTGGTCCCGAAATGTTTGTCTTTCTATGTGATCAAGCAATAAAATAAAAGATATAGGCAACATTGTCCCATTTTATCACTGAAAAGAAGATGCTCTTGCAATGAATTGTGTGTCTACTGGTGAGACTTGGGCTCCTCTGTCTTCTCTATTAATCTCCATGGAAGGACGGTGACATCAAACACAACGATGTGGAAAAAAGGGGTAAGCTAAATATTAATGTAATGTTTCTCTTACAGATAGGTATAAATCTAACTTTAAAAAAAATATATATCTTACTCCTGTCTTTTGCATTGCTGGCCATGTCACCGTCCTTCCTGGAACATTCCTGGGGAATGCAGAGTTGACCAGAAGACACTCCAGTCCATTGTAAGCGTGTTCTCTCCACAATTTCGGTGGCAAAAATGTATCCTCGTCCTTGCTTAGGCACCGAGGAAGGAAGGTTGGGATGAGGTAAGGCTAGCTTTTTTTTTTTACGTTTTGGGACTACTAACTTAGATGATTTTTCAAGGAGGAGGGGGTCCAGGTGTGTGAACCTTTCATTGGATTTATACCGGATGAGAGGGAAGCTCTTGCAGTAGGAGGCACTTGTTCTGATGACAACTAACAGGGACATTCCCCTCAATTTGGAGAGATCTCCTCTTACTTCCTGTGTGCTCTGGGACAGGAAATGAAGGATGGGTCACAGAGTGCAAACAAGACTGTGCTTTTAACCCTTCACTACTCAATCCAAGACTAAAAACAAAAAAATGTGAGTTTAGGCTTTAGATGCACATTGAAGGAATCTGGTGGTGAAAGCTATATGGATCTTCCAGTACTGACCTCACTTTTGTGTTCTGAGTCAAAGACCTGGGACGAGTTCTGTGAAGTCAGGACTTCTGCACACATACTTGTTCCAGGACGCTGCACCAGAAAATATTGCAACATCATGACAACCAAGCAACTAGTGGTTTCAGATGGACAGGTTTGGAAGGGTGGCCTCCATACTACTTGCTATAGATGGAGTCGATTTCCCCCCATCAACACAGTCAGTGTTGATGGGGGAATCCCTCCTGTGGAGCCATTGTGTTCTCTGGGGGGGGGTCCCTGTTGGGAAAACACAATGATTATCGCTAGCTAAAATCCAGCAGGCTGGTCAGTAGGTCAACTTGCATTGAGCCTGCCCATACATGGTTCGAATACTGGCCGGTTCTGCAGGTTTGAAACTTCTATGGCCGGTTTAAATAGCCAATGCACCAAAAAGCCACCTTATGCAGGCCATAGCCGGTGCAAATTTCTTTCAAATGACAGTTTGTTCAGGGGAATCCCTCCAGCAGAGATATTGTATTCACCAGGCAGGGGAAGCCGCCCCCGCCGGAAGAACACAGTGATTATGGCTAACGGCTATAGCAGCCGCAGCAAATTTATTCACAAGTAAATCTGTCAGGCTGGTTGTACCCAAGTTGATCGATCAACTTGGTACATTCAGCCTACCCATACACAGTTTTTAATCTCAGCTGGTTCCTGCTAAACATCTATGGCCGGCCTTAGACCAAGGTTTTGGTTGCATTTAAAGTGTATGGAACGTGTTGCAGTAACTTATGAACTGCCGCAACACAGTCATGTAAATGGGCCATCAACGCTGATACAGTAAGAAAAGATTAAATCGCTCTCTCTTGTTTTTTTTTATTTCGCAACCTGTCTATTATTGGAAAGAATGTCCTCCTCCTGTCCCAAAGCCACCAGAGAAAATCTCCCAACGTGAGAATTCCACTCTTAGACAACTGACTCTGGAACATGTGTCCCCATTGGAACTTTTCTCTACCTCTTCTGGGAAAAAACTCAAAAATTTGCATTTCCTCACAATTTCTTTCTTGGTTACAGTGATCAACAGTTAAAAAAATAGTAAGGAATCCAGCCAATGGAGAAAAAGACAGCAATAAATACTTGACGAGGCCTTTAACTCTTCCCCATTCTATCAAAATATAAAAAAAAGGATTTTGCCTGGAGATAAACTTGTTGCTGAAGAATAGTGAACATTTGACTCTTCTTCGAGTGTCCTATGTGATTGTCCCCTGTTGCCCCTATCAGTGTCCTTCTCTGGCCTTTGTGTCATTGTGAGAGACAACTGACGGCCGGGGTTGATGGAGGAAGTCAAAGCATGTTCTACACTGCCAGAATATCTTTGACCAAGCTTAGACCTACAGTGGGGTTTGGTGGCGTGGACATCAGGGTGCCTTTATTTCATCTTTATAAGAGTGCTTTATGTGTGGTCAATTTGAAAGACTTGATTTGAAAAGCTCCCCTTCATCTTTGGGACATCTAACCAAGGCCACGCAGTCATCAACCGGAAGTATTATGAAATCAAGACTCAAATCAGCACCTCAACCCATGGAGATATCACCTATCTTTCCGAGAAATAAAATACCGTATATACTCAAGTTTAAAATGCCCCCCAAGCACTTTTGGGGCCCTGTATCTCGGGGCCACTGGGTGTAGGAACCCCAAATTTGGGTGCAAACCCAGTGGAACTAGCACTACAACATATCCAGATGGGGTTCCTAGCCCGAGATGCGGGGCCCCAAAGTTGGTTCGGAAAATGCCATTCTCTGCTGCAGAAACGTGCTTGACATTTTCCAAACCGATTTTGGGGCCCCGTATGTCGGGGCCACTTGGAGCTAAGAACCCCATCTTTGGATATTTTGTAGTGCTAGTTCCACTGGGTTTGCACACCAAATTTGGGTTTCTAGCACTAAGTGGCCCCAAGATACAGGGCCCCAAAATCAGTCAACTGTGTCCATATGCCGCAATGTCATTTCGGCACCCTTCGGGTCCAGAGACCCCAAATTTTGGCTGGAGCTAGGGGGCCTCTAGGAACCCCTAACTATTGAGTTTGAAGTTCGGGGGACCTTTGGCTGCAAATGGGCACAGTGAGGCTGCAAATGGGCATTGTTGACCCTCTTTTCCACTTACAGTGGCTGTGCATTTCTCACCCTAGGCTTATACTCGAGTCAATACGTTTTCACAGTTTTTTGTGGTAAAATTAGGTGCTTCGGCTTATATTTGAGTCGGCTTATACTCAAGTATATACGGTACTTAAACAATTCTTAATGTCTCCCCTGACTCTGTGCAACACAAATGGAAAAAAAAAAATGACAGCTATTAGTAGGATTCATAGGCAGGTCCTTCACACAACCAACAGTTTTCTGTTTATTAATAAAGTTTAATTTCCAAACCTAATTAGCTGTCCTTCACAAATATCAGCCATCACTTATGACCTTCTGAAACAATAACAGCCTTCAGCAGCAAGTGAGGCTTGTGGCTCTGGACAATGAATGCACGAAGTCCATACTTTTGGAGACCTGGGTTTGAATACTGGTGGTGGCTTCAGGATTGATGGATCAATCAATGGATTCTCTCACCCAGGTGATGACCCAGTGCACATCAGTTAATGAGAAGAGGTGAATAACTCCATGAATGAGAGCAATGACTGAAGCACGATTAGGAGTGATCACATTTTATTTAGTTAATTTTCATACGTTGAGTCTTGATGTGCAAAGGGTTGGCTGTTAAACCCCAGAGCCTAAATAATAAGAAAAATATTCTAAGTTCTTCTTTTCGCCCACCTAGATTTTGAGTCATTTTAATTACTAAGCCTCTTGACTTACTAAGTTTTGATTTTCATGGGGCTGGCTGCTAAAACCCAACCCAGAGCTTTGAGCCCAATGATGGTCTCCAAGTTGCAGGTTCAAATTTTGGTTCCTCTATATATTGATGTTCAAGGGACTGCCTCTCGAAATCCTAGCCTAGTGCTGTGCTATAGCACAGGGGTTTAGTAGTCAGCCTACCGCTGAGCTGAGATTTTCAAGTCACAGGTTCAAATCTTACTTTGGCATTGGAAGGACATTTTACTTCTGAAATAGGAGAACGAACAGATGAGTTTCTGAGCAGAGACAAGTAGCTCAGAGGATAAGAGCGTTGACCCAGGGCGCCATGGACTTAAGTTCAAATCCTCACAAGTGCTATAGACCCCCCCAAGGGCAATTCTGCAAGAGCACTGTTGATCCTGTGTGCAAATCCACAAAAGCGCTGTAGTCTATGAGAGCAAAGCAAAGAAAGCGCTGTAAACCCCAAGGGTGAATTCCTGGATGCACAGTAGACCCAGAGCTTGAACCTCTGAGTGAAAGCCTGGAGGCCATGGACAACCCACCAGTCTGCTCCAGTCCCAGGCCCCCACAAGGGCTTGTAACATGTGTGGGCATCACATTAGGTTGTGGACATCCCTGCTTCTTCCGTCCACAGTCTGTGACATCACTGCAACATATATAAATAGAATGGGCTGTCTTACCGGGGCAGCCCATTCCAAAAACCAACACTTAGAACTACTTTTTTTTAAACCACATTCCTCACTATACAGTACCTGAACCCTCTACTAGCAGGTTTGAAACATTCCCCACCACCCTGTTCTACCAACAAGGGATTCAGGTACTGCACAACAGATGGGCACACACCCTTCCATCAGAGGGATTTGAACTCACATCTCCATCAGGCCAGTCTGAGTCCTTACTCTCTGAGCCATCACCTGCACTCAGACACCAAGGTGTTCGTTCTCCTACTTCAGGTATGAACCTGCTGCAAATAAACAAAGAGACACCAAGCCTTGAACCTGTGGCTCTAAAAACTACACTGGGTCACTGCCTGACTGACTACTAACCCTCAGAGCCACCTACCAGGCTCATGGAGGTGCTTGATTCAGATGGTCATCAACTGCTCTGCAAGAAAAACAAATGACAAATAACTACCAGCCCTAGGATTCGATCACACATCTCCAAACCTTCAGGTGAATATAGGCGCACCAACTACCTCAGCCATCAGCAAAGATGACCTACCAGAAGCAGCTTTTATCTCATACCCAGAATTCCTCTTCATTGGGCACCAGCGAAAATATTCTAAGTCCCATTCTCTGCAATAATAATAAAATATTCCAAGTCTCAGGTTTTCTTGGCCGCACTATATATATATATATATATATATATATATCAGAAACATTCCCTACTACCCTGTCCCACCATCAGGGGATTCGGGTGCTGCACAACAACCAGGACACATATGGCTTTCCCTCAGAGGGATTTGAACTCTAGTCACCAGCAGACCAGTCAGAGCTCTTAACCTCTGAGCTTACCACCCATGCTCTGATACATACATGCTCAGATACTCGTATTTCAGTTACGAAACCACTGAAAATTAATAAAGCTAACCTAAGACTAGAACTTACAGCTCTTCTGGGTCACAGATGGAAACAAACCCTTAGATCCAACTGGTGGAGCTGCTTAATTGAGAAGACATCTAAAAACCACCAAGCTACAAAGTCCATTCAAACATCTTCTAGACCAGTGATGGTGAACCTTGGCACTGACCCCAGATGCTTACCACCCATGCTCGGATACATACATGCTCAGATACTCAAGTTTCAGTGGTTTCGATGAGACGAGAGCGGCCCCCCCTCCCTCCTGAACTGTACCAGGCCACATGCCTTCAACATTGGGAGGGTGCTTTGGGGTCCCCCCCAAAGCACCTTGTCCCCATGTTGATGAGGACAAGGGCCTCGTCCCCTCAACCCTGGCCATTGGTTGTGGGAGTCTGCGGGCGGGGGGCTTATCAGAATCTGGAGGCCACCTTTAACAAGGGGACCCCGAGATCCCGGCCCCCCCCCCCCTGTGTGAAATGGTAAGGGGGTAAGACAGTACCCCTACCATTTCACCAAAAAAGTGTCAAAAATGGTAAAAATGACAGGAGACGGTCTTTGACAATTCCTTTATTAAAATCTTCTTTCTTCTGGTCTTCCTTCTTCCTTTCTTCATCCTTCGGTTTCTTCATCTTCTCCTTCCATCTTCTCCTTCCATCTTCTTCTTCCATCATCTTCTTCCTCCGATCCGCTTCTTCTTGCTCTGGTCTTCTCGTCCAGCATCTTCTTCCATGTCGTCGGTGTCTCTTCTGGGCCACTCCGCGCAATGGGAGGCTCCCACTGTGTGAGGCTTCGCTGCGTCTGACAGGTCTTTTATAACGGAGGGCGGGGCCACCTGGTGACCCCGCCCCCCTCTGACATCATGGGGAAAGCCATAGGGAATTCCCCATGATGTCCCCGTGTGTTTTTTTTTTGGCCGGGGTTCCCCTTAAAATCCATCCCAGACCTCAAGGGTCTGGTATGGAGGGGGGACCCCACGCCATTTTTTTTTGGCCAGGGTTCCCCTGGTAATTGAATTTGGGGGGGACCCCCACGCTTTTTTTTTTATCAATTTTTTTTTTTTATCAATGACTTTAAATGAATGACTGTTCTCTGTGTTACGGGAGCCGTCAATTCATTAGCCGCAAGAGATTTTAAATAGCTTTTTTTTTCCTGCAAAAATTACACTTTGTGCAGGGACAGTTCTAAGCACAGGAAACATGCGCCCCTTCACAGGCAACCTATAGACACCCCCCAGATGTGATACTGCAATGCTGTACTAACAGCACGCACACACTAATCCCCAGAATCACAGCCGATAATGTCAGCAGCACATAATAACACCGACACTGAAACACAATATACAAGGCCGCCGGCGCGGCGGCCTTTTATAATGTGGGGTGTGTACTAAACCCCCTGAGCTATAATTGGCCACAGGCATCCTGCCTGTGGCCAATTATTGCTCTCCTCGCCGCTGGCTCTATGATAGGCCAAGCATGCGGGTCACAGTGCATGCTTGGCCAATCATCAGCCAGCAATGCACTGCGACTGGCGCAGTGCATTGCGGGCCGCTCGCATCACACGAATTTGATGCGAGCAGCCCAAATAGTTCTGGGCTCGCCGAGGGGGCGGACACCCGATGTTTGATTCGAACATGGGTTCGAATCGAACACCGGGCCCATCCCTAGTGCTGGACATTGGTGTCAGTGGGAGGAATAGTGTCCCATCGTTGGTATCAGTGGGAGGAATAGTTTCCCATCGTTGGTGTCAGTGGGAGGAATAGTGCCCCATCGTCGGTGTCAGTGGGAGGAATAGTGCCCCATCGTCCGTGTCAGTGGGAGGAATAGTGCCCCATCGTCGGTGTCAGTGGGAGGAATAGTGCCCCCGTCGTCGGTGTCAGTGGGAGGAATAGTGTCCCATCGTCGAGGTCAGTGGGAGGAATAGTGCCCCATCGTCGGTGTCAGTGGGAGGAATAGTGTCCCATCGTCGAGGTCAGTGGGAGGAATAGTGTCCCATCGTCGAGGTCAGTGGGAGGAATAGTGCCCCATCGTCGGTGTCAGTGGGAGGAATAGTGCCCCATCGTCGGTGTCAGTGGGAGGAATAGTGCCCCATCGTCCGTGTCAGTGGGAGGAGTAGTGCCCCATCGTCCGTGTCAGTGGGAGGAGTAGTGCCCCATCGTCCGTGTCAGTGGGAGGAGTAGTGCCCCATCGTCGGTGTCAGTGGGAGGAGGAGTAGTGCCCCATCGTCGGTGTCAGTGGGAGGAATAGTGCCCCATCGTCGGTGTCAGTGGGAGGAATAGTGCCCCATCGTCGGTGTCAGTGGGAGGAATAGTGCCCCATCGTCGGTGTCAGTGGGAGGAATAGTGCACCATCGTCGGTGTCAGTGGGAGGAATAGTGCCCCATCGTTGGCGTCAGTGTCAGTGGGTCAGTGGGAGGAATAGTGCCCCATCGTTGGTGTCAGTGGGAGGAATAGTGCCCCATCGTTGGTGTCAGTGGGAGGAATAGTGCCCCATCGTTGGTGTCAGTGGGAGGAATAGTGCCCCATCATTGGTGTCAGTGGGAGGAATAGTGCCCCATCATCTTTGGTGTCAGTGGGAGGAATAGTGCCCCATAGTTGTATCAGTGGGAGGAATAGCACCCCATCATTGGTGTCAGTGGGAGGAATAGCACCCCATCATTGGTGTCAGTGGGAGGAATAGCGCCCCATCATTGGTATCAGTGGGAGGAAGTGGGTATCAGTGGGAGGAATAGTGCCCCAAGGGCCAGATAAAGGCAAGCAAAGGGCTTCTCACTGACCACCAATGTAAGGAACATTCTTCCCACTGATCAAGCTGTCATTGATGTTAAAGGGGGCAATACACGGTATTAAAGAGGGAGTTCCACCTGAAATTTTTTTATTAAAAGTCAGCAGCTACAAATACTGCAGCTGCTGACTTTTAATAATCAGACACTTACCTGTCCCAGGGTCCAGCGATGCGGGGAACGAGGCCCCCCCCTCGTACTCCACTCGCAGCGCCGGCATTTTTACTGTGGGAACCCGGCTGTGGCTTCACAGCCGGGCACCCACTGCGCAAGCGCGAGCGGCGCTGTGATACGGCGCTCAGTCATCTGGGACATATGACAGGTCCCAGATGACTGTGCGCCGCCGAGGGGAAGTGATGTCAGTGCCCAGGCCCTGAAGGTGGCAGACTACGAGGGACCCCCTAGCAGCAGGCATTTAGGGGTGAGTAAAAAAAAAAAAAAAAATTTCCAATTATTTTTTTTTAAGATTTTTAAGCAATTTTTTTTTTTTTTTTTTGTTGTGGCAACACCACTTTAACCACCTGAGATCCGCGCTATAGCCGAATGACGGCTACAGCGTGGATCTAAAATGCCGGGACGACGTCTATTGACGTCGTCCCGGCCACGAGCTGCCTGCGTGCCCCCTGAAGGGCACGCGGCGCGCTCTGTAATCCGCGAGTCTGTGAGACTCGCTGGATCACAGATCCGAGTAAGGGGTCGATCCCGACCCCTTACCTCGTGATCAGCTGATCATGTGATAATAACAGAGCCGGTAATCGAGGGAGGAGAAAGAAAAAAAAAGCCGATCACCGGCGGCAGTGAGAGGGACATGAGTCCCTCTCACTGAAATATGCCCAGGGTCCATGGTGCCCACCTTTGGCTAATAAAAGTGCCGCCTACCAGTGCCCACTAGCTCCACCTGTCAGTGCCCACAGTGCCATCTGTCAGTGCCCACAGTGCCAGTGCTGCACATCAGTGTCACCTACCAGTGCTCATCAGTGTCACCCACCAGTGCTCATCAGTGCCACCCATCAGTGCCCATCAGTGACACCCATCTGTGCCACCCATCCGTGCCATCTTTGCTGTGCCCATCAGTACAGACTTATCTGTCCCCACCAGTGCAGCCAATCAGTGCCCACCAGTGCAGCCAATCAGTGCCCACCAGTGCAGCCTCATCAGCGCATATCAATGAAGCAGAAAAATTACCTGTTTGCAAAATTTTATAACAAACTATTAAACATGATTTTATTTATTTTTTAAATTTTCCATCATTTTTTGTTTGTTTAGCAAAAAATAAAAACCCCAGCTGTGATTAAATACCACCAAAAGAAAGCTCTATTTGTGGGAAAAAAATTGTAAAAATTTCATTTGGGTACAGTGTTGTATGACCGCGCAATTGTTATTCCAAGTGCGTCAGCGCCGAAAGCTGAAAATTGGTCTGGTCACGAGGGGGGTTTAAGTGCCCAGTAATCAGGTGGTCAAGAACTGGGGAATGTAAACTTTTGATCAGGGTCATCTGGGTAGTTTCTGTTGCGAATATGATTTAAAAAGAGTAAACACAGCTGATTGGTAATAAACACTAACCATGAGTGAAAGAAAAGTTTTTGTGTTATTTATATTCTCTGAAAAATGGCCAAGAAATCATAAATTCTGCCAGGGTATGTAAACTTATGAGCACAACTGTACCCATGTCTGCTGTGATGCTGTCTTTAAATCTAGATATACATTTTACAATTTTTGTTGTGCAATTTCCTTTTAGATTTAGATCAACTATGCAGTGCAAGCGCCTGCCTGATTGCATACAATTTGAAAAAAAGTGTTTAGGTTTGACCTCATATTATATGATTTTCTAAAGGAAAGTTGTACGGGAAGTTTGTATAGTGTGTAGCCTTTTGCATGCTCATTAATGGATTGCTGGGCAAGTTTCCACAGTGTAACATCCATGTTCCACGAGTAATTTCATAGCAGCTGCAGAATTGAATGAATGAATGATTTGTATAGCGCTGCAACTGCGAACTGAATCGCCTCGAGGCGCTTGATCCGACCTGCGTTGATTCCTTCTTAGAAGAGGTAGGTCTTGAGTTTTTTCCTGAAGGCCCGATGGTCTTTTTCCAAGCGGATGTTCGTAGGTAGAGCGTTCCATAGCCGTGGTCCTTGGACTGCAAATCTTCATTCTCCCCTTGACTTGTACCGGGATTTGGGGACAAGGAGGAGGTTTTGGTCGTTAGATCGGAGGTTGCGATTGGGGGTGTAGTGTTGTATTTTTTCGCATAAGTATTGAGGAGCATCTCCTTGTGTGCATTTGTGGGTCAAGCAGAGGGTCTTGAATGTGATCCGATTCTTTACGGTTAGCCAATGGAGGGTCCTCAGGGATGGGGAGATGGATTCCCAGGGTTTTTTTCCTGTGACTAGTCTTGCTGCCGTGTTTTGAACGACTTGTAGTCGTGCAATCTGGAATTTAGGTAGTCCTATGTAGAGGGAGTTTGCGTAGTCGAGTCGAGAGTTGATGATTGTTCCTACCACTACGGCTTTGTCCTTTTCTGGAATGAAGGGGATGAGTCTACGTAGCAGGCGTAGAAGGTGGTAGGATCCGCTGACTACTGATCCTATTTGTGCATTCATTGACATTTCTGAATCGAAGATGACACCGAGACTTTTGGCTTTTATGCTTAGGGGGATGGTCTGTCCAAGGATGGTGGGCGGAGTCCATGGTGTCGTAGATTTAGTTTTCCGGTTTGCATTTAGGAGAAGGAGTTCTGTTTTGGTTCCGTTAAGTTTGAGGGAGTTTGTGGACATCCAGTCGTCTATTGATGCGAGGCATTTTTCTAATTCCTGATATTGGTCTTTTTGTCCGGGGATCCGAAGGTAGAGTTGAGTATCATCTGCGTATGAGTGGAAGCATAGATCAGATTTGCTGATGATTTTTAGGAGTGGACGGATGTAAATGTTGAAGAGCACGGGTGACAAAGGTGATCCTTGAGGGACTCCATAGGAGACTGCACGGGATTCAGATGTGAAGGCTCCAAGTTTCACTGTCTGTGACCGATTTCCTAAGAAGGAAGTGAACCATGGTAAGTCTGAAACTGTGACTCCTGCTACTTCTTTGAGGCGGGTGAGTAAAGTGTTGTGATCCAGTGTGTCAAATGCTGCACTAAGGTCCAGGAGTACCAGGAGACATGATTCTCCATCATCTGCTGCTTCCAAGGCATCATCCCATATTTTGAGGAGAGCTGTTTCTGTGCCATGGCCCGGGCGGAAGCCTGATTGCAGAGGGTCCAGGAGATTGTGTGTGTCCAGATGGAGTTGTAGCTGTTGTACCACTACTTTCTCCATAATCTTGGAGATGGTGTTCAAGCTAGTTATCGGTCTTCGGTGGTTGGGGTTTCTTGGATCCAAGTTGGGTTTCTTTAGGAGGGGTTTGACTATGCCTTGCTTGAGGGAGTTCGGAACAATTCCTTCTTTGAATGACTGATTTATGAGTAGTGTTATAGTAGGTGCCAAGATGTCAGAGCATTCTTTCAGAAGTTTTGTGGGGATGATATCGTTGGGTGAAGTGCTGTCCCGGAGGCTTCTGATGATGTTTCTTGTGGTCTCTATGGCGATCGGGGTCAGCGAAAAATTCGGTGGTTGTGCGAGGTTTGTATCGGCTTCCTCTTTTTGGATGCAGTTGATTGTATTTTTCTGTTGGATATTTTCCCGAATGCTGTCGATTTTGTCGATAAAAAAATCCGATAACTCATTGCAAAATTCTTGAGTTTCGTTGGTAGGGGGCTCTAGGCAGGTAGGGCTCATAGTCTGGGCGACTAGTTTGAATAGTTCACGAGGGCGGTTTAGGGCTTTTGTGATGGTGTTTGAGAAGTGTTCTTTTTTTGCTTTGAAGAATTGTAAAGAATTGCTCTTTACAGTTTTTGTACTGATCAAAGATGTAGTCGTGTTTTGAACTGGATACAGAAATGCAGCTGAACACATCGTACAGCAGTCCTTTCCACTTGTATAAACGGCTCTTGTATCCAGCTACACACAGATCATTCGATTTGGGGCTCCTACAACCATTCTGGTGGGATTGGCCCCAGAGGATTCTTGTGAAAGTGCCCATGTAGGTTATACTGTACATAGAGGAGACCCATTGTGGTGATTTCCAACCCCTAAAAGGGAAGTGTCCAAACAGGACACAGCAAAGTGTTATAAATGGATCATGACGTAAAAAACATATCGATTGTGTATAGACATTTAATATGTAAATTAAAAACAGAAATTTGCGGCCTGGGACAGTCTGATTATAGTAACCGGCAATAGAGATTCTTCCACCAGTGCTGTTTAGTGTGGTTGGGAGGGAACTGAAGACAAAGGCCTCTTCCACACAGGTGTTCTTTTTTGTCCGTTTTTCATCTATCTGTTGACTGTAGAAGAACGGTCATCAATGCATCTCTATGGAAAAACGGATGATCATCTGTTTCTGTCAACATCTGTTTTTTTTTTTTTGTTTTTTTAGAATAGATCAAAATTTTATTTTTCTTCCATTAAAAAAAACGTAACAGACAAAAAAAAAAAACGGATGTAAAATAGACAAACGGTCTGTTTTGCATCCGTTTGTGCATTGGTAGTGGAAGTAAAAAAAGTTGATGTACAACTGATAAGGAAGTGGATCAGTTTTTAGGCATAGTTCACACCAGTGCTTCCAGTTCGGGGGGAGGAAAAAAAAAAAAAAAGTAGAACATGCTTCATTTTTCCTGCACTGGAACGCTGTAAAACGCATCAAAAACACACCAAAAATGCATATGTCCTTATTTAAGATTAAGAAAAAAAAAAAATGCACATGCAGAAAAGCATCTGGACTGCATTTCTATGGTGTGAACCTGCCCTTAATTTGAAAAGCCGTGACTTAAAGTGGATGTAAACCCCAAATTTTTTATTTCTTTTTTTGATGTCATAATGTAGAGTATAAGATTTCCTATCATTTGAGCCAGTCTTGCCACAAAGAGTTAATCGAGCTCTGAGCAATCCTCTTTTATTGTTCAGTGAGATAAATCTTGACAAACAGAGAAATACTTTGTCAAATTCTCCCCCTTGCTGTGAGTGACAGGTGATTTACATATCTCATGCACTAGCCTAAGACATGCATTATTTTTTAAAACCCTCCCACTCCTTTCCTCTGCTGCTCTGCCAGGATTGGATGTTCCACACCTCAGCATAATTGGGCATGCTGAAGTCAGGTGGTTACGTTCCTCTCTTTTCACTGGATGTTAGAAGTTCAGTGTAATGCCCCGTACACACGGTCGGAAAATCCGACCACAAAATCCATCGGATTTTTTCCGACGGATTTAGTCCGACACTGGTGTTGCATACACACGGTCGGACAAAGTTGTCAGAAAATCCGATCATTCTGAACGTGGTGACGTTTGTTGCCTACGACGGGACTACGTAGAGCAGGGGTCTTCAAACTACGGCCCTCCAGTTGTTCAGGAACTACAATTCCCATCATGCCTAGTCATGTCTGTGAATGTCAGAGTTTTACAATGCCTCATGGGATGTGTAGTTCCGCAACAGCTGGAGGGCCGTAGTTTGAGGATCCCTGACGTAGAGGCTAGTAGCCAATAGCTTTGGTCTTGTAATGTGATCTGAGCATGCGTAGCACTTTGTCCGTCGGAATTCGCTACACACGATCGGAAAAAGTCCGATAGGACTTTGTTGTCGGAAAATTTGAGAGCAGGAGATAAAACTTTGCCCGTCGGAAAATCCGATGGAAAATGTCCGATGGAGCCTACACACGGTCGTAATTTCCGACAACATTGTCCGATAGGACATTTTCCGTCGGAAAATCCGACCGTGTGTATGGGGCTTAAGAAATACACAGGAGAAAATGCATGTTGACAAGGGGCGTGTAGAGGTGGGCGGGGAGTCTACTGACATCACAACTCCACCCACAGAGCTCCAGACAACAGACCCACCCAGAGAATCTGCAGTTTTTCAGGTCTCATAACAGACAGAGGGGAGACATTTGACAGGTAAAGATACATGCAGGAGGCGTGTATATCCTTATAGATAACCCCTATGGCAGTAGTTTAGAAAGGATGACATTGGGTTTAGATCCACTTTAACTGATGAAGCAAATGGAACACTTGTGTGAAAGGACCCAAAATGTTTATTACCTGGAATCTAATTGAGTGACATCAGCTGTGATCTTGAGGAACTGAGACAGAAAATTTCAGTACATCAATACCCAAGCCCACACCTTATCGCCTTGGCTACACGGGCACAGTAAGGGGCAGCTGCTACCATCGCGTCCCCCCGGGAGAGCTTTCAAAGCCTGGACAGCATGCAGCTCACAGCTGTTAAGGCACTAATGGGTATCAGCATACCGTGTCTGTAAACTAGGCCTAAACCACAAAAGTACTACAATTTTACAGTGAAGGTTTTCTCCCCATCAGTAAAAAATAAATAAAATAAAAAAAAAAAAAAAAAAAAAAAAAAATATGGCATTGCTATTACTGTAACCTATTTTTTTACAATTGGTATGTTTAAAACAAGATGCTACATAAAAAGGCACATGGCTACAAGTGATGGCACGTGTTCACATTTCTGTGCACAGCAATAAGTGACGGTGTGTCTTCCCATCACTAGTACACTGGTGACTTTAAAATTGCGGTACAAAGAGGGCAAAATGCAGCTCCAGCTGCTCTACTTGTGTGGTAAAAAATGAACACCAGACTTGGTTTTAAAATAAGCATGTATATTTGTTGAAAAAAAAAAAAAATAACACATATAAAACTCAAATACAACCAAAACAAAAAATTCTATATATACACAATTTCTCATAGTAGAGAAAGATTGTTCTCACTGGAGTCCGGGGCTCAGTCTACCCAGCACAGCCTGATCAGTTCATCATGATGAATTTGGATTTGCAGTGAACTAAAAACAGAAAAATGAAAAGAAATAGAGGATTCAGACATAATGACCCCCATAGTGACAACACACTTTGTCTAGCACTAGTTCCTAATCCTTTGTAAAGCATCATTCGCCTATTTCCTAGTGCAGGGATATGCAATTAGCGGACCTCCAGCTGTTGCAGAACTACAAGTCCCATGAGGTATAGCAAGACTGACAGCCACAAGCATGACACCCAGAGGCAGAGGCATGATGGGACTTGTAGTTTTGCAACAGCTGGAGGTCCGCTAATTGCATATCCCTGTCCTAGTGCTTACCAGCAAGCCTCCCTTTTCACAGTCCATAGTGTAGTCTCTACACTAATAATTCCCCTCCTCCCAGGTTTTAGATGTATATTTTATTTGCCTTTCAACAAACCCAACATCCGTCCTCCAAAATGGCCACCAAAGCAGCAGACACTTCCTGTTTGTTCATAACTCTGCATTTGCTCTGGTGGTGGCAGCTATAACTATGATGTGCTTATTGCCAAACAATATCAATCAGCGTCCAGGAATGAAGAGACTATGGCTATGTATGTGGTGGACCTGAAGTGTCCTTTTTAGGACACCATCCAGCACACCTTCTGGAACATGTTCCACCTGTATTAAGAGTGAAACATGCAACATGTTCCAGCAGCCTCTCGCCCTCTCCACCCTTCCCAAGTGACAGCGAGCGGGCATCTTCTATTGCTATACAAGAAAACTGTAAAGTCTAAGGACTTATTCACATTAACACTCCCTTGGTTTAGCTTTTCTAAATACAGGAGAAGTTATTTTGGAAGACATATTTTATGCTTCCTAGATCACCTTTTCCTGCACCCGAGGCCCAATTCTGAAGAGGGTTTGACCTGAAAATACAGTATGTATATACAACTAACAAATATATCTACATGTGCATTTTATAAGCACAACATACAAGAACAAACATACTGAGAAAATTCTAATGTGTTATCCTTTAGAAGTTGATCTCCCTGCCCTCAGCAGCCCTACCAATTCACTATTATCTGGCCACACTCATCTTTGTTGTGGGGAAGGCTGTCGTGGGTAAAAACTTTTAAAATGAACAACAATGTAAAAATCCTTTCAGCTGACAGAAACTTTTACATATTCCCTTTAAAAAAAAAAAAAAAAGCAGGGCAAAATGCAGTTTCTTACCTATGAATTCTGTTACAGGATCGTGTTCTCCCTCTGCCTTGATAGTGCCGGCGATGCTTTCATTTTCTAGGATTGGGAGGAAAAGCTGTACAAAGTCAGAGGTGTAAGGGGGAGCGATGACATCTAGGACCTGCAGAGAGAGAGAGAGGAGGACATGATGACATAGATCTTCTGAAGCCATGGAAGGTGCGGGAGTTTGCTTCTGTCGCTCCCAGCTGTCACATCGGCAGTAGATTTGTACTGGGAAGCCTGTCTCTAAAGGAAGCCACACGTATTCCAATTATAAAATCTGAGCATCATTCATTACAATGAAACCAAGTGAGGATGAGAACTCACAAACACTACTACACTAGGATAGCAAATTATCACTCACAAATATTACCTTTTTTTGTTCGAGTATGCAAGGCGGGAGGCCTATCACTGCCGGGCTGTGGTTTGCTACAGATCTGGGGCTCTCCAAGATCAGCAACAAGATAACCAAGGTCAGGGAGGCCTTAGTTCAAGCCATGACCAGGAGGGGCTTAATGCAAGTAAAACAAAGCATAACCACTTTCCGCCCCGGACCAATTTGCAGCCAAAAGGACCAGGCCCCTTTTTGCGATTCGGCACTGCTTCGCTTTAACTGACAATTGCGCGGAGGTGGCTCCCAAACAAAATTTACGTCCTTTTTTTCCCACAAATAGAGCTTTCTTTTGGTGGTATTTGATCGCCCCTGCGGTTTTTATTTTTTGCGCTATAAACAAAAATAGAGCGACAATTTTGAAAAAATAAAAAACGCATTTTTATTTTTTGCTATAATTAATATCCCCCAAAAATATAAAAAAAAAAAAAAAAAAAAATTCTCCTCAGTTTAGGCCGATACGTATTCTTCTACATATTTTTGGTAAAAAAAAAAAAAAAAAAAAAGAAGAAGAAGAAGAAGAAGAAGAATCGCAATAAGCGATTGATTGGTTCAATCGCTTATTTATAGTTATAGCGTTTACAAGATAGGGGATAGTTTTATAGCATTTTTATTAATAATTTTTTTTATTTTTTTATTAGTAATGGCGGCGAGCAGCGATTTTTATTGTGACTGCGACATTATGGCGGACACATCGGACATTTTTGACACATTTTTGGGACCATTGTCATTTATACAGCAATCAATGCTATTTAAATGCACTGATTCCTGTGTAAATGACACTGGCAGTGAAGGGGTTAACCACTAGGTGGCAGTGTAGGGTTAAGTGTGCCTAGGGGTGTGTTTCTTACTGTGGGGGGGGGGGGGGGTGGCTGTCAGCTAGTGAATGCTGATCTCTGCTCCAATCACAGGAAACAGAGATCGGCGTCACTAGTTGTTGGGGAGATGCTGTTTATTTCCGCATCTCCCCATTCAGCCTTCCCGGGAGACGATCGCGGGTGTCCCCGCGGCGATCAAGTCCGCAGAACCCGCGACCGGCCTCACGGGGGTCCCGACCTGCGCAGGCGCGCGCCGCTCGCACCCGATGGCACGGCGGCATCTTAAAGGGGACGTATTTATACACCCTTATGCCTGTCCGTGCCATTCTGTCGACGTATATCTTCGTGCGCCGGTCGGGAAGTGGATAAATTGGCTTTTGCTTTTATGAGCCTATCAAGAATGTGCCCTGCCATAGTTACCGTAAGAAATAGCTGGATATAGGAGTTTGTAACATGTAAGGAAGATGATGTTCTATAAAGGGAACTGCTGATGCCTTTACTGGACAGGGGAGACCCCCCCCCAAACACATTGGACTCACCTCTGTGACAAAATATCTTATAAGTGAGATGTCTGTGTCCATCTTCTCCAGACACCTGCGCATGTAAGTGACCACTGGAAGTACATAACCTCGACTCAGCAGGTGGACCATCCTGTCCAGCAAAGTCTTCTTCAACTCCATCTAAAGATGAAACAGGACAACAAGACAAGACTGATTTTCATAACTGGCCTCCAGAAGACTTAACAGTCTGCTCTATTTAATGCAATAAATGCTCTTAAAATAAATGGTTTACAGAACAGACTTTCCCTGCAATGTACAGAGGTGCTTAGAAGAATCGTTTATTTTTAAAGGTCCATATAATGTACACACATATGAGTGTAATGTGGAAGTACTGCCGCAAAGGCCTGCTCTAAATTCATGTACAATAAAAAACACTTTACATGAGCCATTTGCCGAAAAGGTGCGATGCCTAGAAACAAGAAGGACCTCCATAGGGCGTTGGCATTACAATGCTGCTTGGTGCAGCTGTACATGCAGGCATTTATACCTCATTGCCAGAGCTGATGCACACACAGGACTGTGCAACCCAGGACCAGGAGGTGGAGATGTGGTTGGAAGGCTGTGCAAGCTAGAAAGGGAGTACTCCCCCCTCCAGCATCTTATCTGCATTCAGTGTTCTGTATGAGGGTGGCTTGGGGGGGGGGTATATGTAACAGTTTTTTTTTATCATAGTAAATCTCCACTTTAACATTCAATGGTTCAGTGACTGGACAAATGTATGTTCCCGGGCACCTACCTGCTCCATGACATCCAGCTGAGAGTGCTCTGTCTCAAAGAGTTTGATAAGAAGCTGCAGGACCTGCGGATGCAACAGCTGGTGGCATGTGCTGATCTGAAAGACGACAACAACAAGTAACTTAGAAATATTAAATCCATATTATAGCAAGAGTTTATAGATACAGATTCCTCCCCTCACAGAGAGCAGCACTGAATCCAGACATTATCCTATGAAAGGATGGACTCCTAGTGCACCTGTCTCACAACTGCAAAGCCTGTTCACAACTACATGTGGTCCAGAACATACCTCGTCCAGTAAGGCCAGGTGCACAGGGGTGTGATCTGTCTGTAGCTGGAAGTAGCGAGGTTCCGACACGGTCCAGTCCACCCACTTCAAAACACCCATCGCCACAACAGGGAACCTAGCGTGGTACAACAGTAAAGTAAATGGTGAAACTGTGTCCCACAATAATGACATCAATTTCTGCCATCTAGGCAAAGAAAAGATAGGTAGCCTGCATTCCACAGCAATGATTCATCACTTTCTTATCCCACTACATACCTGATACACTGATACAGTGTACTGAGCTCTGCCACCAGTTCTGAGGCCCCCTTGTTCTCATTGCAGCAAAGATTGTGAACAGTCTCTATTGCTTTGGAGGTGGACTTCAGCTCATCCTTGTTTATATTCACCCTTTTGTTCTTTAGGACAACAAACAAGAGACAGGATTATCTGTATAGCAAAGGATGATTTATAGCTCATATTTGCTTTTCTTCCCATCCCAACATACACAAGAGCAGACATATCCAACACAGAGCTCCTTTATCCATAATGTATAAAGTACAGGAATGCAGTTCAAAACAGGAATGTAGCTTTGCAGTGCTGGGGTAGTGAGCTCAATTCTCATTAGGGAATATCCAGAGATTACAAATAGTTGCAGTGTTAATGAATTACCCAACCGTGCTTCTTTATCCAGCCACAGTCCTATAATACAGTGGTCATCAATCCTGTCCTCAGTGCCCACTAACAGGCCAGGTTTTATGTATTACCTTGGGGAGATGCAGACTAGAATACTGCAAATCACTGAGCAGCAAATGATATCACCCTTGATGTATTTCAGTTATGTTGCAAACCTGGCCTGTTAGTGGGCCCTGAGCACAGGAAGGATGACCACTGGTGTAATATATGTGCACATTTATCAACTTACATCGAAACTGATGTCTGTGGCAGGACCATTAGACCAAACAAAACACTCTCTAAAGCCCAAAATAATGACCAATACAAAACAATAAAAAAAAAAAAAAAAAAAAAGGATGAACAAAGATAAAACACATTTAGAACTGCAGATACAACGCACCTTCTTCCAGGTCTCCACCACTCCAGCTGCATATGCCAGTATGTGGATGTACTTGTGTTTGTGGTCCTGGTTTATCTTGGCACCTGGTTTAAAGAGTGACTGCATGAAAAGGTCCAGGAAAGCGGGAACACGGATCTGCAAAGAAAAACAAAGTAGGCAACTCTGTTCTGAAAAAGCGGTTCTCAATCTTATTTAGGTTTAAAATATAAAATGTTCAACTAATACCCCCTTCATACAGGGTTGTATATCTCATGTATGCCTAAACCATGTGATGCAAGGGACTAAATACAAATGTGTAGAATTGGCTGCCAATCATCGCTTAATTTATAAGAAAACAAACTTTTACGATCATGATTTAAAAAAGGTCAGTTCATTTTATGAAGCTTAAAAAGGTAATTTATAGGATCCTTTTAACAGTTATGCCCTGTACACGTGGTCGGACTTTCCGACGGAAAATGTGCGATCGGATTGTGTTGTCGGAAATTCAGATTGTGTGTAGGCTCCATCTGACCTTTTTCGTCGGAATTTCAGACACACAAAGTTTGAGATCTGGATCTAAAGTTTTCCGACAACAAAAAATCTGATCGTTTAAATTACGATCATGTGCAGACAATTCCAAAGCACAAAGTGCCACGCATGCTCAGAATAAATTACGAGACGAAAGCCATTGGCTACTGGCCTCTTTATAGTCCCGTCGTATGTCACCTCGTTCTGAACGATCAAATTTTGTGTGACCGTGTGTATGCAAGACAAGTTTGGGCCAAAATCCGTCGGAAAAAATCTGACGGATTTTGTCATCGAAATGTCCGACTGTGTGTACAGGGCATTATAGTTACATGAATGACCAATGATGGAGGTATACAAATGTCCAGCTAGGTGGGGGTCCCAGAAAAGGGGTGTAGGGCTGTATTTAGTCTAGGAGGTCTTGTTTACTTTTTTTAAGCTGAAACTGAATTGTAAGATTATGTAGTTTTAGTCTGACCATCCTAGAAGGATAAGTATCACCTATATATACTGTATGGAGCAGCCAACCTGCTGCATGCGGGAATTTAGGGGAATACCCTTTAGCACCAAGAGTATTAATGTGCTTTCCTGAACAGTAATACACAGTGATGAAAAGGACCCTGAAAGTGCTGAACAACACTAAAAGCAATAACAGTACACATCATCCCATATTTTGTAAAATAAAAAAAAAAACACACACACACCAACAACAAAAAGGGTAAGCTCTCTATGCACCTCAGTAACAAAATATTTATTACTGTACACTACACTTGTGTGTGGTCGCCCCCCCCCCCCTCCCCAATTCCTCACCAGCTCCACAGGGGGGGCATCCATGCTTGTGAACATCTTGTACAGCACAGTGATGTCTGCAGGGTTCAATGCTCCTTTGGATAACATAGCTCCAAGTGCTTGGCATGCTCGAGGATAGGCAGCTGCTGTACCCAGAGCAAGTGTGATCTGGCTGGCATCATGACCTCTGAAAGATAAAAAAACTATATGTAAGTCAATCACAACAGTATATTTAATACAGCAAGGCTTGAATCACATTTTTATGGTGCGTTAGGTCACGCATTTACATGCGACGTGGCAAGGCATCCCATTTATAAGCGGTTGGTTAATGCATCACAATGGACTTTTTAATCAAGTGAACCTTCCCTCCCTCTGAACAAAGCAGTGTGTCCCCAAAACCCAGGTCCATTGTAATGCGTTGGGGTTGCCATTCAAAATGACACAGGTTCGTGGGTAATGTGTGGTGAAGCGTGTGTTTTATGACAAGTTACAATTGATTTCACAGCTGTATATAATATTATTATTATTATTATTATTATTAATAAAAGCCAGACCTACTTGTTGTGCAATCTTATGCAAGTCTACCTAGGTTTGGGAGGTATGGCCTGTCAATCTAATTGCGCATATTAAAGGGGACTTGTTGATCAAAGGGGAAGTGGCCAAACAAGAATTACTCCACATATCAAAGGGGACAGATAGTCCAGAGTCACTATGTTGATGTTAATATGCAAGAATGCAGATTAGGGCAGTTTATGACTGCAGCTGAATATAACCTTGTGTTCAGTCTATTCTGTCTGCTAGGAGGGTTTGTGATTATGAAGGCACAGGTCTAGGGAAAATATTCGTTGTCATATGTACTCTATTGGATTTTGTCATCTATTGCAAGACTGTTCTGTGTTGGAAGCCAATAAATTTGTTTCTCTCTGGAAGAATTGGGTTGCTGCGGAACAATACTTAATAACTACAAACCATCTACCCACTATATATTATATCAATACACTACTGTTTAATCATAAACTTAGCATTGTGACAGCTGCTCAGGAGAAAAACTTCAAAATCTTAACATTTGTATAAGTGCCCATCCCTCATACAAAACATTTCCCCTTCTACTTCGGACTGATGCATACTGTGAAGGAGAGAGGGAATATTTTGCACATTTGGTGGTCCTGCCCGTAGATTTCATCCTCAAGCAATGTAATAACATTCCTCTCCCTACTCCCAGGCCCCATATCTCCTGCCAAGAAGGTTTTTTAAGCTTCTATCTGTTGATGTACAGAATTGTGATGCCTTGACACCGAAGGACTGACCTTGTCACTCCTCTTAAGGAATGGGTCTTACATCGCATGAAGGATCTGACGGGCTTATTATATGATACATTAGAACAATGGAACTCTACTTATCTGGATTGCATTCATTAGCTCTGACTGATTTAGAAACCATCTATAACACTGCCACTCATTGTTAAGATCGATTGTTTAGACACCCCCCTCTTAGCAGCTAGTCGGTTTCAACCGTCCCAATGTCACCCCCTCTTTCCCCCTCCATACTTATTCCCTACCTTGCTTTCCGCTTTTCTTGCTTTACTAGTCTTCTTTACTCAGAAAAAAAGAGAGTGTCTACTCACACATAGGCTAAACACACACTTTACAAAGCAATAATCTGACGAATTCGAACTCCTCCAGGTCAAAGGTTTAGCTCCATGAAGGATTACATGCCCATCCTCTGCATCTTATCTGTGTTTTGTATCCAAGTGCTCATTTAAGATGCACTGATGAAATAGTTACGTTACTTTTTCCAACTTTAGATATCTTCAACTTATTGACTACTACTACATGCTAGCAGAAGTTACCAAGTACCTAGGTTCTGTACTTTCAAACAGATCACGAAGTTTCTCTCTGGATACAATTGCCCCCCAGGGTAGAAAGCTATTTAACCTAAAGAATATTAGAGAGAAAAAAAGGATCCAACGAGAATATCTATCCCTAGGCTCTGGTGCCGTTTTATCTACAGTCCAAGATATTCAAAGTCTTACTTTTCGTGAGCAAATCGTTGCACCTCCTGAGCGATCCTGCGCATGGCAGATCCCCCCTGTTCCTCCTGCGCCAATATGGACATGATTGCTTGGGCAAACAAATAGGTGTGCTCTCCATGGCAAACCATTTTCTGAAAAAAATTAATAAATTTTTTTTTTAAAATGTAGCTCGCCAGATGGAACAAGATGTGGTAGAAAGCTCTGACAGGTAGGCACTAAACTGGGGCCTAGGACTGCAACAGAAGTCAGGAGAGATTTAGAACTCTGAGAGGAGAAGACTCAATGAAATCCGACAGCAGTCACAGAACCAAGCGATGATACACAAGATACCCAAAGTGCAAAACAGGGGAAAGGAATTGAATCCCTTTTCAGCCTCCTTCCTATCCCAAATTAGTAGAAAAGGCTAAGAAGAGACATAAAAAGGCAAAAGACAACAGATGAGAATGCTGTATTACTCATAATAATCAACTTGCTGCACACACCTAAAAATACATTAGAGCATGGGTCTTCAAACTATGGCCCTCCAGTTGTTCAGGAACTACCATTCCCATCATGCCTAGCCATGTCTGTGAATGTCAGAGTTTTACAATGCCTCATGGGATGTGTAGTTTCACAACAGCTGGAGGGCCGTAGTTTGAGGATCCCTGCATTAGAGCAACATGAAGAGAAAAAGGAGACATGATTAGGGAGAGATGGTTCAGCAGGCAGCCATTTGTAACCCATGCAGAAAATAATGGTAGACATACAGCAAACTCTGGCAAGTTCTTCTCAAGGTTCTCCTCCCCTCCATCCAAGATGGTGGCCAGCGAGGTTCGAAGCACCCTGGAGAACACTTCAAGCTGTTGGCAAGCTGTGGAGACGCTTGTGATTTCGCCCTGATATCCGGCATCTGAGATGAGCTGGAAAAGAGACACAATTCAGCAATTAGTTGTAAAACCCTCTGTAGTGAAACCAAACTGGCCACATAAGATAAAAAAAAATAAAAATAAGTAGTTATAAAATTGATTTGCATTTTAACGAGTGAAATAAGTATTTGACCCCTTTGCAAAACATGATTTAGTACTTGGTGGCAAAACCCTTTTTGGCAATCTCAGAGATCAGACATTTCCTGTAGTTGTCCACCAGGTTTGCACACATCTCAGGAGGGATTTTGCCGCACTCCTCTTTGCAGATCCTCTCCAAGTCATTAAGGTTTCTAGGTTGACGTTTGGTAACTCGAACCTTCAGCTCCCTCCACATATTTTCTGTGGGATTAAGGTCTGGAGCCTGGCTAGGCCACTCCAGGACCTTAATGTGTTTCTTCTTGAGCCACTCCTTTTCCTTGGCTGTGTGTTTTGGGTCAATGTCCTGCTGGAATACCCATCCACGATCCATTTTCAATGCCCTGGCTGAGGGAAGGAGGTTCTCACCCAAGATTGGACAGTATATGGCCCCGTCCATCGTCCCTTTGATGCAGTGATGTTGTCCTGTCCCCTTAGCAGAAAAACATTCCCAAAGCATAATGTTTCCACCTCCATATTTGACAGTGGGGATGGTGTTCTTGGGGTCATAGGCGGAATTCTTCCTCCTCTTCCAAACACAGCGATTTGAGTTGATGCCAAGAACTCGATTATGGTCTCATCTGACCACAACACTTTCACACTTCAGAGTTCTCCTCTGAATCATTCAGATGTTCTTTAGCAAACTTCAGACATGCCAGCACATGTGCTTTCTTGAGCAGGGGGAACTTGCAGGTGCTGCAGGATTTCATTCACGGCATAGTGTGTTACCAATTGTTTTCTTGGTGACTATGGTCCCAGCTGCCTTGAGATCATTGTCAAGATTCTCCTGTGTAGTTCTGGGCTGATTTCTCACCGTTCTCATGATCATTGAAACTCCACAAAGGGGGGGATCTTGCATGGAGCCCCAGACCGAGGGAGATTGGCAGTTATTTTGTGTTTCTTCTATTTGCGAATAATCCCACCAACTGTTGTCACCCTCTCACCAAGCTGCTTGGCGATGGTCTTGTTGCCCATTCCAGCCTTGTGTAGGTCTACAATCCTGTCCCCGACATCCTTGAACAGCTCTTTGGTCTTGGCCATGGTGGAGAAATTGGAATATGATTGATTGCTTCTGTGGACAGGTTTCCCTTTAAGAGGATGCTCCTAATCTCAGCTCATTACCTGTATAGAAGACACCTGGGAGCCAGAAATCTTGCTGACTGATACGGGATCAAATACTTATATCACTCATTAAAATGTAAATCAATTTATAACTTTTTTGAAATGTGTTTATCTGGATATTTTTGTTGTTATTCTGGTCTCTCACTGTTAAAATAAATCTACCATTAAAATTATAGACTGATAATTTCTGGAAAGCATACAAAATCAGCAGTGGATCAAATACTCCTTTCCCTCAATGTATGTCTGCAGTCTCTGACATCTCTTGTATTATGTCGGCTAGAGGTGTACCGAATGGAAATTTTGCTAATACTATTAGCAATGTGTTTAAGTTTAAGTAAGAGATTGCAGACATGATACAAGAGATGGTTAGACTGCAGACTGCATTTATCTTGCACTAAAGGTGCCAATAACGGCCAACAATAAATGCATATTCATTTAAATTAATGATATTAAAAGTGGATTACAATTGTATATAAAAAAAAAAATATATAAAACTGACATTTTCAGTTTTCGGCTAAGTGAGATGCATTTTAATTCGGTGCACCCCCAATACAAACCCTGCCTGTCAATGGATTTTGCAAGTACTGAGTTTACTACCACTTTAACATTGGTGAACCCTAATCACCCGCAATTATCTCCCCCCTAATGTTATTTTTCTGCTGACAAAATGTAAAACTACACAACACAATATTGAGGTAAAGCATTGTAAATGAATAGATAGCAAATGGAGAGAACTAATGGGACTCTCACCTTTACAGTGAAGTTCAGCATCAGACAGTCCGGGTGAGCCTCCGCCAGCTTGTAGAAAAGGTCTCGCCATGTTGTGTGTGCGATCATCTGCTCCAACCAAGCCGGAGTCTGCAAGCCAAAATAAGTGCAACGTCTATGACCCCATATAGGCCCAGCATTGCTGAACAGCAACAAATCAGAGAAATTAATAATAGGGCATGTGAAGGATATCGTCCAAGTCCTGTTATCATCCAAGTGAGAGCTTAGAGATACTTTGGCCTCCATACGAGAGACCGCAAATGACCTCATCACCAAAATATCCCTTTTATGTCTCCATTGAAGAAAGGAAGAATAAAAAGGGATAATCTAAATGGCTGCCACTGGGATAAAGAACTACATTAAAAAGGATGCCCATTATAGTCCATAAGGAATTATCTTTTTCATCGTTCTGTTTGCTTCAAAGCAGACGTCGAGCAGAGCCCCCAAGTTGGCTGCTCTTATGGAGCTAAGAAGGACGTACATTCACAATGATCCCACTTCTTAGACGTGTAATAATGAATACGCTGAACACATTTGTCATTTTGTCCAGTGTGGGGTAGGCATGTAACATTGGCTGGGTTTTATTAGAGAGATTTTCTCTCTCTCTTTTTTGATGTCCCTTCCCTCCTTCCTTCTTTCCTTTTATTCCCCTTGGAGGAAAGGAGGAAAATTTTTGCGTCTTAAACAGAGGACAATGCAGGTTATGTATGCTTGAAATAGGCCGATATCTAAACTAGATGATATTTTGCGAGTTACATGTTAAGAAAAAAAACTAAAAATTACTTGTTAGCCGCTATGGCAATACAAGTGAATTTTCATATATTACACATTGTATTGGATTTCTCATCCGAATTTGTAATGAAAATAATGAAGTACAAAACTAACAGCTTATTATTGCTATCCGTCTCTCTGCTGAAGATTTAACCTCACTTCCTGTTACAGTGATACTGGTTTCACCAAACAAGAAGTGTGGAGAAATATATCTAAAAGAGCTCCAGTCAAGTAAAAACCTAATATGGGTTGTGATCCTTCCCCATGCATTCCAAAATTAAAATACTTTAATAATTGTCTGAGGGTTTGGGAATGTGCATGGATATATGGGTGTTTAATGTATGCAATGTTGTAGGACTATGATGGGTTATCAGAAGGGCTGGGACATACAGTAAAGTAAAATCTCTATCACTGTTACCTCTCCTTCCTCTGTGAAGATGGAATCTGCTTTACGTGGATCAAAGTGTTTAATGAGCAGACTTTTCAGATGGTTCTCCACTGTTTCCTGCACCTGCACTGGCTCCACACCTGTAAAACACAAAACCTGTAAGCTGTTGAAAGACTACATGTACCAGCATTCTAAGCTTTGTAGTTCATCAACAGCTATAACTCCTGTACAGTATCTCACATAAGTGAGTACAAATTTGAAAAAATTTCAAAATTGGCCCCAATTAGCCATTTTCCCTCCCCAGTGTCATGCAATTCGTTAGTGTTACAATGTCTCAGGTGTGAATGGTGCGTTAAATTTGGCGTTATTGCTTTCCCTCTATCATACTGGTCACTGGAAGTTCAACATGACACCTCGTGGCAAATAATTGTTGCTCTACATAAAGATGGCCCAAGCTATAAGAAGATTGCCAAGACCTTAAAACTGAGCTGCAGCACGATGGCCAAGACCATACAGCGGTTTACCAGGACAGGTTCCATTCAGAACAGGCCTCGCCATGGTCGACCAAAGAAGTTGAGTGCACGTGCTCAGCGTCATATCCAGAGGTTGTCTTTGGGAAATAGACGTATGAGTGCTGCCAGCATTGCTGCAGAGGTTGAAGGGGTAGGGGGGTCAGCCTGTCAGTGCTCAGACCATACGCCGCACACTGCATCAAATTGGTCTGCATGTCTGCTGTCCCAGAAGGAAGCCTCTTCTAAAGATGATGCACAAGAAAGCCCTCAAACTGCTGAAGACAAGCAGACTAAGGACATGGATTACCGGAACCATGTCCTGTGTTCTGATGAGACCAAGATAAACTTATTTGGTTCAGATGGTGTCAAGCATGTGTGGCGGCAACCAGTTGAGGAGTACAAAGACAAGTGTGTCTTGCCTACAGTCAAGCATGGTGGGGGGGGGGTGTCATGGTCTGCGGCTGTATGAGTTCTGCCGGAACTGGGAACCATGAATGCCAACATGTACTGTAGCATACAGAAGCAGAGCATGATCCCCTCCCTTCGGAGACTGTGCCGAGGGGGAGTATTTCAACATGATAACAACCCCAAACACACCTCCAAGATGACCACTGCCTTGCTAAAGAAGCTGAGGGTAAAGGTGATGGACTGACCAAGCATGTCACCAGACCTAAACCCTATTGAGCATCTGTGGGGCATCCTCAAAGGGAAGGTGGAGGAGCGCAAGGTCTCCAACATCCACCAGCTCCGTGATGTCGTCATGGAAGAGGACTCCAGTGGCAACCTGTGAAGCTCTGGTGAACTCCATGCCCAAGAGGGTTAAGGCAGTGCTGGAAAATAATGGTGGGCACACAAAATATTGACACTTTGGGCCCAATTTGGACATTTTCACTTAGCGGCGTACTCACTTTTGTTGTCAGCGGTTTAGACATTAATGGCTGTGTGTTGAGTTATTTTGAGGGGACAGCAAATTTACACTGTTATACAAGCTGTACACTCACTACTTTACATGGTAGTAAAGTGTAATTTCTTCAGTGTTGTCACATGAAAAGATAGAAAAAAATATTTACAAAAATGTGAGGGGTGTACTTACTTTTGTGAGATACTATATATAAAGCCTCATTATAACTCCATATAGAAAAAATGTGCCCCATTATATGCTGTAGGATTTCTGCTGTCATAAGCCACATTCTGCATTAACAGACCTGACTGGATCAGCCATTCAGCTAACAAATTCACTGTCTGCGCCACAGCGGTGTAATTCTCCGACAGCAGCTGTATGACGTGCTCTGGGGAGCCGCCGGCCTGGAAATACCTGGAGGCACAAACATGGAGAATGGACGGTTTACAACTAGGTTTAGAATTGTAAACAATAGTGACCTAACAAATCTGTACATTACAAAGCTATAATAGAATGTTAGTGCAAAGAGTCAGAGGTGCTATAGATACCATTAATAGCCTTTATGGGAGCCCTGAAACTTGGGGTGATCTATTACATGAATACTGACTTCAGCTAGGAAGCCTATGCTTTGTCCCATCACCTTCTGCTTCTTATATCTTGCTACTGACCAGATGAAGTGGACCTTTCAGTAACATTTTCTGCATAAAATGTATTCACCAACAATATCATTTTGATACTGCGCCTTTAGCAATAAAAAAATGAGGGATGCTCCGATACCGAAACTGATAGTCTGCAGTGCGATTTGTGTAAATACACATTGAATGGGCACAAATTGCACTGCAAAGAATTGCATGCTATTTGAACAGGAATGTGGTGCGATTCCTGTCTGAATCGCAAGCAATTCCCCCACCGCTCACATGTGTGTGAATATATAGAGATGGACGCGCCAGCTAGTGGGCTGTTTAATAAAAATGTTTTCATCACACAAGTACATATCTGGTCAGCTGGTCAAATGCAAAATCTGCATAGTGTCCCGTTTCTGCCGATGATAGGAAACCAGGGCCGCTGGAGGTGCTCACAGGGGTGCAGGAAATGTAGAGGCAGCCCCCCTCCCCCAAGCTGACATCACTTCCACCCTATACCCACAGGGGTCCCGGAACTTCTCCAGCGGCCATGGCATTCTATCATAAGCGGAAATGGGACACAATGCAGATTTTGCATTTGACCAGATAGGTACTTAATGCGAGTTATAAATATTTTATTTTATTAACTGCCCACTAGATGGCGCTTCCCTTTCCATAGACACACACGCGATGGGGGGAAATTGCATGCGATCATTTGCAGTGCGACTTGCGCCCATCTATTTTGTATTGACGCAAATCACACTGCAAAGTATTGCTACTTGGCATCGGCGAGTACTTGACCGAAAGTATAGGTACTCGCCGAAAAAAAAAAAAAAAAAACTGTATCGTGCAACCCTAAAAAAGATAAAAATAAAATCAGCCCTTTGCTTAGGTTGAGATAATGTTATCAGTCTGCTGCGGTCGCCTCTCCCACAGTGATGACTTACACTGTAAGGCAGGCCATAGATGATTTGATTTTCTTTCCTGGTTGCAGGAAAGAAAATCGCTTGGTTCCCCCCATCAACACAGTCAGTGTTAATGGGAGAATCCCTCTCGCAGTGCTATTGTGTTATGCTGGTGGGGGGGTACGAGGAGCCTTCCCTGTCGGCTCAACACAATGATTACTGCTAGCAGCTATAGCCGTATTCCAAAAATTTGACAGGCTGAATGTACTGAATTTGATCGATGCATCAACTTCAGTACAACCCAGCCTGCCTATACACGGATCAAATCTAGGCTGGTCCCTGCTGAGTTGGCTGAGATTCAGTCCATCTATGGCCGGCTTAACTTTGTAGCCAGTCACTATCAAAGTGAGAGGCTACAACAGGGCTGATCTGTGTCAGATGATTTAGGAGCATGGCTAAGAACTGCACAGTCACCAAGATTTACATGATTGTATCATCTCTGAGCTTTCATCCGAGTCCAGGAAGTAGATGGTGACCCTGAATGATGTCTGAAAAAAGAAAAGCAGAGGGCAGTGGTGTCGGCAGAGTGCTGTAATCTCTGTGAGAGGTAATAAAATACCTGCAAGTGTTACGTTTGTATATTACTCTTAGCCTGAACCCGGAATAAAGACACACATTGGATGCTAGATCCACATGGAGGGAAAACACAGGCTCACCACCAATATTTAGGTCCAGGTGGTAGCACTCCAAAGTGCTGACTGACATCCTAGTTAAAGTTGCTATTACAGAACACGTGGGGTTCTGAGGATCCAGGGAGGGGGGGGCGGTGAGGCTCTGAGGATCTGGGGGGTTGGGGGTCTCAAGATCCAGGCAGGGGGCGCTCTCAAGATCCGGGGAGGGGGGGGGGTGTCAGAAGGCTACTAAAAAAAAAAGGTATGTACAGGGCTCAATGGGTGACTTTCTATAGTGTAGATCTGTGCAGGTTCATATGACCTCAGCTGCACTGACCTCTTCAAGGAGTTAAATATGGCGGGTTCCATGATGTAGTCACGACTGCCCAATTTCTCCAGACATTCCTGCTGCACTTCGGCATCATCCTCCCCTTCTGTATACTCTTCATCCTGCCACACAGCCAGCACAGGGATCATTAAAAGTGCAACTCTTTCAAGCATTGCTAGGATATAAAACAGTCACATGACACCACTTCCCAGCATGCCCGACTCCTAACCACCAGCTACAAGTGCACCGATTGGACAGCTCTATCACTTTAATTGAAAAGCCCCTCACCAGCTGTTAATAGCGGTACGGAGCTCACAGCTGCAGTATATAAACGTATCTCGGTAGACAGGCAGTTAAAGAGTTATACACGCTGCATTTAAAAGAGTAAATAACACTTCTGGCTTCCTGTTTTTAAACAGCGCTGCCCATCCGTAATATCTGCATCAATAAATCCCAACCTTATCATTTCGTTTTGGATAGAAGAGGGAAGGGCAGGAGTGGTGTATTTAAGTTTTGTACTGCCCTAGGCCTGAGTAAAAACTCGTGCACCCCTTAATTTAAATATGACCCACCCCTTCCTGTTTAAGATCCGCCCTGTCATCTTTGTGGGAGGAGAGAGGGATGCGGCATCTTTTGATTTGGGTGGATATGTGCTGGGGGGGGGGGGGGGGGGTGCTTTGGGAGTGGAGAAGACTTGTAGTAGTGTAATTGTGCACATGTCCTCTCCCCTCCCAACTCCCCCTCCAAAACATATCCCCTTACCTAGAGCTGCACGATCATTAAGAATCTAAAAATCGCGATCTTTTTACCTTCCCGATCTTTAAAACAGCATGTCACGATCTTTCTAACAAGTGCAGAGAGTTCTCACAGCTAGAAAAAAAAATCCAGGCAGCCTGCCAAGTTTTATTTACAACACGAGAATAAGTAGAAACAAAGTAGCTTTTCGTTGTTTTATCAAAGGAAAGAACTCCGACGTGTAAATGAGGGAAGTTTAACCATTTAAAGACCAAACCTTTTCTGACATTTGTTGCTTCCAAGAAAAAATTATTATTTACTGCTAGAAAATTACTTGGAACACCCAAAAGATGATATTTTTTTTTTTTTTTTAGCAGAGACCCTAGAGAATAAAATTGTGGTTGTTGCAATATTTTGTCACACCGTATTTGCGCAGCGGTTTTTCAAATGCAATTTAAAAAAAAAAAAAAATACACCTTAATTTAAAAAAAAAAAAAAAATAAATAAAAAAAAACAGTAAAGTTAGCCCAATATGAAAAAAAATGTTACACCGCGAGAATCGTGATCTTTATTCTAAGAAAAAAAATAAAAATCATAATTCTCATTTTAGCCAGAATCGTGCAGCTCTGCCCTTACCCCTCCCCCATGCGTGCATCTGTCACCAGCCCCCCTCCTTCCCGGTTACTTTGTCCACCTCCATAGTTTCTTTAAACTTTACACAGACCTCAGATCATCAGTGTGGCTCTAGCAGTGAAATCTCCCTCCTCCCCGGCTCCTACTTCTTTTGTCTGTGTACATCAAACTTTGGAGCCGGGGAGGAGGATCCTCGGTGAACTGTTTCCGGCTGTCAGTGGGGAGAGAGGTGTCGGCTGCAACAAAACGGTGATCGCCGCGTGTGGGCCCCCGGGCGGCAGATGTCCTGGGTGCCCATGCTAGCGCTCCCCTCAGTGCCGCCCCCCCTGCAAAGTGCCACCCTAGGTCTGGGCCTTGGCACAGTACTGGTTGGAGTCCTTGTCAGGTATTTATTGCCTTCAGGATAAGAAGTGAAGCTACATTCCTCCAGCAGGAACAAATTCTTCATTGTATGGGTGTCACAGAAAGAGGAGGTGAGGAGAAATCTCCCCAATGGAGGTCACCGGCAGAATGAACAGCGAAAAGACCCTCCCGACCCGCGTGCGTCAAGAGACCCTCCCGACCCGCGTGCGTCAAGAGACCCTCCCGACCCGCGTGCGTCAAGAGACCCTCCCGACCCGCGTGCGTCAAGAGACCCTCCCGACCCGCGTGCGTCAAGAGACCCTCCCGACCCGCGTGCGTCAAGAGACCCTCCCGACCCGCGTGCGTCAAGAGACCCTCCCGACCCGCGTGCGTCAAGAGACCCTCCCGACCCGCGTGCGTCAAGAGACCCTCCCGACCCGCGTGCGTCAAGAGACCCTCCCGATCCGCGTGCGTCAAGAGACCCTCCCGATCCGCGTGCGTCAAGAGACCCTCCCGATCCGCGTGCGTCAAGAGACTCTCCCGATCAGCGTGCATCAAGAGACCCTCCCGATCAGTGTGTGTCAAGAGACCCTCCCGATCCGCGTGTGTCAGAGACCCTCCCGATCAGTGTGTGTCAAGAGACCCTCCCGATCCGCGTGTGTCAGAGACCCTCCCGATCAGTGTGTGCCGTACGTCTCTAAAAGATCTATCTCTTCATATCATTACCTAGTAATATTCAACCAACCTGGACTCCAGTCACCCCCCCCCCCCCCCCCCCCCCCCCCCCCAGTGCCATGCTAAGACTAACAGCTTCCAAATATCCAGCCAGGTTCCATATAAACTCTAATGGGGGAAGGGATATCAGTTCATGATAGTGAGTGATAGCATGAAAACCTGTGTGACCCCAGGAGGTTGCCATTGCAGATCACTCCTCCTCCCTGGATATCAATACTCAGGTAAGAGAATAGAACTTTCACTTGCTGCATGCTTCCTCCAGGTCTGTGACTCGGAGAAGCCAGCAATGGAAGCCCACGTTCTCCTTGTGACAGGTGCACTTTATAATCAGGGTATGACCTGCAATAACAAAGCTGTGTGTTGTGGAGGAGGCCCAGTACATTCAGAGCTGGGACTTCTAGTTCCCCCTCCGGGGGGGACTTACCGCTCCTCTCTCCTCCCAGTCTCCCACAATGCCCCCTCCCCCCATGAAAAAATCTCCTTCCATCCTCCCAGACGTGGGGGGTCCCCTGTGCAGCCTCCGAACTCCTTCGCTTGTTGTTTCCGGGCAACCAGAGATGACGTCTCCGGGGCGCACCGGAAATACGCGCTCACACTGAAGCTTCCGTCATACAAAAGCGCCGAACGACAGGAGACTTCCGGCGGCCATTTTCTAGAAGACCATTCCAGGCGGGGAGAGACAATTCCCATAGGGGCCACTAGAGGCGCTGTAGAGCTGACTGGTCTGCCGCTCACAGTGCGAGGCGAGGCGAGGCGGGGCGGGTCGGCCCCACCCAGATCTACTCTGCAGATCACCTGAGGTGGGGTCACGGCCAGAGACACACCCCCCCCGTGCTCCTCGTTGCCAGGGACACCCCCAAGGTGCTTCTCCTTTCTAGGTGATTCCCCCAGTTGCTCTTTGTAGCCAGAGACACCCCTGGGTGCTTCTATTTTCTAGGGACATCCCCAAGTGCTTCTCGTTGCCAGGGACACCCTCAGGTTCTCCTTATTTCCAGGGACATCCCCAGGTGCTCCTCATTGCTATGGCCACCCCCAGGTGCTTTTTCTTTCTAGGGACATCTACCCGATGCTCCTTGTTGCCAGGGACATCCTGAGGTGCTCTTATTCTCTAATGACATCCCCCAGGTTCTCCTTATTTCCAGAGACACCCCCCCCCCTGTGCTTCTCATTTCGAGAGACACCCCCGGGCGCTTCTCCATTCTAAAGACATTCCCCAGGTGCTCCTCGTTTCCAGAGACATTCCACAGATGCATCCTCTGGGTGCTCCTGATTTCCAGACACCCCCCCCCTCGGGTGCTCCTCATTTCCAGACACCCCCCCCCCCCTCGGGTGCTCCTCATTTCCAGACACCCCCCCCTTGGTTGCTCCTCCATTTCCAGAGACATCCCCAGTTGTTCCTCGTTGCCAGGGACAACTCCAGGTGCTGCTCCTTGCTATGGATATCCTCCAGATGCTTCTGTTCTAGAGACATCCCATAGGTGCTCTATATTTCCAGACATCCTTCAAGTGCTCCTAATTTGCAGAGACATTCCTCAGGTGTTCCTCGTTGCCAGGGACATCTCCAGGTGCTCCTCATTGCTAGGCGGCCCAACATTAAGGTGCTTCTCTGTTCTAGAAACATACCCCAGGTGCTCATTGATGCCAGGGACAGCCCCCAGGTGATCCTTCTTTTTAGGGACATGCCCCAGCTGATCCTCTCTGCCAGGTATATGCCCCAGGTGCTCCTTTGTCAGGGAAGTCACTCAGGTGCACCTCCCGATTATATTACTGTGCTTCTGCCAATGATGGTTCTACAGACTGCTGTACCATAAATACCTCTCTGAGTATTTTATAACTGTGTATAATTCTTCTAGTTAGAGAACGTCAGTTTTTAAGCAGGATTGTATGATGCTTACCAGACAGGGGCCATACACACACACACAGGTTGTATGAAGGCTGACAGGTTCTCTTAGCAGAAGTCCACCTTTCCCATATAACAAACCTCTCTAGCTGTTATTTATTTATATATACACACACACACTCACCGGCCACTTTATTGGGTACACCTTGCTAGTACCGGTTTGGACCCCCTTTTGACTTCATAACTTCCTTTGTTCTTCGTGGCATAGATTCAACAAGGTGTTGGAAACATTCCTCAAATTGTGGTCCATATTGACATGATCGCATCACGCAGTTGCTGCAGATTTGTTGGCTGCACATCCATGATACGAATCTCCCGTCCCACCACATCCCAAAGGTGCCATATTGGATTGAGATCCGGTGACTGTGGAGGCCATTGGAGTCCAGTGACCTCATTGTCATGTTCAAGAAACCAGTGGTGAGATGATCTGAGCTTTGTGACCTGGTGCATTATCCTGCTGGAAGGAGCCGTCAGAAGATGGGGACACTGTAGTCATAAAGGGATGGACATGGTCAGCAACAATACTCAGGTAGGCCGTGGCATTTAAATGATGCTCAATTGGTACTAAGGGGCCCAAAGTGTGCCAAGAAAATATCCCCCCCCCCCATTACACCACCACCAGCCTGAACCGTTGATACAAGACAGGATGGATCCATGGCTTTCATGTGGTTTACACCAAATTCTGACCCGACCATCTGAATGTCGCAGCTGAAATTGAGACTCATCAGACCAGACAACGTTTTTCCAATTTTCTATTGTCCAATTTTGGTGATCTGTGCGAATTGTATCCTCAGTTTCCTGTTCTTAGCTGACAGGCGTGGCACCCGGTGTGATCTTCTGCTGATTTAGCCCATCTGCTTCAAGGTTCGACATGTTGTGAGTTTAGAGATGGTATTCTGCATACCTTGGTTGTAACGAGTGGTTATTGGAGTTACTGTTGCCTTTCTATCATCTGGAACCAGTCTGCCCATTCTCCTCTGACATCAACAAGGCATTTTCCTCCACACAACTTCCGCTCACTGGATATTTTCTCCTTTTCGGACCATTCTCCCGAGAGATGGTTGTGTGTGAAAATCCCAGTAGATCAGCAGTTTTTGAAATACTCAAACCAGCCTGTCTGACACCAATAACCATTCTACGTTCAAAGTCACTAAAATCCTCTTTCTTCCTCATTCTGATGCTCAGTTTGAACTTCAGCAGGTCGCCTTCACCACGTCTAGATGCCTAAATGCATTGAGTTTCTGCCACGTGATTGGCTGATTAGCAATTTGTCTTACCAAGCAATTGATCAGGTGTACCTAATAAAGTGTCCGGTGAGTGTATATACTACACACACATTGCAGATGGGAGGGTCACTCTTTGTTACAGAATTTGGCAAAGTCAGGGGGTTGTAATGAGAAAATCTGCATCCCTTACAGACCGCAAAGTGACTGTAAACGATCACCTTGTGAAACAACCCATTGAGTTACAATAGAAATGAAAGGCAAAAAAAAAAAAAAAGGCAAAACATTTTTGGACAGACTAAAAAAAAAACATTATAAATACCCTTTTCCAAGAGATCACATTCCTTCTGTTCTTAGCGGCATAGGAATTGGGGGGAGAAGAAACAGCAGTACAATGATGCTTTCCAGTGAATGGCTGTGCAGGGGGGGGGGAGGGGGGGGTTGAGGCGTCAGGACAAGTCTGATCATTGGAGGAGAGTATATTGAGTTCCCAGCATAGCTAGAAAGCTCATCATGGTGTGCTCTCCTGCTTAGTGGGGTCAGTTTTTAATAGGAAAGCAAGGGGACCAACAGGAACACCAGAGATTTCACATAAAGAGAACAGGATACTTTCTCATACAAGTACATGGTACAGCAGCCACATATCAGGAATATGAAGTGTTGGGGTAAAAAAAGCTTTAACACGATAGAAACACACAATCTGACTCCCACAAATTTCATTAATGTAACTTGAATATAAACGTTTCATTACAGGTTTTAATAAAAAATTAAAAAACCTACAAAAGCAGAACATTTTGGTGATTTTTGTCAGATATTTCCATTGAGTTCCATTAGGGAATTCCAGGATAGGGCCGAGGAGGTACAGTCAGTATTCAGTGACTGGTCACAATAACACCTGAGCTGCCGGCTATGCTGAACCCCTCACTTCCATACAACCAGTCCCTGTCAGGCAGAAGAGGATCAGAACCCTCTAATTCATGCAATGTGATTTGGAGCCAAAACCATTTTAAAAAGGAACTGAACTCTGGAAGCTGTGCCCAAATAGGCCCTAGGACGACAAAGGACTAGGCACCAGAATTGACAGTGTTTTCCCTGGAGCTGACCCCCCCCCCCCCCCCCCCGCCACATTACAGACTTACCATGCCTTGTTCTGCAATGTCTCTGTCTGGAGGAAGCCATCATGGTAGAGGCAGGATTTTGCTTCCCCATGTTAGAGACTCCAGCAAGGAGAACCATGAGCCAGTAGGGGCAATGTGTCTTTGTTGGGCAGAGTGGTTTTCTGTATGTCACTGCCTGCAAAGTTCTAGCAGTAATGTCATTCAGCTAGTAGTGGAGCAGCATAGGATGTATCCAAAGGTAAGTGACCCCTAAAAAATAAAAATAAAAAATGGTTGGGGCATTCCTAACCTCACTACCAGGGGCGTAACTAAAATCTTCAGGGCCCCGGTGTAAGAAACCATGAAAGGCCTCTCTGACCCACTGCCAGGGCCCTTCCTACTGATCCTGGCCCCTTACTGCCATCTTGTGGGCTCCCCCCGTGGTGGCAGAACACCAGAGCACAGTTGCAAGTGTGACCCCAGTACTTCTGCCACTGGTGGCGGTAGGTTTTTATTTTTGTTATTTTATTGTATTTTTTTTTTCTTACAATTTTTTTTAGGACCCCCGTTGGGGGGATCTTTGGTGAGGTATTGGGGTCTAAACAGACCTCTGATGTTTGTTTCACCTTTGACACAGCGAAAGAGGAGAGTGAGGACACAGACCTCGGTCTCCATTTCTGCAGCCTCGGCTGCACAGTGTGAATGGACAGGGATAGCTCTGTACAGAGCTACCCGTTTATTAACAAAAAGTTTGTCAATACGTAACTGAAGCATAGTAGAGTCAGTGATCGGTACCAATCACTGACTGTCCATTTAGAAAAGGAAGGAGTTGGTAAATGACTCCCCCCCCCCTTTTCTGACAGATGCTGCGGGGGGGGGGGGGGTCAGGATGCAGAGCAGGGAAGCCAGCAGAAGAGGGGAGGGGGAAGGCCAGAGGAGCTGCAGGGGCCTTGGGGCAGAAGGACCTGGATAAGATGGGCAGCATATGGAGGAACCAATGCCCTCCATTTTTTCTTCTGCAGCCGCTGAATGCCTGCGGGAGGGAGAGGAGAAGCAGGTTTCAGCAGCTGCAGGAGAAAAAATGGAGTGGGATCAGTTCCTGTATATGTCACCCCTCCTATCCAGGTGTAAAGGGGAGCCGCTTAGGCCCCCTGTGGCATGGGGCCGGGTCGCAATTATGACCCCTGTAGTTACGCCCCTGCCCATTACCATCAACAATGGGGGGACCCTTCTTACCACTAGCACAAAGAGTGGGGCACCATTCCACTAACAAAGGGGAATTTTTTACTCTATTATCAGGGCATTTTTACTCCCACTTACTACCAATGCAGGGGCATTTTTTTTTTTTTTTACTCCCATACATAGACATTGGACACCAGGTCTTCTCCCCCCTATTATGTCTACAGTACAGTGGACAGTAAAATGGCCCTTTATTTAACAGGTTTGACATATTTAGTATCTATTTACTCAACACCTTATTTTTTTTATATTTTCTGAAAAATCTGGATTAATTTATTGTTTTTTTTTTTTACTTAAAAGATAGATTTGATAAACAGTTGCGCAAATATTGTGCAACATCAATAATTTCTACCTACAAAAAAATAAATATATACAGTTTTTGGGGCTTTTATGCAAATTTCCTGGTCTAAAAAATGCACAAAAAGTTAAGGAAAAAAAAAGGCTTAGCAACAAAAATGATTGGAGAAGTACACCTCTAAGGCCCCTTTCACACCGGGGCGTTTTTCATGCGGTGCAGCGCTAAAACTAGCGCCTGTTCACCGCATGAAAAAATCCGGCCCCTTTAACTCCAGTGTGAAAGCCGGCGGGCTTTCACACTGGAGCGGTGCGCTAGCAGGATGACAAAAAAAGTCCTGCTAGCAGCATCTTTGGAGCGGGATAGGAGCGGTGTGTTCACCGCTCCTTCCCATTGATTAGAATGGGACACCTGCTACAGCGGCGCTCTGCGGGGGGTGTTTAACCCTTTTTCGGCCGCTCGCGGGGGGGGGTAAAACCGCACCGCGAGCGGCCGAAAACCGCGGTGAAAACGACGGTAAAGCAGCACTAAATATAGCGCTGCTTTACCGTCACCGCCCCAGTGTGAAAGGGGCCTTACAAAACATATTATTTACTTTTGAATTCAGTGTTGAAGTATTATAACCCTTGTCAGTTTTTTACTACTATGTCTCTGCTGAAGAGATTAACCCTCCCTTTTAGTTCAGGTAGTTACCAGAACATAAAGTAATGGAAAACCCAGGACCTAAACCATCCACTTTATTGGTTTCAAGTCAGGCAGGCCCTTGCACTACATAACTGATGGTAGATCTAAAGAAGACTGTATAATCAGATTGTATAGTCACCTTACACCAATCAGCCGTAGCATTATGACCACCCACCTAATACTGCGTAGGTCGCCCTTTTGCCACCAAAACAGCCCTGATCTTTCGAGGCATGGACGCCACTAGACCTCTGAAGGTAGACTGTGGTATCTGCCACCAGTAGCAGATCCTTTAATTCCTGTAAGTTGTGAGGTGAGGCCTCTATGGATTGGACTTGTTTTTCCAGCACATCCCACAGATAAAATGCAATAGTGCAGCGCAAAAATTTCTAAATAATTGAATAAAATAAAATGCATGAAATGTTCACGGACTGTCCCAGAAAAATCATATAAGAAAGTCCCATAATAAAGTGCATGTGCAAAAGAACTATTGCAACTTCAGGACGAGTGATAACATTTATCCAGTGACAGATCTCTGTGATGGTGATCCCTTCACCTAAAAGTAAGGGTGGCCTCTCACCTCCCTGCTTCGACCTACAATAGGTCACAAAGCAGTATGTAGCTGATTAAAACTCTGGTCTCCGACCGTCAGGATCTCATCTCCAACTCAGGGAACCACACCAAATTCAAGCAGTATCCATCTGCCGAGCGATCTCTGTTGCCGCCATGGTCAGTACTCAAAGAAACTACATCCCACAGATGCCTGATGGAGTGAGATCTGGAAAATTTGGAGGCCAAGCCAACACCTGAAACACTTTGTGTCTCTTAAACCATTCGTGAACCATTTTTTCTAGTGTAGTAGGGCGCACTTTCCCCAGGAAAGTAATGCACACACACCCCTGGCCACCCACATTATGTATAAGATCAGACTAGGCAACTTTCTTCCATTGCTCTGTGGATCAGCTTTGATGCTCATGTGCCCATTGTGGGCACTTTTGGCTTTGGACGTGGGTCTAGCCATTACAAGCTACCCTTTGTTAAAGCTGCTCAAACTCCTTACACTTGTCCATTTTTTTTTTTTGCTTTCAACACATCAACTTCAGGGCCAACATTTTCACGCCCAATATATCCCAACCGACTGTCAGATGTCATTGTAACAAAATAATCAGTTATGTAAGCGTCAATGGTCATAATACTATGGCCGATTGGTGTAAAGTATTGAAGTCAGAGTTCACCTCACCATTCCCGACAACTGATATTTTAGGACAGTAAAAAGGAGTCTTTATTCTCTTGACAGATTTACTTTAAAGCAGGCATGCCCAATACATGGGCCCCAGAGCGGTCTGAAGTGGATCACAACCTCAAACTTATGGCAACCCACACAGCCTTCTTTGGGTGCACGCCGCTCTACCGATTGCTCCTGGTTTGAATTGCTATGTAACTATACTGTCTGCCTTCATGTTGTAAAGCACTGTGCAAACTGTAGGCGCTATATACTGTATAATAATAATACATGACTGCCGGTCCTTCATAATCCAGACAACTGTCATACACAAGCCACTATTGTGGGCCATGTAACATGCTCCAGCAGCCTCAGCCTCTCCCCAGTGACAGCTGGCATCTTCTCTGGGCGCCTGCTGTCACTGTTTGAAAATAACATACACATATGGGGCTTTGCCCTGCCTGCCATGTCATTCATTCACCGTCTTCTGTGAATGTCAGCTTGTAGTTTTAATGAACTACAATAGTGCTGTTCAGAGCTCTGGTAGTTCATTCATTCTTCCTGGCAGTGTACCCATCTACCCATACGAGCAGACAAATACACTAAGAAGTCTGCAGGACTCCTGCATGGCACCCACATGATCGCAGGTGCAATGCTTTCCAGGCTCCAAATAGGCTACCTGCAAAAAGATGAATTTATTATTTCTTTTTAAAAAAGTTGATTTTAACCACTTCTCACCTGGCCTATAGCACAATGACAGCCGATAGGGGCTTTCCCATTCTGTCCTGGTTCACACTGGTGCAATGCGGCAAACCCTGCGATTCCTGTGAGGGTTCCCGCATCGCACACTGGTTCATACTGACATCTGCAAACCGCTGGGGGTGTCAATGTAAAGTTAATGACACCCCCAAATTGGATCCCAGTGCGAACTATGAAATGGTACAGGAATCGGATCGTATGGGCGTGAACACCCATGCGATCCGATTTCAGTGCGGACCCAAAAAAAAAAAAAGGGGGGTCCTGCACCAGTTTGGTGCAAATGTGATGCGATTTCAGCCATAGTTTGTATGGCTAAATTTCCATCGCATGTGATGTGCACAGCAAAGAGGTGTGACTCACATGCGATGTCTGTGATCGCACCAGTGTGAACCCAGCCTTAAAGTGCAACACCTCTCAGACAGGGGCTTTCCTCTGTTCACGGACAGTGTGTGAGGAGAGGAAAGCCTCACGTGGGGGATCTGCATTGAGGCTCAGTGTAATGATTATCAGTGCAGTCCCAACAGCGATGGCTGCTAGTGCCCACCACTTTCACCCTCTTTCTGCCCAGGCCAATTGCGTGGTCACACAACACTGTACCCATATGAAAATTTTTATATATTTTTTTTTTAGCTAGAGCTTTCTTTTGGTGGTATTTAATCACCACTGGGTTTTTCTTTCTTTTGCTAAACAAACAAACAAAAAAACAAAAAAACAAAAATAAAAAAAATTTCCTTATTTCTGTTGTAAAACTTGGCAAATAAGTAGTTTTTCTGCGCAGATGATCAGTGTGCCGACAGCCATGCTGGTTATTGGCACTCCTTTCCTTCAACAGACACTGCGCATGAGTTAAGGACTGCCGATAACTGACAAGTCTGTTTACATGTGATTGGACATAGCTGATCACATAGTAAAGGGCCACTGCGATTGGCCCTTTACCCCAATTTGTGATCAGCTGTGTCCAAAAAGAAACAAAGAGCGTGGGCGATGCGTGACGCAGGGGGCAGGGTTTTGTCTCAAATGGGTCAGTTGATAATATAGATTTTAATAGCCAAAGCTGATCATCTCAGAACTCAAATGAGCAGCATTTAGTTAGGTAGAAATTTCAACAGCTGTCAAAGGGAAGTACATGGGGGAAATTGATTGAGGGAGAGTGCAACCAATCACAGATGCCTTCCAGCCAAAAGGCTCCCATGGCTGAAATGATGGCAGTTTGGGTTTTCAAGGAATCGTGCACTAAGGGCTCATTCACACAATGTGCAGTCATCTCGTGGGAAAAAGAAAGCACCAGCAATGACATAGAAAATGTAGCATTTCTCTGCATTCCAGGGCAGTGCAATATTATCCAGTAAGCTGGCATAACATCACACAGAAACATGTAAATGCACAGAAATGGAATGCACCTCTCAGCCTCAACAATTAGCTCAGAGCTACACACGGAAAACACAATTGCCTGCATCTGTTTTGTGTATTGTAGTGTGAATGGGCCCCGAGAGAAATTCAAAAGACAAAAATGTAACAAGAGGGCAGGAAGAGACAAAATATATAAGAGAGCGAGATGTCACTGCTCAAGTTTCAAAGAGATAAGACATCCGGTGATTCACTGCATCAGGCCCCGTTACAAAACCATAACTCATGGATGTGCTGACCATTGAACCAACTTCAGTGGGTTTCTCACAGGTACTAAAACAACAGATCTTAAGGTTCCAAAATGTGCGAATTGGATGAAGGTTTTCTCCGCATCCAATTTGCATGACAGGAGAGTGTGACCGTCTCTCAATGGAGCCGGTTCACACATCTTCGTGGCGACCACGGAACAGATTGCACAGGGGTCCTGTGAGTCTTTGGCTCCGTTATAGGTCCAAATTCAAGCAAAAATTCGGGCCCGATTCGTCCCAGATACAGGGAACAGGGACGCAACGGACCCCTGCTGTGAGCCAAGTCCGCATTAAGTGTGAACCCAGCCTTAAGGCCAGGTTCACATATGTGCAAATTGGATGCAGGTTTTTCTGCATTCAATTCGCATGACATGCGAGTGTGCCCGGCTCTCAATGGAGCTGGTTCACACACGTCCAGGGTGGCCACGGTCTGCATTCCAAAATGGTCCTGTGTGTCTTTGGGTCCGGTTCAGGTGCAAATTCAGGCAAAAATTTGGGCCTGAATCGGTGAACAGGGATGCACTGGACCCCATGCTGAGAACTGCAGTCACACATATGTGAACCCGACGGTAAGCCGGTTGTATTAGCCATAAAAACAACTTGTAGAATCATTCTGATCGGTCTTGGAAGCACTGCAGAAAGATTGGGGGACTCAAAACCCCTGGACCCTGGGATGAGGAGGTTGTAGGGTGTTAGTTCACCTTTTCATTAATTCGGAAAAGGAGAACTTATAGTTTAAAGAAGATTATAGGCAGTTGGCATTAATGATGGGGGGGGGGGGGGCGGACAGACGGGGGACCTGTATGTCTCCCACAATAGGATTCCATAACCATTTTCTCAAGTACCTTGTAAAGATCCGCTTTGAGATTTTAACATGGTACATAGTACTGACCTCTCTTTCCAGATTTCCTTTACCACGTTACCGAATGCCACATCTTCTGACACAATCACAAAATGAGATGGTCATTTACACAATGATCTAAACCAATTTGCTGCTGCCTTGAAGTTGGGGGGGGAGGGAGAGGGATAGAGAGACATGCACATGGCTTTTGGCAAATGCAGTTGGAATACACCAGTATAAAGAATAAAATAAATTTCAGTATATAATCTAACAATATTGCTAGGTGCACAGCAGAGGTTGGTACAAGCTTTTTACAAAGCTTGACTTTAAATCACCCAGTCAGAATTAAAGCCTGGCTCCAGGCAAAACATTATTTTTTTAACAAAGCGGGAAAGGGGTGGAAGCACCCGTCAGGTTTTTTTTTTTTAATGGTCTGTATCCCCCCCGGCAGAAAGTAATGAGAAATCTCTCCGAGTAATCATTAGAGCGTCTTTCTGTCCTGGTGACAACCATTCCCATCCATTTCTTTGAGGAAAAGCATTTTAAAACTTAACGTGAAATTAACTTTTTAAACATCCAAAACTAGGATATGCCTTGAAAATTAAAGTTTTCTTTTTAAAAAGGAAAGATTTTGGTTTATTCAAAATGGAAAACATATAATGAAAAATTGTTAAAACAAGTCATTTTGTACTTCATCCAAAAAAAAAAATAATTAAAAATTCAACTTTATTTCAATCTGCATCCAGTCTTGACTTTCTCTAGTAGAACAAAAAAAAAAAAAAAAAGAAGAACACAAACAAAAAAAAACAAAAAACAACATTCTTCCTTGGATCCACAATAGTCTTCGGTGTTTTGTCAGAATTTCTTAGATGTCCTATCCCCCTTCTCCTGGAACTGGCTCACTGCATCTCTCCTGTTCAAAGCTGGAGGTTAAATTACAGGCAGTTGTTGAATTTAATAAAACATGCAATCAATGTCCTGCTCTTTATTGCACAAAAAAAGAAAAAAGAAAAGAAAAAAAACATGGGAGGTATTTACTGAGCAGAACAGGACCTTGGATTTCCTCAAGTTTAAATTTGGACCAACAAGGACTTCAGAGTGTGTCACTTTTAGGTTATGAAATTAGAACTACCCGTGTTTGTCATCAATAGCCACCTCCACCATCCATCTCTGGATGCTATTCTTTCCAACAAAACAATGCCAGGAATTTGTGTGAGTTTTTGAATTGACAAAACATGTTTCAGCTTCCAGTAATGTGTACAGGCGCCAGAAGGGAGATATTCCCACAGTGGTCCATAAACTTTGAGCTCCAGGCCTGTGTGCCAATTTCTCCCATATCTTATGGGGGCACCTCATAAGCCACTTACAGGATGACAGAAAGAGGACCTTTTGGAGAGAGATCCTCCCCTCGTGACATAACATGCTAAAACCATCAGTGTCCACCACAAACCGACATGCCCACTCTTCATGGGCTGAAATTTTTATAAATTTAAAAACAAGCAATAAATAGGTCTCCTGAGCCAAAATATAAAATTTTGAGCAAAATTCTCACCGTATGTCAATGTAAGAAAGGCCCTGAGGCTGTAAAATACTGGCTCTATTTAACTGTCACGAACATGTAACAAAAAATAGGATTTTTATACTTACCATAAAATCTTTTTGCTGGAGCCCATTGAGGGGTAATGGAATTCAGATACAGTTGGGTTATACTGACACCTGTAGAATGTGTGGACCCTGGCAAGCAGAAAATTGTAAGCCAGCCTCCATATACCCCCTCCTCTAGCTAGTATGTCTCAGTTTTATAGAAAGCAGTACCAGGTAGGGCGAGACTTGTGTCCCTATGTGGACTCCTGGTTTGGAGATTATATACAGGGGGGACATCCAAAAAGCAGTCCAACTGAGAAGTGGGTAACAAACAGACAAGTTATTCTGGTCTGCAAGCTCAGGAACAACTGAAGAAAAACACCAAAACCTGACCAGAAGAAAAAAAAAGCCCCCTGCAAAATAAGGGAGACTGGCAATAACCTGGGAGATGCCAGTGAGGATCAACCCGATAACAAGACCAAGACAGAGGATATTCCCAGAGAGGAACGTCTCCACCCGAAGGAACACAGGGCCTGAACCAGTGAGGTGACCGAAACCCTAAATCCACTGAAACAGGTGAAAATCATTGAATAAGACAGAACTGACTGTCAACAAAGAAAGCACTGTAACAACCCACAGGAAAACAGGTCAGGGGAACCTCTGACAAAACTATGTCTGTAAAAAGACCAGCTGGTCTGCACAGGCAGGTTCAAGCTTTGCCCACCCAACCCTTCGGATTCAGGAAAGGAATTTTTTTCTACTAAGGTGGTTTCCTAGCCAGATAACCAACATCCATAACAAGAAATTCAAAAATGTAAAGTGATTACAGCATAACACCCCATAGGGGGTTGCAAAAGGCTCAAGACCGGTAGAGGGAGCAAAAGTACATGTCACAAAGTCAGCTGAACTGAAGGGGAAAGGGTGCTCTACAGGCACCAATATAAAACGTAGGCAGGGATAAAGAGCATGCCTCAGCGCATGATGTTAAGGAACATCATAAAAACAGAATGACATTCAAGCCTCCATGCATTAGCGCCATTGCCAGTACTTGATATTACCCCCCCCCCCTTTTTTTCCCCTTCCTTCTGTTCTTCCTGTCCTCTCCTCTTTTTTTTTTTTTTTTTTTTAGTTGCCTCCTTTTGTTGGTAACTGAAAGCAAAGGCTAGAGTGCAATGTTGTATGTTTTTTTTTTTCTTTTCCATATAACCCTTTGCTTATGGCCAGTCATTTAGAGCCCTGACACGTCTAGAAACAATGCCAAGGAGAATGGCCATATTATTTTTTCTTGTGCTGAACTAATGCCATCATTGTTTATTGGTGGACTCTATATAGGTCTACTTACATGCTGTATGTTGCCGTCACTTGGACAGCTGGTTGGATACTACAAAATAAAGAATTTGCACAAAAAGAAAAAAACAAACATCCACTTAAAAACCCGAAGGAGCCTCTGGTGTCTGAAATCACAAATCTGTGGGTCCTGCCTATCCTTGAGCACACATGGCTCGGGTACCTGACTATGGGTAAAACAAGAGTAGGTTATCTAGAGAACCTTCCTCACAAGGTTGCACAGCAACCACATGGAGGAGGACATGTCCAGGAAAAATCGGTCCCAAAATGTACCATATCTCCATCAAGAGGTACCTAAAGTGGGGATCTAGGATGCGCCACCTGCTGACAATACAGGAGGGTACAAATCCCTCCAGCAAAGATTTAAAACTGTTAACCAGAAGATGAAGTGCACCTGGGTGTACAGAAAACTCCCTGTGGTGTTTAATGAATGGTGTACTGAATGGAGGAGAGCCATATTCCAATGCTTTGTCCCTAGAGAAGACAGTGCCGCCAAATATAGTACACTTGGAATCATCCAGCATACAGTTTTTTTTTAAACTGTCCTATTACAGAGAGGACTTCCATTTCTTTCTAGCCAAAAAGGCACAGCAACACCTAGGTGATGTCCAAATGAGTCCACCAATCTAGGAAGGGGACTCAAAGCTGGATTCCCTTGGAGGGGACAATCTGTTCTGGTGCATCAGACTGGAGCCCTGAGCATGTAAATATTCCAGCAAGTGGGGTGTCCCCCCACAGTGAGATGGGGGGGGGGGGGGGGGACTGCCCTGCTTACCTGAAGAGACTTATTCTTTGAGAAAACGCTCAAGGGCCCATGCTCCTAGCAAGGGAGAAAGTGGTTGGCCCAAGTACCAACAATGGCAAGAGAGATTCTCCTGAATACCACTGGTGAGAAGTAGCTACCGTTAGATGATCTGCGAGTCCCAACCCTGCCTAATCTTGCACTTGACAGACCCTCCAGAAGGGTGCAGAGTACATGGCTGCAAAAAATGGATTCTCTTCAGGATATATTTACTGAACATTCCACAAGCCTACAAGAACGCAAGGAGGGCACTCTGTCCAGTCATGAGGTTGCTGATCTGGTCAAGGTCAGGACCAAATAGAGAGATAGAGTCCCTTGAAAGTAAAATTTAAAAAAAGCACCTTGGCAGTAGCATCTGCATCCCATAGGCATAGCCAGACTGCAGGGTGCACCTGTACTATCATTATACCCATATGAGACACAAGCTTAGATGATATTAAGCCACCACAACTGAAGCACAAGGCTCAAGGAGATTTTTTCTATTTGGTACAGGACGCGGGGACCGACCCCAGTGATTGGGGAGGCCACAGATTGTGACATGTTCTGACAAATTTAAAGCCAAGACAAAATAGGGCAGAGAGTAAAACCTGCCAGTGGGATTCTGAACAGGTGAGCACCCATTTAGTGGTCTTCCTGTTAGGGTGGCTCACTGGTGTAAGGTGGGAGCTGACTACCAGTTAACAAGTCCCCTCTCAAAGGGGAAAAGTTCATGCATTCTCTCAGGTGGGGCTCAGGACTCTTCAGGGTACTTCCATTAAGTATAGTGGGAAAGTCTCTGCAGCTGTAACAGCTCAAAAATAACGAAAGGCCTATAAGAGCAGGCTGATCTTTCAGATACAGGGTTGAACTGCATGAATAAGGTCTAAAACAAGCCCCCCAGTCAATGGCAGGAAACCACAAATATCTCAAAACCGTCCCTTCAGAGGTAGACTGCTGGGACTCTGAATCTGAGTCAGATCGTAACAGGGCCCATAGGCTTGACCTGAGCAAAGAACACTCGGCAAGTGTCAGGAGGAATCTGCAGGGAATTGCGCTGAAGCACATTTAGAAACTCTGTGGCCAGAATACCCTGATTGCTGAGTGGACATGGAAAATCATGTGGAAATGGGGAAGACACAGCCTCACTTGAAGAAGCTGAGAAAGACTCCAATAAAACCGACCCTGTTACAATATGGATTGCAGGTTTAGTTTACAGGGCAAACAGTAACCCACCTTTGGGATAATGGGCTGAGGTCACCCATGGCAGTGGGACTGTCCTCTCTGTGCCTTAGTAAAAGATGTTGCTTCCTTTGGCACTGTCTTGCAGCTAGGTCTGTCAAGCAAGACAGCTGGTGCCGATCACAGTTGATGGTGGTTGGAGGTGACCAGGTCACTGAAGATGAACATAAGAAAGACTGGGGACCTGAGATCTACATGTTGGTCCAAGAGCATGGTGCTTGCTAGGCTAAGTGGCAGGAAAGAGCACATACTGATATACTCGGTGAAAGATGGCAGTACCTTAACCTTTATCGCAGTAAACCAGTGGTGATGAAAAATTTTAACAGGTTCTCAGTGGCATAAATGAAGAGATGCTTCAGTCTAAACTGCCTTGCTCACTGAGTCTTCAGGGACAGGGTCACACCCAGGGGCTGTGCCATGACTCTGGACTTGGAAAGCGCAGCTAACACAGGTCTGGAGGGTGCCACAATACAGTGCCGTAAGGTCACATCCCATGATTGCCCAGCATGTCCAGTCCAGTGGGGTCCAGGTACGGCCTACAAAACTAGTGCTATGGAAATGCCCAATCCAAGAGGAAAAAAGGCTAGCAAAGAATATTTACTTTACCCAGCAGAGCTGAGGAAAATGTGTGAAACTTCCTAGGACACTAGCAAAATATGGAGGCATGTTGGGTAAAGGAAGGTGATTTGGAGTATGGCTTATAAAAACTTTTCTGTTGGTCAGTGTTCAAACCACCTGTAGGTGACACTATACTTATTCCTGTGTCCCTCAATGGAGGATAAAGAAATACAAATAGGTCACTGTTGAGAGCTTTCACAAACTGGGAGGACTGACCTGTCAAGAAAACTGATCACATCAGTAACATACCTAGACTACCATTGTTGACCTCTCCTGAAAATGCTAGTGACCATGCTGTTTTGCTCGTCCAGGACTTCAATACCCCGAGTCACTGACCTCATTTCGACACATCATACTGCATACTTTTACCAGGTCTGACTCAAAATTATCGAAGCCAAGGGATCCTCAGCACAGTAAAACAAAAAACATCATTCAAATGTCAACCTATGCAATTTCCTCAAGAAACATTTTTGAAGTGTGTTGCTTGTGGAGAAAATAGGCTACGTAACGGAGACTGGCTAAAAAAAATAAAAAATAAATAAAAAAATAGGTATTTCCAAGGATAAAACGACTAGCACTTCTTTGTAGCAAAATTTTGTTTATGTAGAAACAAGCCAGGTTCTTGCATTTGGATAGATTTAAATGAGTTCAAGCTAAAAGTTAAAAAGCACGATGAAGCCACAGTGGGTCACACCATGACGACCCACTTTTAAAGTGGTTAAATTTGCAACATTTGTACATTTTCTTTTTTTTTTTTTTTTAACTAAACATTTTTTTTTCCTTTTTGTAAACCAGGAAGAAAAAAAAATAACTAGTACTACAGATCGATTTGCCCGATGTCCGAACGAGCGCAGGAAGGGAAAAGGGGAGAGGGGCAGAGGTGACATTTGCTGTACAGAGTATTTTTTTTTTTTAAACATACTTACATCTTTAGCTCATTGTACAGGGCACAGCCAAAATCAAGGCACAAAGATCTTCTACAAGTTATTTTTTTTTTTTCAATAAAGTTGTACAAAATAATACATTTTACATTCTGTACAAAGAATAATCCAGCAGTAAAATAAAAACAAAAAAACAGAAAAAAAATAAAATAAAAAAAAAATAAGTGTAGGGAAGTGGGGTGTTGTACAGAAGGAAAAAGGAAGTGATCATGTTCGTGCGGATAGGTCTAACATTCTGCTCAGGACTGAAGATTTAAAGATCACACAAAAGGTTGACTAAGGATAAAAGTGGAGTGGAGTGGTGGTGGGGTGAGAAAGAGGGCAAAAAAAAAAAAGCATGGTTAACTGTGACCAAATTAAAATGGCCAGGGCTTTTATTTAGAAAATAAATACATTGATATGTTCAAATTCATATCCAAGTATTTATTGTTTCTCTAAAAAAAAAAAAAAAAAAAAATTAAAAAGGAAAAATGAAAAAAAAAAATGGCACCCTTGTGAAAGGCAAAATAAATTACCTCTTGTAACTGCACATCCAACGATGGCAGCTCAGTGATACCAAGACAATTTTTTCTCTTTTTTACAGTCAAGAGTCAGGTGTCCTCTCTCTCAGTTGGCGGTCATCAATGCAGTGAAGGAATACAAAGTTGATATAATGCATGAAGATTTAAAAAAAAAAAAAAAAAAAAAAAATTAGGCCCAGCTTATTATTGAAAGGGGAGGAAAGTCTAGGTACAGCCTCCAGCCTACTGTACAGCCCCTCTCTTCCAGCTGCATTTGTATACCTTAATTTTATGTCAAAATCCTCCACACGCACTGCATTAAATGTTGGCATTTTGAAGAGGGAAGGGGGTGTAAAGGGGGGAGAGGTCAAGGGTAGATTTGGCGCCAGCCCGTGCTGTTTCAGGGCATTGAGGGGTGAAGGGCAGCAAGCTAACAGTTCCACAATTGTCCGGCAGCAAGGAAACAAAGTAAAAACAGGTGCAAGCTGGAGAGGGAGTTTGCACGCAGGTTTTTTTTTTTTTTCATCCCTTCATGGGCGAATTGTTTCCCCACCCCCCTTTAATTTTTTTTAAAGATTTTTTTTTTTTTTAAAGATTTTTCTGTGGGATTTTTGCAGTTTCATTTCTTTTTTTAAATTGAATTAAGAGTCCAGGAAAAAAAAAAAAAAAAAAAGGAAAAAATATATAAGAAAATCTCTCCATCACAACAGTTCGTACTGACGGAGGTGCATCCTTTGGATAATGTCCCGACAATCATTAAAAACCCTTCGAATATTTTCTGTGTCCACCGCACATGTGAAGTGAGGGTAACAGTAGTGCCGGCCATCTCCGCTTGCTGTACTGATTCTCTGCAGGAGAAAAAGAAAAAAAAAGATACACTCAATGAAATCAGTATGGAAATGCTCTTGTGGCTGTATAGAAAAAAAAAAAAAATGAAGAATTTACGAAAAAGGAAAAAAAACTGAAATATCACATTGGCATAAGTATTCAGACCCCTTGCAACAACACTAGACATTTGGCTCAGGTGCCATCTATTTCTCTTGATAGTTACGGAGATGGTTTTGAGACTTTGATTGGAGTCCACCTGGGGTAATAAATTGAATGGCCATGATCTGGAAAGGCACACACCTCTCTATAAAAAGCCGCACAGCTGGCAAGGCATACTATATCAGAGAAAAAGCCATGAGGTCAAAAGAACTACCTGCAGAGCTCAGAGACAGGATTATTGCAAGGCACAGATCTGGGGAAGGCTACAAATACATTTCTGCTGCACTGAAGGTTCCCAAGAGCACAGTGGCCTCCGTGATTCTCAAACGAAAGAAATTCGGCATAACCAGGACTCTGCCCAATTTGGCCGGGCGACAAGCTCTTGGAAATCGGGGGAGAAGGGTCTTCATAAAAGAGGTGACCAGGAACACGATGGTCAAACTGAGCTCCAGAGATCTTGTGTGGAGAAGGGACAAAGTTCCAGAAGGACAACCATAACTGCAGCCCTCCACTAATCTGGGCTTTATGGCAGAGTGTCTAGAAGGAAGCCTCTCCTCAGTGCAGAACACATGAAAACCTGCTTGTAGTTTACAAAAATGCACCTGAAGGACTTGAAGACTGTGAGGAACAAGATTATCTAGTCTGATGAAACCAAGATTGAAGTGTTTGGCCTAAATTCTAAACGTTGTGTATGGAGGAAACCAGGCACCATCCCAACGGTGAGGAATGGTGGTGGCAGCATCATGTTGTGGGGGTGTTTTTCAGCAGCAGGGACTGTGAGACTGGTCAAGGTTGAGAGAAAGCGGAATGGAGCAATGTACAGAAATATCCTCAATTAAAACCTGTTCCACAGCACTCAGGACCACAAACTGGGCAAAGCTTCACCTTCCAACATGACTGATCCTAAGCACACAGCCAAGTGGCTTAGGGTCAACCCTGAATGTCCTAGAGTGGCCCAGGCAGAGCCCTGACCTGAACATCTCTGGAGAGACCTGAAAATGGCTGTGCACAGATGGTCCCCATCCAACCTGACTGAGTTTTTGCAAAGAATGGGCGAAAATTCCCCAATCCAGCTGTGTGCAGATAACTTGAGGCTGCAATTGCTGCCAAATGTTTTTTTCACTGTTCGAACTGCTGTCTGCTTGAATTGTTTGTGACAAGTTTACTTTAAATACTGGCATGTAAAAGCTTTAGCTTGCTGCTATCCTAAGCCCTCATTTAAGCTAGCCACTAAACTCTGCAAAAAAGAAACATTTAGACCAGCTTTGTGATTTGCACCAACATGCCATAAAAGGAGTTCAACTAGGTAACTTCACCATGCAATAATGGCATAAAATATGTAATACACTATGGGTTTCAGGCCATCTAACAGATTAAGTATAAAATGTAGAAAAAATTGAGCATAAATCTAGTAAGCTGCCAACATTCCACTAGACATATAGTGCAGGCCCCTGCACCACGCTGCCTGCCACGATGGGTTCACCTTTGATGTGGAACACTGCACCTTATGGAGCTCATCTTCTGACGGTGGATTTCCTCTGTCGATATCGTAAGTGGCCCATTTGCAGATCACCAACTTTGCATGCTGAATCCTGTTGAGGTTGTTCCTCAAGAATGCCATATTGACTCCTATGCTGTACAGTATACGAGTCCATCAAGTCTGGTAAGCGTGCCACCTTATCCTTTGTTTACACCGGGAGGAGTGTGAGAGACTTTTCCCTACACAAGAGTCACCTTGAGCTGCACCATCGTATCTTGTTTATTCAAGAACTTTTGGAGCATTTACTTTGAGTCACTTTGTTCACATTTAACATACATACATACATATATATATATATATATATATATATATATATATATATATATATATATATATATATACATATATATATATATATATATACACACATATATACATACATATATATATATATATATATATACACACACACACACACACACACACACACACACACATATATATTATTATATATATATATATATATATATATACATATACATATACATATACACACACACACACATACATATACATATATATATATACATATATATATATATATATATATATATATTAGGGCTGCAACTAAGGGTTATTTTCATAATCGATTAGTAGGCTGATTATTGTTTCAAATAAATCGATTAATCGGTTAATAACCTTAAGAGAAAAAAAAGTGTGGTGTATAAATTTAGTTAATATGTAAAGTTAAAAAAAAAGGCAATTTATTCTTAAATATCTCTATGCAGTGGTAAATATAAATAACCAACTATATGGTTGGGGAGCAAAATATTTAATCCACTCTGAGAATAACAGACAGAAGAGATATACTTATTTTGGCCAATTACCGGTAGTTGTTAAAAAAACACAAATTGCTGCAAAAACGCATTACATGCTTTTCTGCAGCTTGTCCATTGAAGTATATTGAACCAAAAAAGCACAGCGGCTGAAAAAAGCATAGATGTGAACGTGTCCCATAGTAAACCATGTGAATGAACTGTAGTGCGTTTCTGCAAAAAGCACCAAAACACACATAGGTGTGAACCAGGCCTGAGACATTTAGTAACATAATGGGGGTTAAAAAAAAAAAAAAAAAAAAAAAAAAACTAAAATTGGCCCTTTATAGTACAAAAAAAGCAGATAATCACTACTGTAGGGTTAATTTTTTACTGTAGAACTGTGAAAGTAATATTTACAGTAGCAATTATTTGCTCTTTTTGTACTATAAAGGGCTCATTTTAGTTTTTTTTTAACCCCATTATGTTACTGGCCAATTAAAAGAATTATGAAAATAGTAATCGATTAATTTCATAATCGATTAGTTGTTTCAGCCCTGATTATATTATATATATATATATATATATATATATATATATATATATATATATATATATATATATAAACATACATACATCTCTATATCTATACATCTATATTATTTGTTTTTTTTGTCACCGTTTTTGAGTGCCATATTATTTCTGTTCACCTAACAGGTTAGTCTGTAGATTAGGACCTAGCAAATAAGATGCATTGCAGCAGGCCTAGTCAACAAATCACTTCTGCTTTCAATAATATTCACACAACTAAATACAGACACTTACAAATCTGCATCTCCAGAGCTGCTAAAGTAGTAAGCTAATGTACAACTTCCCCACTGCATACTAGCCCTTGCCCTGTGAGGTCACTTGCACTAAAAACAAATGGGGTCAGCTATACTGCTCTGTAAATAGCACGGGGGGCTTGGGAAGGTGGTATATTCCTGACTTTTCTCAGGCAGAGTTTGATATAAAAAAAACACACACACAAAAAAAAAAAAACACACACAACACCCAGCAGGAGCGTCTACAAGTTACATGTGAAAATCTATACTTTAATGTGCAGTAGTATTTAAAAAATAAAAAAATACTTACAAGAAACTCATCTCTAATAAAGTACTTGGCCCTTGTGACTCTGGGGTCCTCCCCAAACTCTGGAGTTGCTAAAAATGAAAGAAAAAAAAAAAAAAAAAAAGTTGAAAGGGTAAACATAGGGGGTACAAAGTTAATGACACTGTCATTGTGACGGAAAAAAAATTAGAAAATAATATTATAGGTATGGAATGCAGTCATCTACAGGTGCGCATATGTGAAAGCAGCGTTAGCCCTCCCCAACGCCAGGCAGTTCTGAACAAAGTTTTTCTGCTTTTTGGTAGTGTCAGAGCTGGAAAAGTACCTTCTGCCTCCCTTTTACCAAAAGAAATGGGTGGGAGGCAAACTTCAGGAAAAACCAGCAAGTGCTGAAACTTTGGTCAAAAATAGTTTAGTATTCTTGTAAAGCAGGGGTCTCCAAACTTTTTAAACAAAGGGAGAGTTTATTGTCCTTCAGACTTTAGGAGGGCCAGATTGTGGACAATCGGGAGTACAAAATGTCCCAGCATCAGTGACAGTAAACAATCCCCAATCAGTGTCAGTGGGAGGAATTGCTGTCATTGGTAGGAATTGTGCCCCTTCATTGGTGTCATTGTGCCCTTCATTGGTGTCAGTGAATAAATTAGCAACCCAAGGCCAGATAAAAGCAAGCAACCGACATATCTGGCCGTGGGCCGCAGTCTGGAGACCAATGTTGTAGAGAAAGGGAACTAGGGGTACATACACACCAACCACGTTGTTAAAATGCAGCAGCTGGTGTGTGGTGCCCTGATCGCAGTGCATCACACTGCTCTTTTTTTTAACAAACTTAACTGAATGTGAAACTTTAAGTTCTATTGGCCACCACATGGTAGCAGTCTAATGACATCACACTCGCCAACTCAGCCAATCAGGGGAATCTTTGTACTCATTCACAGAATACAAAGCTGCCTATGAATGGCTGTGAGCCGCTCAGACCGACTCTGCATTGTTCTGGGTGTGAGACGGAAAGTCTGTCTTACAGCCGGAACCCAGCACTGTCTACTGTGTGTGGTTGAAGCTACATGCCGTTCATACAGTGCTTACAGACACAGCAGCAGTTGGTGAAGGGAATAGTTCGGACCAGCTTGGTACACACAAACTATTTAAGGTCACAGGAAACACCTGTGAAACTAAAAAGGAATATAGACAAGTGTGTGAATTGTTATTTTTTGGATATCCAGACACCTTATGCTAAAACTGAGTCGTCAATGCATAAGGAAAAGTTAGAGCCCACAGGGGTATCCAGTCTTTTAGACATAGGGCATGTATTCATAGGTTTCCTGTATCCCCCCAAAAAATACCAGAAATTTCAAATTTCCCAACATCTGCGCAGGGATGAAGATAATGCCGCGCAGGCTGCTCAAATTATACAAAAGTATGTCCTATAATTGCAGGATTTCTAGGTATTATAAGGGGTTGTGTAAGGGCAACTGTAACTTGCTTTTTAGGTGCATTCCACTCGCATTTGATATATGTTTGGGATGCTTCTGAGATCATACAGAATTCACTGAGATGAATTTGACCTGCAGCTGTGATCTGCTTGGAGCTGCTTCGCATTCCCATTGACATGCATGAAGACAAACAATTCAGACGATAAAGGATGGCAAAAAAAAAAAAACACCCGTTTGGCAAACTTTACCCACTCATTATGCCAAAACCATGTCTATAGTTAAAGCGGAGTTCCACCCAAAAGTGGAAACCTGTGTTTGAAGTGGGAAACAGGTATCCTGTTCCCCACTTCCGGGAGGGCAGGCCGCAGCAAATTACGTCAGCGGCTCGGCTCCCTCCTCCGCCTCAGCAGTGCCTCGCGCATGTGCAGTAGGGACCCAGCGTGAAGCTGTAATGCTGCACTGCCGGGTTCCCTTAAACGCAATGGCTGCGGAAGCACCCGACAGCTGATGGAAACAGCTACTGCGGTGCCGACATCGCTGGACTCCAGGACAGGTAAGTGTCCCATTATTAAAAGTCAGCAGCTACAGTATATGTGCAGCTGCTGGCTTTTAATTTTTTCAGTAGTGGTCGGACCTCCTCTTTAAGAAACATCGATAAACCGTACCATCATCTGGTGTTGTATAACGCGCAAACTCTGGAAAGTAGTCCTCGATTTTCGATTTCCCAGCCAAAACCTTATCAGCAAGTAGATCTTGTTTATTCAAGAAGAGAATGACTGAAATTGTCCGTAGCCACCTACAATGCAAAAATTGGAATCAAAAGTTTGGAATAATTTTGAGTGAAATACAAGATGATATTTAGCATGTAAAGTTATCTGTACTGTGCACTACGATACATTTGCGCAACCTCAATTTATTTTGCTGTGCTGCATCATGTGTCGAGAACATACAGACGTGCCATCAAATGTTGCATGCAGTACTCAGAGTTGCACAGTGTATAGGTTCTGCTAAATGCTGGTGTGAATTGAGTCTTAGGCCTCTTTCACACGGCCGATCCGTTCAGATCCGCCTGTCAGTTTTTTCAGGTGGACCTGAACGGATGGTCCATAGAGGTCTATGGAGCGTTGGATGTCAGCGGTGACATGTCCGCTGACATCCGACCCGCTCCAATCTGAAAAAGTGTGACGGAGGAAAAAGCAACTTTTCTATCCGACATCGGATCGGATGACGACGGACTCTATGGTCCCTCGTCACCCGATCTCTCATAGGGGAGAGCGGCGCTCTGACAGGTCCGTCCCTGCGCAGTGTGCAGAGACGGACCTGTAATCTTTCTGCTCAGTGGAGATCGCTCCGGCGATCCCGCTGAGCAAGCGGATATCCACAGGGTGGATCAGCACTGATCCGCCCCGTGTGAAAGAGCCCTTAAAGCAAACCTGCAGGTATACCTCATCTGGTAGTGTTCACAGTTTCTTTGAGCAGGAATGGCCAGGTATCTGCAGTCGCTCAAAGATTTCCGGTGAAGATTCGGGAACCTAATCATGCAAATCACAACCAGATGGTATGGTCATGATAGAGGCTGGTCTCCTCCTGGTCATGATAAAGGCTGGTCCCCTGGAATTAATTGGACATAGAAACCAGTAGTCTACAGACACCCCGAGATTCCTGCTCTAGGTGATCGGTTTACCAGGCAAGCCCACAGTTGGTCTACAGTTTTGTACAATAACATGATTATTGTATAGGACAATGAAATTTTAATTTTAAAAATCTTTCTTTGTTACACTGCAGCGGTTTTCAGATTTAAAATGTTTCCACTACAGCTGCTTTGTCTAATGCAGGTTTAAACCCATCTGGGTTAATCAAAGCAAAAAACAGACTTTAAAAGAGAAGTATCGGGTAATTTTTTTTTTTTCTTTTCCGAATTATACTTGCCTAGGTGGATGCAGCATTTAACGCTCAAACACCGCCAATCGCTCGGTTCTCAGGGCTCCCTGAGCAGAGAGCTGGTGACCGCCAGTCAGTAACGCTCTGACCCCCTCCCCCGTGCACTCACTGGAGCACTGGACTGTGGAGGGGGCGGTCGGTCCAGGCATGTGGGCGGATCCCGATTTCATTGTTGCGAGCTTGCCCAAGCCTGGGCCGGCTCTGATGTCAGCCGACATTCAGCCCGCTGTCAGCTAAAAATGGGTCACACAGGAGTGCAGAACGAACTACACTCCTGTGATCCACAGAAGTACAGTCAAATGAGCTTTAGCTGTACTTCTCCTTTAAATAAGGAGGCCCACAGCTATGAAAACAGAGACATACAAAGAAAAATACAAAAAGGTGTTCACACCTGTAAATTCATCTTTAGAAACCCAATAAAGAATAATAAAAAGAAAAAAGAAAAAAAAAAAAGTAAAAAAATAAAAAAAAAAGTGTACCTATTGTTCCAGATGCTTTTGAAGAGGTTTAGCGCTTCCTGGAGTCTGTTGGTCTGATTGTCCTCTCGGATCACCATATTATAACTGCTGCTGGCTACCACAAATATAATTGCTGTCACATCTGGGGAAAAAAAAAAGACGTTCCTTAACGCTAAAGATTACAATGGTTTAAAACATGGCAGTCAAATTGCAAAGATTTTATTCAAGTTTTTCTTGTAGATGCTCTGAATGATGCTCATTACAAAGACTACTTAAACTGTGCATAATAAAAAAAGGCCTGTTCATTTACTAACCCAATGCAACCTGACAGACCTGGAACAGTTCCGCAAAAAAATTTGGGGTGTAAAGCTGATAGAGACCTATCCACACAGATTGAAGGCTGCTCAGGGTGCATCTACTTAATACTGTCTTGAAGGGGGTGTCAGCAATTTTTTTGTAGAACAGATGAGAGATTGGTTTTCACTTAGACGTTAAAAAGTCTATTTCTGCCGATCAGTGGAAAAACAAAAAACAAGGAAAAAAGAAAGATGTCCACCATTATTCAATGTTTAAGGCTGTATTCACACCTGAGCGTTTTCAGCTCACAAACCATTAATTTCAATGGCACCTGTTCACATCTGAGCGCTTTGTCACCTGAAGCAAAACTCCTGAAAAATGCCTTAAGCTCAAAAAGAACATGAGCTTCTTTAGGGCAGAATACAGGCGTTTTTCTGCTTTTTACATTGGTGACCTGTAGAAATTTACAGCAAAAAACATGTGACTGAAGCGCTCAGGTGTGAATGCAGGGCTGTCTTGCATGAACGGCACGTTTGAGATCTCCCCAGAGTGGCTCAATGATATTGAGGTCAGGAGACTGAGATGGTCACTCCAGAACCTTCACTTTATTCTGCTGTAGCCAATGACAGGTTGACTTGACCTTGTTTTGGATCATTGTCATGTTGGAATGTCCAAGTCCGTCCCATGCGCAGCTTCCTGGCTGATGAATGTAAATGTTCCTCCAGTATTTTTTGATAACATACTGCATTCATCTTGCCATTAATTTTGACCAAATTTCCTGTGCTTTTGTAGCTCACACATCCCCAAAACATCAGCAACCCACCTCCGTGTTTCACAGTAGGAATGGTGTACCTTTCATCATAGGCCTTGGTGACTCTTCTCCAAATGTAGCATTTATGGTTGTGGCCAAAATGCTCAATTTTGGTCTCATCACTCCAAATGACTTTGTGCCAGAAGGTTTGAGGCTTGTCTCTGTGCTGTTTGGCGTATTGTAAGTGGGATACTTTGTGGCATTTGTGTAGTAATGACTTTCTTCTGGTGACTCGACCATGCAGCCCATATTTCTTCAAGTGCCTCCTTATTGTGCATCTTGAAACGGCCACACCACATGTTTTCAGAGAGTCCTGCATTTCACCTGAAGTTATTTTTGGGTTTTTCTTTGCATCCCGAACAATTTTCCTGGCAGTTGTTGCTGAAATTTTAGTTGGTCTACCTGACCGTGGTTTGGTTTCAACAGATCCTCATTTTCCACTTCTTGATTAGAGTTTGAACACTGCTGATTGGCATTCTCAATTCCGTGGATATCTTTTTATATCCCTTTCCTGTTTTATACATTTCAACTACCTTTTCCCGCAGATCCTTTGACAATTCTTTTGCTTTCCTCATGACTCAGAATCCAGAAATGTCAGTGTAGTACTGGATGAAAGATGCAAGGGTCTGTCAGGAGTCCAGAAACTCATTGCCCTTTTATACACACACTAATTACAAGCAAACAGATCACAGGTGAGGGTGGTTACCTTTAATAGCCATTCAAACCCCTTTGTGTCAACTTGTGTGCATGTTATCAGGCCAAAATCACCAGGGTATGTAAACTTTTGATCAGGGTCATTTGGGTAGTTTCTGTCGTCATTAGGATTTAAAAAAAGAGTAAAAACAGTTGATTGATAAAAAATGGCTTCAGCCAAACACTAACCATCAATGAAAAAATGTTTTTGTTATTTCACTCAAAATGCAAATCAATTTATGCGTTTTTTTTAAAATGCGTTTTTCTGGATATTTTTGTTATTCTGTCTCTCGCTGGTAAAATAAACCTACCATTAAAATTATAAACTGATCATTTGTTTGTCAGTGGGCAAACGTACAAAATCAGCAGGGGATCAAATACGTTTTTTCCCCCTCACTGTATATGTGTATATATATGTATATGTGTGTGTGTGTGTGTGTGTGTATACATACACACACACACACACACACACACACACACACACACACACAAATATACAGATTGGCTAACCTATCTTGATTTTCTCACAGTGGCCATTGAGCAAAGATGCTTCTCTGTCTGAAACATCCACTAAGTACAGCATCTAGTATTCATCCGATTTCATGTGATCTTTGAAATAGCATTAAAATGACAAAGCCACAAAAAAAACCTCTCAAGGCTCCAAATAAATTTCACAGTAAAGATTAAGGCCCCATTCACACCATACGTGCAGAAAAATGGATGGGGACTGATGCGCAGTTTCAGCGAGTTTTATCCATGCTGCAGATTCAAATAGGATACCAGTGTTGTGGTGTGTGAACAGAGCACATAGAGAACAATAGGAATATCTTTTTTTTTTTGTGCCCTTGCAGAACACGTGCAGAAAAAAAGCACATCTCTGTACATGGTGTGAACGAGGCCTAAATGTCTACTTGCAGAATCTACCCGGCAGGTTGACACTGCAACTGATAACTTACCATTAAAGCACTGGATCCACTTTCTGCGCTCATCCCGCTGACCACCGACATCAAACATGCTGCAAGAAAAGTGTAAAAAAAAGTCTTGAAGAACCGACAAATATGTAAAATAAAACACCCTATCTTCACTTATATGCCCAAGTCAATAGGTTAGAGTGAAACTTCACTCTGTCAAACAACATTGATTATGTTTAAGCCGCAGGCTGCTAGCATTAGTAAATAGATAGGAACATAGAACCTATTTCCTTTTTTTCAAACTTCTTTTTTTACATTTCAGCAGTTGCTTCCTTGTTTCCAGGCCTAGGCAAATATTGTTATACAGGAGTTCTCAGGAGGGGTTTCCTCAGCTAAACACACCCTTCTGCCTGCATGCCTGAGCTAAGGATAGATGGACTCCAGGAAGAAAATAATATACAAATCATCTGCCCTTACTTAAAGAGGAGTTGCCTTGAAAAAAATAAAAATTAAAAAAGTCAGCAGCTACAAATACTGCAGCTGCTGACTTTTAATAATTGGACACTTACCTGTTCCAGGGTCCAGCGATGCGGGAGAATGAAGCCCCGCTCGTTCCCCCCTCCGCTCAGCGGCGCAGGCATTCTAACTGTGGGCACCCGGCTGTGGCTTCACAGCCGGGCACCCACTGCGCATGCGCGCCGTGATTGGCCGCGCAGTCATCTGGGACCTGTCACGTGTCCCAGATGACTGACAGGAGGCTGGGGGCAGAGCTGAGCCCTTCCTGCGCCGAGGGGAAGTGATGTCACCTGCCCAGGCACCAAAGGAGACAGACTACGAGGGACCCCCTAGCAACAGGCGTTTAGAGGAGAGTTTAAAAAAAAAATCCAAATGTTTTGTTTTTTTTTTTTTTTTAGGAATTTTAATGATATTTTTATTTTTTGTGTGCAACACCACTTTAAGATGGCCAGAAATGCTAAGGGGGGGGGGGGGGGGTGTTCTAAACGATTCTAGGCGCAATTGCGCCCGGGCGACCGGGGTTTGTCGAGGCCTGTCTTAGCACAATAAAGCATTGAGACACGGAGATGGTATGGAGAAGTTTTCTTTGAATTTTAGGTTTTTGATTTGTGGTGCTCAGATATAGTGTAGTTCCGCTTTAACTAAACGCTGATTAACTTGGGTAACTCCATAAAATCTGAGTTGCAACAGCAGTTGAAAGTTGCAATCTAGCATAGGCTGGGATCACACTGCTGCAATATGATTTTCAGTGCAACTTGGATGCTACTTAGTAGTGGTTTGCATATTTTATGGGGGCCACAATTGTGCTGGAATTGCACCGGAGTACAGGAAACGTTTTTTAAAAAAATCACGCTGTGTTGAGTTGCATTGATGGTAACGGGCACCATTGAAAACAAATGCGATTTCCATTGTCATGCGATTCTCTGCTACTCAAGTACCATCTGAAATCATACAAGGGTGAACAGAGCCTTGCAGTTGCAGTGTTTGCTCAGTAAGCTTATGTGTAGGATGGGGGAAAATAGAAAGGGATTCAGGATGAGTGACGTACATTAGTACTCTATAGAGAGCAGGAAGGTGACATGAAGTCTGTAGATTAGCAGGCTCTGAAGTCCATGGTCATCCTATTTATGCTATACATTCATAAAAGCCTTTATGCTTGGACGGGGCCAAGATCATTATTGTTATTCCCTAAATGATCTCACAGGGTAGTGGGGAAGGTCTCTAGCTGCCTTAAATTCTGAACAAGCAACAGTCAGCCTACATCACTATTATGACATCATACTGACAGCCATATAAAAAAATAAAAATACATTTTGAATGGCTGCTAAATGCAATAGCTACTGTTCTTCAGACATTTATGCATACCTGTAATTCGTTATTATACAGAACTGAGTATATATATATATGTGTGTATGAACTATACTATGAGCGTTACTTACTGAAAGTTCACTTTGTCCACCTGAAACTTTGTTTCAAATATTCCTGATGTCAAGACTCTGCATCGTAGCAAGTCCTAAGAATAAATAAATAAAAATAAAGTAAGACCGGTTTCTAAGAATAAAGTAAAACAAAAAACATTTTTTTTTTTTTCAAGTGGTTGGAGAGGGATAAGAACACCTGCCAGGTTTTCATTGCTGTCTGTGTCCTCATTAGGGAGATTCACCAACTCAAGTTGTCCTGTTTATTGCTTTCATCAAGAGTGGAAGTAAAAGAAAATTCCCAAATTTTGGGTTGTCACAAGAACAGGAAGAGAGGGAAAATCTTCACAGACGCCCTCATGTTGGGAGGATTTTCCTCTCACTTCCTGTTTTGACTATGGGACAGGAAAGAAATGATATCTCCCCAATGAAACAGATGCAAAAAATAAATAAAAAAAAGTTAAATCATAATAAAAGGTTTTCCCAATTTTTATTATTAATTTTTTACAAATTTAATGAGTACAGGTCTTCTCTTTTACTAAAGACTGGTTTCTACTGTATTCAGAAAATCATAACCAAGATATTAAACCCATATTATTATAATATCTCCTAAAGCAATGCAGGTAAACAACATGTTGGGGGGGGGGGGGGGGGGGGGGGCAGTGTATGGTCCCCTATATACTGGCCGTAAATTTACTGATCTGACCATTTTGACAGACGATGAAAGAGATCATAGTTGTTAATGTCTGATAGATTTTCATTAGAGCTGCACGATTCTGGCTAAAATGAGAATCACAATATTTTTGCTTAGAATAAAGATCAAGATTCTCGCCACTTTCACATTATAAAAAAAAAATTTGGGCTAAATTTCCGGTTTCGTTTTTTTTTTAAATTAAGGTGCATTTTTTTCCCCCCAAAAATAATGCGTTTGAAAGACTGCTGCGCAAATACAATGCAACATAAAATATTCCAACAACCTCCATTTTATTCTTATCTATATATTAGGGCTGTGGAAATGAAAGATTAATTCCTCGATTAATCTATTCATTTTTTTGATCGATCAAAATTCTTTTGATCGATACTCACCTCTCCGCCGGCTTCTGGGTCTTCAGGGAGTTCCGTCAGATCCGGTGACATCACGGACATCAACGTCACCAGACTCCTCCCCCTTCCCCAAGTGTCTCCATCTGCCAACGAAGGGAAGGGGGGAGGAGTCCGGTGACAACGAAGTTCTGATTGAACGTAACGCATACAGGGGAGGAGCTATGCATGATGTCACCCGCTGCTGCCCTACGGAACTAACAATTGTCGGCTTTACATGCTGTGTTTTTACACCACATTTACCACTGACTAATGCAGAGTTGCAATGCAAGGAGATCAGCTAAAAGTAGTTGGATGTGTATGTGCATTACAATTAATCGAAATTGGTCGATAAAAAACAAACAAAAAAAACAAAAAAAAAAAAAAACAAAAAAAAAACATTAATTGAACACGAAAATTTTAATCAGTAACAGCCCCAATATATTATATATATATATATATAATATAATATATATATATATATATATATATATATATATATATATATATATATATATATATATATATATATATATATATATATATTTATATAATGTTTGGGGGTTCCAATAAATTTTCAAGCAAAAAATACTGATTTTAACTTGTAAGCAACAAGTTTTAGAAAAAGGTTTGGTCTTCAATTGGTTAAACTGCCCTCATCTACAGATAGAAGTTCATCCCTTTCATCTAAGATCAAAATGTTACAATGTTCCTCCTTATCTCACCTGAGCAATGTTGTTATAAACTTGGCAGACTGCCTGTCTTTTTTTTTTTTTTTTTCCTTTTTGACAGCCGTCGGCAGTGAGCAGAGAACTCTCTGCACGCAATTGGGGAAATGCTGTGTTAAGATCGCGAGTGGGGGTTGAATCGCAATCTTGATTCTTTAATGATTAATCGTGCAGCTCTACTGTGTGCTGTATGGGGTGGTCAGTTCAAACAAATTAAATGGTCGGCATTAAAAATGGACGCCAGTCTATGTCAGACTGCTCTGAAGGATGAAGGAAGACATTTTTACATACAAGCAGATTACTATGGTATGTAGAGTTGCACTCACCTGGTCAGAGGGTGTGTAATCATTCTGCTGCACAATGTCGATTTTATCTAGAAAACTGGGTAGACCAAAAAAAGAGAACAAAGTGAGCTTAGGACTTCACCTTTAACAATTAAACAATGTTACATAAGCGCCATTCAGCTGACTCTTTATCAACATCTCATACAAGCTATTAAAAACAATCATACATTTTTAAACAGTGGAAATCTTTAAGGTTTGTTAATAATAATAATAATTACATTTCAAGTATGTTAAAGAAATACATGTGAATTTGTGCATAAATTGTTAAGAGGGGTTACATAAAACGTTTTTTAGTGTATATGCTTTATGTCTCTAGCTATAGGACCTGGCACAGAAACATGGCATAAAACTCTGTGAAGTTGCTTGGGAGGAGTTCATTGGTTGCACTGCTAGACATGCCAGCCATCAATACAATTAGGAAGGATTGGTATGGGCAGCCAAAGACTCTGGGCACTACAAGTGGTGCAGATAAAAGGGGGCTGATTTACATGGCAACAATCAGCTTTTAACTTCAGCTTGTTCAATTGAGCTTCGACAATAAGCCCAGGTTCACATCAGGCCGATTTGGCATGCGATTCGACATGTCAAATCGCATGCCAAATTGGCGGCTATTGACGAAAATGGCACAGTCCGAATCAGTGTGGCGCCTTTAAGGCGCCACACCGATTTCCAAAAGTAGTGCCTGCACTACTTTTGGCAACTTTGGGGGCAATTTGAATAGACATCTGTGCAGGAACCCACACAGATGTCTGTCAACTCGCCCCCGAAGTCGGACTGCATTGCTGGTTTAAAATCGTGCGAGTTCAGCTGAACTGGCATGATTTGTATCCCGCATTAGTCTGAACCTGGGCTAAAACATGGAAGGTGATTGGTTTGTAGGCAGAGACTACAGAGACCAGATTTTGCACTCAACTTTTAGTAAATGAACCCCCAGGCATCTTTTCTGCAAACTGGTGTATTTACAGTATTGCCACATTTATTTAAATTGTGTTGTGTTAGCTGCATTAAAAAAAAAAAAAAAAATGGAAGAAAAACGTAAGTACCTGAAACGATCACTATATTAACATGTTTCTATGATCAAATGTTAAATGCATATATTTACTTCCACATTGTATTCCCAATATTTCCAGACCGCTCCTATTAATCTGAACTATTGTACTTAGGAGTTCTGTGTATTTACTATGCACTGCTGTGTCACATATTTCACAGAGCCTGCCTTCCCAACTACACAGAAGATTTAGGAGGCAGTATAGAAATCATAGCTTGCAGGCAGCAAGGTATCATGGGACATGTAGTCATTATAACCTTAAAGCGGAGTTCCACCTGGGAATTAAAAAAAAAAATTAAAAGTCCATTTAATATATGGACGCTTACCGTATATACTCGAGTATAAGCCGACCCGAATATAAGCAGAGGCACCTAATTTTACCATAAAAAAAAAAATGGGAAAACGCATTGACTCGAGTATAAGCCTAGGGTGAGAAATGTGCAGCTACTGCCCATTTGCAGCCTCACTGTGCCCATTTGCAGCCATAGTTCCCCTAAACTTCAAACTTGGTAGTTAAGGGTTTCTAGATGCCCCCTAGCTGCAGATAAAAATACTTTGCTGCAGATAGACACAGCTGACCGACTTTGGGGCCCCGTATCCCGGGGCCACGTGGTGCTAGGAACCCCAAATTTGAAAATGTTGTTATTCTGGGTTTGCATACCAAATATGGGGTTCCTAGCACCAAGTGACCTGAGATGCAGGGCCCCAAAGTCAGGTCGGAAAATGTAATTCTCTGCTGCAGAAAAGTGCTTGATTCGAGTATAACCTGAGGGGGGCACTTTCAGCACAAAAAAAATGTGCCGAAAAACTCGGCTTATACTCGAGTATATGCGGTACCTGTCCAGGGAGCCCGCAATGTCGGCACCCCAGCCGATCTAAAGATCAGCCGTTGAGTGCTGCTGCCGCCATCGCCACTAAGGGAAACCGTCAGTAAAGCCTTTTCGACTTCACGGATGGCTCCGAAGCTCGCTGCGCTTTTTGGCCCGGCGGTGGAGGAAGTAGGGTAAACTTCTGAGAGACTGCACCACAGCCCTGTCTCAGTAAGGGGACCTGTCAAAAAACAGGTCCCCCGTTCCCCCCACCACCGTAAAAGGTGCTAAATGTGGTACTGGAGTGGGGGAGGAGGCAAATAAGCGCAAGTTCGACTTTTGGGTGGAACTCTGCTTTAAAATAAACAGACGATAACGAGCTGCAAAGCATGGAGGGAATCTAGGAAGTTGTGGGAAGAGATGGCCGGCAGGCAGCGCCAACAGCATGAAAGGAGAGAGACCCGACGGAGGTGCTAACCTTTCCCCATCCTACGAAAAAGACTGCTGTAGTTATAAAGTGTACCTATCTACAGTGTCCTCACATCTATGCCTGAATGTCAGGCAACTTTTAAAGACCAACGCATCAACACTGCCTGTTATTGTAGAGGCTTCCCCGCTCCCTTCTAGCACATTTCTATTGGCCCATCAATATGATAGTAGAAATGTGTAGGAGTATGACAACTGTTGGTGAAGCCCTACCTGTTAGAAGAACCCCAGGATTGGGCTGCAAGTTCAGAAGACTGTTGAAGGTATGTACAAACACCTCACAGTTTCAGCACACAGTAGTCCGCTTTGCAGCCGTTTTGTTGGCCAATGGTCACAATAATTTCTAAATCACCAACCTGAACAAAATGTGAAGGTTAAAGTGCAGACTTCTCTGGCAGCATGCTTATTCCACACCAGTAACTCAAATTAGTATAGCAACAGTCATACACCTAGTATTTTGAAGACAAAGTCACCATGAAAACCTATGTATTCCTCTCCGCACAAGTTGTAACCCTATCACATACGTAAAATTTATCTGACAGCTCCCACCGATTCCTCCTGCTCAAGTACCACTACTGTGCCCTTCCTGGGCCACATTGGAAGAAGGTGAATGATCTTGGGCAGCACATAAAATACACTAACAATAAGAATAGCTGATGAGCCATTCCACCTGCCACTCATCGGGGGTGTGTGTGTGTGTGTGTGTGTGTGTGTGTGTGTGTGTGTGTGTGTGTGTGTGTGTGTGTGTGTGTGTGTGTGTGTGTGTGTGCGCGCAACTGGGTGAGGTGCAGCCCACCTCAGCACTCCCCTAGATCCGGTATTTACTTACCTGGCACCCCTGCATTCCCTGCTGCTGGTGCTATTGCAAACATGGCAGCCCGGCATCCCTCCAGGTGTGCACTTGCCTGGCTTGTCAATGTAGGCTGCTATGTTTGCATGGCATCCCCAGCACCCCTCCAGATGGGCCCAGGCTTCATACGGCCCGCACACCCCTGCTTTAGTGCCACGAGGTCAGCAGAAGCAGTGACAACTATGGGAGACCCAAGACATCGACACTCCTGGGTGATGGTTTATCAGCAGGTTCCAGGGGACCTTTTCCCAGGAAGAGAGTGGAGTTCAGCAGCACACGCAGCAGTAAGGCCCCTTTCACACTGGCGCGCATTGCAGGCGCAACAGCGCTAAAAATAGCGCCTGCAAAACGCCCTGAAACAGCCGCTGCTGTGTCTCCAGTGTGAAAGCCCGAGTGCTTTTACACTGGAGCGGTGCGCTTGCAGGACATTAAAAAATTGAAATCAATGAGGCAGTGCGGCTATACCGCCTTTGCGGGAGGTTTTAACCCTTTTTTGGCCGCTAGCAGGGGTTAAAACCACCCAGCTAGTGGCCGAATAGCACCGCTAAAACGACGGTAACGCGGCGCTAAAAATAGCGCCGTTTTACCGCCGGCACCCGCACCGCCCCAGTGTGAAAGGCGCCTTAAGGCAAGTAATCCACGTCAGGGTACTGAAGAGTCGGACTAACTACTAGACCTATGTGCCAATATTCTATTGCAAGAAAATATGTATAATGACAACTGTCTTTGTATGTTTTACTAATCATCATATATGTGATTGATGATTTTTTTTTTTATCTCATATTTTTCAATAAATATCTTTTTTATATATTTTTTCATGTTCAAAGTTCCACCTAGGGGGTATTCATTTTTTTTCTATGTATCTAGGGATGTGGCAACTCACTATTTTGTTCTGCTATGGTGAAAGCATCTTTAGTGGTAGTCAGTAAAAGGTAAATAATCCATGTGAACATCCTACCAACTCACAGCTCTAACTGAGAGGAAAAAAACAAAAACAAAAAACAAAAAACAAAAAAACATACAAAACACTACACGTATTTAAGAAGAAGCTCTGAGACCCCTTTCACACTGGAGCGTTTTGCAGGCGCTATAGCGTTAAAAATAGCGCCTGCAAAACACCCTAAAACAGCTGCTCCAGTGTGAAAGCCCAAGGGCTTTCACACTGGAGCGGTGCGCTGGCAGGGCGTCAGAAAAAGTCCTGCCAGCAGCTTCTTAGGAGCGGTGAACTCACCGCTCCTCCCCATTGAAATCAATGGGGGCTGCGCTGCGATACTGCCGTCAAACGCCGCTCGGGCAGCGTTTTGCAGGTGGATTTAACCCCTTTTCTAAAATTAGCGCTGATTTACCGCTGACGCCCTTAAGCAGCACACAGTGTGAAAGGGGTCAGAGTTTCAGAAGCTTGTATTTATTGTAAGCAATAAAGCACATGAATTCAGCTTTATTGAACTGTGCCACTAAAAATACGAAAGTCAAAAGTATTTTAAAGCCAAAATGCTGGAAACAAAAACATTTGCTCACTATAAAAACACTTATTATGTTCCATTGACAGGTAGATCCTTATAGCAGGCACCCATAAGGCCACAATCACACCGTACAATGACCCATGTATTTGGGCCCAGAGAGGAGAGTGCCCATGTGTGCCCCATACCTGAAGTTTCCCAAATCGGGGAGGAGCTGGATACTATGACGGTATAATGTGGTAACTCGGGGGGCTTGCTATACAGACTCCGAGTTATTTCACCCTGGCAACATTAAAAGGTTTACATTGACTTATAATATGTAAAGAATTCAACTCAAATGATTAAATTGAAAACCTATAAGCAATGTTGCCATTTAGAACGTCTCTTGGTAAAATGCAACCCAACGCACCAGGAAAATATTTTTTTTTTTTTAGAATTTACGTTGATGGGCTGTAAAGCACATTCCTCCCACAATGAGGCAGAGGGGCAAAGCTGGCTATAGACTAGGGGCCTCCAGCACACACCGAGATAGCAAAGGAACACCTAGAGGGGCTCTCCATCAGACCCTCATCTCCGGCACAGGCCCACAGCCTGTACAGGTTACTGAAGAAGATCACCAGCCACAATGGAGCGGAGAGGAGTAGAGGGAGAAAAATCACTGATCGGTTATCTCAAGTTGGACTAGTTGGAGAGGATAATCTAACTTTCCCAGTGTTACATTACAAACGGCCCAGAAATAGCTGCCCGCGCCCTGGCCTCCAGCTCTGTTGCCATGACAATGGGGCCACATTACTATAAATAGCTCGTCAGCACGAAACCTTGTGAGAGATCTCTGGAGCGGGGCCAGGCGGCAGAACAAAGATACATCATTTAAATGCTCCCCCCCCCCCCCCTTTCCAAAACCCACAATACACTCTTTATACTTGTGTAAATGTGAGCAGCCTCCTCCCAATCAGTCATTAGCGGCTGACAGGAGCTCCAGCCGGCCTCTGCACAAAGTATTGTTTAACACTCAGCAATTCCTACAAAAAAAAAAAAAGTTTAGAAACACCAAAACTTAAAAACTAAAGCCGGCCAAACACTGCACTAATTTCACTCAGTAGGTGGCATTGCCCCGTTTGACAAAAGTCAAAACGTTCGATCTACTTCTGTCGAAGAAGCATGCTAAAGAATATCCAGCTGTACAGCGCATGCATCCAACCAGACGCAGGCACTGTCCGGGTATATTGACAGCTGGCAGGGTTGGCGGTCAAAATACAATGGGCACAGTGAGATTTGTTCATTTGCACTGTATAGCATGGATGAAAGACTCTGAGGTCTAGTAATATCCGATCGGTATTTAAAGTGATTGTAAAAAGGTAAATAAGTTAAGTGGTGGCCATTTGTTTGTACTGTTGGAATATTGGTGAGGGGGGCACACTGGACACCTTTGCTGCGAGGATTCTATATGCTGGGTGTTCGGTGCGCCCCTGTGCCTTTAAGGAGGGGTGGGCTCCCTCCAGGATCGCCTGACCTCTGTCTACTCATTATAATGCATTGTGGAAGCTCCCAAAATTTAGAGTTAGGACTACAGAAAAGGGGGTGCCTTGACGGAGCTGACATCCCTTTTCCCCACACAAATAGAGCTTTCTTTTGGTGGTATTTGATCACCTCTGTGGTTTTTATTCTTTTTTGAACTATAAACAAAAAAAGAGCATCAATTTTCGTATTCTTCTACATATTTTTGGTAAAAAAAAAAAACACAATAAGCGATTGATTGGTTTGCACAAATGTTATTGCGTCTACAAAATAGGGGATAGTTTTATGGCATTTTTATTAATAATTTTTTTTTTTTTTAATAGTAATGGCGGCGATCTGCGATTTTTATTGTGACTGCAACATTATGGTGGACAAATCAGACACCTTTGGCGCTATTTTGGGACCATTCACATTTATACAGCGATCAGTGCGATTAAAAAATGCATTGATTACTGTGTAAATCTGACTGGTAGTGAAGGGGTTAACCAGGAGGGGGGCGCTGAAGGGGTTAATGTGTGTCCTAGGGATGTGTTCTAACTGTGGGGGGGGGGGGGCTACATGTGTCACGACATCGATCATCGCTCCGGATCACAGGGAGCTGTGATCAGTGTCCTGTCACATCAGCATTTCCCCATTCTTTGGCTCCGTGAGACAATCGCGGAAATCCCCGCAGACATTGAGTCCGCGGGACCCGCAATCATACTCACGGATCTCGCGCACGCCCACAATGCTGCATCTTAAAAGGGCAACGTACAGGTATGTTAATATGCCTGTACGTGCCATTCTGCCGACGTATATCGGCGTGAGCCAGTCGGCAAGTGGTTAAAGATGACAGAACCCCCAAGATCACTGAGGCTGAGCAGTCTATGCTTAAAGTGATTGTAAAGTCTAAAAATAACAAACATGTTATATGTACCTGCGCTGTGCATTGGTTTTGCACAGGAGCAGCCCTGACCCTCCTCTTCTTGGGTCCCTCTGACTCTCCTGGCTCCTCCCTCCTATCGAGTGCCTCCACAGCAAGCAGCTTGCTATACAGGCAGCCAAGCCGAGCCGCAGCTCCCTGTGTCAGACACTGAGCCCCAGTTCAGCCCTGCCTCCCCTCTCCCTTGATGGACAGCAGCGGGAGCCAATGGCGCCACTACTGTGTCTCAGCCAATCAGGAGGGAGAGTCCTGAGGCACGTGTGGACATTGCTGGATGGGTGGAGCTCAGGCAACTATCAGGGGATGCTGGGACAGCAGCTGCACACAGAAGGTTTTTTTTTTTTTTTTTATCTTAATGCAATGAATACAATAGGTTAAAAAACCTTCTGACTTTACAACCACTTTAAAAAGGTGACAGAACTACTGCTGCTCTCCGCAATAAGGGGGGAAGTGTTCTATAGTTCAGAGATAACTGGGTCCGATGCTAACGGATAACCGCGCAGCAGAGAGAACATAAGTCATCAGCTCACTTGATTTCTGGTAGGATCAGCGGGTATTTTTTTCAATTATCAAACAGATAAATATGTATTCAATTGTATATTTAACAGACCGAAAGGGAACAAAGAAGACTAAATGCATTGCCAAGGTTTACATGCACTTTAAGATCATATATAGTAACGTTAACCATTATAGAAAATGTTTTTTTTTACTTTAGAGACAGATTATATATATATATATATATATATAATTTTTTTTTTTTGATGGACACCGCGCCGGTCCTGAGGAGCTGCGGGCAGGAGTTTTTAGGTGAGGCCACGGCTTTGGCCTAGAGAGATAATTATAGATATAGATAGAGAGAGATATCTCTATCTCTCTAAAGACAGGGAGAAATAAAAGCCACGTGAAATTAAACCACAAAATCTGAATATGCTGCAATACTGGCAGGCAGCTTGCCAGGAGATGAAGAGCAGGCAAGTACATCAGATCTGTGACTATTAGGACTAGTTTACACTTGCTTCAAAACAGGACTTCGGACAGGCTTTGTTAAAGCTCTCTGAACGCCAGTCAAAGCTTCTGTCCCTAAATAAAATGGTTTGCTTACACCTTGCGTTTGCTTTGCTTCGCTTCACAAATTATACCCTGTGTCGCTTTTGTGGCACTTCAAAGAGTCTTCAAAGCCTCCATAGAAGTCTATAACAAAGCCTACTTGAGACACCTGCAGCTTTTGAGAGGCTTTAATTCAGCTGGTATGAGATACACACACACACACACGGCATCTGTCAAGCTTCAACAAAGCTTCACAGAAGCATCACTGACGCTTCATCGAAGCGCCAAAAACACATAATTAAACCATGTTGAAGCGGTAGGCACTTAAATGCGTTTTGAAGCCGAAGCAAGTGTAAATGAGCCCTTAGGATGCAGATGAGAAAAATCCAGGCAATTCATAGAGATAAACTGACTGGTTTAAAAACAAAAAAAAAAACATTAGTGGGGGGAAATATGTTGGCTGCCATTGCCAACCACTTTTTTGGAAAAATTGCTGAAAACGGACGGTGCAGCGTAGAACCTGAAGGCCATGCGCAGATTTCTTCTAATAAATTTAGTCTTCAACAAACAAAAAAACAGCAGCGATGGATATCCTTTCACTGTAGGGAAGAAAGGTATGTTCACAACTGAGCAAGGATTAGTTGTAGCAATGGCTGTGCATTTTAGAGACCGTTAAGAATGCCCACTATGCTGGACAATCTTAGCACTTCTGACTGATCCCACCGTCTATGGAAGGGGGTATAGGGCCTGGGTCCCTGCACAGGCGAGGGTACAAACACAGCGATAAGATCATAACTGATTTTATAAAAGCATTGGTGTGGATAAAGTAGATTCCTTTGCATTTATTGGGAAATATATTTATATAAAAAGTTTTTGTGTCCGGAGTTCAACTTTAAATTGCGCTGTGTCTATGGACACATACAGCCCGACACTGGAGCAAAGCAGCACATGTGCCCCCATAGGAAGCAGCTTGCTATGGGGGCACACACAGGAGGAGTATAGAGCACTGGCAGCGGAGGAGGCAATACCATTGAACAGAGCAGGCTGCTATAAAACTTTTCTTGTTTTTATAAAATGACTTTACAATCACTTTAAATACCAAAGAATTAAAAACTCATGAAAAAAAAAAAGTACCAGAATTGATTGACAGCATAGAGCTTTTTAAATACTTTCCAGTATGATATACATAAATAACTTGAATGATCATCTTTTATAGGTGACAAAACAGTTAAAAAAACAATGTCTGTCTGTGTATTGGGTGGAAAGCAGTAATGCCAAGACATAAAATCACTATTTTGAAATGCTTTATTGACACAGGTGAGGGGAGATTCAGATTTATAGGGAAGGTTGAAGGGTTAGAACCCCTATAATGTTTTTATTGCGGCCTGTGGCCATTCTGGGGAAAATTACCTCTTATTTCCTGTCCTGGCGACAAGAGGGGGGGGGGGGGGGGGGGGGGGGGGGCTTTTACATTTGTCACCAAACCTAGAGGGAAAAAAATCTATCAAAGGAGGCTGCTGTGTGGATGTCAGCTATCAGAGGAGGGATGTCCCCAAACTCCTTTTAGTAAGGGTAAGATAGGGTTACCCCTGAGAGTCGCACATCTATGGTGTCCTGCTAAGATGAATGGAGGGGCAACCTAAGCCTGGACTCCAACCAGGCCACACCCCCAACAAGAAACTTAGTCCAGGGGGCGAAGTGAAACACCTTGGGGGCGTGGCCTGGTTGGAGTCCAGACTGAGGTTGCCACTCCATTCATCTTAGCAGGACACCATAGATGTGCGACTTCCAGGGGGTCATCCTTTCCTACTTATCATAAGAAGTTTGGGGACATCCCACCTCTGATAGCTGACATCCACACAGAGGGAAAAATCTATCAAAGGAGGCAGCTAAGTTTGGGCACAAATGTAAAAGTCCCCCTCAACTTCTTGTCACCAGGACAGGAAATAAGAGATATGTGGCCATTCTGGGGCAAATTGACACAAAAAAAAAAAAAAAAAAAAAATATAATATATATATATATAAATAAAAAACACTTTACAGGGGTTCTAACCCTTCAACCTTCCATATAAATCTGAATCTCCCTTATGTGGAAAGTATGTAACCTACTGGTCCATGTGGACCCATTTCCTGATATAAATAAACAGTAAAAAAATAAAAATTTAAATAAAAATAAAAATCTCCCTGAATCCTTCCTTTGACTTTGCAGGAGCCAGGATGGGCTCCATCCGCTGTCAGCACTCTGCGGATGTCTACATACCCCTCTTAGATTGTAAGCTCTAAGGAGCAGGGCCCTCTGATTCCTGCTGTATTAAAAAGTGCATTGTATTTGTACTGTCTACCCTCAAGTTGTAAAGCGCTATGTAAACTGTTGGCGCTATATAAATCCTGTACAATAATAATAATACCCCCTTCCCTATTGAGCCTGAGTGGCACACACACTTTTCCCAGGTTCTTATGGTAAGTGTATCCTTTAGCCCCCCATTCACACCAAATCCGATTTCAAAGCCGCATGTCAGTGTGACTTCAGATGCAGCTTATCTGTGCGATTTCATGCAAGTCACACCTGAAAAATCGGCAAAAATAGTGCAGGAACTTCAAATGAGTGCGGCAACGCAAAGTTGGTGTCGCACCAATCGGAAACAGTTCCATGGCCGACAATAGGGTGCAACTTGTCACGTGATTTGGACCTGTCAAATCGCATGACATGCTGCCCCCGGTGTGAACGGGGGCTTAAGCCGAGAAACTTGAAATAAAACACATCACGGCCATACTTGAGAAAAATTAGCTATAAAAACCCTCAGGCTGCAAGCTGGCAGAGAAGGCAATGGCACAATGTGCCCCTCCAGCTGCTGAGGAACCACAAGTTCCATAGTGCCCCCTCATCTGCTAGCTGGCAGTTATTTTTTTTCTCTTTTGCAGTAACCAAAACGTCTCTATCTGAAGAAGTGGCCGCATTCCACACACGCAGGGAAGCCACGTCCACAAGACGTCTTCCCTGGGATCGGGCAGTACAAGACGACATCTAATGACATGAAAGTCATTTCCCTTCAGCATGAAAAGCAGAACCTCTTAATGTGCAGCAAGCGCTGGATCCACCCTTTCATGTGCCCTCCTCCGTGAGCGAGGGCCACCCCCCCCCCCCCCGCACCCTCCTCCTCCTTCTGCTGCAGCCGGGCTAAAAATAGCTCTGCTGCTCCCAGTTTACACAAGCAGTATGAAAGGAGGGGCCCCGCTGGCCCTGGATGGGAAGCGAGTATTAGCCCGTCTACAATCTAGGAATACTCTGCACTGCTCCAGAGGCTCCTCTCCTGTCCCACACATCTCCAGATCTAAATCATACAGGCCCAAAGCCACAGAGGCCTTTTAACCCTATCCAACGAGACGCAACCAAGATCTTCCTTTATAAACACACATTTTAGAAGATTATTCTGACTTGTAGTGTTACCAATATTTCAGGAGGTTTAGTAGCCAGAAGACTAAAATAAAACAGAATACAGTCAGCGGTGTTGGGGGCCCCAGGCACACGGCTAGAAAGAATTTATGGACATCTACAAAGGATCTTAAGCTGGTCACAGATGGAGAGATTTCCTTCCAAAAGAATTAAAAAAAAAAAAAGAAGAAAAAAAATGCGATCCCCCCCCCATCAATACAGTCAGTGTTGATGGGGGAGTCCCTCCCGCACAGATATTGGGGTTTATTTACTAAAACTGGAGAGTGCAAAATCTGGTGCAGCTCTGCCTAGAAACCAATCAGCTTCCAGGTTTTATTGCCAAAGCTTAAACTGAACGAGCTGAAGTTAGAAGCCGATTGGCTACCATGTACAGCTGCACCAGACTAACCAAGCTATGAATAGAATGAACAATACTTATGGCCCCGTACACACGATCCGAATATCGTGCGAAAACGATCGTCCGAGGAAGGATCGTACGATTTTCGGATCGTGTGTACACTACTTTCGACAGCCGATCACGACCGTTCATCCGATCTTATTCGATTGGGCATGCGCGGTTATTTTCCTCGTACGATTCCCAACCGTACGATTTTCGGTTAGTCAGTATAGTTGTCATCCGAAAATTCAATACAAATACATTACATCACTTCCGATTTTTTTTTTTCTGTCGATGAGAATTTCCGTGACTTTATTTAGCTATTCGATCTCTACTTGCCACTATTAAGCGAAATCGGTCGTACGATAATTGAATCGTGTGTACGGGGCATAAGTCTCATGGTAAATTGATAGCTCTTGAGTCGAACACGATTCCTAAATTTGAAAAAATATGGCAGCCATGGATAGATCACATTTTTTATCTCCATCATTTGACTTGCAAGTGCTTTTGCCATGGTAGTTGATTGAGAAGATATCATCCTGAATACATTCATTTCAGAAATAGTGGCGGCTCTCGGCCCAATTCCACGGATTCCTTTCCTTCCCCTCTTTCTTTTCTTCTTTTCCTTTTTTCTCTTTATATCTTTTCATTTCTCTCTCTCTCATCTTCTTTTCTTTCACTATACTCATACTCACATACCATTATAAAAATATGCATACAAGTTGATTCCATCCAATTATAGTTCCGAGGATTACATCTAATTTTGCAAGATCCTTGATTTACAAATTCTTAATGATATTATTGTTTATTAGTTAAGGATTTATTAATAATTTACCATTTATGTATTTAAATGGATTCAGATAATGATAATAATACTTTTGGAGCTGTGTGAGTAAACTTCATTACCTTGATTGTATAATCATTATTGTATCTAAAATGTATGTTATTTTTACATGCAATAAAATCTTTTAACATCTGAAAGACTGGTTGCACCCAAGTTTATTGATCAATCAATTTGTGTACATTCAGCCTGCCCATACATGGTTCGATTCTTGGCCATCTTTACTGGCAAAAAGATCCTGTGAAAAAATAAAATAAAATAAAAAACAAAACACACGCACGCACATCACCATCTAATAGTGAATAAAGTGGTCCTGTAAACACAAGCCTACACATCCACAAAATTCTTCTTCCATACTAGCTGAATTTTAAATTACAGACCATGAACACACATTTTACAGAGAACAATGTTACTTGCTGTAAAAGCACCCCCCCCCCCCCCCCGAGGTGTTCAGAATTGTAAAATACTATACGATTTACCGATCGAATGCATCATTTTTGTTTACAAATCGTGTGTATGATGAGCCCTTCTATTCCAACACACAGCTGCCTTTCTGTCTAGTGTTCCCCTAGAACACAATCTGGTTGCCTCCAATGGCAGGTAAATGGATACAGCAATTGGCAGAACAAAAGGCACATAAATATCCCTCCCCGGTAATTCCGTGCGTGCGCATTTTGGGGGAGGAGCAGTCACTTTAGCGCCTGAATGGGCCAAAATGGCAGATTCCCTTTAAAAGGAAACTGGTCCTGAGAGAACCATGGAGCCTGGCGTTTCCAACACATGCTTCTAAAAGGGCCACGTGCCTGGCTGCCAGGGTATCCCTACCTGGCTTTGGGATTTGTAGACCGTATTAATACCCACCAATCAAAAACATCAAAAAGCACACCCTTACTATTGTTTTAACCAATAACATACCACACAACACAGACACCTTAAAGGGGTTGTAAACCCTCATGTTTTTTTCACCTTAATGCATCTTATGGCCAAAAATCCACAATTCCAGAAATGGAAGCCCACAACAAAAGACGGGATTATAAAGGGATCCACTATCACATTAGCTGGTGTACGAAATATTCATTTTCGTGAAGATGTAATGATTACCCTATATAAGCTGAGTTTTTTAGCACATTTTTTTTGTGCTGAAAATGCCCCCCTCTGCTTATACTCGAATCTCGGGGTCACTTGGTGCTAGGAACAAATTTGGTGTGCAAACCCAGTGGAACTAGCACTACAACATATTCAAAGATGGAATTCCTAGCACCAAGTGGCCCCGATATATGGGCCCCAAATTCGGTTAACTGTGTCCACCTGCAGCAATGTAATTTTGGGACCCATAGGGGGCATTTAGGAACCCTTAGCTACCAAGTTTGAAGTTCGGAGGACCTATGGCTGCAAATGGGCACAGTGAGGCTGCAAATGGGCACAGTGAGGCTGCAAATGGGCACAGTGAGGCATGCAAATGGGCACAGTGAGGCATGCAAATGGGCACAGTGAGGCATGCAAATGGGCATTGAGTAGCTGTGCATTTCTCACCCTAGGCTTATACTCGAGTCAATACGTTGTCCCATTTTTTTTGTGGTAAAATTAGGTTCCCTCGACTTATACTCGAGTATATACAGTAAATTATAAAACCGCCACAAGAGTTTGTGTGTACCTGTTTCTTTGACAACACCCCCTTGTGTCTCCAGAAAAGGAAGCAACAACAATAAAAACAGACAATGGTTCCAACTCTCCAAAGTCCACACAAAAACTACGAAACACCCCAAATTTTTTTGACTGGAGTGAAACTTTAATCCACAGCATTTTAGTGATGCTCCTGGGCGAGTATACTTCTTGCTCTTTACCCGATCTCCAATCGTTCCAAACTGTTAATCAAGTTCTTGTGATTACAATATGGCCACGTGTTTATTCTGATCCTATCTACAAGTCGTCAAAAGAACATGCAGACAATTTTCTAAAGATTTTACTTTTGAAAAATCCTTGTAAAAAGGAAAGAAATGAACAAAAAATAAGAAATTAAAAAAAGGGGAAAGTATAAAAATAAAAAAAACAATAAAAAATGAATAAAATAAAAAAGCAATAGGAGAGGAATGCTGGAATTGGCTCGGTGGCAAGTCATTAAAATGCACCATACACCAGCTTAAAAATATTTAGTTCAAACATTTTCATGCTCATTTTCTAATGGTTAATGGGGCCAAATCAACTTTCCTTTTCCTCCAGTGTGATCAAAAATCAAAAAGGAAGGAGGGATGATAAATTCAGACTGTGAATGAGGTTCTCGATCAGAAAAAATACAGTACATATTGTAAATGAAACCTGCTTAATACGTCTGGGATTTCATTCATATAGCAGGTCTGGAGGAAATTTTAAGGGCTTTTGAGTGAAATTATTCGATCTAATGATGGGGAGACAGAATGTTCTGATGATTTTTCGTTCCACGTTTGAACGAAAATCTGTGCGTAGGCTAAGGCTGGCCATACACGGTGCAAATATCTTTCCTGCAACCACAGGTAGCAGGAAAGAAATTTGCACAATCCCCCATCAACACAGTTAGTGCTGACAGGGGAATCAGCAACAGTTTTCTCCCAGTGGGGGGCAGCTGTCCTCGCCGGGAGAAAACACTGATTATTGCTAGCAGCCGCTAGTGATTTATCGCAAGCAAATCCGGCAGGCTGGTTGTACCCAAAATTGATCAACTCGGTACATTCAACCTGCCTACTAACCGTTCAAATCTCGGCCGGTTCAGAAATTCGAACCATGTATGGCCAGCTTAATGGCCCGTACACACGATCCGAAAATCGGACAAAAAAAACGCTTTCGGCGTGATCATACGATAATCGGATCGTTAGTACAGAGCTTTCGAGAGCCGATCGTGACAATTCATCCGATATTAGATCGGACAAGCACGAACATTTTCCTCGTACGATTTTCGTTTAGTCAGTGTCGTCTAAAAATACAATACAAATACTTTACAACACATGACATCACTTCCGATTTTTTTTTTTTTGGTCGTACGAGAATTTTCGTGACTTTAGTAACCTATTTAATTTCTACTTGCGACTATTAAGCGAAAAGAGTTGGGCGATCTGTCGTCAGATTTTCGGATCGTGTGTACGAGCCATAACTCCCAACCCCATGCTACAACCCCTCCTACAGTGTAAAGCCTGGTACACACTGCTAGTTTTTATTTTTTTTTTCATTCAACCCAGCAGGCTGAACGAAAAAAAAACACTCCGGTCGTGGTCGGAGCCGATAGAAACAAGTGCCCCAAACAGACTCATCAACGGTGCCCAAGTCCGATGATGTCCCCACACTTGTAGTCCATCGATTACTTCCTCCAGCCCTATAGAAAGTGGTAGTTCTTTATCCCCATACAGTTCTGTGGCTGGAGGAAGAGTGTCTAGGAAACTCATTGTGGTTGCAACGCTCTTCAGGCCTAAATGCACTTTTTTTTTTTTTTTAGCAATGTGGGTGCATTTTTTTTTTCAGAAAAGCTGGAATATGCCTTTAAACAGATCATTGGATCTACTTTAAAAAGGAACAGAGTTTTTGTATATAAAAGAGCTACTTTCACCTTCCCTATAAGCCAACAGCTAGAATCTGGTTGCTATGGACATTTCCTTCCTAATAACTCAGCCACACTGTGCATGTCGGGCTATGTAAATGTAAATTTGAGCAATAAGCTTGGGAATGAGTAATGGGGGGGGGGGGGGGGTGGTAAATCAGGGAAATCCTATATACACAGGATTCCATCTGGCCCTTCATAAAGCTCTCACGCTGCAGGGGCCCGTTTATGAAAAACGCAGCAACGTCTGGATGACAGGAGCCAATCAGCTCTCATGACATCACACGGGGCAGCCCAGTACAAAATCCGCCTGAATTACAACAGCAGGTACCGGAAGCCAGCAGATGTGCGCTGCCCGCCAACACACATCCAATAATCAGGTAGGGGCAGCACCAGGTAGGGGCAGCGGACATTTCTACAGGAGATTGCAACTTCATAACAGCCACTAACTGAATACAAAGAAAAAATAAACCATCATTACATCTATTATAAGTCACATGGACACCCCCCACCCTCAGAACACCAAATGCCAAATTTTTCTGCAATGAGCAGTGTTCATGGCACAATGAACAAGGCCAGAGCCAATCAGGCGCTTGTATATACTCGTATATGACCCAACCTATATGTTTATAGCTTTAAAAAGTACATGCAAAAGGGAATATGAAATAAAATATACAGTACATCTCTGCAATACATGCCTATTTTTCTATGTTTTGGCTTTTTAAAAATGCTGTATGTAAAAAACAATGCATTGGCCTGCTAGAAATTCAGTGAACTCTCTACTGCACTGAAAACCCAACATTGCAATCCAAAAGTGCTACTAAGCCTTACCCAAGACTCCTCTATGGACTACAGAAAGAGCCCGCACTCTTTGTTAAGGAGAAAAGGAGAGGGGGAGGTGTTTTATAGTCCAGCAGTCTACAGGTAGCCAGGGATGACAGCACTACTCTCAGGGCGGCAGCCGCCGCCAGGAGCCCCCCTGAAACTGACAGATCAACAGGTATTTGTCTGTACTTGCAGTGTGTACAAAGCAGGGGTCTCCAAACTTTATAAAACAGAAGGCCAATTTACAGTCTTTTAGATGAGTAAAAAAAAATGTCTCAGGTTTTGTGGCCTTTGAGAATAAAAATAATTACATATGGTCATTAGGAAGAGAAACAGTGCCCCACCATTGGCATCAGTGGGAGAAACAGTGCCCCACCATTGGCGTCAGTGGGAGAAACAGTGCCCCACCATTGGCGTCAGTGGGAGAAACAGTGCCCCACCATTGGCGTCAGTGGGAGAAACAGTGCCCCACCATTGGCGTCAGTGGGAGAAACAGTGCCCCACCATTGGCGTCAGTGGGAGAAACAGTGCAGTGGGAGAAAACAGTGCCCCACCATTGGCGTCAGTGGGAGAAACAGTGCCCCATTGGCGTCAGTGGGAGAAACAGTGCCCCACCATTGGCGTCAGTGGGAGAAACAGTGCCCCACCATTGGCGTCAGTGGGAGAAACAGTGCCCCACCATTGGCGTCAGTCATTGGCGTCAGTGGGAGAAAAACAGTGCCCCACCATTGGCGTCAGTGGGAAAAAAACAGTGCCCCACCATTTCAAAAAAAAAAAACAGTGCCCCACCATTGGCGTCAGTGGGAAAAAAAACAGTGCCCCACCATTGGCGTCAGTGGGAAAAAAACAGTGCCCCACCATTGGCGTCAGTGGGAAAAAACAGTGCCCCACCATTGACGTCAGTGGGAGAAACAGTGCCCCACCATTGGCGTCAGTGGGAGAAACCGTGCCCCACCATTGGCGTCAGTGGGAGGAATAACGCCTCACTGTTGGTGTCTGTGCAAGGAATGGGGCTTCATGTTAGTAGGAGGAATAAATCGTGACTAAAGGGCCAGATAAAGGCAAGCAGAGGGCCACAATTTGAAGACTACTGGTCTAAAGGAATTATCTCTCTCTCTCTAATATATATATATATATATATATATATATATATATATATATATATATATATATATATATATATATATATATATATATAGTGATATATGTAATGTGAGAAATGTGTACATACTGCAGCGATGCGCTGAACTGAACGTCCCCCCCACATAGTTTATCCAAATTACAGAAACTGGAAAGGATATACACCAGACACCCCAAATTATTTGTCAAGAGAAAAATGGCAGTTCAGATAGCGAACCTCTTTCTGAAAATGCAAGCCATCTGGCTTCTTTACCTTAGGGAGGCAGCCATACACAGCCAACATTTCTTCCTGTCGAATCATTTGAAAACTCGAGTTGTGGGTGGCCCCATTGGCACCACCCGCCTCAAAAAAAAAAAAAAAATGGACCCCATAACAGTCCATCACACAAAAGATTGTTTTCTTGTTTTCTTGAAATCACATGTGATCAGTATAGGTACAAACAGTGCTTAGGAAAGGTCACCAAACCACCTATACATGCAGTTTAATTTTTTTTTTTTAACCACCGGTATCAAAACTAAAAACAAAAAACTTGAATTGTACAGCAATGGGGCGGAATGGTTTTGATAGAAGGACAAGCTATGGCTGCCGTCACAAGTGGGACTCCCGGAATATGTCAGTTATTCATGCGGAGGCTGTGCGGCAGCGATTGCCGGGACACCAGCACCCAGGAAACAATACACACTATTGTCCCATTTAACTTCTGCTACCTCCTACCACAGCCCCCTGCTTCATTTGTGCTGCCATATATACTGAAAGAGCCACTTGTTAGCCTTACTTGCAATGCACACAGCCTAGAGAATTAAAAGAAACTTTAAGGAGCTTTCAGAAAGGCCTTTGGAAGAAAAAAATAAATAAAATAAAAATGACACACACAAATCTGTAAATGTGAGCTGTCCCACCGGCAAAAAACAAACAATTCTCCTATTTTTCCCCATCAAGGGCTTCTACAGTAAAACCTTGGATTATGAGCATAATTCCTTCCAGGAACATGCTTGTATTCCAAAGCACTTGTATATCAAAGCAAATTTCCCCATAAGAAATAATGAAAACTCAGATAATTCGTTCCACAACCATTTATTCATAAGTCCTTCAGTTTATATTCCACATAAAAAGATTATAGCAATGTGATTGGTTGTGTAACCATAAAATGTCCATCCACAAATGGAAGCTCCACAGGGGGATTAGAAGCAAAATCCAGCAGGAGCTCCAGAGTATAAAAGAGAAGAGAGGCGCCTCTAAGTGTAGCAATATGGTTACATTTAATGAAGGTTCAACATTTAGCAACTCACATGGTTGATGATTAAAAGAGGCACATCCAAGTATGCAGGTATTTGGGGTAAAGCTGGCCACATAGACCGTCCTCCACACCACCGGATCTCAACGCTGTCTGTCTGCAATCGTGACCGGGAAGACTACCCTGCAGTAAAGCGATTTGAAAGCGGGCTTGAATTGCTCGTGGAGCGCAGTGTTGAAGGGACATCGATGGCGGTGTGGGGGATGGTCTATGTGGCCTTACCCTGGGTTGCCTGCATACTTAGATGTGCCCGATTTAATCAACCATGTGAGTTGCTAAATGTTGTACCTTCATTAAACGTAACCATATTGCTACACTTAGAGGCGCCTCTCTTCTCTTTTTATACTCAGTTGTGACATGACGCTACTTGTAAATCAAGACATCGCTTGTATATCAAGTCAAATTTTAATTTTTTTTAAATGTTACTTGTCTTGCAAAACGCTCTCAAACCAAGTTACTCTCAATCCAAGGTTTTACTCTACTTCTAAAACTACCACAGGAAGAGTAGGGAGTATATTTACATTAAAATTATTTTGGTCAGCTGGAACGAGCATTGTTTAAAGGAAAAAATAAAAACACACATGTAACAAATGGCACAAGCACTACATAAATCAGCCACTGGCAGTCTTTCTGATCCATGACTGTAAAAAAAAAAAACCACCAAT